>OY720191.1:1571666-2813333 GCA_963082885.1 Parascotia fuliginaria
TTTATAATAATATGCACCTAGAATTCATAATTGTATAGTTGACCATAAATTTAACTAAAAGACAACAGATATTTAAATATAACTTAATTGCCAATCTGTCATTAGCAACCGTGGTGATCAATGCTCAAGTATAAGAAGAAAAGGTGAGCCTGTACAATAAGGATAGTCTAAACAAATACAAGGTATATTTTACTGTTATTACCTGTCAGAAAGACTGAGGGGATCAGACCGGAATGACTAAATATGTAGGGGATCAGAATAGAATTAAAGAATAATAATAATCTCAGATCAGATCTGGAGGATCAGACCGGAATAACTCATTAACACCTCTAAGAAAGCATAGAAAAACCAAAAAACATCAATCACCTACATTGATACGAAAATACGACATAGCAATCCCATTCCCGATATTTGACGCAAATAAATTATAGTTATGACATCCCTACACATCACCCTACATGCAAATCGAGGGTGACCCGAGATAGATGACTCCAAAGTATGTTATTTATGTGAAGTTGTGATATTGCCAAGGAGAGAGAGGATTACTGAGAGCTCTGAGTCTTTTTACTATCTCAAAATACCTGCTCGGAATTAAAGAGTGCGAATAAAATTTTTGTACAAATTTTCGGTCGGCTTTTGTCAACCAAGATAGTTTTTCGTCAAAGACTTCAATGAACTTACAAAACTATTTACTACATTTGATAACGTGTTCTTCAAACGGAGTTTTAAGAAAGCATCATCTTCATGTATCGGCTATGCAAAGACCTCGATATTTCAGAGGTGCTTACGACTTACCGTCAGATCTACTAGGTACTCGTATAAAGTTTTTTATTTTTTTAAAAGACAACTCCCGCACAAATTTAGACATTAGAAGAAGAAGTACTTAAAACTGCAATACCTGTTTATCACTGCCATTATTGCGATCAGTATATTATTTTTTTATTTATTCATCAAAGTCCTTGCTTGATACACCATAAAGACCGATGTATACAGAGATTAGCAAAACAGTGTCCGTATCAAATAACAGCAAATACACCACGTGTCCGGGATCATTCCGGACAGCGCGGCCGGACATCGAACAGAGCCGGTCGACCGGACAATTGTAGTGGTAAAGTTGACTTTACAATACGCAAATAGAACAATAAAAAGTTTAATCAAATTACTTGTAATTTTGAAGATGATGGTAGGAAAACTCGCACAAAATTAAAATTCATCTTTGCAGTTGATGTATTTAGTTCTCATGTAACTTTGTGTGAAGAAAATAAATCGTTTATTATTATTATTATTAAAACTATCGATACTTGCCATCTTGTGACAAACTCGCCAACACGCTTGCCGATCACCATTTTGGCAAAATCTTTTCTAAGATATTTGTGGGAATAACGATTGCTTAGCAATGGACGTCTTTAAAAATGCACCATTTTGACTACCTTGTATTAAGCTAACACATATATTATTATTTTAGTATTTACCAAAGTGCAATAGCTATATTAATTTTTCTTACTTTGGGTCAAGATGGCGTTGTGTGTAGTTGTTGAGATATTATTATTACTATAGGTTGACTAGTCGTGTATATTTTTTGGTGAAAATTGACGTATATCTTAAGTTGCTAGAAGCAGTGAGGTTTTTAAAGGAGACCTAGCACAATTTTATGTGCGCCTTTTTTGTGTGTCAATTAAAACATTTTCTTTTTCTTTTTTTCTTTCTGTGCTATCATTATCATAAATGACCAAAAGTAGATTTTATATTAAACTTCATGAATTGAAATTCAGACAGTCTATATATTCCTTAACATGATTCGAAATTCGAACTCAAACCGATGAACGAGCAATGCATTCTCTATACCAAGTTTACTTCAACATGTGCATACGAAATTAAACTTTATTTGTATAGGTATAGAAGTGATATGAAGGCTAAATTTGCATGGTTTTAAATACAGGATTGATATTGCGAGGTATTGGGCCGTGTTGTCACACATGTTGTTCGTATTAAACGATTGAGTGGCTGAAGGATATTTTCGATGGACGATTATTGGAATTTTTATCTTTATTTTGGTATTGTTTATTCTATTGTATTTTAATATTGTATCGAATTTCAACCAGCTCTGTGTTTCAAGGTACTTTTCAAACACTTTTTATAAGCACAAAGCATATACCGTGATAAATATTGAATGATCACACAAGTTTCTACTGTTTGAAAATCAAATTGGAAACCTTCCTCCTGTACATAAAACAGTTACAGGCACTCCCACTATGCCAGAGACCCAGTTAAAATTCAAGTAGACATTCAAAGTAAACGCAGAAAAACATTTTTTTTAATACACTTGCGTAGTTTTGATCCTGTAACTTCGTACTTAACTACTTAACTACGAAACCATCAGTAGTTACATAACATTAGTTTTATTAAAGTAAATTATTACATAATGTGTTAATACATAGACAATGTAGGTATAAACGACGTGGCGTGAATAGTGACCACTGCAACGCTCCATTAGCGATTATTGTACTAGTTTTGTACTAACAAACTGGACGGGCACACTCATAAATATAATGGAATGGATTTAATAGTCCTTGCATTGTAATTAAAATTAAGATCAGTTTCATTAACTGTGTATCAATTTTGAAGTACTAACCAGGATTGTGAGCGTTATTTTTAAACGACTACAAAAAAAGGAGGAGGTTTCTTAATTCGTATATATATTTTTTTATGTGTGTACGCGGATAACTTCGTCGTTTATGAACCGATTTCGATGATTCTTTTTTTTTTGGAAAGTAGATATCCCAAGTGTGGTACCATGATAAGGAAGTTGCTGCCAAGCAAATACTATAAGAACCTTACTTCAATAGCAAATTAGGATTGATAATACCTATAGGTACCTAGTTTTCTTTACTTGGCACTTATTTATACATTTCTGATTAACTAAATTAAATTACGAATTACTTTTTTGCTAAGTAAACTTATTTTTAACTTTTTAGTTTCCTTCCCGTTTGAAGTCGGTTTTTTTTGTCTAAATTTATTATTTTATATCATGGTAACGTATTTTGTTTAAACGTTAGTTCTCAGTGTAACTACTAGGGGCGTTGTTTATTTTCGAATACAAATACGATTATTTTACTCAATCACGACTCACAAATTCACACGGTAACGATAAAGCTACTAAATATCACAATACAAATGCTGTGCATTGCCATTGGATGGTCAAGGTCACTTTATAATTTTGTAGAAGGAAATGCTTTTATTTATTTATATTAGGTAAAGGAAGCATATAGTACAGTAGCTATTTAATTATAAATAACTTAAAGTACATTAACCAGTTAGATTTCTAATTTTTTTTACTGCGGTGCTGTTTCTCCCACGTCCTTGCTTAATGCTCTGCTCCCATCACCAGTAGCGTGATGTTACATAGCCTATAACGTTTCTCGAGAACAGTACTATCATACACAATTAGAATTTTTCATATCCGATTGTTCTAGAGATTAGCGCGTTCAAACAAACCAACAAACAAATTCTTCCGCTTTATATAATAGAATAGATATGTACTGGAATTACAGGTTTATAGTTGTTTAAAATAGCAGAAGCAGAAACCTTCTACTTCTATAAATTACCTGTTACGAAAGTTACAATAGAATTCAGTTAGAAAATCAGGTATCGAATTTTCGTCATACGTAAATTGTTCTGTCATCATGAAACGGTCCAGTACTAATATAACTTTATTTGTAGCATATCCAGCAACTTTACATCTGTACAACTGGACACAACTCTGCCAAATTCTTTGTACGTATTTACGCCGTCTATTATTTATTGCTATCGTATCGACTGCGCTCGCTAACGGTGCCAAGTGCGCTATTACTTTGGCGACTGAAGCCTCTTCCTGAACTGCTTTATCTCTTTGTCTTGTAACAAAATTAACTCCGAGTTTTTGGTGTTGAGTGCCAATTTTGCTTTCATATTGAAATTACTTTGGCAGATTTTTGGATTGTATTTTTATAGTAAGTTTTTAAGTCTTATTGTGATTTAATAGTTAAAGCATTTTAATTACTGTATGAATAGTTTAAGTTTAATTAGTTTAGTGTTTCCTGGAAATATTTTGAAGTTGATCCATCAGAGGTAGTTTAATTTTTATAGTCCTTCATCTTAGTTTTGAATGTACGTTTTATTTGTAGCCGCAATCCCAGTTCTGATATATTAAAAAAAACACAAAAAGTTCATTTTTTTATCATCAAATTAGAAGTATGTCGGCTTTATGAGAAAACGAACAGCGCCTCTGGTGTTTACTGTAAGAACTAAATTTCCTTCTGTCACTGGTGCAATAAACGTTAACTTATGGTTAATCTTCATACTACTTTATAAACCTTATGAAACCAAAACCATTGTTCAACTCGGTATATTTTAAAGCTAATTGCGCCTAAACTGCAACCATTACAAGCCGTAGTTGTTGAAACAACTATACAATGTGTCTTTCTCAGCGATGTCTTAAGTCGTAGTATGTCTAGCCCTTAGCTCGTATAATGTAGATAAAATGTTTTTAAATGACAAATCTTCCACTAGGGAATAAGCCCTGTGCCGCGGAAGACTTACAAACATACATTTAACGGACACAAAGAAAACCCAGACTCGGAACAAATATTTATGAATCACACAAATTTTGTCTCGTGTGGGGATCGAATGATCAAACTCACAACCTCGTGCCCAACATTCGCTTGCGCACCAAGTGCATCACACAGGCAAATGTTCATTGTAGGCTACTTGGTTTTTTCTACTACTAGCCAGTGAATCAATCTCTTGCCTATTATAGGGCACCTTCTTTTAATCTGAGTGTCATACTAGACGAATAAGGAATTACCAGTGTTACCTGTATATCAGTAATCATACTGTCATTGTAGGTGACTAAAGGCATATTAGATAACATACTGATTTATGATGTTTCAATTATTATCATTGAAGTATAATCATGGTCACTAACCTGTCTGTGAAGAGAACACAACCATGCCATTGCCGATCATGAAGGAAGAAGGGATTGAAGAAGGAAAAGGGAAAAGGAAGGGGACCGAAGGGGTGATTAGGCTGATAGTAATCTCATTGCTCACCTGCTATAGTATCAAAAATTCCATATCACCATACCATTTTTGAACAAAAAGATAACTTAGAATAAATAAAATTAGATCCATAAAATACACAAATAAAACTCTTAAGCGTAGTATTAAGTTCCATAATAAGAGCTATGAACGCATAAGGGTAGTTACGGTTGGTGATGCAATCGCCGCACTAAGGCCACCTTAGACACCATACTTTATCCGTACTCACAATTAGTTGCCGCGAGATGGCAGGTAAAACTATACCACAGGGGTGGGGTGGAGTCGATTACACAGATACATTTTTAATGGTTACTAATAATACGACTTGTTTAATTTACCCTTGTGTTTTATTTAAAACCAACCAATTTGAAATAGACTTACAGTTGTGATTTTCATACTTTGTGTTTTGGTGCAAATTAAGTATAATTAAATATGCAACTATTGCACAAATACAAAAGCACTACAAAATTTTATATGGTCTTATACATTTCAAAAATTATTTTGCGGCAAACTTTTGTGTAACTTAAAGTTAACTGGAATTTAAGTATTTCGCCATTACTTATACATAACTATGCTGCTCAATTTATTTAACTCTATTTTTGTCTAAAAACCTATATCCAATAAATAGCATACTAGCCCTCTCCACACCACCTGTATTCCCGACCATCGTCGTCGTCGCACAAGTCGTTAGTAACAAACTCCACACATTTGTGTCACCGGATACAATCCTATTATAATTTTAAATTTTAGTCTCATCTATTTACTTTTGCACCCAATGTGGACGCCTGCGCAATCTTTGATGTGTTTTTGATATCGCTTTAACAAAGTTTGGTCGTTGTACTTTTTAAATTAGATTATTTTTTGTATTAAAATAAAGTTTGTTTTACTTGTATTAAAGTAGCAGCTGGTAGCCAAGTTACGTCTGAGGGCGTAGACAAGTGGCATAGATTTTTATTATATTGATGATCCTGCAAGATGATAATGTCAGTCTTAATTAGAAAAACAGTCCATAAATGCTACATTTTTCAAAACACGTCTAGCACCGCTTGTGACGCCAAAACGCCTCCATACTTCGGTCTTATTGATCATTATTATTACATTTATTTATTTAAGCGTCTTACACACATAATGTATAACGGCGGACTTAATGCCAACGGCATTCTCTACCAGTCAACCATAACATTATCACATAAGTAGTTAAAAGTCTGTACTGTTTCAGTACTCATCATCTAAGTCAATATTCACTACTCTACTTAAGCCTCCCCATCCTTTCCCATCAATTTTCAAAAGAGTCAATTGAACCTGAAATTTTAGACCACGCATTAAACTGAATTCAGCAGCATCGTCCGAACTGCCGAGATTGATTGTTATAGTTTTGACAATAATTTGAAAAGCTTATTTATATTATAAGCATTATGTGTGTCAACTTTACGCTTAATCCAAATTCAGCAAACCAGCTTACAAATTCAAACCAGGAAACATAAAATAAATATTATTAAACCAAATATAATGTATTTTTTTCCACGTTTGCGTACCTATGCAGGTCCTCAATCACACCGTAATGTAACATAAAATAAAAACATCATTAGCTCGGTGCGCTCTCTAAATTATGAAATAATACGAAGAGCGCAGGTGTGACCTCCGCTCCCATTGTACGACACTTTTTCTTTTATTTTTAGGGTTCTGTTTTAGAATTTCTAAATCTCTATTTTGAACCGCAGCATCACATTCATTTGCTATAATATAAACATTTTTAAATATGCAAATAATTTAAGAGAACAAAGTTACCCTTGTGATAAAATTACAAGCAATTAAAATTTAGTCTGTGTACCTGTTAAGAATCAGTATTCCTAAGAAAAGTATTGTATTGATATTCAATAACGTGGTCTAGCTAATTTTGTTTCTGACAATTCCGAAGGACACGAACGTCGTTCACCTCTTACCAATAGGGGGCAAAAAGCACAATCGTTTTTAAATCTAGAATGCAAAACCTAATGCATACCGAACCCTGTTCGTAGCAAAGCACTCATAGGTGTTCCCGGTGCAGTGTTTATTTGTAAATTTTCACATTATTTTACATTTTTCTAAAGTTTAACGTACGATTCCGTTCCCTTGGTGTGAATTTCTGTTGCTTCACAAATAATAACCGTTGACTTCTCGCCTGCATATCTTCATTTAGCCATGTTTGTACACTATAATACAGATTTATTATCTTCATTATTTTATAGAAAATAATTAGTACGAACAATGCTATGGTAGCGCTTGTAGATACATAGCTCGCCAAACTAAAGACCTTTCACTCGGTGGATCGACGATCTATTAAAGGTGGGCGACTGATAGTTAAGAACGTTTCACGACCGGTCAAATAAGAGATGTTTGAGGTACAGATTAACATAAGTCATGCTGAGCAGAAGGCTACTTTTTTTTATAACATAATGATTTTCACATGTTACTTTCATTTCATAAGAATGCTTTAAGTTATATCAGATGTTTAATATTAAACCGCCTTTTGCTGTGAGTAAAAGAGTTTTTTTAGTGACTTACAGCAAATTAAACACGTACACTTTTCAAAATTATACCTTATTTTATTTTATTTTTTGTCATCGTAGCGAAGAGACCTAGACCATTCGACGCAGAGTTTTTTTTCTGAATCTAGCTGTGTATTCAGTCTGCTAACGCTATTCTTGCTACTTACAGCAAATACGTTTGTTGCTCAAAGTTGCTCCACTCTGTCTGATGGTAAGCAGTCAGTGGCATCCAGAAATGGTAGACACCATTCCAAAAGCCAAACTACTACTATAGTGGCTTAATGAAAAGCTTGTTCACGTCCGCTTAAAAGACCCAGGTTCATAATTTGATGGGAACATATGAGCTGGTAAAAAGTTCCGGGCTTTAATTGAGCTACAAAAATATGAAGTGCTGAACCGTTTGGTACGAGAGTTTTTTCAGCCGAAATCATGATGATGACAGATGTCTGATGCAGGTATATGAGAATACTTGCTTGCATTTACAAGATATGATGTTTAAGAATTTGACGTTATTATATATCACTAACTACCATTTTAGGGAAACGTTTCGTATTTATCGAAAAAATAAAAAAAATACCAACAATCAAAATCATTTTAAATTGATGGACACTAGCTAAAATAAAGTTAATGTGGATCTCGTATACCTACATAATATTTTTCTTCTCAACATTTGATAGTTCATTGACGGTATGTGACACAATGCACGACTGCTGTACAAAAGTTTGTTTATACACGGGACAGAACTTTGTATGATCTATAAATTAATATTTTGTGTTATTAATTAATATTTTTGTGTTCGTTAATAAACATACGTTTGTAAAGTTCCCCATAACACAAAGCTTTTGTAGTATATGACTACAGGAGTTTTTTTATATCGTAAAGTTTAAGTAGGTAGTCATTGCCAACCTTCAATTAAAGTATCTATTAAGGCAAAGTAGCAAGGCTTTTAAAGACCATTATTAAGGAGAGTAATCTACTGCTTAATAACTTAAACGTTTTATAATAAGTATGTGGTACAGTAACAAGAAACCAAATATGAAACAGAAATCTGTAACTTATTACTGAAACAAATGAACAAAAAAATGTTTCTATTAACTACAAAATTAATTTATAAATTATACTTGTTAAAAAAAATCCGATGCCAAAGGCGCGATACACCTGAGCTTGGAGGAGAAAGGGGACGAATGGCACAGAAATACTAATTAAATATAAGTGGAAATATTTTAATAAGTTTACGTGGGCACCCCGGTCTCTGTTTAAAACAAATATTATGTCCGTTTGTACTGTACGTTAGCAGGAGGCCACGGAAACAGCGAGAACAGCTGACTGTGCCATATAAACAAAAAATTTGTTTGTATGGTATATTAAATGTTCTTGCTTATTTTGATTAGTTCTTTAGTCATGCGTATAATGTTGTATGAATGGAATCAATATGAAAATTGGAGACTATGAAATTGACATAACGGGTTTTTCTCTGAATAAAAAACCGCTATTAAATAAAGACTTTGAGATTGCAGATTTTTGAAAATTAAATTATTATGCAGTATATTTTACTAATTGCACTTCCATACATAATACGGGCAAACAACATTGGTTTCTATACTTTTGCGTTTCATTCGGAGGACCTACAAACCTAATTTATTGTCTCGTTCATTTTTCTTTTCTTCCTACATGTCCTCTTCACAATTGAAAATGATGGTGTCTTTGTAGCATTGATCATGCATAGCTTACAGACGCCATAAATTCTACAGTACATACTGCCTCTGTGGTTTGGTAGTACACTGTACGGATTACCACGCAGAGGTTTCGGATTCGATCCCCGGATCGGGTTGTGTGACAAATGACATTGGGTTTTCTGTTGAAAAATTCTCAGTATTAGCCCAGGAGTCTAAAATTGTGCCCGATAAATGGCAAAAGACTTGCCCCCTGTTACATGGGAACTAAAGTAAAAAAATTGCGAAAAGTAGGTGGCTATATATGTACCTATAAGTAACAGTAACCGCTTAAATATCACATTAGTCTTTTACTAGTCAGACACATAGGTGCTGTATAAAAATCAGTACTTTTACACATTTGTACAAATATGTCAAATCCGCTCAACTGCTGGCCACAACACAAGCGTTGAATTTTAATATCATTACTTGTGCTGCGTTTTTAATTTTATAAAAGCAGAGATTTTCTTTTGTTAGAGTTACTTGTATTTGTATTTGGTGTCCACCTGTTTACGTTACATATTTATTTTATGTTTAATGTACGTTCGATAATTTTGTGTTAACTTTGTTCTTGTCTAGACATTACATTGTTTTATATTCTCGTGCCTTTAATTGAATGTTAGTGTAAACCTTTTGAATAGAGGCGATCATAGCTCACTGTTAAATCAAAATAGCTCAGAGGATAAGGCACCCGCTTCGTAAACACACCAATGTGATTTTTCAAATCATATGTATTTACTAAGTTTATCTGGACATTTCTGACTGACGGTGAGGAAAACGTCGTGAGATAACCTGGATTTCTGAGAAAGTCTGAAATAGTCAATCCACCTTGAGCAAGCGTGATGATCAATGCTCATGCCTTCTCTGTATGAGAAGAGGCCTTTCTCTGCAGTGGGACAGCAACGGGCCCATAAGATGATAGCTCGAAAACGACTCTTGCTGTAAATGACCAGCAAGTTAAGAAACAAAGAGTGCGGCTAGGTGGCTATGCTAATTAGGAATTATTCCGGTCTGATCCCCTGAACTTAGGACATAACATCAGTCTCTGTTGGTAATTATTGAGTGTTGTTTTAATGTATACTTTAGTATATATCTACAAAAAATTAGAATAGTCATTTATACAAGAAGCAGCATGATGTTGAATATAACTTACAGAAAGTGCACATAAATAATAATATAAAATATACTAAATACATATAATAATCCAATCTTTTTTAAAATTAAACTGAAGATTACATTTCAAAAGTCAATATCAAAACAGAACGAGATAAATCGTTTCAATAAAAAGTAACTCGGTGACTAAATTAAACATTTTCCAATGAATTCCATTCACCCCTTGAACTTAATTTTCCAGCACCAATTGCTAATTAACTCTTTCGCTTTCCTTTCTCTATCAGTGACATTAGCAATTTTTACCAATAAACCAGTAATTGCTTCAACCGAATCCTTATTTCTCACTCAATCAACATCTTTGGTGGTTTATGACTTCCGTGCTCCTGTCTCTTCAAGCGCTTCAAGCAAATTTATACCTATATAACGTCTAGCTTTATTAAAAAGGGCTCCAATATTGCACCGCTGTAAAGTCACGAGCATTCCATTGGAGTTGGAATCAAAAATTTAAATTGCTAACATTCTTCACTCGTTCAGACTTTATTGGTGTTAGATGCTCATTGGAATTGTGGTTCTTAATTTTATACGTGACTTTTCTTCGACTGATTAAAGTCTCTTGTTGAGAAATGTTTTCGAACTTTATTGGCTTATATTTTTGGACAAAATTTTATAAGGGACTTCTCGCTAAGGCCGTGGTACATTACATAACAGGTTAACGTGTTTTGCTAACAATATGTCACCAATCAATAAAATATACTTTTATGCACGCGTCCACTGTGCTACATTTAGCACATAGAAGACTTTTTATGTCTACTTATTAGTAAATTATTTTATCACTATTCAAATATTGAATGCTGTTTCATTAGTTCATTACGTAAGAGATTGTAACACTTACGCCAAACAAATTTAATTAAATGTTAATGTAAACAAATAGTATTGATAGTGAGGCAATACAGTCAAATAAACATGCCTCAAAAAAAAATAAAGTGGTTCTTACCTTACATTAGTCTAGTTACACTAGTCACACGTATAGCCACCTTGTACAAAAACTTTGGATAATACTGAAAAAACAAAGCTTCTGATTTGGCCTAGTTGTTCTTTACCGAAATGATCTAAATAGTTATACATAAAATTTTATAAAACCTTATAAATAGCTTGGTTAGTATTATAAATAACTGTAAAACGTTATAAATTTGGCAACAACGTACATAAATACATTTTCATCCACCTGAACTTTTCCGGTAAAAATATATTTAAATCTCAATACTTAATTTAACCACGTTCACAAATCAAGGAGAAGTTTTGTAAACTTTTTAATTTAAGCGAACAGTTTTTTTTCCGAATATCGAGGGGATAAAAAGATACATTTGTCCATTTTTAACTGTCGGGTGGGAGAGGGTTAAAGAACGATTTTCCTTATTCTATTGAGACAGATTTACACAATGCCCAGGGCATCCAATAGCCTCCAAGACGATATTGTGATATCTTTATTGGATGCAATATAATAAAATATTTCCGTGAAAAATAGTGGCAATTTGGATATAGGGTCGAGGGTCGAATAATGACCATAGAATAGATCTGATCATCAAATAAACGTTGTTTGTGTAGGCGTATTGTTGTTTTATGAATAGGGTGAATAAAAAAACAATGAGATTGGATACGAAACTATTGAGGATAAATAATATCAGAGAAGATTTGTAACTTAATAACGTTACAGGCATGATAGCTCAAACAAGAGTCTATTATGCTGTTGAAATAGTATCGAAATAACAATACCAAAATTCTTCTTCTTTCAAATCATAAGTACTTTATCTAGACATTACTGACTGACTATTAACTTAAGGAAACCTGAACTTCTAAGAAAGTCTGAAATCGCCAATCTGCCTTGAGCAAGAATAGCGATCAAGGTTTCATGCTTTCTCAATATGAGAAGAGGCCTTTCACTGCAGTGGGATAATAATAATCCGATATGATGATAGACTTCCTTTGCTTTTATTTAATACAAAACAAAGAGACGCTGCGACATTACCATAATCTACTAAAGCTGTAACTAGTTTTTAATGTAACTATTAATCTATTATACAAAAATTATAATTCATACCAAGTTCCTATCTAGTGACAAAATAGTACCCCGTATTTCTTAAGAATTTATTATCTTAATGAATTCGAGTAATAGCTTAATCATTGACCACTTTTGGTAATTTACCTTAAGTTAGTACATAAGTACCTTCTCTATATGAGAAGAGGCCTTTGCTCTGCAGTGGGACAGTAAATAGGCTGGTATTATTATTATTAGTACATAAGGTGAATTGGCATTAAGCCTATAGTTTTTTTTAAGGCAACTCCCGCACTAGGGAACAAGCCCTGTGACGCGGGGTGTCGCGGGGCAGTCGCTTGCGATCTCACTGCGCCACGGAGGCAGTCATTATATTTTTGCATTAAAAGGTATACGTAAGTATTTATAATAGTGAGGTATAGTCTAGTATTATTAAAACTAACTTTCGTTTAAAGTTTTATTAATTATTTTTTGAGCCTGAATGTCTTATGGCTGGTAATACTATTATGATGATGATTATTTCAGCTGAAAAATGTCTACTGGTAGGCATAGATATTTTCCAAGCTGCTTGATCTATCAGTTTCCGGCCTTAATCACCAGCTTGTGGAAGGCCTGTACTTTATACAGTAAAAAAATATTAATTTTCACAAAAATGTATAAACATATACATTAATTTACCTCCACTTTATAGCATAGAGCGATAAATAAGGACACCCCATTGAGCTAGTATCTTCGATAAATAAAGTGGACGTTGTGAGAAAAAATCCGAAATATCCGACCGCTAACAGAGTGACTTCCGAACTCGGATATTTATGGACAGAAGGGGTGTTTTATTGCACGCTGTTCCATTTTAACCCACTTGCCCCCGGCCATCCGCACTTTATAGTGGTGGATTTACACCGACACATTTTTGGTTTCCATTTTTGTGGAATTTTCAATTTTGTTTTGTATTGATTTCGAAGATTTAAAAATATACCTACATTGGTAAATTGAATTAAATGCAAACTTATTTTTTGTTTTCTTTAAAAATATTTTGTATTGGGAAACAGGCCTGACTGTGGAAAATCAAATACAACCTGATAAATCTAGCAACTGATAGATCTGGGAAAAAGACCTGTTAAAGCGGGCATGATTACGAAACGCAGCAGTGTGGATACTTAGGGTACTTGCATATTGCTGATTTGCGAGATTTTGGGGAAAGAATTTGTCCAAAAGTGGTCATCTTTCACCAGATAAATTATATGATAATGTTGATGATGAACCGTAGGCTTGTTTGTCACCTATTAAAAAGAAGTATTTTTTGCAAAAAATATATTTATTTTCTAATAAGATAATGTAGGTGTTTGTTTCTAATCGCTCGCTACGGTATAACACACGTCCTCCTATTCGACATTCAGTAAAAATAACTTTATTTTTATCAGTATATTTATTCGTCATAGCTATACCCTAAGGCTGATAAGGTGAACGTATTGCTACTGCAGAACACTTCAGTTTTAGCAGTTCATTTTGTTTTTATGCTTTTTATTGTGATCTTAGATTCTGATACTGGCAAAATATTCTTCCAATTTCTTCTATAGTTCTGCTTTTTTTTTTTAAATATAAACGCATATATAGACTGTGTTATATTGGATCTGTATTCTTTGTAGTCAATATTTTTCAAGATTTTAGTAAAAAAAATTATACTATTTGGACAGAGTATGGCGGATTGATGATCGCATTGACAATAATCATGTCGTGTTAGTCGAACGACTATAATGAATTTTCGCGTAGGGGTAGGCAGAGAGGAGGAGTGTAAGAACTATATCAGGTCTTATGTAAGAGGGCCTGTTGCTACTCCATTTCAGACTCCGGGTTAGTATTGAAATTGTTTTAACAAACACCGAGTCATATAAATAACTTAAAACAAAGCCATTTATCTAATAAATAACTTAAAACAAAGCCATTTATCTAACAAACATGGACGATAATACACAAAAATAAATCCACCCTGATCCCAAAGGGGTTGATAACACTTACGTCGTCGATAGCCAACGATTTGCCACAACCCCTAAATTGGACGGAAGAAAACGTGACCGACACAGCGGGAGTATAAAAAATATCCTCAAATCAGTTGGAGATTGTTTTCCAGATGAGTTTTGGTCCTGGATGAAATAAATCTGTGGTATAGATTTGATGTTTTATTTGATGTGATATTTCTTAAGAACTGCTCTTGCATCATGTCGTCTTAATACGAAGTTAGTACATTGTGTAGTAGTTAAATGACCTATATCAATATTTTGACTGGCCTGTTGGTCTAGTGGTTAGTGACCCTGACTGCTAAACCGGAGGTCGTGGGTTCGATTCCCACCCAGGACAAACCTTTGTGTGATAAGCATGATTGTTTGTTCTGTGCCTGGGTGTAATTTATCTATAATATGTGTGTATTTACAAAAAAAAAATGTAAGTAAGTAGTATATCAGTTGTTTAGTACCCATAACACAAGCAAATATAATTGCTTAATTTGAGGCCTAAATGGCGCTGTGTGAATGTGGTAGAATATTATTATATAAAATAAATAAAAAAAAGAAAAAAAAATTTGAAGTTTCAGTAACTACTTATCATAAGGTGGGTTGTATGCTCTTTGTAATCATACTAGAGGCCTTAGACAAGTGGCATAGTTTTCTATTATATTCATAAAATAAATGAAAATGTATGACATAATAAGCTAACGACCAAGTTGGCGTTAGGTCATGTCAATCTCATACGTTTTGTAATCTATTCTATGAATAGAATATAAATCTATTACACTAGTCTAGAGTTTTAGTTGTATAAAACAAAAATATTAGGGCTTGATTAACAATTGCCAGTTAAGTTTTATGTGATGAACAAAATAAATAATGTGATAAATTGGCGTATTTTCCATATACTCTCAAAATTCATTTTGCAATCTATAACACATAGCACAAGCTTACTTTGAGTCTAGACAGCGTTGTGTGTAGTTGTTGAGATATTAATTATTAGTATTTAAGTAATAAATGTCTAAATTTTCGTATATATTTGACCCTCGGAGGAAAGTTAACTAGTGATTAAAAAACCAGCCATGTCCTTGCAAAACATTACCAAACTTTATATAAAACTAACCGACCGCAAACAGACTGCAATAAAAAATTCTAAAACATCTGTTTTAAGAATAATGCCAGACTTGAGTCTATCCCAAAGTCCATTTAAATCAATAGCCTCAAAAAATAACCCTCTCCGCTATCAATTTAGCAAAACAAGGCGATTCCCTTATAAGGTTTCTTCTGGCTAATGTTGTTAGTCTGACCACGAAGCCCACAGTCCCACGGGTGAGCTTTGCCAATAAATTGGGCAAGTTAAGTGATTCCCCCTTTCAATCTTTCAATGCCTCTGTGGTTATTTTTTACGGTTGGCCGTTTTTTCGTTCATTATTTAGGAGTTTCGATTTAGGTTGATGTTACACTGTTTTTTAGAGAAATTGTTGAGGATAATTTGGGATATGGCTTCGTGGTTTTAATATTTTGTTTATACAATGTTTATTAAAACTCAATAAATAAGGTGATCTTTTATTGTTAGATGTCTACCTGTATGTCTCTTTACCTATTCAAATACTATTTATTTACGATTGAACAATAACAAAATTTCAATTTATTTAATATTGTTAATATCTTAAAGGCACCCGTATAAAATAAAAACAGTACATCACGATAGTGTTACGACATTGTCTTCCATCTTTTATTTCCTGGCCAGTGACCCAGATAATAGACGAATGGAGGAAACCCAATACGTAGTGTCTACAAGTGGAACCATTGAAGTTGTCGCCCATTGAATGTATGAAAACGGTCACCGATGTATGACCGATTCGGAGACTGACTTGTTCTTGTTTTATTGAATGGACGCGTATTGCTACTGTACCTGTTTGGAGTATAGGATGATATGTTTTGAGAGGATGACTCATAAATATTATATTTTTTTTATTAGATTCTTTGCTGTTTTCATAAAAATCGACGCAAAGATATTTAGAGTGCCAAAACCCCAATGGCCTGTCATTAGTTTGTAGCTACTGATCATGCCGATGAAAGAGTATTAAGTAAACGTCCTTGTCCAAGTATCATGATAAAATAACAGGCTAAACCTGTCTTCTCCTGTGCTTGTCACTTTTGGATTTATACATTGAAAGGCGCGAGCTGAGTGCTGTCACAATTAAACCTTGGCTTTCTTGGATATCTTGGAACCAAACGGTTCAGCACTTCATACTTTTGTAGTTCAATTAAGGCCTCGAATACTTTACATGTGTTCCCATCTAATTATGATCCTGGGTCCTTGAAGCGGGACATGAAAAAGCATCTCATTAAGCCGCCATAGTGGAGGCCACCATACTAGTAGTCTGGCTTTTAGAATGGTGTCCACCACTTTTGGATTCCTCTGACTGCTTACCGTTAGACAGAGTAAAGTCACTTTGGTAGATTAATATTTAAAAAAAAAGCCTTGATTGCTGGCTGAGGGTTTCTCTGTAAACATATATTTGACTTCACTTTAGCTGTCAGTGGAATCTAGGTATGCTGGACAACTTCCGAAATTCCTAATAGAAATTAAACATGTTTATTACTATTTCCGATTTTGTGGCATATTCGCAGCAATATTTATATACATCTCGCAAAACAGCACCCTCTATGCGACCGGGTCGCGGCGATTGTAGTGAGTGTCACGCGACACGCGAGTATTGTCTGAGCTGTCATTGTGTGACCGTAGTCGTCATTGTGCTGAACATCTTTGTGACCGTCACGCTTGGCCGGCCACGCATCCGAGACGCAACTTCTAATTGTATCGAGTCATGTTGTTTTGATTAATGATTCAAAAAAGTGATATAAAAATGTAGGTTGTAATAGTTGTATAGGCCATTTTATTGGGTGGCAAATAAGCCCCACAAAGTCTTAGATAGACAACTCGCCCTAAACAAGCATAGTAATCAACGCTCAGTTGATAAATTATATATACTATTATTGTTTGTTTGTACGTACTAATCTCTGTATCTACAGTAACTGTAGTAAGCAATGACGCGGGTAAAACCGTGCCGCGGAGAGCTAGTAAAAAAAAAAACATTTCTGTCATATATATCACGTCAGTGACACTTATGAATGTCAAAATAACAATATCTGCAAATTAACCTACAGCTAAGTAGTTCGCTGAAGAGGTAAAGTCATGATGGGACTAAAATCTATATAAAGCGGAAAAGTTTGTTCTTGAAGATTATCAATGCATAAAAAAGACAACCAAGCCGTTGCTGACTGTGAAGGGATAGGAAGTAATTGCACCTTTGTTGCACTCTTATTTACTGAACGAATCGCGACTGTCAACAATCTAATAGGCACATACTTTACGTCGATCTTTCGAGATACTTCTCCGATTCATCTAGCCTATTTGTTTTGATACTAGTAGCAAAAAGGTTTCAGCAGAGGCAGTCATTTATATAAACTTATTTTATACCATCTTCGTTCTGTGCAAATAAATTTTAGCAAATGTTTGATCCAACATTTTAATATTCAGTTTGAATCCTCCAAGAACATTTCGCAAAAAATCGAAGTAAAACAATATCATCTCTAATAAAAAAGTCATGACAGTCGAGGAATTTAAAAGAGAAAAATTAACATGAAAGACAAACAGTCGTTCGACGATCTCAAAAATGGCCGTCAATAATTAATCAACCATCTCGTCTTGAAATTAGCCACCATTTGAGGGTTAACAGAATCTTGTGTAAAGAAAAAAAATGTATTTTTCAGTAAAGCAAACCCTAAGGGAAATTTTTATATAGGAACTCCGCTTGTATCGACTGGGGATACGTGGAGTTAGGGAGAATAGATATGAGATCTCAATATGATTGATAAATGTTATTTAGAAGATGTTTCCCCGTGATAGCAATTAGCACTCATAATTCCTTAAAATTATTTATTTATTTACTTCATATACGAAACATGACATGTATAAAGGTGGTCTACCAGTCGACCGATGCAAAAAATTATAATTATATATATTACCTCGTAATATTTCATGACGTTAAAAAAGACTAATTTAATTTAATTGGTAGTTTGTATATTATTATGTTTTATAAGAATACGCCACATAATTACTTTGTAATTTGCACCTACTTGATTGTCATCACCCAATGGTAGACTGGTAAATAATGCCTCAGGCATTATGTCCGCCTTTACATGTAGGTGTATAAAGTTTTAAATACATAAATAATTCCATTAACATCACTTATTAATTATAGTTTTTATGTGTGATAAATAAAATAGTGCCATTAAACAATCAAACTTTTGAGCTATTTATAATTTGATATTTAAACATATTGTACTTATCTTGGTGTCGTTTCCAGTTTGACTTTACACATCCACAACGTTCCCTTCGCGATGAATTAATGAAAAATGAAATCGACTTGGCAAATTTAATTTTTCCCGAGCTCGAGTTTGACTAGCTGATCACTCGACGATACGATTTCAATGTTATTTAATATTGATTGCATGTTTGATGTTGGTTAATTGTATTATAAGACTAATTTGAATGGATGAGATCCTTGACTTGGAAAATGACTGGTAACATTGCATCGGGTTAGAGATTTTAATG
The DNA here is from genome assembly GCA_963082885.1 of Parascotia fuliginaria. Lineage (NCBI taxonomy): Eukaryota > Metazoa > Arthropoda > Insecta > Lepidoptera > Erebidae > Parascotia > Parascotia fuliginaria. Next base: position 1,590,769 of record OY720191.1, read on the forward strand.
GTTTTGTAATGCTTATATTCTTCTTTTTATTTTCTCCTTTCAAATAAATATGGCGACGAATGTGCCTGTAATTTTTGTCAGTGGGTAATCTAAATCTATATTAGTATTATAAAGAGAAAAGGTTTGTTTTTTCAATGCTTGTTTGTTTGTTCACATATAAAAATGAAAAAATGAAGCGGGTAACATAAGCTACATTTTGTTGAGTTTAATTTTTTTTTTAGATATTTTCAGAATTTCAATATAAGCACTTTTGTTAATGTGGATGATGCAATACGACACTATATAAATGATATTTGCCGTAGGTGTAAACTTTTGATACTGAAGCGAAGCGAGGGTGGACGACTAGTGTAACAATACTAGATAGACATAATTTTTAAAGGTACCTAATAATCTGATAGATTTTTCTTCTTTCCAAACTGTCTTACCGAGCTAATCTGTCAATCACCACCAAAAAACTCCTGCTTTTAAAAGGCCTATCAAAATGCTTTTATGTGTAAAATAGTATGAGATACTCTGAAACGATAATATCATACTATTACAAATTAATTATTTAATTAATGAAATTTTTGTGGTCCTTGTCTTACTATTTTCTAATATGAGTTGTAAATTAAAATTAACAATCCAAATGCATGTAATATGGTTTTTGTAATTTTCTCTAAGTGTTTGTTAAGAAATAAACAAATTATGAACTATGACTGTATTAAATATACTTAAAAAATAATTATGCATCGATAATTTTAAACTATTTACATGCACATTCTTTCATCTTAATCCCAAATCAGTCTACAAAAAAAGTACAAAATACCCTACTTTTCCCACCCTTGGGCGAAAACACCGCCAATCTGTTGATTAGCTACTTTTTATATTTTTTTATATTTTCGGGGGTGACATTAAGTACAGATTAATCGCCCTTCTTTCCCACAGGAAGGGGGGAGGGGGTGAATATTATACTTCGAATTAAAGCTTGCTTAATTTTTTATTCTGCTTGAGGCCAACGATGCGTTAATGCACCACCTTAGGTGGAACTTTAAATGCTATCTGGTGGTCTATCACGAGTTTTGACAATTTATAAAAATCGTTTTATTTCGTTATCACCCTAGAATTAACAATATTTGCTATTTACTTCTAGTGGTTATTATTCTTAGACTATACCCCAGTTTCTGAAAGGCTGATCAACGAAAAATTAACTAATCAACTGTTAAATCTCATGTGAAGTACCTAAAAGCATGATAAAAGTTTAATTTGATTTAATCAGTTACTAATTAGATCAAATCAAACAATTATTCATGCTTTTAGCAACCCAATTGATACTTCTGATATTTAACAAGTGATTAGTTAATTTTTCGTTGATCAGTCTTTTAGAAACTGGGCATTTATCTATACTTAGCAGACTTTGGATACGTTGTGCTGTAAGTTTTGTTCTTTCCTAACGTCTGTAAATATTAGGATGGGCTTTTTGGGAATAAAGTCTTCTGGTGTTGGTTAAGCCAATGATTCGCATTGATAGAGTAGATAGAATACTGTTTCGTTTTTGTTTTCACATATAGAATTTCTTCGTACCATCAGAGCTCTACCATAACTGGTCGTTCATCAAAATCAGACCGAATATTAGCCGAAATGATTTTGAATTGGTACAAAAACTTGCGAATTTCGACCCCAGTCCCTAGTGTCGCTTTTACCAATTTTTATTTTTGCTAGTAGTATTTATAAACGTTAATTCTCGAGATGGATTTTAGGGCGAGGGGCTTGACGCGGATGCGTCTTTTGAACGTGATTTCGAAATTCCTTTTTGATTGAGGATCTAAATAATTTTAATGTTTTTGAAGCAAATATTGCATTGTAGAGATATGATTAACTTTAAAATCAATACAGGATAAAATACTTCGAAAACCCAATTCATATAATGCTAACTATATCATGTGCCACGTAATAGTGAACGAGCCTATTGCCATATACAATCCATTGGTGTGTTTTTTTGGAAATATTTATCTTTAGTCACCTTATACGACACTTCCACAGACTAATAGTGTTGAAGCAATTCTAACCCCACCATCACATTAAGCCTGTGTAATACTTTACTGAACACTCCTTTTGTTAGCTATGATGATATTGAATGATACGAGGAGATAGATTAGAGAGTTTATTATTGTTCAAGTTCTAATGCTAAGTAAACATTGATAGAAAATTATATATGATAAAATAATAGTAAGTACACGCGACGCGGTTAATGACCGATTGTGAACAGATTTTTTTTTTTTTTTTTTTATATTGTAGTCTACCAAAGTGACTCCACCCCGCCTGATGGTAAGCAGTCAGTGGAATCCAGAAGTGGTGGCCACTATACCAATAGCCATCCTCTTAAACTGCTGGTATGGTGGCCTCCACTAATGGCGGCTGGGAATGGGGTTAGAGGAAGGGAATGAGGGAGGTGAGGAAAGAGGAAAGGGGGGAAATTGGGCCTCCGGCGCTCTCACTCACCGAACGAAACGCAGTAGTACGGATACTACTACTATTAAGTCGATCTTTTATGAGAGGGTAGTACTTCCCCGGACGATCCGGCCCATTCATGCTGAAATCATCGTGGATCTACTACCGACTTATATAAATGTAATGAATTACGAAAGCGTTGTGGCGAAAATGCTGACAAGATATAATTTAATTCGCAATGTACGGTTGCACCGCACAAAGCCATATTATATAATCATAGAATCAGACACAAAATATCTAAATCTTTTTATTGAATAAATGAATTAAATTAAAAGGAAATCCTAAAAAACTCTTATCAATGCAAAGCAATCCAATTATGAGCTCTCGTTAATTTTTATTGATATCTTCAGCATTCAATTTGAAAGACGGAATGGAAATATTTCCTCTAAGAAAGCATTAACATTAATCCTGAAACGAACGGCCGAACCGAATAAATCGAGCATGAAAAAGAACATAAAAATTAACAAAAAAAACAATAGAATTAACATAGAAAACATCTGTGACGGAATTACTACCAAATGTACCCTACTACGGGTTCGTATAGAGTATAGATGAAGTGAGATAATAATATATCGTTGGTAAAAAGTAATGACTTCAATCTTTATATTGCAAAAGATTGTGAGTTTGATTCTTTTACGGAACATTTCTTTTATCTCTATTTCATCATCACAAAAATTGTAGTACATGGATATTTACAAATTAAATGTGCACTAAAACTACAATAATAATGGTGTGACATTCTGTATTCCTAGCTAGGTTATACAATAAGCTGTGTTAGGGAATACAGTAAATTTATATTATTAATAAACAGTTTTGCCGAGTTTAGTACTTTGAGTTCCTGACACAAGCTTTGTACCGAAGGTGTCTTAATATAAACAGGCACTGGTGGTTGGTCAATCTAGCAACGATATACTACTAATAATTTAGCGTTCAATATAATCAAGTGATACATTTACTGCTAAAACAAAAAGATGAGTTCAAAGTACTAAATAATCTAAGATACTTGTTACTTCGTTTTGTCTTCACCTCACTGATAACTTGCTAACAATATAAACAAATGGTAGTGGTATCGTAGGCTGGACCGCATTGATTCTTCGGTCTCACTCCCCGAGGGAAGGAATTTATCTCGCAAACGGTAATGAACATTAAAAATAAAACGGCGATCCGCCCCCTGCTTTGTAAAGAGTGATATCGATGCTTTTATTTCAGTTCAAGGTTTTGTGTGATTAAATGTAGGGATTTAGGTATATTTGCAACATAAATATTTAAAAAATTAAACACGGAAAACTAGTTACAACAAGTGTTTTGGGTACTTTTCTTTACAGAACCTAAATGGCAAACTTGTTTAAGGCCTATCTAATGGTACGCAGTTAATACAGTCTGTACGGCTGTATATTGCCTAAATATTTTATTAAAATTAAAGTTACTGAACCTAAAGGAGCAAGGAAGTAAGAGAGAAGAAGGTCAAAGAAGAGGACCGTAAGGATAATTATGCCTTCTTCGCTACTATTTTTCATCATTCTTTCCAATTTATCATTAGAATAAAGACATTTCACGGTAGTAGATCCACGCTGGTGTCAGTATGAATGAGCCGGTTCGACCGGGGCAGTACTACCCTCTAATCTTCTATTAGAGGGTAGTACTGCCCCGGTCGATCCGGCGATCGACGTAAAAATATTAGTTTTCATGCTAATGTGTTTCGCTCGGTGAGTGAGGGCGCCGGCAGCCCATATACCTCATCGGTCCTCTTCCGTTTCCCTTTTCCTTCCTCATCACCTTCTTCGTGGTCGGCAACGGCTTGGTTGTGTTTTCTAAGTATTATTACTTTTGCGATGCTTGGCAAACATGGCCATCTCTATAGGTTACGGTTACCACGTACCATCAGGTGGACCGTATGCAAGTTTGCCAGCAAAGTTATATAAAAAAAATTGTAAACACTCAATTATGAGATTTATGTATAAAATAACAGGCACTTTATTGCAATGGGAATTTAAGGACTGCATGGGATATTAATTTGAGTTTAGCTGATCAAAGTAATTGAATTTTTAAATGTCATGTTCTTAAGCGCATAAAAAGTGGTGATATCTTGAACGAGTAAGACATTTTCAAAGACACAACGCGACCCTATACAGCTCGTGCATTCAAAATCTTAGGGAGGCTTCTAATTAAGGGTGACTGATATAAGATTTAACGATAGATTTAATGTATTTTTCCCGACTTGACAGAAGCTAATTGTCCGTTTTACGACACTCATTACAATTTATACTTTCATGTCATTTATTGCATTGATTATTTTCTGGCTAGGTGGGTTTAAATGGTGTTACTAAGTGCTTACATTATCTATGTTTATTAAAAAAGAAGTCATTAGAGACTGCGTTTAAACGATTATTAAAATACAAATAGGCTGTTTGTTTATGTGTAAGGTTACGGTGTTGAGCACCCGGAACATTTATAAATATTTTCGTAACTTTTTAAAAGTTTTATTCAGTGCTGTAATTACTGCTTATCGCCTATAGAAGTTTTAAAACCATCCTCTATAAACTGAGTAAGGTTTAAAGTCTGCTTGGTAAGTACAAGACAGGCCTGGCCTACACCCGGCTTGTTCCAAAATGAGCTGTGGATCTATTATAGGAGCAAGTCGATTCAGTAAAAGTTTTTCAAATAATTTGTAGGTATGGCATAACAGTATATACATATACTGGGTGATATATTAATTCCATTGTGGATGTATCTGGCCTTTTGGTAGTTGGTGTCCATTTCTTTATTTGTCTTCTTTTGGATAATACTATCTCCGTATCTGACAACTTTTTGCTTTGACCAGATGGTAAGAGGGTCATTTTCGTCGGTAAATTTTCAGGATTTTGAAATTTTTAGAGTATTTTTCTTACATATATTTACTATCCAAAGGAAAATCATTTTCTATGTAAACAAACAACAAAATTCAACAAAATGTAACAAACGTATCATCTGTACCTTCGGTAATGTTGTTTTCCCCTAAGGGCGCAAGTGTAATATTTCCCAATAATATATAATCGACCGATGTCATTACTGTCTGCGCTAACATATATTAATAAGTTTGTGAGAAGGGTGGTTAATAGGGTACTGTATTGATCTTCGGACAATATCGGTATTTGTGGATGTAATAGACAAAATCACATGCCTTCAAGCATTCTTAATGATAGATAAACAAACAACAAAGTTATGCTAAGGTTTTGAGGTTCAGATCAGAATTAACTAAGTCCTGTCTTATTTGACCGTATGGTTTTCAGTTTAGAATTAGGAAAATATTTAAACACCTTGGTGAACAAAACTTTTCGTAAAATGAAGAGATTGTAGCAGCTGTGAACCAGCATTTTGCAGACCTTAAAGGTTTTTTTTTTTAAATCCGGTGTAAAATCTGGGCAAAACAGATAAAAGAAATCAGAGTTCGGTGGAGATAGTGTTTGTTTGTTAATTATTTTGTTTTCTTGTCATGTCAATTAACGGATACAAAGTACATGAAGTCTCAGACAAATATTTACGAATTACAAAAGTTTTAGTCACGTGTGGGAGTCGAATCCACATCATTCTTGAACAGACAGTCTACTACTATGCTATGAAGACAATCATTTTCAAAATAAGTTTAATATTTTGTATAATTAATAATTACCTTATTAAAGGTTTTGAATCACAATGCAAGAGCGTCGTAAACACCTTTCTCTTACCCTAAAACACATGACACTTAGGGATTTCTCTTAATATGAAACATAGTAATCATAACCGAACCCCATTAAATGACATCGATGGTGAAGAAATACCATTAGCAAGGTGTGTTGAGAACTGATAAGTAATAAGTAGTATAAGACGTATATTATTGTAAGTAATGAAGATGTTGAGAGCTGGAAGGGACAAAAACTAGAACTGGTACAGAAAGAATGTTCTAATGTTTAATGGAACGTATATTTTTTTACATCAAAAAATAGTAAAAAATTCAGAGCGTTTACACTGAAGAAAACGCAAAATTACAGATACCGTATTACATTCATATTCTCAGAGGCTAGATACGTAAAGCATTAAACTAGAAATTGTAAAAAAAAACGGACAAAAAGGACACACCTAGACTCGAAAGTGAGAATCGAATTATAAAGATCGTCTTTTAAACAGTCTTGGTACGCACTATCATTGCGCCAAGCTATGATTAATTTGGATAAAACACAATTTCCAAATTTTTTGAAGCCACTCAAAAATATTTGACGCAACATCAAAATAACGTTACCATATCTAGTACAAAAACAAAACAACCCAATATGGGTAATAACAGCAGCATGGTACATAAACTAACCAAAATATACAAGCAGTTATCGATTAAACCTATTTACTTATCTTTAGCAACAAGGTCTACAATCGTGTGTGGTTTTTCGCAGTAATTTCTAATAAGATAATAGGGCGCCTTTCCGATATGTGAACGTAATGATGGTAGACGATGAGAATTGATGGGCTATTATGGTTTTGGGCACTTTTTGCCACTCACTATAGACATAAGAAAATGTTTGCAGCTTCGCTATTCTAAGGATTTGCTTTGGACGTATTTTATTGTTATCAATAATAGATTAAAAGTGTTGAGATGAGTTTTATATCATGTAGTGGTTTTACCGATAATCACAATCTACTCACGATATTTAATTTTTTTATTGGAATTTATTGACACGATGAGGCAAACTCACTTATGTATGCAAGGGCTAATCTTAGAAAGCTCAATATGTTAGTTAAAAAAAAGGAATATTGGAAACTGCTTGGTTTTAAACCCTCGTAGACAGCGGACAAGTTCACTGCACTGTTTCGCAAAAATTGCACGTATATGGCACCTATTTACAATTGCTTACCTAAAGAAATAATTGAACAACCATTTAATATTTTCTACAAACTTTTAAAGAAAGAGGCTAATTGAGGAGAGCTTTTAAAAACAGAGATCATGTCGTTGTTATTTTTATAGAAATGCATTGTAGATGAGTTAGTAATGCTATGTTACGAGGCTAAATAATTTAGGGTGTAATACACTACAGTTAAATGATTCTAATTATATTAATAATGTTAAGTGACATGAATTAATGAATAAGAATGAATAATTGTATCTCGAATTTAATGATATATAAAAAAATAATTTAATTGTGACTCTGATAGTGAATTAAGATATGTGCATGCCAATTTATTTGGCAAAATGTGCCACTGTTCATATTTATACTCCAACTTCTGTACCACATTTTATGCAAATAAATGAAATTTTATTCTATTCTATTTTAGTCGCTATAACCACTAGCCCGGACTTCATTCACTGATACCATACGTACAATTCGTCATCGTTATATACATATTTTGCCTAGTTCAATTTATACTAAAACATAATATTTATTTACTTCCACAAAATAATTAAAGCCCAGCTATATTCAATTAAACGGCGACGTATTTTCAAAGCAAGCTCGTATAGAGAAAATCCTTGTACGGATTGCGTTGCAGATCTGTTAATGTGTATAGAAGGATTAGTGTTTGGTTTTAGTTAAGGCAGTGTACACAATTGCGGTGATCTACTACTAGGAGTGTTTAGAGGTTTTTGAATTAGGACTTTCTACATAAATAATTTAGTTTTATTATTGTGGTACACATTCATAACTACTACATATCCCAGAAAACACAAGAAAATCAGTGCCAAATTCTAAGTGTGGTTATTATAAGAAAAAAGGTTTTAGAAAAGGCCTGTGGCTACAATGGATAACTTCAGACTACTGATGATGATATTCCGCCCCTATAGAATCAGTGAGTACATGCAATTATATTATATAATTATAGTCAGGAGACTAATATCATTTGATAAATCTTCGATATCGTGTCACGCAAAATATTTTTATAAAAAAATATTTGCGTGACTCAGCAATAATGTTGTTGGGACCGTTATGTTTGTAAAGTCTCTTGTAACGCAGTACAATTGTATATTTTGAAAGTGTCATGTTTTAAAAATAGTACATCATATGGGTATACGCAAACGAGATAAATAATTAGTGTGAATAACCCCCTAGTTTCTGAAAGGCTGATCAACGATAAATTAATCATCTGTTATATCTCATGTGAAGTACCTAAAAACATGCTAAGAACATGGATAATTAGCTTATTTGGTCTAAATACTTACTAATTAGATCAAATTGAACTAATTATTCATGCTTATAGCTACCCAACTGGTACTTTACATGCGATTTAACATATGGTTAGTTAATTTCTCGTTTAATCAGCATTCCAGAAACTTAACTTACTTACTTATCTAATTTCATATTGTAGATCGCATGAACTGTTTACTAATAATATTATAAGTACTAAAAGTTAGTAGTTTCTCTCTCTTGAACACATCGCCTTATATTGTCGACGTTCAGTCCACTCTTGAATATACGCGAACATTTTTCGTCCAAGGCTTATGGCTTTTAGATTTCGCAATGTTTCCTAAATATAAATAATTTATGCCTCTACGTCATTAAAACAGTATTTGTAGTGAATAATCTTTGTACGTAGTCTCAGCTTATATAAACATAAAATCTCTTTGACTAATACACGCTTGTAACAGGAAAAAAACAAAGTTTACTAACTATAATTATGTATATACTTTTACTTAAACATCGGGATTTAGATATTTTAATGAAAATTTCCGTGGTACGATTGCTTGATGCATTGATTGCAGATGATTGCAAATTGCAGACATTCAGCAGTACAGACACAGAATAGTTTAGCAAATACAAACTAAGAAGTAAAAAAAAATTCGATAAAATAGAAAAAAAAGAAATACAATATTTAGCCTTTTAGTTTTAGACATAAAATAAAATAAAAAATCTGGAGCGTGCAAATTACGATTTTTATCAAAAGGTATGTTTTTGTTTCGCGTTTTGGGGTATTGTAGCCAACTAGTAAATGTTCGCGTTATAACACGAATGTTAAGACCGAAATAAATGATTTGAATTTGAACTACGGCCTTGTACACTCCTAACCACAAATCCTAACAACTATTTACCCCCGATCTTCGGTCAAAAAGGATCAATGGCCCATTACTGTTTGATATCCCGTAACCATTAAATAACTCACAAACTAAGTAACACCATTACTGAAAAGCCGTAAGAGTAGCAAAAATAACGTGTAACCGAACATAATCTTATTTATTGAGGGGGGATGTCCACCGAATGGGAGGGATTCGATGAGCAAAAGGAGCACTTAACGCTTTGATGTCCACCCGGGTACATCCTCCCCTTTATTTTGTGTATAGAGAGAGATTACGTGCATAGGAGATGGCGGGTGTGAGAGCGTTTTGAAATTAGAGATTTTTATTAGAAGTTAATTTAACATGTCGCAGTCATGAAAGCGATGAATATAACGTGTTTTATTTCCTATTCAGCTATAGTACTTCTCATTACTATGTGCTATATTTTTAAGCAATTTATGTAGTAATCAAGCTGTATCTATTTAAAGAATTATTCTGTTTTGTTTCATGTCTCAAGTACTAGAAAACAATGCGAGACGAGAAGAACTCTAATGTTTTTGCAGTATGTTAAACAAATAGTTATAAATTCAATGGCTCACTGGAAGTGCGTGCATTGCAAGTTCGATTTCAAAACATGACGTTTATGTGATCAATAAGTATTTACTTCGTATCTGAATATTCTTTGTGTTCGTCAATTGTACGATACGTGGGCTTATTCAAAAAATCCAAAATGATATTGTTATAAATTAATCCGCTTTTGTACCTTTAACACAACCTCTACTTTACTATCACGTGTGGTCAGCCAGAAATTTCTTTCTTTGATTATAAGTCGCATTACACTCATTTTGCCACTAATATATGATTTAGGGGTAGGCAGGGCTCTGGCTTACAGATATGGTTTATTAAAGTAGTCCTGCTTTTGTCACTAGCGCCCTCTAACGAGGCAATGTGGAACTAAACAGGTGCAAGACGTTAATAATATTACTTAGTTTTGTATGGCAATAAATTTGTGTTTTCTGGTTCCATGAATTCTTATGGGGATTGTGTTGAAAAGGCATTATAGTAGGTAGGTATAGCTGCATTCTTTGATCTAGCAGTTATAGTAATCACCTCATTACTACGACTGCGACGAGTAGGTACCTTTTGTAGTTTCGAATTCCAATCGACGTAAAAATATTCGTAGTTCTTATTTTTTTTCACATTGACGAACTGTATCTATTATTATGTACTATTTAAATGCTTTGTAGAGGGCTTGTACCTCAATCATTTCTACAATATACTCTTGGACAAAACGGTCTATATGTCAATACGTTACCGATTGCAGCAAGATATAAAAAACGTAAAAAACCATATTTAGTAGTAACGCTTATTTTAAATTACATTATAGGTATTCAGTGCCTACAGGATATTTGGTACAGAAGTGACACTTTTGCTTGTTTTTTGGTATTTCCTTTATTGCCGTTTATTATGCTAAGGGATGGAGTTTGCGGTCTAAAATATATGTAAAAACCTCGCGCTCGCTCGCGTTGCATTTATATCATGCAATTCGAAAGTTTAAAAGTAACCATGTAAAAACCTATATTATAGACCGTTGACGCATCATACATAGATTTCTTGTGTATTAAATCCTAAGGATTCATTTTATCAACGCGTTTTTTTAAGACATGAATATCCATCGTCCTAAAGCTTTCAGCTTTCAGATTAGTTACGTTCAGTAACTAATATGAATACAAACTATAGCCACTGGACCCCAATCACATCGTAACAAGAATTCCTTACTCCGGGTGATCGAGGAAGAGAGGGGAGATTGAAGACACCTCCGTCAAGCAATCGAAGTCGGTGTTTAATTAAATACAAATCAAATTATTTAGCAAGAAGCTTTCCTTACAGTGGATGTGTATAGAGCTGAGAGTTATTCAAAATACCATATTTTTAGTGAAATTAATGAGTTTTGATTGCCAGACAAGAACGGGCTATCGATCGATACGTTTGAGAAGACTGTTGAACAAGAAAACACAGTAATCAGTTAGTTAAAGAAAAGTGTAAGTGTTTTAGTTTAAAAAAAAATTACTGTTAATAATTCATTTTAGAGATTTATGTAATAAACTAAATGTTTTGGTAACGCATTTGTGATGCTTTTATTGTGTATTGTAAACATTTATAGACTAAGAAAACTATATTAGGTTAGGTTAGGAAACTGGAAACTTAAGTTAGATAATTAATATTAGACATTTAATATTTATTCCAGTATTACCTTGTCGTTAAATGTGACCAGATGGTGCATTTATCATTTTAATTAAAATGCGTAGTCAAATTACTATACTAGATGAAACTAAATAATTGAAATCCTCTCTTTTCTTTCTTTAATCTTAGTAATTATATTAATTTGTTAATTTGTAATAATTTACTTTGTATGGTTCTTTTGTTGCGTTGAATAATAATAATAATAATAATAATATGTGGACACTATCACACACTGTCGTCTAGTCCCAAGCTAAGCAGAGCTTGTGTTATGGGTACTAGATAACTGAAATATAATACATATACATACTATTTTTTTGTAAATACATACTTATAATAAATAGAAAACACCCAGACTAAAGACAAATACAAATGTTCATCACACAAATATTTGCCTTCCGCGGGAATCGAACCCACGACACCCGGCGTCGCAGTCAGTTACACTAACCACTAGACCAACGGTGAATGTTTAAATTGTAACTCATACAAATAACTGTAATTATCTGGCGATTGAAAAGAGTGGCGTGAGTTTCTTGCCAGTTCTTCTCACAGCTCTACCTCGTCAGCGAACTGGCTGTAGGTCAATTGGCTGACTTCATGTAAAATTTTCATAAGCATCATACTTTATGATCAAAATGAAATATATGCTTTGAGTTTTAGTTTGATGGAGAAATAGTTTATTATTCAAGGCTTAAAGAAATGGCAATGGCATTGATTATCGTACTTATTAACAGTTGGTATTAGCCATTCTATATAAATCTCAGTTTGTAAATCAGAGCCGGCAGTGATGGCTTCAATCAACCGTCACTCAACACTATTGGAGAATCTGCATCTTCGATTTATTCACCCTCAGCAGTGAGAAGTAATACACCCGAATGTATAAGATATTATGCTAATTTATAAGTTTATATCAATGTTTGTACCTATTGATTCTGGGCGTAAGTTTTACTAGCGTGATCTTTTTCACTTAAATTTTAATTAAAAACAGAAATCTCGTACAATTTTTCGATTACGTACAGCACGAGTATATGAAAGACTGATAGCCGCTAGCATAACGTAAAGTAAATCCAGATTAATATTATAAATGCGAAAGTATCTCTGTCTGTCAGTTACGCTTTCACGCCTATACCACTAAACCGATTTTGATGAAATTTGGTATAGATATAGATTAGACCTCGGGGAACAAAATAGACTATATTTTATCTCGACAAAAGTACTTAAAAGGGTTTTAATAAGAGATAAAAGTTTGTATAAAAATCGTCAATGCAAACGGAGATATAACCGACATTCACGCAGTAAAAGCTGCGGGTAACAGCTAGTGTATTATAAAAAAGACAGTTTACTCATATGCATGCGTGGCAAATGAATCTACGTGCTGGAAAAGATCGTATTTGATTTGATAGAGAAGTAACAATGATATCTTTTCAAACAGTTATCATCCTGTAGGGCAGACGTCTCTTCGGTAGGTACTCTAAGAGACTTTGCCAACAGCGACATTTTGTAGCGATGCTGTCTCGCATTGATACAGACGCAATATGTCGCTGGTATGTAACTTTGCCCAGATTCTGTATTGTAATATTAACACGACTAGCCCGCGACAGTAGCAATGCAGAAGCGTGTTTTTAAAACGCGAGGGCTCTTGCATATCCAGTCTGTCTCAAACACTGATTTCACCAACGACTCGAACTGCACACCTTTGACAAAATTCAAATGCATCGAGCTGGTATTTGGAGGTTTCTGTCTTTGAGAAAAAATATTTGCTGCAATTTTATTACTTATTCTCATTCAATTACAGTTAAAAAGCTTTCTTCTTGTACTTTGAAGTTTAAAAACGATTGCATAAGTAAAAACATCAAACTCTACAAAGACCTAAAGTTTATGGTCAGGGACTTAGTCATAATTGAAGCATAACGCCAAAAAGTACGAGAAAAATTCAAACGTTCTTAGCTTTTGGTACCGAAAACTTAAAATTTGTGTAAATAGATAGGACCTTATTATCTAGGTATTAAGAGCTATAGTAGAATTGAGGTATTTTCTTTGAATGTTCGCTTTTCCTCAATTAATTTCTTGAGTCGTTTTCCGTTTTCAATACCGCCAGACAAGCATATATAAGTTTATTATAACTTTGAACGAGTAATGCATGCAATATTTATAAGATTTGGTAGAAAAAGTAAGAATTTTCAAATAATACTTTAATCATCATTTAAATTTAGCATCAATATTGACTTTACTCAGATAATTTGTTTCTTATCACTAAATTGTGTTTCTTGAAACAATTTTACGAAATTATTGAAAAGTCGTTCACTCTTTGTCATAATTGGACACGAATACTTTGACTCCGTAGTGCAGTGGGTGCGCAAACTACTGCTGTGCACGAGGTTGTGGGTTCGATCTCACACGAGACAAAACTATGTGTGATCCACAAATATTTGTTCCGGGTCTGGGTGTACTTTGTGTCAGTTAAATATATGTTTCTAAAGTTCCTCACATCGTCACAGACAGCCCGCTGTGCAGAGCCTCGAGGAAGGCCAGCAGACATCAGAAGTCTGCTAGCCTTCCTCGAGGAGCTGGGATGGATCGAGTGATCGCCCCCCACCGCAAAATACGCGCACAGTCGTGGAGTTGCGGAAAACAGCCCGTTCATACCAATACCAATACCAATACCAAGTTCCTCACATCAAGGACTTGTTCCCTAGTGCAAGAGTTGCCTTATAAAAAAACGAATAACGAACTATCTGTTGTATATTTTACTTGTTCCCTTTCAACTAGAAAGATCCAAACATTTTCATAATCGCACGGCTATATCACGCACTGTTGCATAGAAAAGCCAAAAAATAGTACTGTCCTAAAATCACAGCATATTACACTATGCAGTAGTAGCAAAGAGTGACGTTTTGTAAGAGGGAAGCCGGTGCAAAAATTGCTTAGTTTGAAGCACGACGTATGTTCTATTTCTACACTTTAATAGATATTATAGTCTTTGTGATTTATCTCAAAGGGAAGCCGGTAGGAATCGGGTTATATGGACCCTTCGCCACTGCTATGCAGGTATCCCTGCTGATTACATTAAGTCCTGTTTAGTTGCATAAATTATAATTTTAAGTAATTTTTGTAGGTTTGTATGGCAAAAGAAAATTATTAATATCATTAGTAAAATCTCATTAATCAGTAAACAGTACAAAAGCTTTTTAAAATCATAGATTCAATGTCCTTCATTTGTTTCAAACCTTGTTTCAATGCAACGAGAGGGGTCTGGTATGTTACTAGTGAAGCGAAGCCGATATGAATCTTTAATTTTCCAAATTTATTAAAACGCTAAGCGAACTCTGAGTTCAAACAGCAATATTTTTAACGACGGAGGTTAGGTGTAGTGTTGGGACTAGTGACGTTTATCGATATAAATGGAATTTAGTTATAAATATTTTGTTTAAGACATTGATATATTTTAATGACTTATTATTAATAATATTATTCAAAATTGAGAAGTGTATTCATTTTAATAAAGTAGGTACGTATGTCATCATTTTTCACTTCTATTTTGTTTTATTCCAAAAATGTGAAGATCATATTATTGATTTTATAAATATAAAAACAAATATTTTTATAAAAAGTGTATTTTTTTATTTGGCAAACCAGCTAAATAAAATAACAGTTACAAACCAAACTATGTTATCGTTTTACACTTTTTCCTAAAAGGATAAACAAGGAAGTTTTTTCAAGTGTTAGACCGCCGGCATTGAGTTTCTTACCATACCACTCACACATTGTATAGTAAAACAAAAAGCATGAAATATGTATGACCTGCCCTACACCGAGTTTCTGAAAGGCTGATTAACAAAAAATTAACTAATCACTTGTTAAATCCCATGTGAAGTACCTAAAAGCATGAAAAAAGGCATGGGGAAAATAATTTAATTTGATCTTATCAGTTACCTACTAATTAGATCAAATTAAACTAATTATTTATGCTTTTAGCAACCTAATTGGCACATTACATGAGATTTACCAGGTGATTTGTTAATTTTTCGTTGATCAGCTTTTCATAAACTGGGTTTTAGCCTATGAGTCATAAAAATTACAAACAAAACAAAATAGCACATTGTTTACTGCAATTAAATTAATTCATTTACCAATCAAAATATTCTACAACTATCCAGTACCAATAAACATCATCGCCAAAAACAGTCGGCGCCATGCAATTAAAACACAATAAATGCCAATAAAGCGATGACACTATCACTGCATTCAATGATATGTACACTATCGGATCAATTCACTACCAATTGTGTGACATCATGGTTCGGAATAGCTGTATGAACTTTATGTTAGCACAACTCGATCGTAAACACTTTGCTGTTATTCAATTATTGTGTCAAATTGATTTCCATTGCGTGTGATACATTTTGAATTGCCGTTCTATTTGGTTTAATAAAAATACCTTTCAATCATTTTACAACTGTTTTGGTTTATGAGTGTTCAATAGATGGCCATTGCATTTTTGAATCTATATTATGCAACAAAAAGATGTTTTGTTTTAAAAGAAAACGACAATGCTACTTTCTATTTGTACACCTAATAAAATAAAATAAATAAATAAATAAATATTGTTAGTGTAATTTTTTTGCTACCTACTGGTTTCAGTATATATAGATTTTAGTTTGTTACTTTTGTCTTTACCATTAAATGAACGTATTGCTTTACACCTTTCACCTAACACATTTTATTTTATAAATATCGATAAACCAACTTACACTTAAATCCCATCTCTACAGTTAGTACGCGATAGGAAATTAAAATTTTCCTCTTCATTTAAAAAGAAGCAGTGCCCCGGGCTAACTCCTTAATGCGGTTCTTCATCTATTCCAGACATATATACTTTAATACCCATCGATGTAGCCAGTTATATGTATATTTGTGTATATTTATACAGTTTGGGGACGATTGTAACGTATAAAATATGCTTCAAGAGTGTTAGTAAAATTAAAAAAGTCTGCAATCGCCAATCCGTCTTGAGCAAGCGTGGCGATCAATGTTCATGCTTTCTCTTAGAGAAGAGGCCTTTTCGTGCAGAGGAATAATAACGAGCCAATGATGATGATGATACTACATTATAAATAAGTCGTTGCAATTTGGCATGAGTTACAAATTGTTGACTATAATAAAAAGTGATTGAAGCTAAATATGTAGCTAACCGAACATCTATAAAAATTTAAATATATATTTTATTGTTGGAATGTTTGAGATTTTGTGAGAAAGATGGATGAGTTATTTTATATTTTGTTTTATGTTGTAGTGTTTATACTTTCTTTTTCGCTATATAATGTAAAGTGTATATTATATTATGTTCTTTAATTAATGTAATTGAACTTATGTACCGTCTTACTTAAAGTAAATCTATACTATATTTTATATAAAGCAAAAAAAATGTTTGTTTTAACGCGATAATCTCTGGAACTACCAGTTGGATATGAATTATTCTTTAAGCGTTTGATAGTCCAGTTATTGAGGAAGGTATAGGCTGTAACATCATGCTACTAGCGACAGGAGCAGACCAGTAATCAAAGATATAACTTATATTAGCTAGTTAAGTCATCTGTCAGGCAAAGACGACACCGACGTTTCACCAGTTATTGGTATGTCTACGGAAACAGAGGCAAGTTAGTTGCCATTGGGCACAAATACAGACTCCAACCTTAAGTTTCACTTTATCAGATTGAAAATCCGAACCCGGCATCTACATGGCAGCCCGTACACAATACTCCTGAACTACCGACGCAAAAATACGCCTGAAAAATTTAACGAGTTTTTTTTTATGTTTGTAAAGTTCATATTTGCCACCTTAAGTGCTATATCAAGGAGTCTGTTTACAGATCAAAATTAAGATAAAAAAACAAGCATCTCAATCCACCCTAAGTTCGTTAGTATTCTTAATGAAAAATCGATGGGAAGCGACTCGTCTAAGGTGCGATCGCTTTTAGCGATCCGTAAATATGTTTTTTATAGTAATCGTGTATGGTCGCGCTGGCTTAGTTGTTAAGACACTCGCCTCGCGATACCAGGTATACTGCGCACTTGCCCAGTTTACCAAGTTTTGAAAAAGTTTAAGGTATAATCAGTAAATACATTTTAACTTCTTCAACCACACTATTCAAAATATTATAAATGTGATTTTGGACTTATGCTAAACGAGATTTATTATAATGTGTTATATTTATTGTTAAAATTATACATTGTGATTTGTGAAATAGAGGTACATTGTGAACTCCTGTGGTAAATTAGATTAAGTTCATCTTACTTTATACTTATAACAAATATTAACAGTTTATATAATACCTACATAGAAACATTTACCACAGTTCACATGTTGCCTTTACCTTTTGTAGCAATATGCAAATTAAGGCAGCCTGTAAAGCACACATTTTACTTTTTATTTTTTCTTTACAACATAGAAAGCTGTAATTATTACCTATAGAGTTAAGTGTATTGCGTGTATTGTCACTTTGCATGCTACTTGAAATTGTAACTTACAAAAATTGTAATAACCTGGCGATTAAAAAGAGTGGCCTGAGTTTCTTGCCAATTCTTCTCATGGCTCTATTTCGTCAGCGAACTGGCTGTAGGTTAATTTGCTGACATTTTGTAAACTTTGACGTTCATAAGTGTTAATTTAATTACCTTTGTGAATAAATAAATTTTCATTTTCATTTTCATATTAACCTACCAAAGTGACTCCACTCTGCCTGACAGTAAGCAGTAAGTGGAATCCATTCAAAGAGCCAAACTACTGGTATGGTGACCTTCACTATGGCGGGTAAGTGAGATACTTTTTCCGGTCTTATTTAGAAAAAAAGGTGTAGTAATCAACGCTTATGCCTTCACTATATTATTGAGAATTTTGATGAAATAACTATCACCTATCCTTCTTTAAGCAACAGAAGCCGTTTTTTATTTACACATACGGAACTTATCCCCATAAACGAGTTCGTTGCAAACCATTTTTTTATTTACAAGGGAATCGAACTCCCATCTCTTGATTACGTCTTCATTTGATATTTATTTTTAATTAAGAAAAAAACGGCAACGTAAAGCGTCATAGCTAATTATTTTCTTGGTTATCTTAAGAAATGATTTATTCATAGCTCCTCCGTGGCTCCAGATCTTTTTTATTCGTTTATGGATAGATAGCCGTGGGGTGGGCTTGATTAATTTAATTATAAATTATTTTTGAACGATAACGGAAAAATATTGGTTAAGTTTGCTAAGAAAATTATTTCTACACGATTTATAACCGCGATAAGATAATATCGCGAGGATTCGATTTTTTAATAAAATTAATAGAACTTAAGTATTTTGTACCTATTCATTTTTGTTGCAGGAAGGCCGTTTTTAAATAATTAGGGATTTTTAGGATAGAAACCACAACTTTAGAACCTTTAGAAAACATAACCATCCTCCTAACCAAATGATTTTACCCTGGACAACCTTGCCAGATGCCTTGCCTGGATAATCCTGCCTTAGTAAACTGAGTTCATCCGCTTCCGATGTTAAATGCCATAACCAATAAATATATAGGTAGTTATTTCAATAATACATATTTGCATGTAGACACGATGTTATGTATCATTCCCATAGTTTTCAAGTAACAGCGCTGTACTGCCTCCCTCGATAGTCGCCTAGGCATTAATTAAAACGACAAAACAAAATAACCGTCGCCTTCAGTTGCAGTCAGAATTCACACTATTGCAATGCGGGAATTAATTAAATACTGCCGGATTGCAAACTTGTAGAATTACTGGATACGTTTTAGGGGACGGAATAGGAAATGAATGTTCTTGATAAAATTATAACGTTTTATCGAACTAAATGTACGTTACACTGTGTAATCGACATCCAATTTTAAGAAGTGAAGGGTGAATTTAGATGTCAAAATTGAAGTCAAAGTAGTAGTAAAGTCAAATATCTATTTTCAATATTGAAGTCATTTAATTTAGTTAGGGACACGGACGTTTGAAGTGCCGCGTGGGTGTCCTAGACCAAATTCTTGACATTTTTCAAAATTAAACACCGAACATTTTCCCGTGTGTTACTTTCATATAGAGTCGTAATTGGCCAAATATGTCTTACACACAAGAGATATGAATGCCATTAAAGAAAAAAAAATATCTCATTAAGGTACCTCTCTTGAAGCAAATAAGCGTCGAGAGAATTGATAAATGTCACCAACGAGTTTTATTATAACAAAAACCTCCCAAAGTTAGGTATGCTTCTAAGAATCCAACTGTGGACATCTACATTTAAAATGGTGACGATGATGATGAATCAAAATACCTTTAAGACTTTAATATACGTGTTATTCATATTCACGGTTGTAGGTTCACGCTGGTTTCAGCATGAATGGGCCGGATCGACTGGGGAAGTACTACCGCATAGAAGATCGACGTAATAATAGTAGTACGCGTACTACTGCATTTTCTTCGGTGAGTGAGAGCTTCGGAGGCGCAATTTCCTCCCTTTTCTCTTTCCTCACCTCCCTCATTCCCAGCCGCCATAGTGGAGGCCATCATACCAACAGTTTAAGACGATGGCTTTTTGTATGATAGCCACTAGTTTTGGATTTCACTGACTGCTTACCATCAGGCGGGGTAAACTCACTTTAGTAGGCTAATATATTATGTTTATATTTCTCTTCAATATTTGAGGGACATATCCAGCTAGTTGAATTCTACGTTGCTGCCCAGTAGACAGCGCAGGCTATAAATTGAGGTGTTCTGTCAATTGCACCCGTTCACCAATAGTTGCGGTTCGACGCCAGGCGTGCACATGCGGTCTGTTTTACATTTCACATACATGCTTTTTTAAATATAACATTTTTAATTGTTAGTCTTTTTATAAGTTAAAAAAAATATGCTGTAGGTAATTTATTGTATTATTAATACATATAAAATTTTAGGCATAGATATGTAGGTAAGTATGTTTTCGGCGGTCCTCTATTGAACAAAACCTCTTCTTTAAGAAGCAATTTGTTATAGTTATCAGTCATCACATTTAATATGCGGATTGCCAACCTTTTTAAAATGCTGCTGTCGTTTAGATTTTAGAACTAGTTAGGGCAAACAGATAATGGGTAGCAGTATTACCTGAAACAATACAATGAACCGCAAGACATGACCAATACCATCGCAAAAGTAGTACAAGTTGGTATTCACTTCCTTTATATTATTTTATTTGTCTCAAAAGATGCAATAGTATTCTAAAAATATGTTAAGCTATTTTTATTTTCGCATAGAAAAAGTGTTTACTTATTGTAAGATAATACTATTGAAACTTTGAGACTTAAAAAATGAGACTGGTTTAACTGAAAGGTAAAATAGAACAATTATTTAGCGCCCCACCAACAAGCCTCGGTAGCGCAGTAGGCAGCGCGTAAGTCTCATAATCTTAAGGTCGTGAGTTCGATCCTCACCCGGGGCATATCTTTTTTGCGGTTTCGTAATATGATTTTGTATTACATTTAGACAATTTTATTGAAATTATTAAATATCTTCTTGTGGTAAATTAAACAATTTTTTTATTAAACATGTCGTTGGTAAATACATATTTTTAACCGACTTCAAAATGGAGGAGGATATCAATTCGGGTCGTATGTTTTTATTTTTATTTTTATCAGTTACATTGCACTAAAATATAAAAATAGTAATCATTATCATAAATTTTATCTAAAGTTGCTGGCATTAAGTTTTTATTGACTGCTTTTTTATAGGTAGAATTATTAATTATTTTCGTATCAAAATATGCATTTTCTGTAGGCACATGTCTACTAGAAATTGCATTGGCATTGAAAATAGAAGTTTCATCCCCGTTCTATTAAAAATGTAGTTACAGTCAACAAATAAAAATGATGACTCATTCAAAAGCCATAATTAATCCAATATATAAAAAAAAAATAAAAAAAACAGACGTGAATAATTTTCGCCCCATAGCTCTTTTACAAACAGCATCTAAATTTTTTGAAAAAGCTATGAGCTACCTTATAAACAGTTTCTGTGAGAAATATAAAATATTCGACGACCGCCAAACCGCTTCCGAAGAAATCACTCCACAACATTAGCAGTACACAAATATATCCAAGAAGTTCTTAATATAATAAACAACAAAAGCTATGCTGTAGGTATATAAATAGACATGACCAAGGCATACGACAAAGTACAATTTAAAATATTATTAAATAAATTGTATGGTATTGGAATCCGTGGGAGATCGTATAACTGGCTTTCATCTTATCTAAAAGACAGGGAACAATTAGTAGAGATAGAATATTTTAATAACAAAACTAACACAATAGAAAACATTAGATCAGATATCAAAACTACAAATGCATCCATTCCTTAAGGAAGTGTGATAGGTTGCCTCCCCTTACTCATCTATATAAACGACCTACTTACACCCATAGAAGGTTCTAGCAATCTATTCGCAGATGATATTTCTCTTCTCGTCCCTTGCCAAAATATCTCAAACTTGAATCAAAACTTAAATTCCATCCTTACAAAACTAGAGAACTGGATGAACGAGCATAATCTTGAAATAAACTTCTATAAAACTAAATTAATGGCATTGCACCCTATCCAAAAAAAAACACTACCTATTTAGCTTTACCGACAACAACATCAAAACTAGAATTAGTGAATGAATTTACTTTACATGGCTTCAATATAGACAGCAACATAAACTGGAAATCCCATATAAATAAATTAAGATCAAAAATATCAAAATTCTCATATGCACTTTATGAAGTTAAAAAAACCACTAATATTGAAACTGCTTTGGTGACATATTATGCCTACGCTTATTCATGGTTCAGCTATGGAATTATTCTCTGGGGAAATAGTACTGAAGCGCCCATCTTAATTACTCTTTAAAAGAAATTAATTGGAATACTAGTGAACATAGAAGAAACCGAAAGTTGTAAACCCCATTTTAAAAACCATAAAATACTTACTCTATCCTGCATTTATATTTTAGAAATATGTAAATTTGTTCATAAGCACCCAGAATTCTATAGTAAGAGAGAAGACATACAAACAAAATATTCCCTACGTCACAATAATAGACTTACCTACCAATCTCTAAACTAGCTATGCATTCGACAGGCCCACTTGCAATGTCAGTAAAATCTACAATAAACTTCCAGAAGACATCAAAAATGAAAAAATATATCCAAAATATATAAATAAACTACAAAATATATTAATAAACAAAACATACTACAACATAAACGAATATATTAATGAAAAAAACCTAAAATAGCTATTAGCTAGTAAATTAGCTATTAAATTAAAATAATTAATATAAAAATAATGTACAGACCTATATCTCCATAATTCTAATAATTATTTATAATAGCTGTGCCCGCGACTTCGTCCGCGTGGAATAGTGATTTTGGGCAGCATTTTTTGGATATATCTTTTGGTTGGTTTTGAATTATAAACATCTTCGTTTAGGTAAATAAGAAAAATCTTTACAGTAAATGCTTCTCTATCTACGATATTAGACGTATAGCCATCGCGGATCAAAGCCATACAGGCTGCTAGGATTACTTACACGTGGCAAATCCACATAAAGCTGACCATGCGAAAAACAGTTAATATTTAGATCCACTCATTAATAATTAATTTATTGTCATCGCGAAACATAGGCTCACTGGAAACTGAACTCGTTTAAAACTAAACGGGAAATTGAATGAAAGGGAATGAAAGGAATCCGAGGAATAAAAACGCTATAAGTTTTTTTTTTTTTATATTAGCCTGCCAAAGTGCCTCTACTCTGGCTGATGGTAAGCAGTCAGTGGAATTCAGAAGTAGTGGACACCATTCCATAAGCCAAACTACTGATATGGTGGCCTCCACTATGGCGGCTGAGTGAGATGCTTCTTCACGCCTCGCTTAAAAGTCCCAGGATGAAAGTTAGGTGGGAACACATGCGCTGGTAAAGAGTTCCACCCTTTAGATTGAACTGTGAAAGGGTAGCACTTCAGTCCCGCACGTGTCGTTCTGGATAAAAAGGGAGAGGGTAGAATTAATTTAAAGAGCTGTTGAGAAGACTCTTCGTGGTAAAGGCGATAGAAGACGGCCGTTGAGGAGGCGATGTCTCTTCGCAGCTGTAAAGGCTCAAGGGTCTTAGGCCTCTGGGCTTCCATGATACGGACTGCTCGCAAAAGGCCTCCGTACCGTCTCGAAAATGGTCGCCGGGTCCCACTATCCGGTCACCAACCTGCACGACGAACCACTCCGAGATTATGCGCAACCTGGTGGGGCAGCCTCTTTTTTTTTGGTTAGGTCTAATTGGGCCCCTGTACAATGCCGCGGGCGACCAGCGGCACCACCGTTTATACGGGTCTCCCTGACCGGCGGGTTGACCCACACCACCCACACAATGACTCCGCGGATACTCAGCTGGTCCCACACATGCTGCGAGGTTTGTCATCTCTGCATCAGTTGGGCCTCCGGCTCTCGCCCTTACCGAACGAAACGCAATAATATGGATACTATTACTCTTACGTCGAAAACTATGAGAGGGTAGTACATCCCTGGTCGATCCGACCCATTCATGTTGAAACCAGCGTAAATCGACTACTACTATTTCGTCATTCACTTCAATTCCACCTATTACGTAATGAAACGTGATAACAAACATGTTTTTATCACAAAAAATAAAAAATAAAATAAATCCAGAAAATATAAATCTAACTTGTGTATTTACATTTTAACTAATAAAGTATTAACATTTTAATTTACATTTTAATAAAGAAATAAGACGTGTTAACCTAACTTAAAAACAAACTAAGCTAAGCTAAATACATACCACATTTATGACGTGATTATTTAAATTAGCAAAACTTTTTTATTTATAAACCGATTGACATGAAACAAACACTTAATGTTAAGTGATGCTGACCACAATGTATCAGCGCAAACCATATTTAAATCTGATAAGCCGTTTTTGAGATTAGCGTGAACAAACGCACAGACAAACAGACAAAAATTGTAACAATCATTGTTTTGGGTTCTATTTGCGTTGATAAAGGTCCCAATAATATTTTTCTCATATATCTTCCATGTACAGAAAGCGACCGGTTACAGTTTTGTTATATATAGCTGTTGCCCGCGACTTCGTTCGCGTGAAAATTCAGATGTGTGCCTGTATGAGAATATTTCTTACCTAATCTTACGGCAATCGTACATTGTATATTAGTAATAAATATCAGTATAATCCGTCTCTAAGGCGAATCCGATTTAAATCTATTCACCCGCTACCCCTAAAACAGAAGAAATTTTGCGATATTTAACGAAACTTGGCACTCCTATTTTCAAAAACTATAGAAGCTCCATACAAATTTTGTTCCCCTTTATACTCCAGGGAAATAAATTTCGCAAATTCCCGTCTTAGAGAGCACCTATTTCCAAAATTTGAAACTCCTAGCACTTGTAGTTTTTGAGATTTCGTGATGAGATGTGTGAGTGAGTGAGTGACCTTTCTTTTTTATATATGTATAGCTTTTGTCCGCGGTTTCGCTCGCATGAATATCGTTTTTCAATAGACATTTTTATATTGTTTAAATACTGTTTTGCATACTATTTCTAATCTCATCATCATCACCATTCGTACAAACCCTCTTTCACCTACCTAAAGATATCCCCCGTAAAACAACATACAATACACAAAGGCAAATTTTCACTACAATAATTTTCCCCTTCCCCTCCCTTCCCCTCCCCTCCCCTTCCTTCCCCTCCCGTCTCCCTCCCATCTCCCTCACTTTCCCTCACTTTCCCCCACTTCCCACTCACTCACCACCACTTCTGACTCCTCACTTTCCCTCACTTCCCTCACTTTCCCTTACGTCCCCTTCACTTGCCCTTCACTTGCCCCTCACTTGCCCTTCACTGCCTCCTCACACCCCCTAAGTTCCCTCTTCCTTTTTTATTTTTACACAACGTCATCTAGACTCAAAGTAAGCATATTATATGCTTGTATTATGGGTTCTAGAATACGGATAAACATACTTAAATACTTTTATTTTTGTAAATAGATACATATTATACATATAAACACCCAGACCAATGCAAATAGACAATATGTTCATGCTACAAATATTTGCACTAAGCGGGAATCGAACCCGTGACCTCACAGTCCATACACAGTACCACCGAAATACAGAGGCAGTTGATTTCCCCCTGACTTTCCCCTCCCTTTCCCCTGACTTCTCCCTCACTACCCCCGCACTTTCCCCTCACTTCTCCCTTCCTTTCCTCTTCCTCCCCCTCCCTTCCCCCTCCCTCCAAATTTCAAGTCGCCAACTTCAAAAGCAAAGATCTTTCCATACAATATTTCATCCCTTATTTCACTCCTATAAATCCACCCCAGTAAAAAAAAAATTATGAGCGTATTTTTTTTTTTTTTTAAAGTATTCCAAAACAAAATTTCAAAGCTGTAACTTAAAAAATGAAGACGTTTCATACGATCGATTTCATCCCTTTTCATACACTTAAGGGTTGAATTTTTAATAACCCTTTCTTTGTACACTTCTAGACATTACGACAAACACACCCTCCAAATTTCCAGTCGCTACGACCAGCGGTTTAGGCTTTACGTTGTCTGTAAAGAAAAAATTATGAGCGTATTTTTTATTTAAATAAAAGTATTCCAAAACAAAATTTCAAAGCTGTAACTTAAAAAATGAAGACGTTTCATACAATCGATTTCATCCCTTTTCATACACTAAAGGGTTGAATTTTTAATAACCCTTTCTTTGTACACTTCTAGACATTAAGACAAACATACCCTCCAAATTTCAAGTCGCTACGACCAGCGGTTTAGGCTTTACGTTGTCTGTCAGTCAGTCAGTTAGTCAGGACAAAGCCTTTTATAATATGTATGGATATATGGATTAGACGTATAGCCATCAGGGATCAAAGCATACAGGCTGCTAGTAATGCTAACACGTGATAGAGCCACATAAAGCTGACCGAAAAACAGCTAATACTTAGATCCACACCCACAACTTTTAGTGTCTTACCTTTACTTTAATTACTTAATTAATTAATTACTTTAATTAGTCATCGCAAAACATAGGCTCACTGGAAACTGGACTCGTTTAAAACTAAATGAAAGACTGTTTAGAATGACAGGAATCCAAGGAATAAAAACACTATCAGCTATTCCGCAACCTGTTAAAATATCTGCTTCTATAAGATTTCGTAGTAAATTAACGAATGTTCGATGTGATTCTTTAAATTGGCATAACTTTTTTATTTATGAACCGATTGACATGAAACAAACACTAAATGTTAAGTGAAGCTTACCACAATATATTAGTGAAAATCATATTTAAATCAGATAAGCCGTTTCTGAGATTAGCGTGCACAAACGCACAGACAAACAGACAAAAATTTTAAAAATCATTGTTTTGGGTTCTATTTGCGTTGATATAGGTCCCAATAGTATTTTTTCTCATATATCTTCCATGTACAGACAGCGATCGGTTACATTTTTATTATATGTATAGATATATATGACCAATCGCTAGTCGAAGCTTTCATATCTACCGAAATGCTGAAATAACTCACTAACTGCTGAGCAGGCAGAATGGAATCATAATTTGATCGGCTTATCAATCCTTTTGGCAACCATCCCCCAGTTTTTGAAAGGCTGATCAACGAAAAATTAACTAATCATCTGGTAAATCTCATGATTTAGACATGGTTTTCACTAATACATTGTGGTAAGCTTCACTTAACATTTACTGTTTGTTTCATGTCAATCGGTTCATAAATAAAAAAGTTATGCCAATTTAAAGAATCACGTCGAACATTAAATTTGTTAATTCACTACGAAACCTGATAGAAACAGAGACTTTAACAGGTTACGGCATAGCTGATAGCGTTTTTATTTTTCGGATTCCTCTTATTCTAAACAATCTTCCGTTTAGTTTTAAATGAATCCAGTTTCCAGTGAGCCTATGTTTCGCGATGACAATTAATAAAGCCCAAGGTCAGACACAACTAAAAGTGTTGGGTGTGGATCTAAGTATTAGCTGTTTTTCGCACGGTCAGCTTTATGTGGCTCTATCACGTGTTAGCATTCCTAGCAGCCTGTATGCTTTGATCCTCGATGGCTATACGTCTAATCTATACATACATACATATTATATAAAGCTTTGTCCTGACTGACTGACTGACTGACTGACTAACGGACAACGCACAGCCTAAACTGCTGGTCGTAGTGACTTGAAATTTGGAGGGTGTTTGTCTAAATGTCTAGAGGTTGTACTAATAAAGGGTTTTAAAAATTTAATTCCTAAGTGTGTGAAAAGGGATGAAAACGATTGTATGAATCTTCTTCATTTTTTAACTTTTGTTTTGGAAAACTTCTATTTAAATAAAAAATATCCTTATAATTTTAATTTCACAGGGGTGAAATTAGGGATGAAATATTCTATACAAAGATCTTTAGCTTTTGAAGCTAGCGACTTGAAATTTGCAGGGAGGGGGAGGGAGGGAAAGGAGGGAGGAAACGGAGGAATTGAGGAGATCCTTCCCCTCAGTTCAAGAAAGGGAAAAGTGAGAGAAAAGTGATGGGGATGTAAGGGGGAAGTGAAAAGAAAGTGTGGGGGAAATGCGGGAGAAGTTAGGGGAAAGTCAGGGAGGAGTCAGGGAGAAGTCAGGGGAAAGCCAGGGAGAAGTGAGGGAGGAGTGAGGGGAAAGTGAGGGGAAGTGAGGGGGATGTGAAGGGTGAATGAGGGGAAAGTGAGAGGAAAGTGAGGGGGAAGTGACGAAGACGGAAGAGGAAGGAAGGGGGAAGGGACGAGGAAAGAAAGGAGTTCTCAAATGGTAGGAAAAGAGGTGGAGGTGAAGGGATAGGAAGCGATAGGAAGGGAGAGGAAAAAGGAAAAACTAAGGAGAAGAGAGGGGAAAGCGAGGAGGCAAGGTAGAGGGAAGTGGAGGAAAGAGCAAAAGATGCTGGAGGAGGGGCAAGGGATGCTGAAGGAGGTGAAGAGGAGAAGGGGGAGGGGAGGAGAGGAAGGAGGAAACTTTGGAGAGTGGAGAAAAAGGGCGATAGGGAAGAAGGAGAAGGGGAAAGTTATTGTAGTGAAAATTTGCCTTTGTGTATTGTATATTGTTTTTACGAGGGATATCTTTAGGTAGGTGAAAAGAGGATTTCTATGAATGGGAGATTAAAAATAGTATAAAAACAGTAAACAATATAAAAATGTCTATTGGAAAAAACTATATTCACTACTTAGAAAAAACATATTCACACACACACAGATTCATTAGGGCAAAAGCTATCTATATACATAAAAGCAAAAGGTCACTCACTTACTCATCACGAAATCTCAGAACCAACAAGTGCTAGGCATCTCAAACTTTGCATGGTCGTTCCTATTAGGATATAGGTGTTTACTGGTGGCAAAGTTTGTATGAAATTTCTACAGTTTTTATAGTAGGATTACCAAATTACTAGAAAATACTCTTTTTTTTAATATTCAGAAACCACCCTTATTAAGTGGGCAAATAACAATCGCAAGTTTGTGTGTAAGTGGTTTGTCAGTTTTAGCGGTAGCGGGTTTAAACTACGATTGCCATAAAATCAGGCACGCAATATTCTCATAGAATAAAAAAAGGAAAAGAAGAAAAGGAAGCCTACTCGTCACAACCTGTGTGGTACAGGTCTGACAGGACGCAGCTGTATGTGTCCCGCCTACACCACTCTACGAAGGCCGAGGAGATCGTGGAGTACATCAAGGTGAAGACAAACCTGACTTTGAGGGTGGAGAAGTTGGAGGCGCGCCACAAAACCAATTTTGAGAAGAACCCTCAATGTTTTTGGCGTTTTGTGAAGCAACGGTCGAAGTCCAACTCATTACCCAGCTACTTTCAGTATGACAATGCAACTGTCGCCTCTGCCGAAGCAATCTGCAATGCGTTCTCTTCACATTTTCACTCCACCTTTCTTCATACGGGCAATGATATTTCTACTACGTCTTATGTTGTCCCAGCCTCGGTTGATATGAATGTATCGTCTCGTATTAGCTCGATTGAAATTAATTTAGAATGTATTACTAGGATACTAAAGAATCTTGATCCTTTTAAATCTGCTGGACCTGATCACTTATCACCCAGATTTATCATAGGAAGTTTTAAAACAATAGCCCTGCCGATATATCTTCTTTTTAAGAAATCACTAATCACTTGTACCGTTCCCCATATCTGGAAGTCTGCGTATATAACTCCCGTATACAAGAAGGGCTCACGGAATGAAATAATAAATTATAGGCCTATTTCGAAGTTATGCATTTTGGCTAAAGTTTTCGAAAGAGTTGTTTACGATCAGACTTACGCTTCACTTAATAATTCCTTTAGTGCTTCTCAACATGGTTTTTTAAAAGGCCGATCTACGACTTCCAATTTAATAATATTAAATGACTAGGTAACAAAGGAAATGGACAGTGGTGCACAGGTCGATGTCATTTACACGGATTATAGCAAAGCATTTGACAAAATTGATCATAATATCCTAAAAATGAAGTTGTTTAGCAATGGAATAAGAGGAGATCTACTCCGGTGGTTTTCCTCTTATTTAGAAAATAGGTCCCAGGCTGTTGTTATTAGCAACTACATTTCGAGCTGGGTTTCGATTCCAAGTGGTGTGCCCCAAGGATCTTTGATGGGCCCTTTGCTATTTATCCTATATGTGAATGATATCGACTCTTGCTTCCGCAGTTCTAACCTTCTCTGTTTTGCCGATGATATGAAGATTTATTCAAGTATATCATCAGTGAAGGATATCGAGGCTCTTCAGTCTGATCTTGGCCGACTTGATGATTATTGCATAAGGAATAAATTAGATCTCAACCCCTCTAAGTGCTCCGTAGTTACATTTAGTAGGAAACGTTTTCCCTTGCCAACATCTTACAAACTTAAAGGGCAAGTACTGCCAAGAAGTGATGGGATGCGTGATCTTGGTGTTTACCATGATTCAAAGCTACTTTTCAATGTACATATCGAACAAATGGTTTCAACAGCTTCGAAAGCCTTGGGTTTTGTATTAAGAATGTCTAAGTGTTTTGAAAAGGTAAAAACATTCAAGATCCTTTACTGTACGTTTGTTAGAAGTCACCTCGAATACGCTTCGCAAATTTGGAACCCGCGGTATAATATTTACATTGACCGTATTGAAAATATCCAAAAGCGTTGCATGAGATTTGTGTTTTCGTCTGAAAATACCATATAATCCAAAAAACTACATTAACCTTTGTCAAAAATTTCACATCCAGCCTCTTGTAAATAGACATCGATTAGCCGACTGTTCCTTTTTGTTAAAAATAATATCTAATGAAATTGATTGCCCTGACCTTTTGCAAAAATAATTAGTGTAAATTTATTAAATTAATATTTATTTATTTTTAAATTTCGATGTAAATTAGTGTAAGCGTGCTTATTCTAGGTCTATACGTGAAAACCTGTAATTGGCTTTATGTTTCCTATCCTATCTATTTGTTAAATTTGAACAGCTGTTGGTTTTCCAATAATAAATAAATAAATAAATAAATAAATAAATAAATAAATATACTTGGAAATCTGCTTGGCAAATAATGCTGTTTCAGCACCTAAATTATTAGCTTCTTCTTCTTCATAACGAGTGGTTGTGTTCAACCTAGTGTCAGGATTTATTCAGGTCATCCATGAATAGAGGCATTCGACTTGGCCTAACGACTGTTATCAACATTGTAACATCCAGGACCAACTTTTATCGTACGCTCCGAAGTATTGAGACGCATAAAGCTTCTCAGATTTATTGACGCATCACTCAGACACTAGCGACATATTTTTCATCATAAAAACAATAAAATGACAGCCAATAACACTGTCTGATATATTTAGGTCACAAATAAAAATTGTTTCACTTGTTCTCACACCAATTACAATGTTTGTAGTGTCATCAGCTATGTTCATATCTTTGGGGATGAGTCATACCAATTGATTTAGAGCTAGATAATTCGATTGCTGACTATTTTGTTATGCGATAGCTATGGGAACTTCTGAATAGTTCAAGGATAAATATTTTGTATTTTAACTATTGGATAGTAAACAACAAAGCAGCAAGATTAGGGCATATTTACCAACACCTGTGTCACTTACCAATTTTGTTTTTTAACCTTTTTTCTCTCGTAAAAGAGCTGATGAAGTCTACACCAGCAGTTTGCAATTGGAACGATATCAACAATTTCCGAATCACAGTGACTACGAATCTTAAAAGCCATCGATTTCATTTGTGATATTCGTCTAAATATTCAGTATTCGGCATGTCATTAAGATGCATAATGGCTGACCTTCATTTAGAAGATGAGTCTACTACCTACGGTGTGAATTAGCTTTCGTCCCAGCTTCTGAAATTATAACTCAGCCAAACATTTAGTTACCGTGTAATTATTATTACACTAAATATCACTTTGTAACCACCAAAAGATATGCGTATTACATGTGACTATGAAGAGTTCCGATTTTAGAAAA
Source organism: Parascotia fuliginaria (assembly GCA_963082885.1). Lineage (NCBI taxonomy): Eukaryota > Metazoa > Arthropoda > Insecta > Lepidoptera > Erebidae > Parascotia > Parascotia fuliginaria. Next base: position 1,623,055 of record OY720191.1, read on the forward strand.
CATAATATTTGTCTAACACTGTATACTTTAGGATAATAATGAGATTCAGTCAAAACAATAATTGCAAAACAGCTGTAATAAATAATGGGGCACAATAGTAAATATGTATTAACCCTAGTGCTAAATTATCATTTTGAATGCACTGGAATACTTAAGTACGAATCTGCAATCGATTCGACAAGTGGGCTTTTGAAGATGAACGTCGGCTTCTACGAAAACATCATGAGGAAAAATAAGGGTGAAATTGCCAATCCACATTGTGCAAGCATGGACATCAATGCTCATACCTTCTTTGTATGAGAAATGGCCTTTCCCTACAGTGGGACAATAACAGGGCTAATATGATGTTAATGGAGTACATATTTGCCCGTACTGTTATTTAAAAACAGAAATTATCGTTAGTAAAAGGTAGTAGATCCACTCTGGTTTCAGCATGAAAGCTTTTTAGTAGGTGCTCTCCTTGGTAAAAATATTGATAGGTTCTTGACGTGGACCAGGCTAGGTTAACACGCAGGTGCTCTTTGGATGGGTGCTCTGGGTGGACTACGGCGAGGTTAGGCAGTCCCTCCAGAGCACCCGAAGTACGAAGAGCACAGCGAAAACAGGAAAATCCAAAAACATCTACTAAGTCGGTAAGATTTATGTGTACCTAAAATGTGTACGTTAATTTATACTAATGCAACAATAAGCAAACTGCATGAGCTACTGGAATTCGAACTTTACAAGGATGGCATAAAGTCTTAGCCTGCATGTATAATCGACTCGCCACCACTCATCATAGTACAGTTTTAATAGCAACAGGCAAGCAAACCATGACATCATTGAAAGTACCATAAAATTATTCAACAGAAATAAAATAACTACCAATCAATTGACCAATCACTGCAATCACATTCACCCAGTCTTCCAATCGATTCATTGATCGCAGTCATCGCTATATTTAGCTCTTCAATATTCACTTGATTGTCTACATCTAATATTAGAAAATGCATCAGTTCCACGAGGGTACCACGTGCTATTTTATTGATAGTGGGATCAGGCCTTATATACGTACGGGAAAGTTTGATTTGGTCAAACGAGAGCGAGCGCCTTTAAGAATTATACCTGCAATGCTTCTTGTAAACGTTGTTTGTTGATAATAAACAGCAGCTTTGGAACGCTATCAAGGATATTTGCGGTTCAAATAAAAAATTAGACGACACATCTCACCTTTTGTTGTCTACTAGTCCTCAAACAGATGTAAATAAGGTTAACGAGTTTTTTGCAAATGTTGGAGCTAATTTAGCTCAAAAGATCTCCCTACTGGAACATAACCCTCCCTATACTAGCCCTCACCCTTCAACAAACCCCATCAATTCATTTGCCATTCTCCCTACTGACGAGACAGAAATTCTCAACCTGATCATGGGCTTAAAAGAAAAGTGTGCCGTGGGAATTGATCAACTAAGTAGCAAGTTGATTAAAAGATATGCTTACGTTCTCACTCCTGCCATTACGCATATCTGCAATCTGGCAATCTCGACTGGTGTTTTCCCAAGGGCTTTTAAAATTGCGGTCATAAAGCCTATTCATAAGGGCGGTGATGGGGACTGCGTAAACAACTACCGACCGATCTCAATCCTTCCAACTCTCTCCAAGGTCATGGAGCGCCTCATAAACCAGCGTCTCACTAAATTCCTAGAGTCTAATGCACTCTTGTCTCCTGCTCAATTCGGGTTTCGAATTGGAAAAAGCACTAACGATGCAGTACATGAGCTAGTCAAATCAGTGGTTGCCAATCTGGATGTTAGAAAGAAGTGCTTAACTGTGTTCCTTGACCTTGCGAAAGCGTTCGACGCGGTCTCTATTCCGCACCTTCTGGAAAAGCTTTTTAGGCTGGGCATCAGAGGAACTCCGCTTAAATTATTGGAGGATTATCTAAGTGGCAGGAAACAAAGAGTCAAGATCAATGACACAATAAGTGATGAATTATCTATCAACTTTGGTGTACCGCAAGGTAGTATACTGGGTCCGACTCTCTTTTTGGCGTATATCAACGACCTCTGCCAACTTCCTCTCCACCAAGGTAAGACCATCACCTTTGCCGACGACAGCGCCCTGTTCTTCAGTGGCGATAGTTGGGAGGAGGTTTTTGATAATGCTCAAACGGGCCTAAACCTGGTTTGTGATTGGTTACAGCAGAATATACTGACTCTTAATACAACCAAAACCAAATTTATAACCTTTGCAATTAGAACAGACCTATTACCACCACCAACTCTTACTATTACTGCCCACACCTGTAGAGACTATTCAAAAAACAACTGCAATTGTCCAACCCTTGAAAGAATCAAACATTTTAAATATCTTGGCATAATTATTGACCAACATCTTTCCTTCAAACCTCACATACAGACCCTAGTTCCCAGACTTCGTAAACTTATATATATATTTAAAATACTCCGACATTCCGCCGATAAAACGACAATCAAAATGACCTACTACGCCTTATGCCATTCTTTAATCGACTATTGCATAACTTCTTGGGGAGGAGCTGCCAAAACGAACTTGATTGAAGTGGAGAGGGCTCAGCGTGCCATCCTTAAGGTTAGTGCTGGGCTTCCTTTTCAATATCCGACTACTGGTCTGTACAGAGAATGGGATGTTTTGACTGTTCGGCAGACGTTTATCCTACGTATTATATTAAAAAAGCATTGTGAGCTGCACTTTGACCCAAACCTCCTAAAACAACGTAGAGCCAATATCTGCCCCTGCAAACGGGTTAATACAAAGTTCTCTCAAAAATTCTTTGATTTCCTTGGTGCCTACTTATATAATAAATTAAATACTATTCTTAATATATACCCAAAAAATAGATTAAATTGTAGTAAAACAACTCAAACATATTTAAAAACATGTGATTATGATCATACAGAAAAACTATTAGCAATACTTTCATAGACTTTCTATCCATCTTACTACATTCCACTCGCATCCTCCATCACACAAACATTCTTACATCCACAATCACTCACACATACACACATCATAAATCATATTCACAGTAATTCTGCATTTTACTTTTATTGTCTTATTCTTGCTTTTTCTACTTTTTTATCTTTTTGTTTGTCTTATTTCTCACACAGGATAATATCTAATAAAATGCTGTCAAAATTATAACCGAGGTTGGGGCACTGGTGACCTGTGACACAGGTTTTTATACAAAACCTACTTCAGGCACCAGTCTCTCACTTAGGTAAAATTTTTGTAATACCTGTCTGCATACTCTTTTTGTAAAACCTTTGTGAAGAGAAAATAAATGATTTATTATTATATTATTAATAAAGGAGGTACACATAGCCTGATTTACTTTAAATTTAGTCCTTGTAGTGACGGTTATAAATACCTTCTTTGGGCAGGAATGACTTCTTTAAAACATTTTCCTATTTTTATAAAACGGCAACAGAACAGTTCTGTTCTTGGCATTGCAAAACTATGTAACAACTAATCTATACTTTACCGTACCTAGGTACGCACCATCATAATAACGTTTGCTTATAAAATATTATTATCTACAAGTATTCATTTAATAAAAACACTTCTTAAACACTGCGAAACACTCCCAGTACAATCTCGGTTTCAATATTTAATGGTAAAAGAAAACTTTTTTAATGATAAGTTGTAGCACACTGTGTTCGGGCCGCCGCTAAGAATTTGCTATATGAAACCGGTCGGACTAGCACAAATGATACTTACGGTGAACGAACATCTGACTACCTGGTTCCTAGACTAATTAATAAGTTACCCTCCGATGTACGAAATAATATTACGCCGATAAATATAAAACATAAACTTAAATCTCACTTTCTAAATAATTAAAATATCGATGTAGATGTTTATATAGCAGCTCAGTGGTTTTGAAATTTTTTTTTTTTTTTTATATTATAGCCTACCAAAGTGACTCCACCCCGCCTGATGGTAAGCAGTCAGTGGAATCCAGAAATGGCGGCCACTATACCAAAAGCCATCGTCTTAAACTGCTGGTATGGTGGCCTCCACTATGGCGGCTGGGAATGGGGTTAGGGGAAGGGAATGAGGGAGGTGAGGAAAGAGGAAAGGGGGGAAATCGGGCCTCCGGCGCTCTCACTTACCGAACGAAACGCAGTAGTACGGATACTACTACTCTTAAGTCGATCTTCTATGAGAGGGTAGTACTTCCCCGGACGATCCGACCCATTCATGCTGAAATCAGCGTGGATCTACTACCGTAAACCGAAATGCTATTATAATGATGTTATATGTAATAAAATTGTTAAATTTGTTAAATGAAATAAAAAAAAATAGATTAAATCTACAAACAGTTGGTAAAATTAATAAGTAGGTGAACTCAATGATGCTACTACACTTTATATTTGCCAATTGCAATGCAATGTTGTTAAGATTATTGTACAGGATTACTACGCGATAACTAAAGAATAAATAGCATTTTTTATTTGGTAATTAAAAAAAATGTAGTATGTTAGTCAAATAATACTATCATACATACTTAGATTTATACGTATCTACATACATATTTTTTCATCTACACTTATTTACCCATTACCATTACTTGCCACGATCTGCCTGCTATTTTATTGTATTTGTTTTAAGGTTAAAATCGTACAAAGTTAAATAAGTCAGAAAGAATAAAAGACTTGGAATACTCGAGGATCCCTCTTAACTACAAAGCGGTTGAGCTGTTCACAGTCAAGCTTTTGGCCAAAAAAACTGCAAAGGTATGTTAGATAATAAATTGAATATTCCCAAGTATACAATACTATATTCCCAATCTGGGAACAGACCTCATGAAATCGATAGCGATCAACATTACACTATGTGTCCTCTCGCATCAAATCGTAACTATCTTCAACGCAATTATACCGTACATAATTTATACGTTATAAACTCCGATCATACGATCATGTGATTCATGTATATTCATGCTAGCCCACGTATGTACAGAAATGCAGATATTTGACCCGTGATCACGGGTCTAAAATAAGAAACTAGTCTAAGTTCTAGGTTGGTCAGCATTTTAACTAAGGTGTAGATTTTGTGACGTGGTTGTTGCCTGGCTCTACATGAGATTTAATATTTTTTTGAAAGTTAGGTATACATATCTCAGATGCATTAATTAATTACGTGTTATTAATAGTATATGTTATGAATAGGGTATTACACCCATTTATGCAAAGTGTCTCAAAAAGATTCTATAGTGCTAATGAACCACTAAAAAATTTTCAATTTCTTTATTCAATCGTTAAGTGCCATAATAATAATAATAATATCAGCCTATTTACTGTCCCACTGCAGGGCAAAGGCCTCTTCTCATATAGAGAAGGTATGAGCATTAATCACCACGCTTGCTCAAGGCGGATTGGCAATTTCAGACATTTAAGTCCAGGTTTCCTCACGATGTTTTCCTTCACCGTTAGTCAGAAATGTCCAAGATAAACTTAGAAAGTACATATGATTTGTAAAATCACATTGATACTTGCCCGGATTCGAACCCACTACCTCGTATTTACGAAGTGGGTGCCTTATCCACTGGACCATTTCGACTTAGTGCCATAAAAATGCATTTAAATTTTGCATTTTCAAATTTCACTCGTAATTTGACGAAAACTATAGACGTGACAATTGACAGTTGTCACTTCTAAGTTTACATAGCCTTATGACGTAATATCATGGCGACTACTAATTATTGGTGATAGGAAACAGATTAAGTTGACACTTCTACATAGCCGTATGACGTAACAACATGGCAACTACTATTTAATGTTGTTATGAAACAGATTAAAAAAGCTGAAACCTTTGAATTGAATTTTAAAATGTAGTTTGGTTTCTTATGAACTAAAACTTACGTTTTCCAACTGCTTTTGCCTAAGCTACCTCAATAATATATTTTTAGATTTTCCTCTTATAGAGTAAAATACCCTATTGTATTAACGGGATGACAAGTATTTTTTTATTGGATAGAAAATAATAACTGTGTAGGCGGTCAAGCGGGAATAAGATTATGACAATATTACACTAGACATATAAATTCAAATTACAGATTAACAGCTAAGAAAAGTTATGAACAGCAAGTCATTTGTTTAAAGATTCTTTGCTGAAATTGGCAGCTACTCTTAGGACCCAAAGTAAGTATACAAAAATTTTCTTTTTACCAATTCTTTTGTTACCAACTTTTGTTAATAATAACAATCATTCTTTTAATTTGTATTCAACTCGAACGAAACCAATAAAAATATTAAGTTGCAACAAGTCACGGGGCTGTAAAACAATTGGTGTTGTTTCACATTGTTAAAGCATTTTAGCTATACTACTCCTTCTTATTGGGTGGCGATCAATCTACGAGAAGTCTCAGGGTTTATTCAGGTCGCCCATAATTTATTAAACAGACATCCAACATGACCTAACGACTGTTATCAACATGTTAAGAGATGGAGCGACTTTTAACGTGCCCTAGCAAGCACGGAGATGCTTAGATCAAATACTACTATGCGGTCACCCATCCATAGGCCAGCCGCATTACATGTTGCTTTACCCGCTGCTTGTTTACTGATCAGTAAGCGCAACGAGCTATAAACGCCTTTAATATTACGTTACATTCTAACCTCGTTTACGTATATTAACGCACTAGCTTGCCGCAGCTCGGTTTCACCAGCGTCTTTGCTTACTGCTCTGCTCCCGTCGCCAGCAGCGTGATGTTAAGCCTTTAACGTTCCTCGAGAATTGGGCTATCATGTGCAAAACGAATTTTTCAAATTGCACTGGTAGTTCCAGAGATTAGCGCGTTCAAACAAACAAACAAACTCTTTCGCCTTATATAATACAATATAATAGCCTAGAACTTTCAGTCACATCATATTTATTGGAGGTATTATAGTTGCCTGTTTGGAAATGACCACTTTTAGAAACGACGACAACCTTGTCGACCATATGCCAACAACGCATTCTTTCCTATTTCGGCCACAAAGTGCGCAGAGGCCATGAAAGTCTGGAATAACTGTTTGTCGTTGGGAACACCGAAGGCAAACGATCGCGTGGTCGTTCACCAACCAGATGGACCGATCAAGTGAAAGTCAGACGCGCTGGATTGAGACCGATGGAGAAAGATCATCTGCTCCAGATGTTTCCCCGATGCTGACCATGATCCTCAGACATGAGGGACCGGACCGATAAGAGAGAGAGAGAGACTTTGGAAGCGTCCTGAAACGTGTACCTATATTGGGTTGAAGACGATTTTGACCACCTCGGTAGCGCAATAGAGGTACCTGGGATTGCTGTCCAAGAGATTCCAAACAAGATAAAACTTTGTGTTATCTATAAATATTTTTTGTTCTGCGTCTGTAATTGTCCGTTAATTTTATATTTATAAACTTTCACACGATACATCTGGTTTCCTAGTGCATAAGTTTAAAAAACCACAATATTATTAATCATTAAGTATGTTAAGGTGGTTTAGACATGTAGAAAGGATGAATGGAAATAGGATAACAAAAGAGATTTATGGAGCTGAAATGACTTTTAAAGTTGGTAGGGGTCGCCCTAGACGAATATACACGGACCAAAGAGGTAAGAGAGAGAGGTGAGGCGTTCTATATTCTCTACTTACCCCATTAATGGGGGACAGGCGTGAAGTAATGTATGTATACAAAATATTCGCTATAATAATAATAATAATAAAAGTTTATTTCAGATAAATTATCCATAATATTTAGAAATTTTAAAATAATTAAATAAATTAAAATTATACATTGAACACTTAAAAACCAGCAAAAAATTAATTAAAAACAAAATCAAATCAAAATTTCATATTAAATAAGAATAAAAATTAAAAATTCACGTTACATAATTTAAAAATTATTTATAAAAAATACTAATTAAAATTTACGTTACCTATATTTAAAAATCATCGTACTGCCGGTTGGGTATGCGAACTCAGTTGGGTATGAAAACCCATATGCTATTGCCGTTAAAAAGGTAGGTAATATTGTACAGTTTCAATACGGACTAATTTACCAACAAAAGGCAAGTAACAAAATTACCTAAATGATTGAACTTGCTCAAAGTTAATTACATAAAATTTTAATACCTATTATAAAAATAAAAAATTTAGTTACAGTTTCAGACTCATACTAATTTACTGATAACAATATTATAAAACACAACACAAAATATTTCTTTACCGTCAAACGCTACAACGCCTAACGTTTGTTGCACGGCAAAGTTCTTCGGTACGTATTTACTTTTTCTAGTACAAGAACATTGATTTACGGCCGTTTTTAATACGATCTTTTATCTGAATTTGTACCAAATTCTGAGATCTTCAGTATGATTATTTAGCGCCGAATCGCTTTTTACCCGTCTGCTAAAGACAAGGAATGTAATGTTTTTATGTACTTAGGTAAGTTATATCTATGTTTTTGGCACGCTCTAGCCTAAATGACTTTAATGGATTATATTTATATAAAATGTCATTAAATTCGTATTAATTGTGATAGTGACAGGGTACTCATAATATTGCAATGTAGCGCAGCAAAAAAAAAAATAGGTCTCTTTTTTTTTAGTTTGTTTTGGGCACGGTAGCTTTTTGTTTTTTAATTATATATTTTCTTGTTCAATTAGTCTATATTAGCGATTCAGAAGCTAAATGATTCATTGCATAAAAACGGAATTTAAAAGAATCTTAGATTAAAGATAAGATATAGAAAGTGGCCGTTAATAGTAAGTAAGTTGATTTAAGGTGGTTCCGACGAAATTTCGACGAAATCCGCTACTTTCATCTCGATAATTGAGTAGATTCTAATGCTATTTATTCTTTTTTTTTTGCCAACAATATACTTTGATTCATGAACTTTAGAATAGTAGAAGAATTATATACAATAATTGATTATATAACTTATACCAACGATATTAAAACAACGTGATTTCACTTATTTCGAAATATTACTTTGTAATTACTATAGTTATAAATATAAAAGTTATATTGAATCAACCGGAATAAACCAAATGTCAACTCTGTAGGTTTATTTCATTTATTAGGATAATGTTTCAATAGTTATTGATAATTTGGCTGAATCAGCGTCGCAGGGGCTCTGCGCGGGCGACGGGAGGCAGAACGGCAGAGCGGCGCAAGCCCTTCTGACGGACGGATGTATGCGGTTTTTTTAAAAATTATTTACGTAATTCAATAATTGCAAATAAATAATATCAAAAAAAATATTGTGTGGATAGATTTAGTGTTGCAAATAAATTAGATTAGTTATTTAGATTTTTTTAGTGTATTAAATACGTAGGTATTTACCTACATTTATTATTATTTTTCATCAAAATGACTAAAATTTCACGACTGAAACAAATACAAATGCAAAGGATTCAATAATAGAATATCCTGTAAGTAGGTATATACCTACCTTCATATTTTTATTAAAATACCTTCTTTGAGATACTTACCTAGGATATCCTTTAATTATGTTTAGTTCCACGTAAACTAGGTAGCAGGTGGTGAGCCTATTGTCGCTCGTGATAAGATCAAGGCAACACCAGGCCTCAAGAATCAGTAAATTCCTGCTGTTATATACCCTAGGGGTATGAATATGAGCTTGCTACAATATTGTCTATGTCTACTATCATTTCGAACTAGGTGTGTGGTAGGTGGGCACATGAGTAAAATATCTAACTTGGATATTTACTCATGTGGCAAGGGCGCTTTCCGATTCCGACCGACGCGACGCGACGACGGCGACGCCGGCGTAGGTACGAGGTGCTTCGGTCGGAACACGAACGTCGGCGTCGGTCGTACAACTAGCATAGAACTCAAATTACAATGATTATACGTGACATGCGTCGGTTTGCGACCTAGTTAGGTACCTACACAAAACAACCATACACGCTGCTGTTAGCTACCTAACTATCTACGTTATCTTGCACGAGCATAAATACCTATACATTCTATATATACATACGGTGTGTACTTGAATATTCTATCGGTAAGTAATACCGATAAAATATTCAAGTATTTACCTCGTTAGATTTTTTTTCATGAGCTGATAAAATCAGTGATAACGATAAGATACTAGGCTAAAGTAAATACCTACCCTTCTACTTTCAATGCATCTTATTTTGATTTATTTATTTGATTGCAAGAAAGGAAGAAAAAAGGCTTTACAAAACGTCTTAGTCTCTAACCAAACTAAAATATTTGAAGACTGTGAAATTATAACAATTAGGTAAATTAAAAATCCTACTCTCTGTTCCTTTATTATCGTACTATATGAATTTTTAATCCTAAAATTAAATAATATATTGTTGAGTGCCTACTGGACATAACAAAACTAATACCGTATTTTTCGAGTAATAGGTGTATGTAGAAAGTAATAGACCCGGCACGGTGGCACAGTATAAAGAATTCTACTCTTTTTTGTACAGTCTTTACCTAACTAGGTAAAGGCAAAAGAATTATGGTTTAGCACTCTATGTATGTATGTATGTATGTATGTATCTTTATTATATTATATTATAAGTGTATGTACTGTAAAACTACCCCGTGACGTCGTCCGCATGGATCCGTTACTTAGCGATAATATTACATTAGTTCTACTTTACCGATTTTGCATTATATTATACATTTACAATACTACAATATGTACGTACATACAAATATATGTATGTACACATATATTTGTATGTACATATTGAAGTAATCTATACTTATAATGAATCTCTAGCGAGGTAATTTTCACGGTACATCCAAATCACTCAAACAGTGGGTACAATGCGTCTACTTTGGCAATTGTTCGTGTTACTTATTTTGCTAAGGGTACATGATATTGTGTACCTTACGTACGGGCACTTACTAGAAGATAATCAACATTTATTTATTTATTGAAAAAGTATTTACAATATCATTACAGATAAAAACCCAATACGATATCATAAAAAACCTAAAATTAAAAACACTAATTACTAAATAAATATATCTACTTATCCAATACTATACATTTTTGTGCAACATCCTTGAATTTTGATAGGGTACATTGAAAAATATCAATTTCTATAGAAATAATGATATACACATAGGAATGATGACGCTTTGTTTAAAGCATGTGTAACTGAAAATCCTTATCAGCTCCGTCATTTGAATTCAGTTTTGCTGGTGAATGGTGCTGTTTCAAATTCAGTGCAGTGGTGGCCATACAGAGTAAAGATACTGTGGGAGAAAAAGGAAATAAAGAGGACCGAGGAGGTAACTATGCCTTCGGACCACTGACTTTCAGACAAAACTTACACTTTACGTCGTTATGTACATCTCCAGCCAAACCGTCCCGCTTATTCTAAAAGATCTACTTCCGTAAAATTTTTGCTAGCTATACAATATACAGAACGATTTACTGAAGTTATATTTGTGATATCCAGTTGAACCGAAAATAAATAAGGAAAATGAAAATATGTTAATTCATATAGGTTAATTAAATTAACACTTATGAACGTCAAAGTTTACAAAATGTCAGCAAATTAACCTACAACCAGTTCGCTGACAAAGTAGAGCCATGAGAAGAACTGGCAAGAAACTCAAGCCACTCATTTTAATCGCCAGGTTATTACAATTTTTGTAAGTTACAGTTTTAAGTAGCATGCAAAGTGACACAGGCAATACACTTAACTCTATAGGTAATTAAATACTTACAGCTTTCTATGTTGCAAAGAAAAAATAAAAAGTAAAATGCGTGCTTTACAACAAACATTGCTGCCTCAATTTGCATATTGCTACAAAAGTACGAAAAGTCAGGGAGAAGTCAAGAGGAGTCAAGGGAAAGCCAGGGAGAAGCAAGGGAGAAGTGAAGAGAAAGTGAGGGGAATGTGAGAGGAAAGTGAGAGGAAAGTGAGAGGAAAGTGAGGAAAGTGACGGGGAAGTTAGGGGAAGTGAGGGAGAAGTGAGGTGGAAGTGCGGGAGAAGTGAGGGGGAAGTTAGGGGAAGTTAGAAGTGAGGGGAAGTGAGTGGAAGTGAGGGGAAGTGAGTGGAAGTGAGGGGAAAGTGAGGGGGAAGTGAGGAGGAAGTGAGGAGTGAGGGAAAAGTGAGGAGTAAATGAGGAGGAAGTGAGAGGAAAGTGAAGGGGAAGTAAGGGAGATGGGAGAGGAAGGGAGGGGGAAGGGACAAGGCAGGAGCTCTCGAATGCAGGGAAAGGGATAAGAAGTGATAAGAAGGGAGAAGAAAATGAGGGGAACGAAGGAGAAGAAATGGGGAAGTGCTAGAGAAGAGAGGAGAAAGCGAGGAGGCAAGGTAGAGAGAAGTGGAGGAAAGGGCAAGAGATGCTCGAGGAGAGGCAAGGGATGCTGAAGGAGGTGAAGAGGAGAAGAGGGAGGTGAGGAGAGAAGCGGAAACTGTGGAGAGTGGAGAAAAAGGGCGATAGGGAATGAGGGGAAGGGAAAAGTTATTGTAGTGAATATTTGCCTTTGTGTATTGTATTTTTTTTTTACGAGGGATATCTTTAGGTAGGTGAAAGAGGGTTTGTATGAATGGGAGATTAAAAATACTATGGAAAACAGTATTTAAACAATATAAAAATGTCTTTTGGAAAAATCAATATTCACGCGAGCGAAGCCGCGGGCAAAAGCTATCTATATACATAAAAGCAAAAGGTCACTCACTCACTCATCACGAAATCTCAGAAACAACAAGTACTAGGAATCTCAGACTTTGCATGATCGTTCCTATTAGGATATAGGTGCTCACTTAGACGGGATTTTGCAAAATCCATCCTCTATGGGTGTATAAGGGGGTGACAAAGTTTGTATGAAACTTCTATAGTTTTTATAGTAGGATTACCAAATTACTAGAAAATACTCTTTTTTTAATATTCAGAAACTACCCTTATTAAGTGAGCAAATAAGAGTCGAAGTTTGTGTAAAAGTGGTTCATCAGTTTTAGCGGTAGCGGGTTTAAATGAGATTCGCCATAGAGATGGATAATACTGATATTTATTACTGATACAATGTACGGTTGCCGTAAAATCTGGCACCCATCTGAATTTTCACGCGAACGAAGTCGCGGGCAACAGCTAGTCTATAATATGTATGTATTTACAAAAAAAAAAAGTATATAAGTAGTATATCAGTTGTTTAGTACCCATAACACAAGCAAATATAATTGCTTAATTTGGGGCTAAGATGGCTCTGTGTGAATGTGGTAGAATATTATTATTATATTATAGTTATAAGGTGCATTTTATGCTTTTTGTTTAATTATCTCAATTTTGGCATATGTGTGGATTGGTTCCTTTTTGCATAAGTAGGTCCAATTGTTTTTTTATGCTTATTAGTTTAAAGTGTAAGTTAAACTTACTTGTGATTTTTATTATTAGTATCTACATTTGTTTTTATTATAAAGTGGTTTGTAAGTCAATTTAAATTTTATAAAAACCATGTTTTAAATTTATAATAATTGATGCGATACCTATAATCTTGTTTTAAGGAAAGTTTTGTGTTAGTTGTAAGTTTAAAAAATGAGTGTATTTTAATAACTTTTAACTTCAGTTTGATCGATAATGATCTAATACTTTATAATTCTGTTGCGTTAAAATGCCGTTAAACTATAAGGTTTTAAGTTTAACCGCGTTTAAGCGTAACAATGAATCAAGTTTTGTACTCTTATTTAAACACATTTATAGACTACCAGACTTAAAAGCAGTGAACGGACGTTAACCACGTTTAACATGAGGTAGTTCCACAAGTATTAATGATAAGCTAAATTGACATTATGTGCTATACCGACATTTTAGTTACAATTAAGTTCTTTTGTTTTTTAGGTTTTTAACAAACAATATTTTTTATGAAATAGAGACACTAAAATGCCGTTACGCTAAGCGTAGTGGCATTTTAGCCGCTGATCTATTAGATTTTTGTAACACCAATGGTATACTAAAACGCAAAAAAACGTTTTATTATAAAATTTAATTATATTTACAAACTGACAGGAGAATAAATTGAAAGTATTTCATTTGATCTATATCTTGGTACCTTTAAATCTCAAATAATTGTTGTCATTTGTAAGTGACAACGGTTTCAATTTTTGCCGCGTTTTTTGAGTGTTTACTCAAAACTCGACTTTGGCAGTTAACGGCATTTTAGTTATACCACGGTAGAGCTGGATTTTGAGTTTATTGGTTTAACCCACAGTAGTTATTTTTATTTCTACTACATATTTAACAAACGTCATGAACACTCATCTTTGCTTTCGCTACTATATAAATAATAAATATATAAATAATATATACTAAAAAATATACATACTTACTAAACGAAATAATAAAAGATACTAAAAAAATAATTCATTATTTTCGCGTCTATCAGATTTTAGCTCTGCGGTTTCGGACAAGTAAGGTCATTGTCTTATAGTTGTGCTACTGCTACTTGACGCTAGAGGGCGGACTCGCACGCAATGTTTTTTTCGGGTGAGGCGCGGGGTGGTGAGGAAGCGAAACGCTCAAGGTCATATGTGACGGAACGCCCTTAATACCTCAATATTTTGCAAATATACATTATTCTATATACAATGCCAAATATCAAAATACCTAAATAATTTAATTATTTTACATGAATATTTATCTCACGATTGATTGATTTATTTAACAGGTAATGTAGTCTTTGGTCTTGAAATATAATACCATCTACTCTCTTCTCGTATCTGTCTTAAAAGGCGAATTAATTTCCTGCAGACACGCAGACACCCATAGAATGATACCCATAAGAGGACAAACAAATCAATCAAATTAAATCATCGACAGCCTCTGTGGTTCGGTGGTACTGTGTACGGACTGCCACGCAGAGGTCGCGGGTTCGATTCCCACTCAGTGCAAATATTTGTGTGCATGAACATGGCTATTTGCATTGGTCTTAGTGTTTCTATGTATAAATGAATGTATTTACAAAAAAAAGGTATAAAAGTATATTTATCCGCATTCTAGAACCCATATCACAAGTTATTAGTATATGCTTACTTTGGGTCTAGATGGCGTTGTGTGGTTGTTGTGATATTATAAATCAAATCACAGCTTTGGTAAATACATAGGCAGGGAATGTTATCAGACCGACAATGTGGTTTAACAGAAAGAACATTTATACCTATTATTTTATTTCAAATTACTTATGTAAAAAAAAATTAAAACTTTTGGAAATCATTTTTGTAGAAAGAATGCTAGGTGTACTTTGTGTATGTGTGTGTTTATTACCAATTAGCGCTTAAACGGCTAAACCAATTTTTGTAAATTGCTATGTAGATAGATTCGGTGCCGGAGACGGACATAGGATACTTTTTATTTCGAAAATCGATATGGTTCGCGAGGGATACATAACTATAATATTATACGCGCGGGGGAAGCCGTGGGGCGCAGCTAGTACACTATAAATACAATGAGATAAGAGTGTAGCGTACCTACATGAAGAAATATAGAGTATAGAGGATAAGAAATAAAAAAAGTAAAACTGTCAATCTGACTTACTCACTGATTTTTACTCCTTCTATTTTTTGTGGAACATTGTGAAAATTTTGTAAATCACAATAAACGATATTACATAATATATAAAAGCAATCTTATTTCTACATTGGTGACCCCGTGAACTCGAAAAATATGAGTGACAGTGAGTCGGTTCACAGTGCTAGTGAGCACGTGCATATGGATAAACACGATATGATATTTCGTGTATCTATAAAATTACCTCCGTTTTGGCCTGATGAACCAGATTTGTGGTTTGCGCAAATAGAAGCACAGTTTGCAAACGCTGGCGTGACTGGTGATGTCACAAAATTTAATTACGTGGTCGGACATCTAGAACCGCACATCTCTAAGGAAGTGAAAGATGTTATCATGTTACCGCCTAGTCAGAATAGGTACGACAAGCTGAAGATCGAGCTTGTAAAACGCCTATCAGCGTCACAGGAGCGCAAGGTAAAGCAGCTGTTGATGCATGAGGAGTTAGGAGACAGAAAGCCATCGCAGTTTCTGCGTCATCTTCAGAGCCTAGCAGGACCTAAGGTTCCTGAAGACTTCTTGCGTACTATTTGGAGTAGCCGCCTTCCTTGCAATATCCAGCCCCTTCTAGCATCCCAGCCAACATCCACTCTTGAAGCGCTGGCAGAACTGGCAGACCGTGTGCAGGACATCGCAACACCACCCATCCACATCGCTGCAGCTTCCAGCACTGAACCAAGTGTCAACGAGCTCGCGTGTGAGATTGCTGAGTTAAAGCGCGCTATGCAAAACCTAACGACGCAGCTCAGAGGCCATCAATCTACGCAGCGTGGTGGTCGACCTAGGCAGCGTCAGTATAGCGAAAATCGAGAACGAAGTCGGTCTCGCTCGAATTCAAGCTATAGGAAGTTCCCCGTGTGTTGGTATCACAATAAATTTGGTGAGAAAGCTAATTGTTGTGTCAAGCCCTGCGACTTCAAGGCGGGAAACGCAGCGGGCGGTCGGTAATGGCGACAAACGATTGCCCGACTTCTACTGGTCGCCTGTTCGTCGTGGATCAATCGTCGAAGATACCGTTTTTGGTGGATACAGGTAGTGACCTGTGCGTCTATCCCCGTCGCATCCTTCGTGAGCATCGCGTGCAGAGCAACTATGAACTCAGTGCTGCAAACGGGACGACTATCAAGACGTACGGTTACGTGGACTTGAACCTCAACCTCGGTTTGCGTAGAGACTTTAAGTGGCGTTTTGTAGTGGCGGACGTGAGTAAACCTATCATAGGTATAGATTTTTTATCTTTTTACTCATTAATCGTTGACTGTCGTAATCAACGACTAATTGACAGTAATACAAACATTTCTATTTCTGCTGCGAATCGCTCAGACTCTTTTATATCTTCTGTAAAGGTCACAACTGGTGATTCTAAGTACCATAGGATTTTAGATCAATTTCCAGAAATCACTCGACCAGCTGGCATTCAACGTACTACACCACACAACACTGTACACCACATACGCACGACTCCTGGCCCTCCAGTTTCTTGTCCCCCTCGTCGTCTAGCGCCAGACAAACTAAAAATCGCTCAGCAGGAATTTCAGCTCATGCTGAACAATGGTACTGCACGGCCATCTGAAAGCCCTTGGTCGTCACCCTTGCATTTGGCTCAAAAGAAGGATAGCAGCTGGAGGCCCTGTGGCGATTATAGAATGCTCAATGCGAGAACTGTGCCTGATCGGTATCCAATTAAACACATACACGATTTCGCTCACAGCATTGCTGGTTGCCGTGTATTCAGCACAATTGATCTTGTAAAGGCATTTAACCAGATACCGATCAGTCCGGACGACATTCCAAAGACCGCTATAACAACACCTTTTGGGTTATATGAATTCCCCTACATGACCTTCGGTCTACGAAATGCAAGTCAAACATTTCAGCGTTTCGTTGATGAAATGACAAGAGGGCTTGATTTCTGTTATTCCTTCATTGACGATTTCCTACTGTTTTCCAAGAACGATAAGGAACACGAAGAGCATCTCTTTACCATCTTTAGTAGATTAAGAGATTTCGGCATTGTCGTAAATACATCCAAGTGTGTTTTCGGTGTTCCGGAAGTAACCTTCCTAGGTTACAGCATTTCCGAAAAGGGCACAAAACCACTGGATACAAAAGTTGAAGCCATTAGGGACTTCCCACCGCCTAAAGATGTTCGCCAATTAAGACGCTTTCTTGGCATGATTAATTTTTATCGGCGATTTCTACCCCACGCGGCTCAAATTCAGGCACCGTTGCATAAATTGCTAGTCGGCAATGTAAAAGGTTCTCATCCCGTTAGTCTTAGTGGCGATACCTTACAGGCATTTAACAACTGCAAGGAAAGCCTCGCGAACGCTGCACTATTGGCACACCCCGATTGCAATTCCAAGCTCGCATTAGTCACTGATGCATCGGACACAGCAATTGGTGCCGTATTACAACAGTTTCAGGACGATGGCTGGAAGCCATTAGCTTTCTTTTCGCGAAAACTTAGTCCTTCCCAAACTAAGTACTCGCCGTATGACAGGGAACTATTGGCCATTTACGAAGCCATTAAATACTTTCGCCATATGTTAGAGGCGAGGCACTTTATCATTTATACCGACCACAAGCCACTTACCTTTGCTTTCAATGACAGGAAACGCAACTGTACACCGAGACAATTCCGTCATCTGGACTACATATCTCAGTTCACCACCGATATAAGGCACATATCCGGCAAAGACAATGTCGTAGCCGACACCTTATCTCGTGTGGACGAACTTCAAATGCCAGTAATTTCAGACAGGATAGCGGAATCACAACTCTCCGATCCTGAATTGCAAAAATTGATACTGGAAGGGTCCTCATTACGTTTGGAGAAGATAGAGGTACCTGGGAGTCGTACATACTTGTACTGCGACGTCAGCACAGCGTCCCCCAGACCATTCGTTTCTAAAATATTACGGAAACAAGTTTTCGACAGTTTACACTCTCTCAGTCATCCTGGCATATCTGCAACTGCTCAATTAGTAGCGGAACGGTTTGTTTGGCCGGGTATCAGGAAAGACTGTAGAGAATGGGCACGAGCTTGTCTCGCATGTCAACGTACCAAAGTAAGTCGGCATGTTTCCGCTCCTTTGGGATCATTTAACTTGCCTCGTGCCAGATTTACTGAGATCCATATTGACCTTTTAGGTCCACTACCCTTGTCTCAAGGCTTTAAGTACTGTTTAACAGCAGTCGATCGATTTACAAGATGGCCAGAAGTCATACCTATCGTCGACATCACTGCTGAAACAGTAGCGAAGGCTTTAGTGACAGGATGGATATCTCGCTTTGGATGCCCTAACAGAATTGTGACAGACAGAGGTCGTCAATTTGAGTCGTCTTTGTTTGAGCAATTATCTAAAATTGCTGGTTTCCAGCACAAACGTACAACAGCGTACCATCCAGCATGTAATGGTCTTGTGGAACGCTTTCATAGGCAGCTTAAAGCTTCTATTATTTGCCATTCCAGCGAACGTTGGACCGAAACCTTGCCGTGGGTACTTCTCGGTGTGAGGAGTGCATTTAAAAATGATCTCCAGGCGTCGTCAGCTGAATTAATTTACGGTGAGCCACTTAGACTCCCTGGAGAATTTTTCGCACCCAGTACTGTTGGTACTACTGACCCAACGGAATTTATTGCTCGTATTCGTGCTTTTGCAAACAAATTACAGCCTATTCCAGCCTCTCGCCACACTCATAGTAAAATATTTATATTCAAAGACCTTGCGACCACTGATCACGTATTCCTACGAGATGACGCATCACGTGGATCCCTACAACCAGCTTACACAGGCCCTCATAAAGTTATAGAAAAGGGAGATAAATATTTCAAAATTTTATTAAAAGGCAAAGCGGTCACTGTTTCCATAGACCGTCTTAAGCCTGCATACATATTAGCTGACAAAGTTGACCCTAATACACCTTCTAATAATACTGAAAATTATCACACTCGATCTGGTCGCTGCGTCAGATTTCCAGATTATTATCGCCCTTGACGGTCTCTGGAGGGGAGTGATGTAGCGTACCTACATGAAGAAATATAGAGTATAGAGGATAAGAAATAAAAAAAGTAAAACTGTCAATCTGACTTACTCACTGATTTTTACTCCTTCTATTTTTTGTGGAACATTGTGAAAATTTTGTAAATCACAATAAACGATATTACATAATATATAAAAGCAATCTTATTTCTACAAGAGAAATTAACGTGATTATTCATTAACCAGACTATCTGCCTACTTATATATGTGTCTAAATAAAATATATATACAATACAATACATATAAAAAGGGTCCTGGAGGGATTGGAATCAGTTTTCTTTTAATATTTGAATCTGTCATCTTTTAGCTTTGTTTTGGTCTAACCAGAATATTTTAGGTGCCATAGTTTTTTTTTATTTTTTTTTTGTAACGCGAAGCAGTTTTGGATAAATTACACCTTACACACAGCGCACACTAGTTTTTGTGATGTCGGGTAAGTGTATACAATCAGTTTTATTATTTCATTTTACTTCTAAGGTTATCTCTAGTACAACGAAGTCTCTTTATCTTGTGCAGATACAAAAAGACGCTCAAAACTTGTTTCTACACGAAACTTCAAACGCGATTTACTCGAAATCGATTGTTTTCCCTTGAGGTTTTTGGTCAACCATAATATATATTTTTCTTAATTCACTTCGACACGTGCTGAGTCGTTGTCGGGTGCTGCCTTTTATCATCAGTTCATCTTGGGAGAATCTGCTTATGCTATTTCCATTAGTGGTCGTTAATTTAATGATTGTATTTGATATGTAGGTATGTGATCGATGTGTGATTTATAATACGATATTATCAATTATCTCTCCAGATAAATTTGACTTTACTAAATGCGAGGAGGTTATTTCAAATTTGATTTTGATACACACACACTTAATAATAATATAGACAATACATAAACTTAAACGAGTTGTTGTAGATTTGCCACATTTTTGATTCACATTTAAAAAATATTATGAATCTACAATAACCCACTAAGACCGCTATTAGACTATTATAGAAATATGATCAAAGATGTGTAAGTCATTTTTAAATGAAGAACATATGGCGGTATAATAACTACATGTGATTATCTATGATCATATTTTGAGAGTCGTCGAACTATGATCATAGAATTTGACAGATATGAAATCATATTTATATGATAATGTAATACCGGCCTTATAAACATTAGTGTAAAACCAAATTGGTTACATCCAATTAGCTACCTACGGATAGTGACACAATAATTTTTGATTATTTAAATCGAGATTTGATTATGTTTCTAAAGAAAACCGGTATTTAAATTTGTAGATACTGAGAGCAACAAAGTTGTGTAAAGGTGACTTTTTTAGAACCGGTCTACTCAGTATATTTTTTTTAAATTATGGAAAAGAATTACTATTTTAAAATGTAGGGACCAGCAGAAACCCTCATTACCTTCCTATATGCCTATTCCCAGCCACCATAGTGGAGGCCACCATACCAGCAGTTTAAGACGATGGCTTTTGGTATGGTGGCCACCACTTCTGGATTCCACTGACTGCTTACCATCAGGCGGGGTGCATTGCAGAAGTAATGCCAGAGACTCTGAGTCTTTCATGAGCGACAGTTATAACTTACCATCAGGGGGGCTGTTTGCTCCTCTGCTACTGTCGGCAATAAAAAAAGCGTGGTACTTGGTACTATTCGGTAAAACAGACAAATGTTCTGTGCTCACTTGACATACACTAGACGTCCGCCTTCGCTTCGCTTAGGTATCAAAAATTTCATTCGGTCTTACAAATGCTCACATAAAGTATGATTGCAATATTACCTAAGTCTGCTTAATATTTCGTGCTTACAAATTTACTTTTTCTCTATTGAAAATTTACAAATATTAAAATTCTGAAAATTTATAAAAAATATGTAAAGCATAATAAAATATAGCCTAAATTACAACTACCTACAAACTCCGGGCGTTTATAAGATCAGCTGCAGCTGCGGTAGTTCGTACATATAGGCCAGACTAAGCGGACTATTGCTGAAAGGGTCAAAGAACATATCGCCGCTGTAAAGAATCGACAGACCAGCAAATCAGCGATTGCCGAACATATTCTGCAAACGGACACCAATCACTGGATTGA
Organism: Parascotia fuliginaria; assembly: GCA_963082885.1. Lineage (NCBI taxonomy): Eukaryota > Metazoa > Arthropoda > Insecta > Lepidoptera > Erebidae > Parascotia > Parascotia fuliginaria. The sequence continues at coordinate 1,644,754 of OY720191.1, forward strand.
ATTTCATCATACGCAAGTCCTCTCCACTGATCGTACCTACTACTCTCGGGTGGTACGAGAAGCTATTGAAATTAAAAAACATACAAACTTCAATAGGGAAGACGGCTTCAAGCTCTCGGCTACGTGGAATCCAGTGATTCAAATTACACAACCTCGCTTTGCGCAGTCGGTTAACGCTCGGAATAGGGACGGCATACAGAATAAGGACACTGTCAGTGTGTTTTGTGATAATACGTGGAAAGACAAAAATGTGGACGAAAGATGGTTGTCATTTAGTTTCATCCACATTTTTTCTATATTTTTATCATTGTAATATACCATTATTATCATCAACAAGAATATTATTCTAAACTTGACGCTAGGAGAAATAGCTGACACAATCGTCGGCTCTGTTGCCAAAAAAAAAGGAGAAGAAGAGAAGACAAAAATGTGAGGGTAGATCTAGAATCTACTTCGTATACGGAGCCGTGACATCGCCACATCAGTCTGCTTGTGACCACGGCCGGTGTAACCTGGTCGAAACGTCAAGCAAAATAAGGTATGTAAATACCTAATGCATGATCGCGTGAATTCCTGTATATTTAGTTCTACTATATAGCCTAAGTTACCTGCTTCATTTATTGATTTCTAATGGTAAAAGAATGTTCAAATCCTTATCCTAGATTATTAAATAAATTGTTGCAAACAAACAAAACATTTAGATATAATAATATGAAGGTGCTGGATATCGGTTCCCGGTAGACCTAAGGCAACAAACGAAAGGTGGGAACGAATCGGGTATATTCACTGCCGGTCCAGCAGGCATACAGGACCGATCGTACTAACAGCTAAAGGTGTTTTGACTGCGATGAGAGGTTAGGTGACAAGGTTAATGAGTCAAATCGGACTTAACTCTTAAGCCTCTGTGGTTCGGTGGTACTGTATACGGACTGCCACGCAGAGGTTGCAGGTTCGATTCCCGCTCAGTGCAAATATTTGTGTGCATGAACATGACTATTTGCATTGATCTGGGTGTTTCTATGTATAATATGTATGTATTTACAAAAAAAAAAAATTTTTAAGTATGTATATCCGCATTTCTAGAACCCATAATACAAGCTATAATATATGCTTACTTTGGGTCTAGATGGCGTTGTTTGTAGTTGGCGTGATATTATATTATTATTATAACTTAATGACATATTTATTTTTATTTATTTACAGCATATACACTATCATCATCATCAAATCAGCCAAAAGACTGGACCCCCTCAATTTTCGTCATCTTGGCCAGTTATGAGCCGTTCTCATACCCATCAGTTGCCCGCCACCCTTATGAGGTCATCGGTCCACCTTGTGAGGGGTATGTCCACGCTGCGTCTTACGGTTCGTGGTCGCCACTCTAGAATAATTTATTTATTTACTTATTAAATATAAATTATTATGTGTACTGTTCTTGTATTCTGCCGTGTCAGCGATTTATCAGTAATCTTTATCTACTTTATTATTTGCTAAGTCGCTGTCCTTGTAATATACTCTCAACGATGTCATAGTGGGCATTACGTATGTAGAGCGTTACAATAAGTTAATTATTTTAGATAAAAGAAAATACGGCACTAGACGTAATGTCCATGCCTCAACAATACATTTGAGTTATAATTATATTGACAACATTTGCATACACAATATATTGGAAATGGTAACAAAAGTAATAAATGCAAATTTATACGCAGCTCAGAACGTTTAAGTTAAACTAGTTGAGAATTATAATGACAAGCATAAAAAAACTTAGACTGATATAAAGGCGATGTTCCGTATATAATTTTAATAAAGTTAATATTGAGTTTAAAAATAGACGTTAATCCTTCGTTGGTTGCTGTAGAGCTTAATATGTTTGTGCAAGTGGATGTTAAGAATTTTTATACATCTTACTGGTATGTTCCCTTTACGTCGATACTCTGAAACTCTGGGACTCGACTTATAGGGACTTGGTATAAAGAGAAATACCCTTAATATTATGATGTGACATACTTGTTTATTATTAATTTTAAATGTAATTTAATTATTTATTGTAATTGTTTTTTTTTTTCAAATTTTAATTACTATTTATTTTAACTATTACTTTATTTATTTTAATTTTATTTTTTTATTTTAATTTTATTTTTTTTCGTTTTGCTTAAATTCTTAGAATGGAGCTCCCTCTTCTCCTCTACTTTTTTTTGCTGCTTTGCTGCCTTACAAGGCCCACAATTGTAACATACTACCTATACCACCTAAGAATCATTGTGGAATATGCAAATAAAATATTGAATTGAATTGAATTAAAAAAAAATAAATGTGAATGTAACGTTTTATCCAAATAATTATCACACTTCGTTTATACCTGAACTTCTACACGAAGCTTATTCGACCATTTTCTATAACATCTCAAACGATATCTAGATAGCCACTATTCGATTGAGTTACTGCGTTAGTAAAGTGTATACAATCTAAGGCAGTGTTTTCCATTTGCTGGATCGTAACCTGGTACCAGGCCATCAAAATAAAATACCGGGTGACTTGAAGTGGACCCAGCCCTTAGGAAAATCTTTCAATAAAACATAACAGTAGGTAAACATTTTTAACTACTTTTCCTTCTTCGTTTGCTTTGTAAAAATGCATAATTATAATAAGAAATCTTGTACTGAATAATATTTTCCTAATGACACAAGCCATATTTTTAGAGGTTTGGTTCAGGTATAAGACATGGCTTTTATGGCAATAGTATAAATATACAAGTCCAATTAGATCTGTCATATAATCAAATCTACGATATTCAAAACAAGGATCTCCAGAAACGAGTATAATCAAAGAAACAGAAAAATCGCTTAGAGTTGAAATAACCTTACAATCAACAATACGTGTGACATGTTTTAAAATATGCCTCAGCCTAAATAATCGAATATTTTAATAAAGTGAAAATGTGTGAAAATAATAAAAGTAACAGCAAAAGTATCAAATGGGTGTTTCTATTCAGACAGGTAAATATAACTGTTATATTATATGAGTTTTGGCTGGCCTGTTGGCCTAGTGGTTAGTGACCATGACTGCTAAGCCGGAGGTCGTTCGATTCCCACCCAGGACAAATCTTTGTGTGATGAGCATGATTATTTGTTCTGTGTCTGGGTGTAATTAATCTATAATATGTATGTATTTACAAAAAAAATGTATATAAATAGTATATCAGTTGTTTAGTACCTACAACTAAATAACACAAGCAAATATAATTGCTTAATTTGTGGCTAGATAGCGCTGTGTGATTGAGGTAGAACAAAAAAAAGTTTGGATTTAAATTCAAAACTCCATAATAATAATAATGATGATGCTCCCGAGCGGTTGCGGCCGCGGCGACTACTTCAACTTCGTTGTTGTTGACGTTTAAACGTGCTCGCATTTGAATAACGTTCACTAAAAAAAAATTCCAGGTGCTGATCAGTACGGGATCATGGTCCTCATTTTTCATACTAGGTCTTAATATTGGTACACCGACCGTTCTAATACCACAATTAAGAAACGAGGCTAACTGTACTGATGCTGTTTCTTCAGAGCAGGCTTCTTGGCTGCGTGAGTACACCACACTATTCAAAGTCAAAGTCAAAGTCAAAGTATTTATTTCATTTTGATCACAGAATGATACTTATGAAAAGTCAAATTACATGAAGTCAGCTAATTAACCTACAGCCAGTTCGCTGACGATTATACGACGCTGACTGTATTTATATATTCATTGCATGAACTATCTATTTTATCGAGCAATCAGACTTCAAACTTGGTTCTTATAAGTGACACGTGTAAAACATTTTACAAGTATATCTTAGTAATCTATATCTATTATACTCATATATAACCCGACAGAGTTTGTTTGTTCATTTTGTTTTGTACGACTTTGGTGACAAACAAGCATACGGCCCACCTGATGGTAAGTGGCCACCGTCACCTATAGAAATAGCTGTGTTTTCCAAGCATTACGAAAGTAACTGAGTGCTCAGAAAACACAACTAAACCGTTGCCGACCACAGTGAAAGGAATGAGGTAGAAAAAGGGAAAAGAATCAGGACCGAAGGGGTATTTGGCCTACCGGCGTTCTCACTTACCGAGCGAAACATATTAGCATGAAAACTAATTTTATCATATACAAATATTTCATTTTATTGCTTAAGTAATTTTTACAGTCACCAAATTAAGTTTTAGCTTTTAAAAGTTCATGGTCATTTGGTGTTGATAATAATTTATTACATGTAAGTTATATTACCATTTTTATTTTAAATGCCACTAAATAGGCATGTCCAAGTAATAAATTCGAATTCTTGAATAAATAATACAGCATCATCCATAAATGATGCTGCTATAAGTTTATTACTAGCTGTTGCCCGCACCTCCGTCCGCGTAAATGTCAGTTATATCTCTGTTTTCATTGACGATATTTCATACAAACTTTCATCCCCTATTTCAATCCTTTTAGGCCATTTTTTCGATAAATGATAGCCTATGTTGTTCCCCGAGGTCTAATCTATTTCTATATCAAATTTCATCAAAATCGATTCAGTGGTATAGGCGTAAAAGCGTAACAGACAAATAGACAGACAGAGTTACTTTCACATTTATAATATTAGTATGGAAGTATGGATTCTACGCTTGCAGACTAAATCTCTAAATCTGAAAACTCTATGAAGATAGCATCTCATAACTTATATAGGTATATAACTTACCATTAGAGAAGCCGTATACTTGTTTGCTGCTACAACGATACAAAATTTGGGTATGTTAACGCATTTAAAATTGAACGTGTGCTATCCGGTTTCCCATAGGCGCCGTAAAAGCCTAAGGCCCTGTTTCACCACTTGCTGATAAAAGTGCGTGATAACCTATTCTCAACTTAACTGACAAATAGTACTCAAAAATCAGTTCCACATGTGCCTGATAACCTTAACTGACAAATAAACTCTTTAAAAATAAAGAAGATTTTATATCTGTTAGATATTTAACAGACACTTTAGCAGCTAGCGGTGAAACAGGGCCAAAGAATACTAAGTAATCAGTATCACCTGCATATTATTTACATTACTGCAGTCACTAATCAATGACGGTTTTTTAGAAAAAATTTCGCCACCAGTTAGCGCCACTTAGGTTCTCTTAAAAGGTTCTCCATTTACAAAAATTCAAATTCAAAATTCATTCACAAGTTGAAATAAATTGAATCGTTTACGGTTATCTATGAAATCAAATCAAAATATATTTATTCATTTAGGTTAATTGAATTAACACTTATGAACGTTCAAAATCACAAAATGTCAGCTAATTAACCTACACCCAGTTCGCCGACGTTAGGGCTCAGGGCACTCTTTTTAATCGCCAGGTTAGTGCAATTTTTGTAAGTTACAATTCAAGTAGAATGCAAAGTTACGCAGGTAATAATACACTTAATTCTAAAGGTATATAATTACAGCTTCCCATGTTGGGATGAAAAAATAAATATTAAAATGTGTGCTTACAGGTTGCCTCAATTTGCATATTGCTACAAAAAGGTAAAGGCATCATGTGAACTGTGGTAAATGTATGTGGTAATTGAACTGTTAATAAGTATAAAGTAAGATTGAACTTAATTCACCACAGGAGTTCACAATGATTACCTCTATTTCACAAATCTATTTTCCTTGGTCACGGCTTCACGTGTGATCGGCTGGACCGATAGCGTTAATTTTTTTTTGTTATGTTTGTTATTCTTAGGAGAAAGTTCTTATGAAAGAAAATTGCGCGGCAAATTAGAAAATAATTAACCACCATATTAACTTATATCTTTAATAGTTACGACAGGACCACGTCTATCGGATCCACTAGTTTATAATAATTTTAATAATACTTTACAATTTTAACAAAACAATACAAAATGTGTAACTGTTTAAATAAGGCTTGGACTTCATGTAATTAATAATTTATAAAAAATAATCAATAACAAATAATTATCAAAGATTAAAAGCGCTTTGATAGGTGTCTGGACCTGACGCCTCAGTGCTGCCACCTAGTGGGCGCCATTAAGAAAACCTTCATTGCCGAGGGTGGTTACCATAGCAACCAATTTGGGGTCTATGGTGAATGTCTTTAGGCTAATATAGAATTTGGCAATAAACCTTTTTTGTTATTACTTTTCAGCGGCCGTCATTAGTTACAGCGGACTACCATGGGTGATACTTCTGCCTGTAATTGCAGCATATTTTGGTAGGAAAATATCCTACGTCATTGTCTGCGTCAGTACCTTCATCGGATTTGTCGTCTTCTACTGCAGTTCTGAAATTCGACTAATTATGTTTAGTGCACTCTTACAAGGACCTCTCATGGCTGCTTACAGTACAATAGCTATCATCCTTATCACTGAATACTGTGGCTCAGAATACAGAGGATTGTTTCTTTCCATAAAATCTGCGACTTTTTTTTGGGGTATTCTAACTGCTAATTCAGTAGGCACATTCTTTCACTGGAAGAATATACCGTTACTCGGTATTTTATGTGTAACTTATAATTTAATCACAGTATATTTTTGGCCTGAGTCACCACTTTGGTTGGTAAAGCAAGGACGTTTTGAAAAAAGCGCTGAAATCCATAGATGGTTAAAAGGGTCTAATGAAAAGTCTGAAAAGGAGCTTAGTAAATATTTAGCTGATAATCAAAATAATATTAAAAGGTCTTTGAAACATGAGTTTATATATTCGATGAAAACCATAGTTACAGTGGGATTTTATAAGCCTGTGTTACTGTCTATGACATTGATATCATTATACATGTTTTCTGGTAAATTGGTGTGTACTGTTTATGCGTTAGATATTTTGAAAAAGATTACTAGCAATACTAAGACAGCATATACTGGTATGTTAATATTAGATGCAGTAACAGTATTAACAATGTACATAGGTTGTGCATTTGCAAAAGTATTTAAACGTCGATATTTATTATTTACTGCTTCTACTATTGCCGTTTTATTTTTATTTTCTTTGTCATTATACCTGTATTTATCAAAGTTAAGTGTTATATCAGAAAATAAGTATGTATCTATTTTATTGTTAATAGGTTATTCGATAGCAATAGCTTGTGGTCCAATGATATTGTCGACATCAATATCAGGGGAACTAATACCTATAGAATCTCGATGCTTGTCATTATGTGCTCTTGGTTTAACTTTTAAAATTTTAAATGGTACTTTCATGAAACTGGCTCCGTACTGTTTTAAATATTTTGGAATGCATGGTGTGTTTTTCTTCTTTGGTATATCATCAGTGATATTGTTGATAATATTGTATTACTATTTACCAGAAACTAAAGACAAGACATTGCAAGAAATTGAAGAATATTTTAAGGGTACAAAACCAGTAGAGGAGGCTAGAGAATTGATACCCGTGGCAAGAAACAATGTAAAAATTGTTCCCAGAAATGCAACTGAATAGAAGTATCGTGAACGTTTGTTTAGTTTATAAAAGAAGTAACTAAGTATTTAATATCGTAACAATATAATAATTTAAGTTTTAAATATTATTGTTATGCATGTGTAATTGCAATCATTATTTTATATATGTGTAATTGCAATCAGTTCAATTTGTTTTTATTAATAATATCTCATACGAAGTGTTGGACGCCATTACAAAAGCCAAACTACTGGTATGGTGACCTCTACTATGGCGTCTGAATGAGATGATTTTTCACGTATCACCTAAAAGACCCAGGATCATACTCGTAATTAGATGGAAATAAATGCGCTGGTAAAAAGTTCCAGGCTTTAGATACTACTGTGAGAACGTGTCACTTCAGTCAGTTACTTGTAAGATGCTGCATTTCCTTCTGCCGTTTCTCTCGACAGTGCTCACAGTTTTTAAATATTAATGTATAATAAGAACTTAAATCCAAAGCTTAGCTTCTATATATAGAAAAAAAGGCTGTACTGAGTAACTATAAACGTGCAGCGGAAGATGTATAAAGATACTTACCCAAGTGTTCACAGCACAAAAGTTATAGCACAAAGTTTCTAAAAAAGAGTTGTAGAGCTCTGGGCAATAAAAATAGTTTTAAAATAACGTAAGATGTCAAATAGAAAACAGTTAAGCTAAAATTAACCTTATATATATAATTACAAAACAAGTAACGAACAGCACAACATTAGGTTAAACCTCAACCACACACCTCAACAAAGAAAGAAAATAAGAAAATACATTTATTTGACACAGACAAAAGACACTCAAACACAATTTAGAAAATCAAAACAGTAATAGGTATAAATGCCTCCAATCAGTTGTTTTGTAATATTGAGTATGTTTGTGTACAAAGTGATAAAGTTATTATGTTTGTTAGGATGTTTTCCAAAAAGAAATCTCAACAAACCTTGTCCGAAATGTAAAAAATGTATATTTTGTCAACAACAAGTTAGTACATAAGCTGATTGAAATTGTAATATGATGCAAAAGTAATTTGTTTCTTTAAGACCTTGTTAACAAATTGGTACTTCTATTTGTATAGTAGTCAATTTACTAAATATATTTAAAAATTAAAAAATATGACTGAATTTATGAAAAAGTAAGTAAAAAAAAATATTATTCGTTAAACTATTATGTTTATGACTAACAAAATCACTCATCTTAGACATATTTTCTTCCTCTTAGACCTTACCCCTAATTGTCTCTTCTTTTTATCGAGTGGTTAGTGGTCAACCTTAGTGTCAGGATTTGTTCACATGACCCATATTTATTATAGAGGCATCCGACTTCATCTATCGACTTTTATCGACATTTTTTTTATGGAACAAGTCCATGAGAAAAAAAAAACATACACTGGACAATATTCCACGTGCATCTTAGTAAAGTTGTATACAGCTACTTTAGATGCAGTGTGTTTGTCGTTACAATATAGCTGTTTTAATGGTAGCCTCGTACAGGTGTTCTTTGTTTTTAATGCTCGCCACACATGCTAGGGTCTACCGGAGAGGTCTACCTGTACAGATATGCCTGCGCAGGTAAACCGGGACGTGTGTGGGACAGATGACCGGTGCATAACTGAAAATCAATTGTAAAATTGAAGACCACTCCGGTACACTGATTTTAAATGTATTTATTTGTTTCAGAATTTCTTTGATAACGATTTTAAATTTCATATTACAAAAAGTTATATATTGTCAAACTATCCCTTGGATAGAGAAAGTTGAACAAGGTGACACATTTGCAGGAAATGTTTTTGGATTGGTTTATCCAGATAGACCACCGCACTCTGACCTGTTTTATGATAGAGTTTATGGCATTATGTTAGATAAAAACAATTCTTTAGAAGATGGAAAACCATATTATATAGTGTCAACAGGCGTGTTAATAGATAACAATCGTCTTATAACTTCACATAATCCTTTTAGAAAACTCATAAACGATTCAAATTTGGACTATGTTAAGGTACGCATTCTATCAGGTAGATTTAATTATAATAATAGTCAAGTAGATTATTATGGTCAAAATATGAATATTATGTGCGGACGACCGCTACAGCCGATGCATATCGGAGACGTTCCCGTGGAGGATTTATGGCATGGCAAGGACGAATATATAAATAGCCCACTGCATGACTTATTCTTACTGAGAGTTGACACCAACATAGATATAAATATTAATAGTTCAGATAAGCTTCTCAACAGAGATTTTAATTCAGCCCTATCCAATGAAACGCAAAAATTTAATGCTACAGTAACTTTAATAGCTAAACCAGGCGAACGCATTGATAGAGATTCTCTAGGAATAGCAGGTGTACAGTTACTAAATTTATACCATTCTATAAATAAATCATTTAATGTGCCTTACAGGTTTCTTGAATTTATACATTATGGTATAAAAGATGTGGTTATAGAGGAATGTGATGAGTGGATGCCGAGAACGTGGGGTCATTTTATTTGTTTGAAATACGACCCCCGTATTTTTAAATTTCCTTCTGGATCAATGTTGTTTTCACGCAACAAATTATTTGGCGTAGGTAGTTTTACACTACAAAAACATCGAGCAGGTATAATGGTGTTTACAGATGTTAGACCTTATGCTGAATTACTTTTGATGACATGCACAGACTATGAGTTAAATATTTACAAACGACCTCCTTGAAAAGTAACAAGTAATTGTAATAATTCATATTTCACTCTTTCTGATAAAGCAAGCGTGAGATGTAATAATATTATGATCACCATTCATAAATAAACTAGATATTGTCAAATTAAATTAATTATTACTAAATTGAATTAATTGGCATTTTAAATTGTATTTTTATATCTATTGTATTGAAGTTTTGGTAAAAATTGAATTGTAATTCTACTTTGGTAATAACAGGTATTATGTTAGATTTAAGCTGGATAATTTCTGTTAGCTTATATGTAGATATTACTAAATAAATAAATTACATGTCTTCAATAAAATCAAAATAGCAATAGCATCGAACATTTAAATTAGCTATATTATATATTTGGTATTCTTATTAAGTAAGTTAAATTTAACATAGCAAGTTAAGTAGTTTATTATTCGTTGTATAAAAAAATATTTTCTTTAAAATGCAAAAATATAGATTTCTATTGATAAATTTCCAGCTCTTTTATTACTTGTTGTGGTACAGAAATTATATCCTTACACAAATAATTATAATCGCAGGTCAGTTAATGACAAGCTTAATGATGGCGGTATTGCTGTTTTAAATGGCCCTGAGAGTTGACAAGGGCCTCGTCCCAGGTTTGCTTTTATCGGCTGATATAAGTGGAAAGCCAAGAGTGTCTACAGGACTATCAACTCTAGCTGGCGTTAACCGGCGAGTCGCAGTAAGGTTTCCAGATCTGTATGTTCGGAGATCGACGTGTATTTTTTAAGACCGTTCACATCTTTATAAGACACAGATTTGTACCTGCGTAGAATACTGCATTTATCTTTGGGATGGCTCCGCTCAGTACTTACTGAATGCACTTGATAGGTTGCAGCAGCGAGCAGTATCATCGGAAGCCCAGAGGCGACTAAGACTCTTACAGAGACTAAGACTCTTAGAGCCTTTACAGCTGCATAGAGATATCGCCTTTATGGCCGTCTTCTATCGCTTTTGCGGAAAGTGTTATAAAGAGCTATTGGAATTAATCCCACCCTAGCTCTTTTTATGCAGAATAACACGTGCGGGACTAAAGTTCCACCCTTTCACAGAGGAATCTAAAGAATCTCGAACCAAACGGTACATCACTACATACCTACTTTTGTAGCTTAATTAAAGCCTGAAACTCTTACCAACGCATGTGTTCCCATTTAATTTTCATCCTAGGTCTTTTAAGCGGGGTGTGAAAAAGCATCTCACTAAGCTGACATAGTGCAGGCCACCATACCAGCAGATTAAATAGAAGAAATATGAACAACATATCTGCACGCATTCTACTAGGTAGAAGGAATTATAACAATACGCGCTCAGATCTTTTTGGTAAATCTGTTAAGGTTAAATACGGTCGACCGGTACATCCAGTGCACAATGAAGAAGAAATTTCTCAGCAGGACTTATGGCATGGCAAGAATAATACTAAAGTAAATAGCCCTCTGCACGACTTACTCATAATGAAACTTGCTGAAGATGTACCATTAAATAATGATACTCTTCAAAGTTGGCATATCAATAGACATTTTTATTCCAACACGACAGCCAACGAGGGAGTGCAAATGTTTAATGCTATGGTAACTCGAGTTGCTAAACCTGGCGAACGCATTGATAGAAACTCTCTGGGGGTTGCTGGTTTACGCATACGAGGTTTATACAAATCTATCAGTAGTTTAAATATACAATATAGGTTTATTGAGTTTTTTAATTATGACATAACTAAGAAGGTTATAGAGAATTGTGATGAATGGATACCAAGAAATTGGGGTCATTTTATTTGTCTGAGACACGACTATATTAGAAGTTTTACTTCTGGATCCATGTTATTTTCACGCAACAAATTATTTGGCGTCGGTAGTTTTGCCCTACATAGAAATCTAAGAGGTATAATGGTGTTTACAGATGTAAGACCATATGCTGAATTACTTTTGATGACATGTACAGATGCTGAGGCGAACTGGAAACCCTAATGTATAGTCGACCACATACTTGCTTTACCTCTTTTGACAATTTTTTTTATCAAATTTAAAATTCAATGATTCATGACAGTGACAACAGTAACTGTCACTGTACTGAGGTAACGTGCAAGCAAAAACAGACAATAGTTTTGTAATAATGCAAATGACATATAATTTTACAGGGGTGGTAAAGCAATTTTATGGTCGACTATACATTTCGCCAGTAAAAAAATAGTATAATTTCTTTTTTCTTTTTCCTTTTTGTATTTTATAAGCTTACCTTGGACTTAGACAGGGATCTGTAATTGTTGTGTTATTATAACTAATAATGTATATGTTTATATCATAATAATTGTTTATGTCACATATAGTTAATATATAGCTATTTAGAAAGGCAAACTAGCTGTCAAGTTTTAACAAACACTTTAAAACTCTGATCTAACAGTATAGTCACAAAATATGAAATGAAAAATCAAATGAAAGTTCAAATTGATTTATTCGTCTTATTTAGTTTATAATAATAATGACTATTTACAAATTAATTTAAATAATAAATACAAATTGTACTTTAATGTATCGAGAGCACCGGAGGCCCTATTTATTACCTCCTCGAAACTCTTTTCCCTCCTTTATATATTCTCTCAACACACTAAGCAATGGCTGTATTCTTTTATTATCGTTACTACAATGCTTAAAGAATAGAACCATGTCCATAGGACATGCCTGTGCTATGTATTGTGTCAGTTAGGCCGCATGCTTAATTGCTATCGAAGTTGTTATAAAAAATTTTTGGCGTATAAAACGCACATTTTTATTCAATTATTGTATTAATACTTAAATATTTGATAACCAATTTATTCAGTACGAATTATTAATTTTAAAAAGTTGAAACATCAATTTTACAAACATGTTATCAGTTTCTAAAGTAGTATTACCAAGTCATTAACATTGACTGGCCTGTTGGTCTAGTGGTTAATGACCCTGACTTCTAAGCCGGAGGTCGTGGGTTCGATTCCCACCCAGGACAAATCTTTGTGTGATGAGCATGATTATTTGTTCTGTGTCTGGGTGTAATTTATCTATAATATGTATGTATTTACAAAAAAAAAAAATATATATAAGTAGTATATCAGTTGTTTAGTAACCATAACACTGTGTGAATGTGGTAGAATAATATTATTATTATTATTATTAGTTAATAGAAATACGTGTCCATATCATAACTCTTACACCATGTGCTGATTGATTGATTTCAATCAGTCTACAAAGAGATTATTGTAAATAGAGTTGATTTCAAATAGATACAAACAAAATATATATTTTAGAACTTATTAAATCCATCAAATCAGCTAATGAAGATGTTTAGGAAAATTTTCGCCACCAGTAGGCGTCACTTTGGTAAAAGGTCTTCCATTTTATGTCATAACAAATATTTTTATTGCTAATTTCGCAAATTTTAATGTTTAATTTACAAAATGGATAATTCACATGCTTAAGAACAAAAGAAAATTACTGAGAGGGTTTTATAAAATGGTGACCATGAGGTAGCAGCACCAATGCGACAGGTGTAGCTGTCAAGCACTTTTTGAAAGTGTCAAAATCAAATCAAATCAAATCATAGAAAGTTTCAGTTTAAAATTACAAATCTTTTCATAAAACACATTTTATGAAAAGATTTGTAATTTTAATGAAAAGTGATCACTTCATTAAATCATACAACTTTATACTTTATAACACAAAAAAAGAACATCCAAAATGGTCAACGTTATCTAGTAGTTAAATCAAGTTTTATTGAAGACTTATATTTTTGTGCTAAGTATGCTGTGTATTTTTATTCTATGTATTGTGCCATTTTTACATTTTGTACACAAAACAAATTTGCTAGTACTAAAGCGATTTTAGTAATAAATATCACCGTAATATTTCTGTTTTTGGGTTTTATCTAAATCTGACACAATATTTATGTATACATTTACCATAAAATTATATTTACACCTAATTTATCTAATTCTATTTACAAACTACTAAAGATCTAATTTATTATAAATATACAACATCTTCGTCATAGCTTAGCCTGTTAAGAAATTTGCTGTAATTATGACTTTAGAGTCAATGTGCCGAGTCTCGGCAATCTGAGACCAACTTTCACTATCATATGCCTGGTCTTGCTGAGTCTGGTCATCACGAATATTTACTATTTTGACTGTTCTGGTGGCCCCAAGTCGAGGTTGACGATTTGTTCGACGCAAACGGTGAAAGTCCCGTAGGAGAATGTGGTGGTGTCGTCGGCAATAGATTTGTGGCGGGGTGGTACACTTTTGCTGACATTGACATTTCATCTGTAAAGAAGAGAACGCAACAGTTACTAAGTGGTACTTTAAAAATACTACTACATACATACTCATATAGCTTTACTTCTTTTATCCCCAAAAAGGTAGGCAGAGGTTTTTAACCACTTACTTTTCGCCATTATTTATTTTAGGTAACATGTAACAGGCGGTGAGCCTAAAAAAATAATATTTTATAAACCTAACCTTCATAAATTTTGTGATTTTTTGGATTTTGCGAGTGAAAAATTATTATTACTATGACAATGACATTTTATAGTCAAGGCATCGGGTTTTCCGAGTTACGATAGTACAAGGTTAAGAGAACAAAGCCCCCGTTGGCAAGTGTCCATTCATTAATAGTCGGCAGGTTCAAGAAGCTGTAATGACATTCTTCAATATCTGTCTTGTTTTTTATGGTGTTTCCTTCTTAATAAACATCGATGCTCGATGCTTTTATCATAAATGGGTTGGTACGACCATATAAAGTAGTAAGTATATACTAGAATTGTTAGTATTACAGCGCTATGACTCAATTATTATCTTCTCAAAGTCTAAAAATAAAAAAAAATGCATCTTATAGAACCTGCAGTTTGCCTCATCAGTGACAATTTAAAATATTTATGAAGACTGATTAGCGCCCCTAGTATGGAGACTGAGAACTAAACTAATACGTCAAATGTGCTAAGTAGAGCTAATAACAATACATAATTTGTATTAAACTTACTATTAGAAATAGATCGGCTGTACGCCTGTTTAGTGTTGTAATCTTTGGATGGCGGCATTTTGGTTTCTGAAACAAAAGAAACAGTAAAATTAATACAATATATTTTATTTGTACCTCGGTAGTTCTATAGTACTCTGTACAGATTCTATCGATGAAGTTGAGTTCACGCTCGGCAAATTTTTCTTTTCATTTCTTCTGCTGATCTCTCTCAGAACCACAGACGGATTAGATGACTGAAGTAAGCCTGCTGTTCATTACCTCGTATTACCTTGTATTTTATGACACTTACAATAAGAAGTAGGGTGATCTCCCATTCTAGGTCGGAGAAGTACAGATTCATTTTTTTTTATTTTATTAAACTTAATCAAATATTAATAATAGTCATTTGTTATAAACACACACAGAATATATTTTCCACCGAATAAAAGTCAATATTTTACCTATCGTTTAAATGATACCCATAATATGGGGGTACTTATCTCAAACGCTAATAATCGGTATCATATATCTTAGAAATTATTAAGATCCTTACACATTGTTGCTAGAAAAGACATATTTTTGGTAAATCTATGAAATATAATCGAATAAGTGTTAGTAAATTTTCAATGGAGCAAAACAAATTGAACAGACAAGTTGAAAAAGCTTATAACTATCTGTAGTTATACGAATATGATGTAGACGCTAAATCAAAGAAAGATTTAAAACAGAAAGAGAAAGATGAGAATCATTTAAATAATGCTATTAGAAGACCATGTAAAATTTAAAAAAATAAAACTAATATTACCAATGATTAGTGAAAGGAAACCGGAATTAAAACTATTAATAATCGATGATGTAATTTATTAGGCCACTTGATACGAAACGACGAGGTTTAGAACGATTCAGAATGAATGTACAGAAAAAGAAGAAGAGTAACATCGAGGTAAAGACGAAGAAAACGCAGAGATAATTTCAGATATTACTTTGAAAACTACATAGACCTAGGTCCTTGCAATAATTCACCAATCATCAGGTCGCAAGTTACTATATTCCTTTATGAAACAAAAACCTTAAATCAATGAGTAAGGAACCTAATACTACATTTATTAACCAATTTTTTCCTTGAACGATTCTCTCTTAATGCCACGATATAACGATAATGCATAGCAATACTGTATTTATGATCCTACATAGTATCAAAACGACGTATTTCACAACAAGTCTAAGCGAATTTGAGCTATGTGCCAGGTTCTGAAGGTTGATTATTGACTTACTCAAGTATTAATAAAGTTAAGTTCGATACTTTCACACAATGTTATCATATTTTAGCGTATTATCTTGATTCTCTTACAACGCAATAGTATGACAACCGATTATGGGCTTAGTTCCTAAGAATATTATAGTCAAATTTGTATAGAGATACATTTTAGTTGTGATGTTAAGGATTTGCTACCCCTATCTCCAGCGTTGTCTGGGCAAATTTATTATATAGAAAAGAAAAAGACGTATACAAGATGGAAAGGGGGTTGGATATTTGTAAAATTGATTATGTTTGACGTTCTTTTGATGGCATCCCTTTGAATATGAAACACCCGATTGGTTTTAATTGAATTCTTTAAGAAAGGGATTTTAACGTTTGATTTTTGAGCCTTTTAGCGATTATCTCTGATACAAAGGAGCTGGATGGCTAATGATTTGAGAATTTTGTGAAATATTTTGCAACGATTTGTTTGAGCTTTACTTTGTGATGTCATTGGAAAATTGCGTTGATTTTTTTAAGGCAGCGATTTTAGTTTTACAAATTACTTAACAGTGCAAGTGGGCAAGCCTATGTTCAGAGCTGGATTTCTTTCAGCTAGATGACAAAGTCAGCGGGCATCGTCCTATGTAAATTTTTATTCGTCATCAAATCCAATCCATTTGAATCTAGACTGAAAAGTATAAAGACCTGGAGTATTAGCAGCTTATAATTTCCGTCTTCAGTGTGATTAAAGATCTCTTCAGGCACACTGAAGTTACGAGCATTAATCACCATACTTGCAAAAGACGAATTAGCAATTTCAGATTCACGTTCTATTCTGTTCTGTCTCTATTCTGTTTTCGATTCGAATCAAGCATAAAAGCTTTTACTTAAGACTAAACAGTCGAGTATGTATGGTCCGTATAAACATTTAGTAGTAGATATTCGTGTATATATTTGTGTAAGATAACAACTGTATCGAAACGACGCTTTCACACGGCGCATACTGTGTTGAAAGTTCTCTATAGTTTGAACAACCCCCTGTTTCTACGAACGACTTAGCATGGACATAGCTTTCAAATGTATTATAAATTTTTCGGCAATATTAATGACGCTTTCATTATTCACTTAGGTTTGTTAAGGATTTTGAACACACGGAATAAATTTCAGTAAAAAATCCAAAAAAATTAAAGTCAAATTTTCTCCCTTATGTATTTTACTACTATCGTAGTAAATGTAAAACATTACAAAAATATGTAATATTCGTCAGAAACTTTTTTGTCAAATACTTCTTCCTACACTAAGGCACGTGTTGCGTTATAAGACACTTTTGCAAACTTACAATTAACTCTGCTACCTGATAGATAACTACGAACAGGTAAATACAGTGTGACCTCTCAATATGGACCGAGAACTTGGTAGAGGAAACACATGAACGAGAGTGGCTTAAGGTCGGTTAAGTTAGAAGATGATAAAGATTTCCCCCCAATTTCCCCCTTTTCCTCTTTCCTCACCTCCCTCATTCCCTTCCCCTAACTCCATTCTCAGCCGCCATAGTGGAGGCCACCATATCAGCAGTTTAAGACGATGGCTTATGGTACAGTAGCCACCTCTTCTGGATTCCACTGACTACTTACCATCAGGCGGAGTGGAGTCACTTTGGTAGGTTAATATATAAAAAAAAGATGCTTAAGCCTGTTTCCAGAGTGAACGTGTTTTGGCTAAAATGATAATCATAACTTTTTAATTGAATAGTTTACAAGGTCACGTCCATGTCACCATAACAACAACAACATCAAAGTACTTATAGTTATCACTGATCTTTAAATGATGTATAAGTTGCAGGCAAATTAAATAAATCCGACGTTTACATACTGCCTCAGCATTTTGTAAATGCTTGCTGAAATCGGCGTTATGTAATATGCCGAAGGCAGATAGGGTTAGGTTAGGTTAGAACTTTGACTCCCTTGCTATAAACGAATTATATTGGTTGTCAAACTACTTTAAATATCCCAATTTACATACTTATTACATTGCTGGTAACATATCCGGCGTCATTTAATATGCCGAGGCAGATTCTATACAGCCGATTAATACAATTTGCCTGCGACATATATATAAAATATCGACCATTATCAATAATTATCCAATAATCTAAATATAGATTTATGACAATCATGTAGATAGATTTTAGTCGTATCGATATGATATCGATCGATTTGTGCGAAACAAGTTGCGCGTTACGGTAGTTCTTAATGCTTTATATGAGGCAAACAAATATATGGCTCACGTGATGATAATTTATTCTAATCTATAGATATTATAATTATATACTACTTGACTTCCTCTGCAGTTCGGTGGTACGGATTATCACGCAGAAGTCTCGGGTTCGATCCCCGGATCGGTAGTGTTATTGGATTTTTCTGTAGAGAAATCTAAGTATGCGCCCGGAGTCTGGAATTGTGCCAGATATATGACAACAGGGTTGGGACCCCAAAAAAAATGGCGATTCGTGGGTAGCTAAACACCTCTGCCTACCTCTTCAGAGATAAGAAGCCGTGAAAATATATATGTATGTATAGATATTTAGGTATATATTTTCCAAGAATTGCAGCAATAAAGAGTACATAATAAAATAAATTTCATTTTTGTACGGATGTACTACTTTCTCACAAAATTTCCGGTGAGTCATCTTTACCTTACTGGCCAAAGCCTTTGACGCGTGAATGTTTTATTGCATTCAACCACTATCTCGTCTAATTTCGAACAATAATGTCGTCTTATGAAGCACGCTTTCCAGAACTTATCAGGAAATAAACTCTTGCAAGTTGTTTTACTCAGTGTGCACATTATAAATGCCGGAGGTCCAATGTCACCTACTATGGAGTAGGTGACATTGGACCTCCAGCATTCTTTCGCGGTAGGCAGCAGTGTCTAGCATTGCAGAAGTCCATGAGCGACAGATACCATTTACCATCATGTAGCGTGTTGAGCTATTGGCTCTTCTGCCACTGTCGACAAAGAAAATGCTTGCAAATAGAGGGAACAATATGGTGCCATGGTTAGCATGGTCCAGTTATGAGCAGCTTATATCAACTAAAATAATACTTTTATTACCACCATTCGCAAACGAGTCAACAGTCCTTCTAATGGTAAATGGTCTGTCGCTCTTTGAGTTCTGCAATGCCAGGGACTCAACACAAACGCTGATTCTTAAACTGAAACTTAGGATTGACTAGCGATACTAATTTTACTAGTAGCTATTATAACATAATTTATAAACTGATACGTATCTATAGTCACTGTGATTTGATTTTATATTGTTAAGTATCACATGCGGTTTCCTGTAGATATAGTAATATTATATTTGTGATAATTAACTTGTAATATTACCACGTCATAAAAAACACATGACCCACTAGCTGCCTGGAGCGTGGTTTCACCCGTGGTAGTAGAGTGATGTTACATAGTCTATAACCTTCCTGAAGAACAGGGCTAACATATCAAAAAAAATTAAATCTGGTGTTAGTTCCAGAGATTAGCGCGTTTAAATATACAAACTCTTGCTCTTTATATAATAGTATGGTTATAGAAAATACATCATCAGTATAAACAGAGTCTTATCTACTTCTTGCGAACGTATCCACCGCATTGTTCGCTACGTGTATGTATTTATTTATTTACCTACATTGCATCGGCGACAGCCATTTCGTTATCAACTCGTAGATGCATGTTTGCTTCAAACAGTTGTTACCGAGATGTTTGATTGTATATGTTATGATTTGTTATGTTGCTTCGTTATGTAACCTGTGTGCTGATACCTATTGCCTTGTTTTAAGAACAACTTTTTTTATAAGGAAAAAGGTTCGCGTTCTTTGCTTACTTCTCTGCTCGTCAGTAGCGTGATGTTACGTAGCCTATAACCTTCCTCGAGAATTAGGCTATCATATGCAAAAAGAATTTTCAAATCCTACTAGTAGTTCCAGAGATTAGCGCGCAAACAAACAAACTCTTCCGCTTTATTTAATAGTATAGATAGGTAATAATATTTGCGTACTTTACATACGATTAACTTTTACGAAGCTTTTTGGGTGGCTAAAGAAGAACTTTCTTACAGTTTTTATTAGTTTACATTATCGTTTCTATCGCATTTCGTTCGGTGAGTCGAATTTCCAGTTCTCCAATTGGGTATTTAGGCCTCGGGTTCTTTTCGTGCATCATTTTCTTCAATCTTCACAGCCGACTACGGTTTACCATAGTAACCTTAGGTGCGTCATTTGCTTGAAGGTTCTTCGGCGGTTCTTTCATGCTAACTCCAACAAGGATCAACTTCGTCATACTTCATACAAAGTTTTGTACTGTGTGAGAATCGAATCTACAATCAACACAGTGGTTATAATACATTGTCACAGCAACGGGCAGGCAGTCGTACCTATAAATATGTAGCTAGGTATCATATTTAGTTCTTGCAATGCTCTACCTCGATTCTTTTAGTCCGGCGCGGCTGTCGACAAGAAGGTAATGTTTTTCGAGCGAATGTGTATAATGTGTATGTATGTGGGTATGTATGTATATTTCTTTGGCATGCTCTACAGTCTAAATGACTTGATGGATTTCAATTTAAAAGGTGTCATTAAATTCGTATTGACTGTGGGAGTGACATACATAATATTTCAATGTAGCGTCAGCAAGAGGAAAAAAAATGGTTTCTTAGTTTTAATTTCAGTTTGTTTAGACAGACGGGCTTTTTGCTTTTTTATGATATATTTTGCTTGTTGATTTCAGAATCACGATGTTAATAGGTTTGGCGGGGTACCAAAGTAATATTATACATACAATTACCACTTATGCGTTCAAAAGGTACACGGCTACAAGGGTTCGAGTCCAAGTGAGATTTTTTATACAACTTTGGTGGCAAACAAGTATCCGACCCACCTGGGGGTAAGTAGTAACCGTAACCTTTGGACTTGCCTATGTTATCGAAATATTTTTTTTTTTTTTTTTTTTTCACATTCACACAGCGCCATCTAGTCCCAAATTAAGCAATTATATTTGCTTGTGTTATGGGTACTAAACAACTGATATACTACTTATATACATTTTTTTTTTTGTAAATACGTACATATTATAAATAAATTACACCCAGACACAGAACAAACAATCATGCTCATCACACAAAGGTTTGTCCTGGGTGGGAATCGAACCCACGACCTCCGGCTTAGCAGTCAGGGTCACTAACCACTAGACCAACAGGCCAGTCAAATATTGCAAAAGTAATGATATAAAATTATTAAACCCGATAGTTAAAATTGCAACCGAGTGTCGCTTGCAGTTTCAATTATCAAACAGATATAATAAATCTAATCTCTGTAGATATCAAAACAGATTAACGTAATGGTAGTGCAGTTTTCCTTATTATTATTTAATTGATATTGCGACGATATGTATTTCAAACGACATGCTCCAATTTCTGAACATTGATCTCCTCCAAGCATATTTACGTTTAGAATTTTTCATTCATCCGTTGCCCGCCTTTTTACCAGGTCATCGGACCTTGTATTCTCACAGGTTTCTGCCTGGAGTGAATATAATAATGGTAAATGGATAATGGACACACTGACCTGTGACAACATTATATCGCCGACATTTCCTTTATTCGCACAAACGTGTCACTACATTTTTATTGAACACAACTATCGAGTTAATATGTCAAAGCTTGTGTTTTCTGGCAAGTTCAACCTACGTGTCCTCTTAATAGGTACCTAATGCTCTTACGTCTATATTTTAAGATAGGAAAAAAACTACTCATTAGATGAAGATGGAGCAGTTCTACGGACGAAAGGCCGTTGCCTCCTAGAACCATATTTTTTTATAATAAGCTTTGTTTACAAAATTATTTGTTTGGGAATGTACCCATACACCACAGTCCCACCCCCACTGACCCACCAAGGCTAAAACTAAGACAGTCTATAGATAAGACTCGTAATTATGGTGTAACAAACATTCCACATACTTTTTGTGATATGTCAATGACCGATGACTTATAAGGTATTTGCTACGAATCATGGTCAAACCATAAAACCGGTTATTTTTAAGCAAAAAATAGGTTAGCAATTAAGGTATTTCTTGGGTTCGACATGACTTGAAAAGCTATCATTTAGAACTACGCTTACACTCAGGTGTATAAGCATTCTTAATATTTACTACACTTTTACTGGGTCGATTAAATAAGTATTAAAAATTAAACTAGGCTAAGCTTTAATACCCCCAATACTCAACCACATGAGACACTTTAATAATGGATGTGACAAAAACATAAAATGTCAAATATATAACCCTTCCTTCGCGCAAATAAAAAAGAAAGTCACAACACAATCTTAGACATTTTTAATTCCAACATCGAACGACATTAAAAGACACCCCGGAGGGGGCAGCACCTTCCACGTAGACCCACCAATGATCCTAAATTAACGCCGCGAGGGGCCTAATCGACCATTTTTTTCCCGCCTGATTACGAAAAGCTAATATTGAACCCCCTACCCCATTGGCTCAAACAAATGTTAACCCTTTATTCCCACTTTCCCCTTTCGAAAAAAACCCATAAAATATATCTAATTAAAAAATATCCCCGTCTAAGGTCTGACGCTCATAAAGAATGTCAATTAAGGCTGCGACGGTTTTTTCTTCCAGTAAGTATAATTTTTTTTTCTGTAATATTTCCTGTCGTACCGCGGCCGCGCAAGGGTTAAGATAGCGAAATTAGTATCGGTATGAAATATTGAGTAATTTAATATTTGTTTGTCTCTCTCCCTTTATATTTGTGTTTCATGTTGTTTTTTTATCAAGATTAAACATTTAGAGGGTTAAAGTATATAAAATTTTATTAGATTATATAAAATTTAGATTATTTTAACTTTTGATGTAAGAGCAGAATGTTTGGCCATTCTAAGGTACTTTTTAACATACAACTCTCGCTCAACGTAACCAAATGTCGCGGGGTTGCTACCTGTGCGCTCACTGGCTTCTGCCACTAGTGAGTGCACGATTAAAACACCCTTATGTGGAACAAACAATATCACTTCCATCGAAATCATCACTATGTGTGATAGAAACTTAGTAATTTAGATATGTGCCCAGAATCTGATCGAAATTATCATTGATGAGCTACGCGTTCCTAGTAATCATATTATTATGGGTCCATTATTATCCCACTGCAGGGAAAAGCCTCTTCTCATCAGATAAGGTATGAGTGAGCATTGATCGCCACGCTTGCTCAAGGCGGATTAGCGATTTCAGACTTCCTCAGAAGTGCAAGTTTTTTCACGATGTTTTCCATAACCGTCAGTCAGTAATGCCCAAATAAACTTAGAAAGTACATAGGTACTTGCCCGTATTGAAACCCCCGACCTCGTGTTTACGAAGCTGGTGCCTTTATCACTGGGTCATTAACACTACCGTAATAATTGTATTGAATTAAAAAAGTCCAATTTTCCTCATGATGTTCTGCTTTACCGTAGTGACGCCCAAGGTCAACTTAGAAAGTACATTTAATAGGAGAACCTGTTTAATTGCAAAATTCAGTATAGCGCGAATATTTATTTATGTTACAAAATCAAATATAAAATGTCTCAGCGCTGGTATATGTATTGGTAACTAGATACATCATTGCAGTCGGGCAAAAATGGTTAACTATTCATTCATGAATTGACAGCAATAACAAAGCATATACTCGGTCAGTAGTCTTAACTTATTTATAAAGCAGAAGAGTTTGTTTGTTCGAACGAGCTAATCTCTGTAACTACGAGTCGGATTTGAAAAATATTTTTGCAAGATAACTCAGTTCTCACGGAAGGCTATCTAACATCACGCTACTAGCGACGGAAGTAGAGCAGTATGCAAACATGCGGGTGAAACCGCGACGCGGAAAGCTAGTCTCTAATAATTTTTTTTCCGAATGCCCATTTCTTGGAAGATACCTATTTATACATTATTCTGCGTTTTTCTAATTATGTTAAACATGTCCAAAACGAGATGTAATAAATAATTTTTAGGTATTTTCTCATCGAAACGAGGTGTGTTTGTCGTGCACTAATTCAATCTGCGACACGAAAAATATCGTTGAGATTAGTCGTAGGAAAAAAATGAACCGGGAAGTTGCGACTTTCGAATGAGGTTCCGTAGGTAAATATTATTTTTATTTAATTTCATATAGAAAACTTTGAATGAATACAAGGCCTGTGTCACGGGGGCTTTACGAAGATACAAATAACAAATGCAAAGTTTTGTGCGTGTCGGAATCGTATCTGCAATTTCATGCAAAGGAAATACAGTTACATCATCGCTGATGCGTTGATGCAACATTGCGACGTGTAGAAATATTAAGTGTTAACACTGCAATGTTAGCATTGCCTAAATTTTGTCAGACTATATAAAGTCCATTTTAACGATTTTAGATACATATTATATTGTTCTCAATTATAAAATTACGCAGAACGTTTTATTATCGGTCATCATTTGTTGACATTGTAAAAACGCTATGTATTTTATTAGAACTGGGTGTAGGTAATAGGTATTATAGTACACATGATAAGGATAAGCTACTTATATCGCTTAGCGTAAAAATAAGTAGGTTTAGGTAGATCTATATACCTATATAGATAATATTTTTTGAAACATCTTCATCAAGCACTTAGCTCGTTTGACTTGAGACAGTTAATTAGAGAATCTGGATATATTTTGTATCAGTTATTTGTATATTTGTAGTTTATTACAAAAAAATACCAAAAAACCTTATTAGACTGTAGTTCCAAAGAAAATTAAAATATTTTTCCGACTTCATTTGTCTTAACTTTGTTATTCATTTACTTATACTAGTATTATCGGAACCCATAAAATTATAATCGATATCGATACTACACCTAATAATGCGTATTGTAATTATAATCACAATCATGAATTATAATTCTTATCATCTTTAATTTGTTGGTGGAAATAAAATATACATGCAATATTGTATTAATTGATGAAACTGTAAAAAACTGTTTGTTTGGAAAATGTATTCAGGTAGTATTTCACTGATGGTAATCTGGAGTGTATCATGTATGGTGTACTACAAACTATGCCCTTGCATCGTGTCCTGCATGGAATAATACCTGCGGGACGACTTGATGACTGCTTCTGACTATGCAGTTAGTAAGATCGCGTTCTGGCCCAGCACAGTATAATTTTTGACATAAATTTTGTTTACTATCAAAACGCTAAGAAGGTGTCAATCAATTTGTTATCTCATGATTTGGTCCGTCCTACAATACTAGAACAATTCCACCCTTTGGAATATTTTGTGCTGTATATAACTTCTGACTTTTTAGTATAATATCTGTGATTGACATTGTTTTTGATTAAAATCTACGACATATATTTATAGTATTAAGTATGCGAGTAGAATAGATAGAATATTTTATCTTCTTGCATGTTTTGCATTTGCAAGGTGAGAAGAAATATCCCTTGTTAGATTCAGTTTGTCAGGGAATTCGAGCTCTTCAATATTCTAGCTTATAAACTAAATAAATGTACATTTATTTAGTTATAAGCTCAGTACATAAATATAATTTTATAGGATTGTAGATCAAAAGTAGGTACAAACTCAAACACATTTATTGCAAAAATGGGTACTAAATATAAGTTAGTAACAATAAGTATAATTTGTTTGTACTCCATGCACTATTTACAAACTATGCCTATCGTTTTGGTATCTGAACAAACGGATCCCTAAAACTTGGTCGAAACCGGGAGAACTCATGAAAAATCTTTATTAAATCCCTCTTGAGCTAAATAAGTTCATTTGGCGAGTGAAAAAAAAAATTTTTTTTTCGCCTTTTTTGTAAATTAGTAAACATTTTCGGCGATTTGTATAGCTTTACTTCGGGGGTAATTAGTGATTGTCTGTAGGGGTGTAAAAGGGGCGTATGGGGTGGTCTATTGGCGAATTAAATTATTTTTTCCGTTTAGCTAATGAAGGGGAACGGTATAAATGTGGATTTTGAGATAAATTCGTGTTAGTTAAAGTTAAGACACGGTAATAAATTTGTATTTTTTATTTCGTCCTCTCTTTAGATAGCTGTCCCTTAAATTGGGTAGAGATTATTCATTGTCAGTCAGGAAAGACGAAATTTAATTTAAAACTAATTCACGATAGTACAATGGTAAAAACCAAGCGATCTGCACAAAATACAAACTTTCACTAAGATCCTATAGATCATGGTACATATTAAACCTATTAGCATTTAATGACACTGTTTCATGTTTTAATTTCTTAAACCTATCAAAGCGGACACGATATTCAGTAGGTAATGAAGATACGAATGGAAAGGACCAACGAATACAGAATCTTTTATACTATTTACGTAAGAACAAACGTACGGTAGACCAGAAGTAAATACCGTAGTGTATAAACATTGCTCTATCTTCTAAGTATTGTAAAAATAAGAATGGGAAAGCAGATAGGCCAAGCAAGGTTCAAAGAGCGGCTTCGCGAAGCCCCTGGAATTGCAGAAATTCATAAGCGACAGCTACCACTTACCGCCAGGTGGGTTGTTAGCTCGTCTGCCACTCTAAGCAATGAAAAAAAAAGAACAGAAAAAGCCGTTGAGTTTTGGAAGAGTAACTGGTAGTACTTGATCAATTAATCCAATCATTAGTGATATTTATTTGAGTATATGTTACGAAAAAGCGTATAGTTAAATAGCAAAATATCTACTATAAGCATGAGGGCTACTAAAATTCTAATAGCCTTGAATCGATTTGGCATACATTACAATTAAACAAAAATAAATGAATAACATATTATAAACTTTTCTAAAAAATAAATAATGTCTTGAACAGATTAATTCTAAGAACTTTACACCATATTTGCATTAATGATTCATTCTGGGTCAGGTCATTGACACAACGTTTAGCAGAGGTAGTTATTCTTAGACATTGTATTGTCGTTTACTGTATGTTAAACTGAATGTTTTATATCGCAGTACTGTACATCATCGAACAGTTTCGGATTTAAATATTTTTACCTCTAACCCATTCCGTTTAACACCTATGAAGAGTACGTAGACGTACCTGCGAGAATTGGGAGGAAGGTATCACAGATAGTGGTGTAAAAATCACCAACTTGTGCTAGCCCAACTACTCTTCTTGCAGCAAATTGCACTTATGAACCGAATGGAACAGATAAGAAGAGAGATGGGACTCTTAGTAAACAAGCCCAAAACCATGGTAGACAGATCTGACAAATTGGAACTCACCGGCGCGTTTGACCTAGAAATAGTGGTAACTTTATATACCTGGGTTCCAATATCAGTAACGATAGTTCGTGTAAGATGGAAGTGCGCAGGAGGATTAGCATAGTTAAGAGCGCCATGTCTCAGCTTGGGAAAATCAAGACAGATCGCAACATTGCAGTAAAAACCAAAACCAAACTAGTACAGACTCTAGAGTCTGTACTAGTTTGGTTTTGGTTTTTAAAGGAAGACTAGTCTTCTCCATCTTTTCGTATTGCGCTGAAACTTGGACACTGAAAGCTGCAAACTGCAAACGAATTGACGCTTTTGAGATGTAGTGCTGGAGAAAGATGCTCTATATCTTTGGACAGCGTATCAGACTTACGTATCGATATAGCGAGAACTCAAAATCTCCTCGCGGCTATCATCCGAATGTCTACGTGGAGCCTCCTAGGGTACTTCGGTCACATTGCAATAAAAGACGGTGACACCCTCGAGAAGCAGAGTAGACGGAAAAAGACCTCCTGGGGTCTACAAATTTCCCTCCAAATGTGTAGTTAATAAAATAACATGAACGAACCTAATTATATCTTTTGATTGCGTTTACATATAACTTTTCAGCTTTAAGAGGTTTCAGACATGAGTATTCGATATAAATTTCAGCTTGATAGCTCCACGTGTTACTAAGAAAAAGGTCTTGACAGACAGACAGAAAGACGTACAACAAAGTGACACTAAAAATGTCTGGTCTACTCCACGAACAAAGCAATG
Organism: Parascotia fuliginaria; assembly: GCA_963082885.1. NCBI lineage: Eukaryota > Metazoa > Arthropoda > Insecta > Lepidoptera > Erebidae > Parascotia > Parascotia fuliginaria. Next base: position 1,673,172 of record OY720191.1, read on the forward strand.
TCAGTAAGATTAGTAAGAGAAAACGAAGGTCGATTACACCATTACAGAGCAATTAACTGTACCTACACATGCTTGTAGGTATGTACACGCATTATTACTATTATCAGTTCAAGGTTAAGTTAACCTAGACTTTATTATTACTCATATCGAATTAGGCTACGGAAGTACTTTGTCATAGTTGATTGTGTACAATAGCGAATTATTATATCGATTTATTGCTTATAATATCACACCTCGCTATAAAGGATAAGCAGACTATGCGAAAGTAGGTAATAATATCACTATTCCCTACTTTCGCTTTGTTTTGTTTATACAGTGGCTTTTGATGGATGAATGGTGACCACTGACTGCTTACCATCAGGCAGAGTGAATCACTTTGGTAGGCTAGTAAAAAAGGAATAGTCTAACACTGATACAAAATAAATGAATGTCACTTGGCCATACTTTACCCACGGCACCATTCTTAAACAATTTTCTTTTTCTATGACATTACACAGAATAAAATACAGTGAAGCACTTAAAAAATATTTTGTAGTAGAATCATCGGATTAAAAGAATCTACTTAATATTCGGAATAGTAAAACGTCCACTGTTGAACATATTACACTATACTTGCACCGTTGGTCTAGTGGTTAGTGTAACTGACTGCGACGCCGGGTGTCGTGGGTTCGATTCCCGCGGAAGGCAAATATTTGTGTGATGAACATTTGTATTTGTCTTTAGTCTAGGTGTTTCCTATGTATTATAAGTATGTATTTACAAAAAAAAAAGTATGTATATGTATTATATTTCAGTTATCTAGTACCCATAACACAAGCTCTGCTTAGCTTGGGACTAGACGACAGTGTGTGATAGTGTCCACATATTATTATTATTATTATTAAAATATAATATATTATTCTATATAATACTAAATAATATAAGTATAAATTCACTCACAAAGTAGGTACGATAGTGATGTGTGTACTCATATCTATTTTGAGCTAATAAACAATAATAATAATATATTTGCGGTTTTGGTACAATGGTACTACCACGTACTAGGACGTAGACGGATGGTACTAAGGACACATAGTAGTATCACTAGTACCATTGATGGTATCTATCAATGGTATTATACACACCAGGCATACTGGAAATGCTTTAGGTAAGCCTATGTATAAGGAAAACTTTTATAAAATATTTTTTTTTCTCTCTTTTTTTTTAAAAGACAACTCTCGCACTAAGGTCTTGACAAACATACAATAACGGACACATAGTACACCCAGACTCTGAGCAAATATTTATGGATCACACAAAGTTTTGTCCCGTGTGGGGATCGAACTCGCAATCTCATGCACAGCAGTCACTTGCGCTCCCACTGCGCCACGGAGGTAGACAAGACATTCTTGGCCTATGCAAATATTTATGTCGGTTGGAAATCAAATCTATAATCTTTGTAACGCTCATGATGATGCGACTACGTTCTTTAGTTGAATAACTTCGTAGGTACTATCCTTTGATTTTTTTCCTATTTTTTTTTATTTTTTACAAAGACAGCAAGTCTTACATGCTTCTTAAAGTACTTAACTGTAATTACGCATCATTGAACTACTCATCAACCAACCTTTAAACCACTAAACGTAAGTAGGTCAGCAGCGTTCTAAGGTCAATGTCATACAACCGCGTACCTAAAGATAACGAATAGAAACATGCCGGTAGGTATCACCCACACAATAACGGTGATATTATACATGTTATTGATAACGGTTGAAATAACGGTATCTATGTTTAGTGTTCCTAATTTTACAAGACTATGACCAGGCAACGGCTGTAGAACCAACATCTCCGTATTTGGTTTTAAGAAGAAACTTCTTCACTGGAACTAAAATGGATCTAGATTTAGTTCTAAGTGCAATTATCTGATAGATGAGGCCGGCTCACGACCTGCCAAGGTGACGGAAGTTGGGGGACGCCTATATTATATATATTAATAGTATTAGACGATAATTCCTTGTTAATAATAATTAGATAATTCCCAATTCATTCCATTGAACAAGAAAATCTTTTTTTTATACTTTGCTTGAAATAATCATGTCACAGATACGGGTATCTGGTATTTGGGAATGGGAACCACTTTAATTCATATAAGAGAGAAGGTATTAGCGTTGATCGCCACGCTTGCTCAAGACGGATTGGCGATTTCAGACTTCCTCAGAAGTCCAGGTTTCCTCACGATGTTTTCCTTCACCGTCAGTCAGTAATGTCCAGAAAAACTTAAAAAGTACATATGATTTGAAAAATAACATTGGTACTTGCCCGGTTTCAAACCTTCGACCTCGTGTTTACGAAGCATGTGCCTTCACCACTGGAATAATACAACTACTATTATGCATGTATTACATAAACAAAATATATTTTATAATTGTATTAAAATCTGTTGCTTAATTTAGAAGTTATTGGCGAATTACACAAAGAAAATGACCGTGACACTTCAATGCGATCACTATATATTCCAACTACTAGATGTTTATGTCGTAGTAAGCATTTTTACAATCATAATAAGATAAGTTTTATAAGTAGGACAAAACAAAACCTTGTTATATAAAATAAAATTTACATATCACGAAGATAAATTCGATAAGTTAGATTGTTTCCCGAGAAAACATACCGTCTTTCTTCAAACGAGGTGTAAAGAGAGTATTTCGTGGTAGACCGCGGCATTGCCAATCTATGAGCTATGTTTATCATTTGCTATCAGGTGAATCATTGTCTCGTCGACTGTCTAGAATAATCTTTAGTTTCTACATAGTTTTTTTTTATTAGCCTACCAAATCCACTATTGTGCTGGGAATGAGGTTAGGGGAAGGGAATGAGGGAGGTGAGAAAAGAGGAAAGAGGGGAAATTTGGCCTCCGGTGCTCTCACTCACCGAACGAAACGCAGTAGTACGGATACTACTACTCTTACGTCGATCTTCTATGAAAGGGTAGTACTTCCCCGGACGATCCGGCCCATTCATGCTGAAACCAGTGTGGATCTACTACCATACAAAAGTACAAAAGTACTCCAAAAAGGCTGATTTATATTAATCCAATAGCTGGCGCCAGTGTCATTGGATTGGAAACATGTACATGATACGTACACTGGATGCGGGACTGGACTAAAAACGTTTACATTGATACAGCATTGATTCATTGCCGGAATCTAGTGCTGCTGGTGCCAGCCACTGTCATTAAATTTCTCTCCCGCTTTGGATAAAGGAAAATGGACATTTTTATTTCCAGCTCCTTTTTACTCCTAGTTAGCAGACCTTTTTTCAGAGAGAGAGTGTCAAAGTTCGGTGTTCCTAAGGATTCTATGCTAATCCTGGCTTGATGACACAGCGATGGACATATGGGTGTGGATATAATGAAAACAAGTCTCTAAATAGTATAAAATCACTGATATTCCTGTCTGTTTCTATTAAACTACACAACGAACTGTGATACGGTTTTTACTATGGATTTAAGCAGTTCTTCCGAAAGGTTTATAGTATGATACATGCGTTAGATGGTAGAAAAAAGGCGAGAGTTTCAACGATTTGTAATCATATCGTAAAAGAGTAGGCGTACAAAGCTGGGGTATGTCACTAGTAATAACATAAAATTGATACAAACACAAACGTAATTTTTGCAAAATAATAGTAAACTTAAAACTGTCAGTTTTATCTGAGACAGGTCAGATTAAGATCGATTGTGGTTACTGGACGTTTTTGTTTTGACTTACTGAACTAGTTACGAGTAAAGGTGTTAATATTGATACAAAAAAACATTCAACATACTTGTGCCATGGCAGATTTATTTTATGAAATATGAATAACTAGTTTAAAAGTAAACGCAAAATAAATGAGATTTTTTTTGGATCAAATCACGCTCACTAACAGCTATCTTTATAAGATTTTTTCATAACTTAGTGTGTAATGTTTATATGTATGCTACCTGTGGACGTGTTTAAAATGACGATGATGGAGATAATTAGGAGTCACTTTCTTTGGCTCAGAAGCAAAATATCAGATTCTTTTACAAATTTGCAAAACACAAGATTTTATAGTCTTGTCAACCTCTCCTTTAATTTTATTCCCATAAGCTAAATTTATAGCTAGCAATATCTATCTTATTACCCTCAAAATAAAAACACTTGTATAAAATTCACTAAAATAATATTATATTAAATGTATCGTTGTTGCGCCTGCAAAAGTCGCAATGTGATTTATAAGGAATTTTGATTTTTGTACCATTTTGATCCCTATTAAAGTTTGAATATGGATCAAAATGGCATCAAAAACCAAAATACTTAAAAAATCACATAGCGACTTTTGCAGGCGCAACGACGGCGTTGCGCCTGCAACTACATACCGTGTATGTAGGTTACTGATATCTAATCAACAGTGCTATGATACAACGAAGTGCTGATATATTCGCGACAAATAACTATAAAAATAATAGATAACAATATGGCATAATAAGGCCTACTTTATAATGTGCCTAATCTTAAAGTAGGTCAAAGATACTATTTTTCTATGTACTATATAAGTTTATCTTTGATAGTAGACAGAAATATAATACACCCTTTCACAGTGGAATCTAAAGGGTTAAGAAACAAATGGTTCGATACTTCACTTAACGGCTTAGTTGACTGCCTCTGTGGTTTTGGCACTGTGTACAGGCTGCAACGCAGAGGTCTCGGGTCGATTCCGGCTTAATGCAAATATTTGTGTGCATGAACATGTCTTATGGTCTGGGTGTTTCTATGTTTAATGTGTAATTTTTTGTGTATTTGACTGCACCGTTGGTCTCACTAGACCAACACAAAAAATTACACTAACCACTTATGTGTAACTGACTGCGACGCCGGGTGTCGTGGATTCGATTCCCGCAGAAGGCAAATATTAGTGTGATGAACATTTGTATTTGTCTTCAGTCTGGGTGTTTCCTATGTATTCTAAGTATGAATTTACAAAAAAAAAGTATGTATATGTATTATATTTCAGTTATCTAGTACCCATAACACAAGCTCTGCTTAGCTTGGGACTAGATGACGGTGTGTGATAGTGTCCACATATTATTATTATTATTATTATATATATTTACGAAAATAAAAATATTTAAGTATGTATATGCGCATTCTAGAACCCACAACACAAATTATATGCTTAATTTGGGTCTAAATGGCACAACGCCATAGTTGTTGTGATATTATAGTTAAAACCTGCCACTTTTAAAAAACGCATGTGTTTTATTGTAAATTTAAATCTTGGTCTTTTTAATGGGGCGTGAAAAGCAGGCCAGAATTTTCTAATTTACCTTTCGGGATGGTATAAACCACTCTTTAATACCACTGACTGCTTATAGGCTGAATGAAGATACGATATCATTGCATTTTTTTTAAGCTATTGCATAGCTTTTATCGCGGGCTTTGAGCGCGGTGACCGAATCAAGAAATTCCGTAACGAAAATAAAACCTAACACCTCCCACTCCGCCCACCAAAAAAATTATTTCTCAGGATAAACACTAGTGGCACTAATTTTTACCACACATTAAGCAAATTGTCACATTTGCGATAAATTTTATCTGGTAGAACTATAGAAGTGAAACTAAGATTTTAATAACGTGCTAATGCATCAATGTAATGTAATGATGTGGTCTCCTCTAATTGAAGGAGTACATTGAAATATATTTGTGTCCTATTTACTTTTAAGTTACAATTGTGTACATCCTTTGTTGGAGATCCTTAAATATAAATAAATAAGTAATGTCCCTGTTTTATTCTTTTTCGGAGTAAAAATACTTAGTAGGATGATAAAAAATCCTGAATAACCTAACCTACATGTATTGAAAGATAATAAAAATATTTTGAACGATATTAACTTCTCATTTATTTAATAAAAGCAAAAAAAAAAATGTTTTCTTATCGGTCATTACGCAAAAAAAAAACTATCAAAAAGTGTAACTTGAATTAATATCAAAGAAAAACTTGAATTAATATATAAAAAAAAAAAATACTGCATAAATAAATAATTATAATTGCATAAGTTGATAAAAAATTCTATGCAATAGCTTCACCGCGGCAGTCCCCGAGTGCCACAGCTTTTTTTTTTAAAGTGCTACATAATACTTACCGTCTTAGTATTACGGAATTTGGTAAACCTATCAGTTTTAATATGTATATCGTGATTACTATAGTCTATAGACATTGATGTGTTCTTTATGAATTGCAGAATCAATGCTAACTATAGTGTAGAATTAACATTGTTTCCGTTGCTGAGAATGAAGGAAATGAGATAGAAGAAGGAATAAGAAGAAGTCTTTTATAATACTACTACCTACCAAAGTGACTCCACCTTGCCTGATGGTAAGCAGTCAGTGAAATCCACCATTCCAAAAACCACCTGCTACTAGTATGATGGCCTCTACTATGGTGGCTGGGAAAGGGAAGAGGGTGAAAATTAGACGCTCTCACTCACCGAACGAAACGCAACAGTTCAGATACTACTACTCTTACGTCAATCGGCCGGAGAAGTACTACCTTCTCATTTCTATCAGAGGGTAGTACTTTCTCTGTCGTTTTGAGCCATTTATGCTAAAACCAGCGTGTAGCTTCTGCCGCAAAATCTGGGTGTATTTTCTATTGATTAATTAGATTATATTTCATCTCATAAGGCGTATTTTAAAGCCATTGGGTGTTATTATTTATATGTTATTGTTTTTTTTTTATATATATATAAAGACATTTCCACACAACGCGTTGCTAAAAAGAGAACATTCAGACTCGGGTCATATTTTTATGGATCATACAAAGTTTGTCCCGAAGAAAGGAATCCCTGTTGCTCGGCACTTGTCGGTTCACCAGTTAGATAGTCGAAAGAATCGAAAGTTGAATTGTTGTACATCGGTTTTTCCCACAACCAAACAAGCATTGCCAAAGCTTATTCAATGTAACAAATCTACTGTTATTTTAACTTCACAAAGCATTTTGAACAGGATCTCTAATGACGTGTATAATGGTCAAGCCTTGGGCAAGAGAAAGTGACCATGACGCGATAGTAGGTACTTTTAAGCTTGCTACTTTCTGATTCATAGATTTGGTAAAAGTTATTTTTTTATACTTAAGAATTGAGTTAATATAGTTAAATCCGGGCAAAGTACCAATGTGATTTTTCAAATCATATGTAGGTACATCGTGACATCGTGAGGTACATCGTGAGAGAACCTACACTTAAAGGCCTAAAATTGTCAATCAGCCTTGAGCAATCATGGTGATTAATGCTCATGCCTTCTCTATATGAGAAGTGGCCTTTGCCCTGCAGTACGTCAGTAAAACAGGCTGGTATTATTATTATTTTATGAGAATTCAAAGTGAGAGTGTTGAAAATATGATTAGTGATGTTTCACCAAGTGATATAAACAACTTGTGGCAAACAATGGTCTGATACTCTGGCTGGATACTCTAACCCTCTTACTCATAAAAATTCTTATAAGCCTCTATAGTTAAAATGGGTTTTGTCTCTTTCTTACTAGTACAAATGACAAAGTGACAGATAAACCCCCAGTTTCTGAAAGGCTGATCAACGAAAAATCAACTAATCAACTGTTAAATCTCATGTGAAGTACCATTTGGGTTGCTAAAAACATGAATAATTAATTAAATTTCATCTAGTTAATAACTAATTAGATCAAATCAAACTAATTATCCATGCTTTTAGCATGTTTTTAGGTATTTCACATGAGATTTAACAGTTGATTAGTTGATTTTTCCTTTCCTTTCAGAAACTGGGGGTTAGACAAACAAAATATAAACCTATTTTAGCTAATATAAGCATAAATGATGTATATAATTAAGAGGATATACAAATAATTGTTAAAAACAATTTCTTATCAACCGAAAAAAGGTAAAGGCAAAATGAAAGAACAGAAAGAAAGAACTACATTTTTTTTAATTTTTTCTCGAAATGATTATTTAAAACTTAGTGAATTAACTCATTGCATGAAGTTTTAACTTACATCTTTGTGTACTATGTCAATGTATCCCTTACATTAACTCGTGCATGTATAAATTATAAGATCAAACGAACTTTTTGAAGTGAAGTTCATCATCGATGAAAAAAGAAAAAAAAATTAAATCGATTAAAATTCGACTCTCAACGTGCGAATTATGCCTTGTAGGCTGAAAGTACAATCTTGTAAATTGTATCTTCGAATGAAGCGACAAAATATAATTCAAAATAAAAATATGCAATCAGGCAATTTCAATACAAAACAATTTGTATTAGAATAACAACTACAAAAGCGAACAATTATAATACAATCGCAATGCGCTGACCGACCATTTTGCTTCGGTAATTCTGACCACGTACTTATGTATTACCAATTGTAATCTTACTTAGAAGTCACATTCCTTTCTGTATCCAAGTAATCATCACGTATTGCTTGAGGAAGACATTTTTGTATGTTTTTATCAATACTCGATCGATTTTTATAATTGTCAGCATTTTTGCTAATTTCATTGTTTTCCCCCGACTGACGCAGTCAAGGAGGGTAATATTTTTCGAGCGTATGTATGTATGTTTTAAGTAAGTATGTATGTCTATTTTTTTAGCACACTCTACAGCCTAAATAGCTTGATGTATTTTAACGTATGAGGTGTCATCAGATTTGTATTGATTGTGGGAGTGACAGGGTATATAAAATTTCAATGTAGCATCGGCACGAGAAAATTTGTTTTTTTTTAACACGTTGTTTTAGGCAGGCGGACTTTTTTTTTAATAATAAACATTGCTTGTATCGAAAACAGTGAGTTAAAACATGAACTGAGTACCTTTAATTCTATGAGAAGAACTATTTAAGTCCTTCATAAACTTACATCATTTTCTTTTTATATGAATTTTCTCTTGCGACCTGGATTTAGGTTAATTGCCTGACTTTATTGTAATTTTGACGTTCATAAGCATCATACTTTATGATCAAAATTAAATAAATGCTTTGAGTTTAAAGAATTGATTGAAAGGCGGAAGAATATTTAATAGGAACCCGTAAGGAATTTCATCTATGTAAGGGCTACTAATATCCAATTTCCGAAAACACCGATCATAAACCTCACCCTGGACTTTTGTGATACCAAGAATGCAAACAAAGAATGCACTCAGTGAATCATTGTTCAGGTAGAAAGCTCTTAATTGACTGAGTCATGTCGATTCTGGTAGCATACTGATTATATGAGTGGTGGAGTATTATGTTATATTTTTTGATAAAAGTTTAACGTGTTTGATATGTTCAAAGATTGATAATATTATATCATACTAGCTTTGCGCAGGGCGGTTTCACTCACGACTTTGGTTACTGTTCTGCTCCTGTCGCCAGTAGCGTGATGTTACATAACCTATAATAAGAATTATGCTACATCATGCTAATGGCGACGGTAGCAGAGCGGTAAGCAAGACGCGGGTGAAGCCGCGCCGCGGAAAGCTAGTCTAAAGATAAAACCCACTATCTACTAAGCTCACGTTTTTAACTTAATACTAAATTTGAATGCTATCATCATTTAATAACAAAAAGCCCATATAGTATCTAGTAATTTGACTGGCCTGTTGGTCTAGTGGTTAATGACCCTGACTGCTAAGCCGGAGGTCGTGGGTTCGATTCCCACCCAGGACAAACCTTTGTGTGATGAGCATAACTGTTTGTTCTGTGTCTGGGTGTAATTTATCTATAATATGTATGTATTTACAAAAAAAAGAAGTATTTAAGTATGTATATCCGTTTTCTAGAACCCATAATACAAGCATATAATATGCTTACTTTGGGTCTAGATGGCGTTGTGTGTAGTTGTTGAAATATTATTATTATTATTATTATTATAATTTAAGTTGCCCATCCAATTTATTTTCATTGAGTCTAAAAGTACGTATCATTCAACAGTAACTGGGTCAAACTGTTTACAATAAGTTATCATCTTTATCTCAATAGAAGTATCTTAACACATGCTATTAAACTATTATACAGAGTGTATACGACGGTTTGACATTAAATGAAAAGGCAGGTGTTACTAGCCCATATAATGATTTCTAATTAATCACAAAAGTAATTTGACGAAAAACAAAAATTTGAAATTTTCTAACAAAATAAATAATATTTTAATAGTAACGAAGTAATACACCATTTTATTATGACAAGTTCACTGAACTGTAATGAACGGCAACGTTTATCCTTCGACGTGGACTATGACTTAAGTCAGTGACCGTTTGACGTACTTACATAGTGTTAATTTAGAATTAAAGAAATTAAAAAATTTGTCCTGTGTCTAAACTATTGAAGATATTTAGTAGATTTTTTTTTGTCTCGCTTTATAATGTCACATACTATACGTAATTGCATTTAATGTCATACCGTCGTATACACTCTGTATAAAGCGGAAGAGTTTGTAGAACTACCAGTCAGACTTAAATAATTATTTTTGCGTATGATAACCCATTTCATGAGGAAGGTAGGAGATGGAGCAGTAAGCAAAAACGCTGATGAAACTGCGCTGCGGAAAGCTTTAAATTAAATAAGATTGATGGGACTGTAGCTTTGATTTTATTGACTGAGACTTCCTTGGTATTTAAGCAGTGAAGGTACTAACCACGTAGATCTGTGTTTCAATTACCAGGTGTACAAAAGTGATATTGGATTTACTATTGATAAAGTCTCAATTAGTTTGGATGCAAAGGGCTCGCCCTCTGTTTTATGTGACTCAACATTTTATTCATAGGTGTTGTACTGCTAATCTAAAACTTTGCAACTCTTTAAATAACAGACGTTTAAGAAAAGTGGACCTAAATTTCAACACGTTAGAATTGGTTTTTTCTGTTGCATATTATAATGCACGTACTACGTTCTTTCTTAGTACGGTAGAGTTACGCAGATTATTAAAGTAGCGTTCTTTTTGGTTTCGATAATCGGATATATATCGACCGGTATCTATATCATTTCATAGATAGACCCTGGAAATATATATCCTTTTTTTTAGTTCTTCTTTCTAAATGGATACATTTTCCCGGGCAACGTAATTTTGCCATGATATTTAACAAAACATAATCACAATATACCAACAATTCCTCGAGTTTCATTGTTTCCGAGTCCATGTTTTCCTGAATGATAAATAAATCCAATGAATAGAATTGACTTATTAATTTATTATTCTTAAACTTTGATTTACCTATTAACAACGTTACGGCGTAACTAAAAGTTTTATTACATTACGGATATTATTCTCATTGGTTTCATACGCTTAAACAAACATAGAAATTTCCAGGCATTCCATTGGCAGCAATATACAGTTACTGTGTTCTTGATTAGCAACAGAATACAAAAATTTAAAAGTATTTTCAAATTGTGTATTTTCCTAATAATATAGCTAAGTATTTAGTTATGTATGTTATTACTTAATACTTACATTCTTGTATTTTCCCTAATATAATCTTTGCAATAAATTTCTGGTTTTCCTATTAAAAAAAGTCTAGTTTAAATCTATATCAAATATAATAAAGAAACTAAAATAAAATTCTTTATTACAATTATTATAATTATTCTTTTCCACGCCTTAAAAACCTACTGTGCTAGTTTTGGATATAATACCTCCTAAACAAAATTTCGCTTTCGAGATTAACTTTAGGCTTAGTAGGCGTTTCGGCCGCTGAGTTTTACCCGATCCTGTCGAAACAGGAATTTCATTATTACTAGCATTTTTGAGTGGTGTTTAGGAATCGTACTTTTAAGTATAATCCTATGATGTTTTAAATAATAATTGATTGCCCTGTTAGTAAACTAGCAAGCGTGAAAGTTACTCACTTTCCGTTAACGCTGTTTATACTTGTTGTAAGATCTCACGAACTCAGATATGTTTCTACCCATCTCTGACGTCTAATGCTACCTTACACGATAGCCAACATTGTGGCGAATGCTTGCCAATACCTATGCCTATTGTGTAGAGCGAGGGCTTGGTAAGCATTGGAGCATTTGACTGTTGGCCAATATCTATACCACACCATTCGCCAAATCTTGGCTATTATGTAGAGGGAACATACTATACCATGAGAGTGATCTATTGCTCCTTCATTACAAGTGGAGGAAAATAGTAAGAAGTCTTTGATTTAACTGAAATCTCCAATATGCCCTGAATACGTGTAGAGATCAATGCTCATTCCATCTTTGTGAAGAGAAGTTTTCCATGCAATAGAAAATGGGCTAGGACTATGAGTCATTGATGGGTTTGCGATGTCATTGACGGTATCTACATACTTAGTAAGTGAGACTGCCTCTGTGGTTCGGTACTTTGTACGGGTTACCCCGCGTGAACCCGTCTCGGGTTCGATCCCCAGATCGGTTAAAGTGATATTCGGTTCTTCTGTCGAAAAATTCTTAGTGTTAGCCCGGGATTGTGCCTGATAAATGGCAACAGGTTCGACCCCTGTTACATAGGACAGAATAAAAAAAAATGGTAAAAAGTGGGTGGTTAAACACTTCTGCCTATACCTTCAGAGATAAAAGGCGTAAAGTTATGTATATATGTATGTACTCAGTAATATACAAAAATATCAGTGTTCTAAACTCCTTTGTTTATGCTGACTAATACCTAATTACCTACCAGGTTATCTCTCAAATCTTTACACGCATTAGCAATTTATTTTCGTTAAACATCTTTGTCTTGAACTGCTTTTTATAAATGCACTAGCGGTTTCCCACAGCTCTGCCCGCGTAAATAGCGGATAAATCACTGTTTTATACATTGACGATTTTTTACACAAACTTTCATCGTCTATTTCAACCCCTATAGGCATTTTTTTCGCGATAAAAGATAACCTATGTTGATTCCCGAGGTCTAATATATATCTATACCAAATTTCATCAAAAATCGGTTTAGTGGTTTAGGCGTGCAAGCGTAACAGACAGACAGAGCTACTTGGCATTTATAATGTTATTATAGATGAGAATGATATCTTGAAACTAAGCTACTCCCCTAGTTCTTTCCATTTTTTCTCCGTTCACATTTTCTTTTTCATAGTTGGCAATGGCTTAGTTGTGTTTTCTTCCATTGTTACTTACATGCCTGACATAGACATAGTGATACAGACATTGCTTGCAACTTTAGTACCATATCTATCATTATTGATTTCACTATTTATTGTTCTGTTTCTAAAAAACTTATTACTGTTTCTCAGTCTTTTAATTCAATGGTACCAAGATACGGTTTCCTTTCTCTTGATCTGGTCCTCAATATTACTAACTTTACCAATGCCCCTAATAAAAGTAAGTTTAAGATTCAGATGGTAGACCTTATAGAGAATTTCGTTATTCTTGCAAATGAACCAATAAAAGAAATTGAACATCACAAAATAAATATTTAAATATGTACGTTCAAGTTCATGTACTTTTAACTTGCTTAATAGTTATGTCTATATTTAATAACTAGTTATAGTTCATTAGTTATTTATAGTTCAATAACTATAACGGTTTTTAGAAAGCAATTACTAACAAGAAAAAGTTTTCTTCAACAAATTACAAATATCTATAATTAGGTATCTATTTTGCATTTGCGCAAAACTTCATTACCTTATTTGTTACGCATTTAGTCAAATTTTTGAATCAATTTCAATGAAATTTGTTATGAAGTTATTCATCACGAAGATGAAAGGTTTTACCAAACTCATCAGTAGGTACCTAGTTCAGATGAAGAAACAATTTACCTAACTATAACAAATAGAAAGTAGACATCTAATTAATCATTCTGAAGACAATATAAAACAAAATTTTATTCAATACCAGCATAATATGTTACTGATCAAGAATTGAATAATTCATAAACAATGAATCCGAGTATAAATAATAATCAAAGTATTAAAATTATAATCAAACAAAAACCTTTATACATAATATTGTTTGGTAATGAAAGTATGACAAATCACATGTTATTGTTTACGTTGCTATATTATCAATGTCAAATAATATTTAATTGTAGATAATGATTAATATTTTTACCTATTACCGAAATAAATAGTGGCAAATTGACACTAAGACATAGTTACTGCATTAATAAATAAGTACCTAGTATATATAGCACATGTTAACAAAAAAACGAGGTAATTCGAGTAATAACACATTACAATAATATAACTGTCAATTACTCCTATTTAATAAAAAAATAAACATAAAAATCTTAAAACAGTTTACAAACCAATCTCCCGCGAAGATTCAAAAAATAAATTTGCAAAAAAATAAAACTTACAGATTAAAAAGGAGGTAGAATCGGCAACAAAATCCAAAAATAAAATAAACACACTTCACAATTAAAAATTAAACATGTGATTTTCGAAATTCAAATCAATGAATTGTATTCTAAAGGACGTTCGATGAACAACTAAACATTTTGCGGACTGATAGCTATAGCTACGTTCACTTCGATAGAGACCGTAATAATTATACATTGCAAATTAAACTTTAAGACTAACTCATAAAGTTGTTTTTACAAATTGATGATAATATCTAGTACTTTGTGAAACTGTCCAAGCAAGTATTGAGGTCAGTGACGTCTTTTTTCTGTGATATAAATTCGCGGCAAGAGAGAACATTCAAATTCAAACGAGAGCGAAAGGGATGGACGATTTTCTTGTTGTCACAGAGAAATTGGTTAAGTATGGTCAGTCATTAATTGTTGTCACAATAATTAGAATGTAGAACAGATTTCATGAAGAACTCTACTACGTCTATTATTAGTACGAGAGTAGTAACATAAAAGTTAAATTTATCTAGCGAAATAAGATCCAATATAACATTAAAAAACAAAAAAAGAATTGTGGAAATATCGCAAATGCATGCAGCTCTGATCTTTATTCGACGGGGCTACATGCGTAGCAATAGTGTTGTGTATCGTCAGTGTATTTATAACATAATGTGTATTTTTATATAAGCTTAGTGATGAGGAGTAATGAGGACAACAGTGTATCAATATACTTAAACAGTTACTCTTTATGAACTGCCAAAACGCATTATTTGTTTAAACATAAAATACAAAATTATAACATACCTCTTTGAGTCAAATACTGCGTACTTATTTAAAATAAATCCAGTTTTACATTTAAGTGGTCGTATAATATATCTTTGCGATGATAGCAATTTTTAGACGAATGTTATATAAGCATAATTTGATATTTTATTTTCTTGTAATCTTCTACTTACATGTAGTCAGTTACATGCTTGTGCGTCTTTCCAGTATGATATTTGCTTGACCAAATGCATGCAGCAACGATTACACTCGTAGTAGTGAATCCCAATGACGTCATCGATTTCTCTTTATTTTAAATCATATTTAGCAACAATCGTATTTTGCGATGTTGCTGGGTAAAGACCACTACAGACGGAGCTATAATTTATATTAATATAAATCATAGATATTATTATTACGATATCTTACTAATATTATAAATGAGAAAGTTTGTATGTGTGCATGTGTGTGTATGTGTTTGTTACCACTCAGTGCCTAAACGGCAGTACCAATTTCAATGAAAATTGTAATGTAAATAGATTCGGTGCCGGAGACGGACATAGGCTACTTTTTATCCCGAAAATCGGTCTGTTTCCCGAGGGAGACAAGAAAATATATTTTGCGCGGGCGAAGCCGTGGGGCGCAGCTAGTAATTTCTATATAATTTAGGGTGACCGCACACGCAGTTATAATATATATTGTAGCTGCGTGTGTAATCAGTCGCCTATAAGTATGGAAAATAAACTGTAATATACCTTGCTATGACTTATATTAATATTTATTATAGCTCTGTCTGTTGTGGCCTTAATGCCAGTTTTTTTAAGTCATAGGAAACATGTTGCGTCTTGTTAACAAATAAAATGTTGTGTTACATTAATCTTAACTTGTAAACTGTTTTTATAAGATTTGCTTGTTTTATACTTGGCTGATTTAATTTCATATACTATGTATAGACAGTTGGATCTCATCTACAAGCTCTCTATTACAGCAAAAGGTAGATATTTAATCTATACATATAATAAAATTGGAGTGTCTGTTTGTAATATTGAAATGACCGTTTTTTACTACATGTAATGCATGTAAAATTATATACCTACTTTAACCCATTCGCTGTCCAATAAAAGACACAATAGAAATTCAATTGTTATGAATCATAATTGTATGAATAATTAGAATTTCTTCAATTTTTTTTTTGCTTAATTTTTGTATTATCATATAGTGGCCCTACTGCTGCGCCATTCCTAAAAGTATTAGTATTCTCCTGCCAGCCTCTCCAGATCGTATATATACGGTATATACGTACGGTATGTACCAGAATATAATTATATACGGTACATACACCAAAATATATTTTTTTACAATTTTTGTCTGTCTGTCTGTCCGTCTGTCTGTCTGTTTGTTCCGGCTAATCTCGGCAATGGCTGGACCGATTTTGACGGGACTTTTATATGCAGGTAGCTGATGTAATAAGGAGTAACTTAGGCTACGTTTATTGTAGAGAAATTCATTTATTTTAGAAAAAATAAAGTAATGTTGATCGATTGTTAGGCGGAACGAAGTTCGCCGGGTCAGCGAATAAGTGCTAACAGTTTGGTATGTAGTCCTTATCGCCTGGATCCCACTGACTGTTTACAGGCGGAGTAGATTAATTTTGATAGGATAATAATAATAAAAAATAAAGGCAAAAATTAATTATATGATATAAATAGGTAGGTACTTATTTATAGTAAAATAACATGACCTGTTTATCGTAATGTCTGCAAGTTCGCTAACCTTTTTAAAAAGTCATTCTTATCTATAAATTATTAACACATTGATTAATATTAATCTATTGCGTTTCCTATGTAAAATTTATTGGTATTGATTAAATCTTTAAGAGGTTAAATACTTTATCTTTAATTAGTTGATAGTCTAAATAAAAAACACAGGAATATTTTCGTCGCATCGGTTTGGTGTCGGCTAAAAAATTACCAAGAAAATTAATAGATAGATTTATTATGACCTTATAAGGGTAACCTAATTCTTGACAGTCTTGGTAAAATTAGGCATTTAATAAGGTCTCTTTACTTTGATGAATAACTGGTACTTATATCTACTTCATTTTGATAATTATTATTATTCAAACATAATATAGGTAGGTAGGTTCCTTAATAAATAAGATAATGGCTTAACTAGGTTGGAAGTAGAAATTTAACTAAATCACACACCAAGGACCGAACGGTCCATGTGCCGACCATGAAGCTTACCAAAAAGTAGTAACAATATAAACTCTCAATGTATAAAAAAAAGTAACTGCGTCCTTCGATCATAGTAGGTTTCGTACAACTTCAAAAACTTATTAGTGTGGTTTTTCTACCTTACCGATGAGGTGGCAGCACTGAGGCGTCAGGTCCAGGCAGCTGTTAAAGCACTTTAATCAACCAATAAACCGTGAACGATTCTATTGTTTTCAAACTGAATGAATTTTGTAATTTTTTTAAATAAAAAAGCTTTCACATACGTGGCGCCATTTTTAAATCCGATTGGTAGTGCCTGAGATATGCGCGTTCAAACAAACAAAAAACTCTTCCGCTGTAAAAAATAGTAAACATTATTATAAGGTAAGGTAAGTTTATACATGATAATTACGATTTATAGAAGAGAAAATCCAAAAAAAATAACGATTTGTACCTTGTTCAAAAAAAAAAAATTAGTAGCCTCGTACCAATAGTAGCAAATGGTAGTCCGGAACAGGTCGCTAGCGTACTTTAATTTCACAACATACTTTTCTCAAAAACTCATTTGTAGTTTCATTACATTGATGGCTGTAATGTCATGCTCAATATTGATAAATACATGGAGCTGTAACCACTACATTTAAAATACACATCGACTTATTTATAACACACAAGAACTATAGGTGCGGACCTATAATAATTATAGATGTTTAATAATATTTATAGTTCTTAACGACTCTTAATACGATAATAAAATACTTTTCAATGAGCTAAACGTAAATGAAATGCAGCGACTTCACTTTCTTGATCTCGCTTGATTCACAGCACTGGAATGCATTAGGTAAAAACAAGGTTGCAAATTGCAAAAAAACACTACATTCTGAGTCGATAGTATCAAACGGGAAATACTGCACAGTCCATGCAAATTATTCGAATAACTTGTCCTAAAATAAATTAAAATAGGTATGAAGAAGTTTTTGTTTTATAACTTACTGGGTGTCTAAGAGTAGCTTTGCTGCATGTAAAATTACATACCTACTTTAACCCATTCGCTGTCCAATAACAACACAATAGAAATTCAATTGTTATGAATCATAATTGTATGAATAATTAGGATTTCTTAAATTTTTTTTTTGGTTAATTTTTGTATTATCATATAGTGGCCCTACTGCTGCGCCATTCCTAAAAGTATTAGTGTTCTCCTGCCAGCCTCTCCAGATCGTGAAGATATCTTCTTCTGCGCCGTCCACGTCGCAGTTGATCATCATGCATTGCTACAAAAAATATGGTTATAGGAAAAAAATCAATAAACAAAATATTAAGGAATCTCGTGAAATACCCTCACAGAGTAAAATTTCCAACCAACCTCTTTTGTCTTGTATGAATTGAATAATACTTCGCGGGAAGTACATACTTCAGTCGATATTTTATAACACTAAATTATGGATGTACGGGTAATCCCCGATTCAAATTATATGTACCTGATATAGAATAAAACCCGTGATAAGAGAGAGACATCTATACTATTATATAAAACGGAAGAGATTGTTTGTTTGTTTGTTTATACGCGCTAATCTGTATCGGATTTTAAAAATTCTTTTTGCGTATGATAGCCTAGTTCTCGAGGAAGGTTATAGGCTATGTAACATCATGCTACTGGCGACGGGAGCAAAGCAGTAAGCAAAGACGCGGGTAAAACTGCGCCGCGAAAAGCTAGTAATTTACTTAATAAATGTATTCAGTAACAGACATGATTAGATACCCAAGGTTATTCATATCTATATGCAAAAGTAAAAAAATTTGACAGAAAATAAAGAACAAAACTGCTTCATTAAAGAAAAGACTTAACTACAGTCAATTTTAAAATTAATCTTAACAGTTAAAAGAAAATTAATCTTAACAGTTAAAAGTTAAAGATGTTTATCCTGTACGCAAGTCATGCATACACGTCGTTCTTACTTGTAGAGCATCTAAGGCCCTTCGTACATGGAGCTACTCAAAAATGACTGAACTAATCAGTAATTACGATTACAAACCAGTTAGAAATTGTATCTCGCACACGACGCTACTCAAGTTGTAAGGTTTCAGTCACTTCTGTTATTTCTGTTTACAAAAGCACACGGTTAACAAGTGGTAAACATTTCAACTGGATCGAGCGAGGACGACGACGATATTGTATTATACTATTATCATAATAGACGTCGAAGGAATATTCGCAGGTTTTGGGTTCATCCATATATTCGAAATAATGTTAACTGCAGATTATCTGTTGCAGCACGAAAGTTGCGTGAAACAGATAAAAATTTGTGGGATTCTATAGAATGTCCAAAGAAAGCTATTTAAATTTGGTACAGTTAATATTTCATTTTATTTGTAAAAAAATGCTTGCTCGTTCATTTTTATAACAAAAAACAAAGAAACTCGGGAAACCAGTAGCGTGGTGACCGGTACGACGCGTCGCGCGTGATCGGTTGCTAACGCGTTACTGACCAGTTATTATAGTAACTAGTCGCGTCGTGTGTGAACCTCCATTGAACATGTATGGGCTGTGACGCTCAAGCAACTCGTTAGTAATTTAAGTTTGTGACTAGTTCTTTTTAAGTAGCTCCATGTGCGAAGAGCCTTAGTCTATCCAGTTAGCAACAAATTTCTGTAGTATAAATTACACGCCAGTAAAAACTTACAATGATTTCGTGTTATTAAAATAATTTTGCTATGTACCTATTCTTCTCATAATGTTATATTAAGAATAAAAGTTTTAGCGTCTATTACCTCAGTAAAAACAGTAGCCAGTTTATTCTGATATTTTCCGGTTTAAAATACAGAAGGGATGGGGAGAGAATGTTAAGAGGGACATGGGTTATTTCGATTTCTTTTAAGACACAACAGACGACAATATTAGTAGTACATATAATAATTATGCTGGACAGGTCGTGGGTATCGCAACAAGCGACTAAAGGAAAATCCATTGGATATTAATTACATACGCTTTACTTACGTACTACTGTGCGTCCACTGAGATAACAACTATGACAAACTGTACACAAAAACCAACAGTAAATTTTATTATTATTTACCAAAATAACTTTCCAAAGTGACTACACTCTGCCTGATGGTAAGCAGTCAGTGGAATCCAGAAGTGGTGGCCACCATACCAAAAGCCATCGTCTTAAACTGCTGGTAAGGTGGCCTCCAAAATGGCGGCTGGAAATGAGGCGTGGTAATAATAGGAGTGTAGGACTGTTAATGTAAAATAAAAAAAATTATATTACGTACAATTTTATTCGAGGGTTTAAAGTTTTTTTGGAGTAGTGAACCTATCTTCTACATAATATTTAAATTAATACATCGATTGCTATCATTAACTTTTTCTTTTGATAGATAAACAATGTTTTACTGCTTTAATAGGTCGAGGGCATCGTTTAGATATATTTGGTGGCAAGGTTGGCGATTCTCCTGTGGGTAAACTTGGTACTACAGTAGGTAAGTCTGGTTGTGGAGGAGGCAAAGGATCCAATAAGTTAGTAGCGTCTTTGAACTTCTTTGCATTTAATTCAGGTTCTGTAAAAAAGAGTAAAAATAAGGTTTTTTAATTAATACTAATATTATAAATGCAAAAGTAACTTTGTCTGTCTGTCTGTTACGCTTTCAAGTCTAAACCACTGATCCAAAGTCGATGAAATTTGGTCTTATAGAAATAGAATAGACCTTGGAAAACAACATAGACTATTTATAGCTAAAAATGGCTTGAAGGATTCAAAATAGAAGATGAAAGTTTGCATGTATGGGCAAAGCTGCGTTTAACCGCTAGTATTCTATATTTGGTAGAGTTTAGTTTGTTTACAGTTATGTTCCAAGAACTTGCGGTCAAGACTTTTGTACGGCAGAATGGTTACTGTAGACAGCCATGATCATAATAATATGATCAATTATAAACCGTAATCTACATAGATTACATTATCAGTATCACTTGTGAGCTACCAAAGCTGTTGTAAAATAAAGTAGCCAAAAACTGACATAAGAAGGTATTTCTGTAGATTCACGATAGCACTTTGCGATAACACCTGTACTTTAAAATATTGTTTAAACCTAGAAGCTAAGTTTTCAAGTTGGCATCTCACCGTAAGCAATGTTTTGGCTGAAAGAGAGACTAGCAGACAAGCACACAAGCAAACAAACCTGTATGGGTACCCAAATATGTTTAGGATTGACATAAGCTAACGCCAACATTGTCCTTAGCTTATGTCATCCCATACATCTTTAAATGTATTATATTCTAGAACCCACAGTTACAAGAAGTATACTTTCTACCAACTGCCACTAAAATCACACTTGCAAACTCCCTATTACTTCCTATTCTTGATTATGCCGACGCCAGCTATCCAGATCTTACCGAGGACCAATTAAACAAACTAGAACGACTTCAAAATGTCTGTATAAGATTTATATTTGGTTTACGCAAATATGATCATGTTTCTGATTTCGAAAAAAGCTTGATTGGTTACCTATTCGACTTCGCTGGAATGCTCATATCCTTTCTCTATTATACAAATACTGTTTAACCCTTCGTCACCCTCCTATCTTAAAGAACGTTTTGACTTTCTTCATGATACACATGCAAGATTCTTACGATCATCAGAAAACCTAAAGTTAAAAATGCCATTACATACCACAACATTTTATGACAGTTCTTTTACAGTTTATGCCATACGTTTGTGGAATGCATTACCGGTCCAAATTAGATGAGCTCAATCATTGGTCAAGACAATGGTCAAACAATTTTATTTAACATCGATATCCACACAACGTACACTATAAAACACCTTTATGCATATCTATATTATTATGTCATATTTGTTACATTTTATCCAATACCTAACATCAAGCATTGTCACTTGTACTTATTTTATCTCTAGTGTCACCATCACGTTGTATTTATTATATGTATGTATGTATTTATATATATTATATATTGTATGTATTATTTGTATAAATTAGACAGTTAATTTTTTTGTATTTAACTTTAATTATTGATTTGAATTATTATTTAATGTACCTGTACACCATAACTGCCGATTAATATTTGCCTCAAGTCCATCCAAAGCTTGTCTGGAAGAGATCGCTTTTAGTGATAAGACAGCCCATTGTCACTACTTATTATTGTGTTATTCTATCATTTGTTTTCTATTATGTGGTGTGCAATAAAGAATATTCTTATTTATCTATCTATCTATTACTAGCTTGCAGCGGCGCGGTTTCACCCGCGTCTTTGCTTACTGCTCTGCTATCATTGCCAGTAGCGTGATGTTACATAGCTTATAACCTGCCTTGAAAACAGGGCTATCATACGCAAAAAGAATTTTAAAATCCGACTGGTAGTTCCATAGATTAGCGCGTTCAAACATACAAACTTCTACTTCATATATTAGTTATCTGCACTAAGCATTAGCATTTATGCTACTTGTCTAGGCTTGTACTAGTTTGGCTTCTTTCTTATTTAACATTAAAATGTTTATTGAATTGACAAGATATTACCTTGTATATATTTAATTAAAATACGTAGTCAAATTACCATACTAGATGAAACTAAATAATTGAAATCCTCTTTTTTCTTTTTTTAATCTTGGTAATTTAATTAATTGGTTGATTTGTAATATTTACTTTGTTCTGTTCTTTCGTTGCGTTGATGTGTTAAAGTTGTAACTCATACAAAAAACTGTAATTATCTGGCGATTGAAAAGAGTGGCGTAAGTTTCTTGCCAGTTCTTCTCACAGCTCTACCTCGTCAGTGAACTGGCTGTAGTTAATGATGTAATTTTGACTTTTCATAAGCATCATATTTTATGATCAAAATGAAATAAATGCTTTGAGTTTGAGTTATCATTGATGAAAAAAACGTGTAAGTGATAAGATGTCACAGGCAATTGTGGTATTCCCCTGTTATTTTGAAGTTAGTGCTTGTCAGTTTTTGTATGTTTTATATACTACTTATTTATTTTAGTAGAAGTGAAAATTGTGATTAGGTATTATATAGACGCAAAAGAACGTTAAAACTATATATAAAAATATTATACTAATATTATAAATGCAAAAGTAACTCTGTCTGTCTGTCTGTCTGTTACGCTTTCCCGCCTAAACCACTGAACCGATTTTACTGAAATTTGGTACACAGATATAATAGATTAGACCTCGGGTAACAACAAAGGCTATCTTTTATTGAGAAAATGGCTTACAGGGGTTGAAATAGGGGATGAAAGTTTGTATACAAAATCGTCAATGTGAACAGAGATATAACCGACATTCACGCGGATGGAGTCACGGGCAACAGCTAGAAGATTAATAATACTTAGTTGCCTGTTTGTCGTAGTTTCTATAAAACTTACATAATAGAGGTGTACCTACTTACATAATAAATTTTGACTTTTAAAGTTCTTTAAAACAAGTGTTCGGCTTTTGACTACCTCAAACTCAATAGTAGGTACTGTGTACTAACTAACTAAATTTAGAATGACCACCCTTCATGATCGTAGACATATTCAAGACTTATGTTTTCTTCACAAATTGCTCAATAACCAAATACAATGTAGCCATCTACTACAGAAAGTATCTCTAGCAATCCCCTATCATCTTCCAAGACAAAACAAAAAAAATATTTCATACCCCTTTTTCAAAAACTAACTTAGGCCAACGGTCTTTTATTAACAGAACACTGGACTTGTACAATTTTATGCAAACTCGCGATCCAAGCATTGACATCTTTCACGATTCATTTAATAAATTTAAGTCCACATTACAAAAAAAAAAAAAAATCTAATAGTAACTAACAATGTATATATTTAATATTATATACTTATAGTAAAATTATGCTATGTATCGGCAAATGTTATGTACACCATCAGTGTCATGTGTATCAGAATTATACTGGTAATAATGTTGCAATAATTGTTATAATACATATGATGTGGTTGTACTAATAAATAAATAAATAAATAAATAAACTGCCGATTTGGCTTATATCCCTGACTCAGATAAAGTGAATAACAAGGTGTACTTTTATAGATAAGTATACAACTTTTGGTTAATTATATATCTTTACATTATATATAAACAAACTGTGAACGGTATCTTTGATTGCATCCAAAATTTTTATATCCAGAGTGTATCAGAATGAGTACTAGCAATACTTAACCTAGTAAGGCCCAACGACCTAAAATATGATGATACTCCGTCCCAAAACAATATTTAAAATTATTTAATTATGGCCCAGCGTCCTAAAAGAAAGAACAAATTAATTGAACATAATGTTTTGTAATAAATACTTTATTTTAAGTTTATGAAATACTTCCTAAAAGAATTTAGCCAAAAGCATTGCATTTAAACATTTTTTACTAAACCAAAGTTCTAGACAGCAACAATCCATCGTCACCTATTTGCATACATTTTTATACATTAGGTCGTAATTTATACCGACCTAAATATACGTTGGGTCTTACGAGGTTAAAATATATATATATATTTTTTTTTTATTGCCTACAGTGGCAGACGAGCCAACAGCCCACCTGATGGTAAGTGGTAACTGTCGCTCATAGCGCCAAGCCGCTGCCTACCGTGATATTAATGCTCTCTTTAAACCTCGTTTGAAGAAGGACATGTCATAGCGCTCGGGAAACACCGCAGCTGGTAGTTCGTTCCAGAGCCTGCACGTACTTGGGAGAAATGAACGCTGAAAACGAACCGTGCTAGACGAGATCGTGTCCAGGTAGTATGGATGAACTTTGCTGCGATGTCGAGTGGTGCGATGATAGAAAGGAGACGATGGCACCAAGTCAAACAGTTCCTCAGAGCACTCTCCGTTAAACATACGATAGAGCACGCATAGAGAGCCAAAGTCCTCCGCTGCTCCAGTGACTCTAATTTGTCAGTCAGATTGGGATTGTCAACGATTCGAACAGCTCGCCGTTGGAGGGAGTCAAGTGGGTCGAGCTGGTATTTGGGGGCTCCTGCCCACAGGTGAGAACAGTACTCCACGTGCGGTCAGACTTGTGCTTTGTATAGCACGAGCCGTTGAGATGACGTAAAGTACCGTCTGGCTCTGTTCAGGACGCCCAGCTTTTTGCTCGCCAGTTTGGCTTTGTCTTCCAAATGACTCCCAAATTGGACCTTGCTGGATATTTGAACGCCGAGGATCCCAATGTCATCGGAGATACGGAGAGAAACTCCTTGGAACTGAGGCACCATAACAAAAGGGTCCTTCTTCGCAGTGAACGCGCATACTAAACACTAAATATAACTTCAACATTACTAAAATTTTAACCAAAAGACGGACACTGTTATACTAGACCTCTCTCAAGCCCTCCGTTTTAACTGATCTTAAGCCAATTTTCACAAAATTCAAATTCCACTTACGTGTAATAAATTTTCTTCTTGGTCTTCCTTCAGGATCACACATCGTGACTCCACGCTTCACTGAGAGAAATTGCCCGAACTGAATTTAAAAAAATTAAATTTGTATTAGATTTTCCTGCTTATACTATACTTGTGAACACTTGTGTTGTATGTCTCTATGTGTGATTAATATAAGTAAGCATAGTTATGTATACGTACAGCTACGGCATTGTCTAATTACCAACTATTAAAAACAATGATGAGATTTCTTGCAAGATTTGTTTGTAACTGATTTTTTACTCATGTATGATAAGGTTTTGGAATTATATCTACGTGGAGGTTTTCCCAAGAAACTACGAGTCTTCAGGGAAAATGGTAATGGTATTATAGAGTTGGAAGACCCTATTTTTATGACGATCATAAGACACATGATCTAAATCATTGCGTTTTTCTTTGACTACCGATGTTACTAGTGAGCTGTTGTACGCAGCGTGAATGTCGGTAATATCGCTTATTATATTATTTATATATTACCTATTTTTATACAAACTTTCATTCCCTATTTCAATCACTTCAAGCCATTTATTCGCTACAAAATATAGCCTATGTTAGGCCCCTAGGTGTAGTATAGTATATTATACCAAATTTTATTAAAATCGGTTCGATGAAAGTGTTACAGACAGACAGAGTTACGTTCGCATTTATAATATTAAGTAAGGATTAGACAGTAAGTAAGGTCGATTAAACTTATTTAAACATATCGGGAAACCATTACTTACCAGTAAAAACGCAACACTATCGAAATACTGATCGATTATTTTTGTAGGAATTTTGGTAATTACATTTGATTCTACAGATTGATAATCTGTAGAATCAAGCTTAGACTTATTATGCTGCCTTTTCCTTTAAAACCTCCGACAGTATTTAAATCAGTTAATAATAAGGGACAGAATACAATCGCCTTGTGTTTAATAAAGAAGTAAAGTCGTTTAAATTAGCATTGAATATATATCGCTAAAGATAAGCTATTTATCAATGTCATTACATACGACGTTTTAATAATGTGAAATTTGTGATACAAATGTTGCAGTTATTGTGTATGCAAAGAAAAGTATTTCATTTTATTTCAATAAAATGAAATACATTTCTTCATTTCATTTGGCCTCGCACGGGTGGACATTTTTTTAAACATTTTGAGATAAATAAAGATACTTTTGTATGGGAATATAGAAAAGTGTCTTTTCATTTTTTTTTATTTTTCTCTCCGTTTGAGCCATCCTCGTACTTCAAGGAATATTATAAAAAAATAATTAGCGAAATCGGTTCAGGGGCTCTCGAGATTTGCGCTTAGCAACACATTCAGCGATTCATTTTTATATTATAGATCTTAAAGTAGGTATTAGTTCTCTGTTGGTACGAAGGAATGAATCAAATGATCAAGAGAAAGTAGATACTTTATATGTTGAATTAGTCGTGCATTTTCAAAATGATTATCGTACCTATTCTATTAATAGCAGTACTAATATGATTTCTTCGCTGAATTATAACTATATTGTACTTATTGCTGTTATATTTAGAACGTGTTTAATACGAATAACTAATTATACACACTTAATAGGTTGCGTTGGCGATCTGTAGGAACCCAGAGAACACTAAATTCTTTGAGCCTTTATGTGAACGTGTGTCCAGTTGACAAAAACATAAAAGTAATTTATTTCAAATTTGACTATGTGGACACGCATACAAATATTACGAAATAATAAGTGATACTAATTTCGAGTTTCACCAAGTGAACACACGCGTGTCCACTCTCTCGTGTCGAGTTGGTGAATAATCCCTTTTAACTACGTTAATAATTATCCTGCTCTTCTTCCTTTTCCTTCTGGATCCAATCTTTCAATTTATGTCTTCAGTACTTAAATTCAGTCTTATAAAAAGGGTAATTAATATTTTTTTATCTACTTATCATTTGTACCTACGTTTATTTGACACCATATTTGCAAAATAAAAGTTGCATTTATTGAATTAAACTTACTACATACATGAAATGAAAATATGTTTATTCATATAAGTTAATGAAATTAACACTTATGAACGTCAAAGTTTACAAAATGTCAGCAAATTAACCTACAGCCAGTTCGCTGACGAAGTAGAGCCATGAGAAGAACTGGCAAGAAACTCAGGACACTCTTTTTAATCGCCAGGTTATTACAATTTTTGTAAGTTACAGTTTCATGTAGCATGCAAAGTGACACATACACTTAACTCTATAGATAATTAATTATCTACAGCTTTCTATGTTGTAAAGAAAAAAATCACTGTCACGACTGTCGAATCATTTTGTGTCTGAAGTGTTCTAGTAAGATAACGACAAGTATTCTTAGACAATTATATATAACATAGCGTAACTCTTTACGCTATTTTTCCGACGAGGTAGATAGCGAAGCATAAGTTACATAACACGCATATTTCACTGCCCATTTTGGATCCCATGTAACAGGGATTTCCTGTTGCTATTTTACCAAGCACTTAAAGAAACAGAAAAAGCATTAGATATCACTTTATTCCACGTGATTGAAGCCAAGGCTTTCGATAGGAAAGCTGTTTTGATCTCAAAGTTGGTACCTTAATGATCCTCTTGGTTATCTACAGTTAGACTAAAAAATCCGTCAACTGGATAACCTTAGCATTTTTTTTTATTATATTTTATAAAGGCCTAATTTCTCTCCTTTCCTTTTCCTCCTTCCTCAATCCTTTCACCTACTTCCCTTCACGGTAGGCAGCAGCTTTGCAGAGTCCCTGGCATTTCAGGAGCAATGCTAGAAACTCTGAGTCGTTCATGAGCGACAGTTACTCCTTACCATCACGTGGGCTGTTTGCTTGTCGGCCACTGTCGGCAATGAAAAAAAAATTCTGATTATTATAAATTTGTGACAACAATATTTGATGGTTTAATTTGTTATTTCCCGTACAAAGTACAATAAAAACCCAATAATAATGTTTAATTTGCATTTGTGTTGCAGGTAAACATTATGACTAATTAATCTATATAATTAAAGTATTTTGCTAAGTTTAATTATGACACGACCTTTGTGGTGATAAGCGTAATGCGTATGAAATCAGTCTGGGTATTTTATTGAGCTAATGTTTAATGGCCTATCATTTTGTTGTTTGTCATAGCCAGTCATGGTAGATTAGTGACAGTTCTAAAGTACACACAATTAAAGTTGCTGCCTGTATTCTCTAAAATTAACATGACAGACAAGCATACAGACCTAATGAGAATGCGTCACCGTTGCCTTTAGAGACGCTTGCAGCACCAGGGGCCATACTACAACGTTTTATAGCAATCTATTATAACCTTAATTTGTCTCTATCCTTGTTTTTAATGGTACAAAAGAAACAGACGAAATTGACACTAAAATTATACTGCTTTATGAGGTAGTAGTAGACCCCCAGGAATATCACTAGCGTGCCGCGTTGCCAACCTTGTAAAATGCTGCTTGCTGTAGTCGCTCAGGAGAGCTCATTCAACATTATCGTACGTGGAGAGGAAGTTTTTCAAATTCGTATTTAGACAATTCTTGTACGTATAATATTAGACTTATTCCACACAACAATACGACTCTTTACCCAAATTTGCACAAAAATTAAAAAATATATGTAATGCAGAAACCATAGTGCCATGTTTATGTTCTTTTAAAGTCGTAACTCTTTAATCTATTACACAACGACATTATGCGTAATTTTGGGTTGTTTCGTCTTCATCCTATGACGTCTCATCCCACTCATTATTTTTACCAAACTCAATCTATTTATGTTCCTCAGTCAACCCACAACAAAAAAATATAATTACTATATCTCAATGCTTTCGAAATATTATAAAATAAGTACAATTACATAGTAATAAGCATGCAACAATCATGCAACTGTTGAATCAGAAAATCCATACAATTATAAATGAGAAAGTAACTCTGTCTGTCTGTCTGTCTGTCTGTTACGCTTTCACGATTAAACCACTGGACCGATTTTGATAAAATTTAGTATAGACCTTAAAGAACAACATAGGCTATCTTTTATCTTAAAAAAATGGCTTGAAGGGGTTGAAAATATGATATAACCAACAGCTACTTATTTAATAAATGTTAGCACAGTTTTACAATGCTTTAGTAACTGCTGACCACAACCATTGTAAGAAACAACATTTTAAGAACAATACATACCTATTCTTCTTTTTATTATCTTGTCGACACGGTTAGTCAAATCTATGAGGACCAGTACGCTGCCTACACCTATTTATCGTACCAAACTTTATATAAATTTAAAAACCTATTGTAATGAAATATTATAAACCATAGGTATTATATTCTCGCGACAGCCTTTGCAGTAACTCTATAACTGACCATGCGCCACACAAAGGGTTTAAGGCGAAGTTCTTGACGCATAGCGTGGTAATCTTGTATGGAAGCACGGTCCGGCTAGTTGGGAACTTACTCTTAAGTTGAGTGGACCGTTGTATGTTCAAGTTTGTTGCACACATTCACACCTACTAAGTTTTAGATAATAGTATGGGACACAAAAGATATGAAGACTGATTTATCGGAATGGACACTGACTGGGACAAAATTTTTAAGGAAAAGGGACTATCAAGTTGGAAGTGTAAAGGTCTTAAATGAAATATTTATACTTTATATAAAGCGAAAGATTTTGTTTGTTTGAACGCGCTTATCTCTGGAACTACCATTCGGGTATAATAATTCTTTTTGCCTATGATATCCCAGTTCCTGAGGAAGGTTATAGGCTATGTAACATTACGCTACTGGCGAAGGGAGCTGAGTAGTAAGCAAAGACGCGGGTGAATCCGTACCGCGGCAAGCTAGTTTATCTTCAAAGATAACTTCATTACTAAATCAAGCCCTATAATTATTGTAAACACTTTACAAAAGTACAATGAATTTACATCCAAACTTGGAACAAATTATCATGCTTACACACATTTTTTTGTAAAAGACTGTTTGTTTCTTTTCTTAATAAATAAAAATAAAAATAAAAAAATAATTTCCTAATTTCCTAATTTCCTCCCTTTCCTTTTTCCTCTCCTCTCTCAACCTTTTCACCTATCCCACTCCCGTCACGGTAGCCGGCGGCTTCACAGAGTACCTCTTGGACATTGTCACGACGACACACGCGTTGGCACAGTTTTAGTGACGTGTAGCAAGTAAGCCGTCTTCTAAAATAATAATAATCATTGCAAATTGATGTGATACTTACAATCGTTTATTACACATCATTTCATTTCACTAAACTTTGACAATAAAACCTATTTCAAAATTTTTAAACGATTCCAATAGCATTTTTACCCTCTCTTCGCTAAAAGAGTTCTCTGACACAAATTGGGTGTTAAATTGGTCCGCAACGTGACACTCCGGTATCGAGGGGGTTGATTAACTATCCCTTCTTCGTTTGAATTAGCTAACCTTTTAAAGGAAGCGAAATTACAGAAGTGGAACCTGTGGAACATTTATCAGACTTTTTTATAAATTATGGCTATGCAACGCACGAGTAATACTCCTGAGGCCCTAGACAAGTGTCAAAGATTTCTATTCTATTCATAGAATAGATAAAAAAATGTATGAGATTGACATAAACTGTCGGCAATGTTGGCGTTAGCTTACGTCAATCCCATAGATTTTTTTATCTATTCTATGAATAGAAAATAAATCTATGCCACCTGTCTGGGGCCTCTGGTTGCTAGTGTTCATAGGCTACGATAACTGTTTACCATCGGAGGGACAGATAAAACAAGTTGATGCATGCAAAATCAAAAAGTGTAATTTATATTAATGTAACATTTACAAATGATTTAAATTAGGGCTATAATAAAATACAATATTATTGTACACCTGCTGTAAATTATATTAAATGATACAATTTGACATGAATGTAACACATTTTTGCTCTACGAAATAGTGTAGGCGTTACTAATATCGATACTTTTTTTAAAAGTGGAAGGGTTTGCTTGTTTGTTTGTTTGAACGAGCTAATCTCTGGAACTATCAGTCAGATTTTACGTATGATAGCCTAGTTCTCGAGGAAGGTTATAGGCTATGAAACATCACGTTACTGGCGACGGGAGCAAAGCAGTAAGCAAAGACGCGGGTGAAAAAGCTATTTATTATTAAGTGACATAGTTATATAGTTTTCTATCTATAAAAATATGTATGTATTTACAAAAAAAAGTGTGTAAGTATTTAATCCGCATTCTAAAACCCATATTAAAAGCTATTAATATATGCTTACTTTGGGTCTAGATGGCGTTGTGTGGTTGTTGTGGTATATCGTGTAAGAAATCCCCATCATTGTGCACAATTATTCATTATAATATTATTATGAACATATAATTTAAAACTGGACTTTATGAGAATAAGTAGATATACCATTTGACTCTTAGAACATCACAATATAAAATTAGACCATTCATAATTTAACAGAGGAATGCGTAATTATTATCGTGAACTGGTGTGGATAAACATTGATAAACATTTGTACATGACTTGTAAGAAAAAAAATAAAGTTATTATCAATGCGTTTTTCAACAGGTTCCGTTTCGGTCACACAAAAGAAATTCGTAAATTCGCTCTATCACCTTAGGGATAAATTTTATAGGTAATTTTATAGGAAAACGCCCTTATTGGGAGTAAGTTAGTAAACCCTCAGTATTTTACACCTCCTGTCGAATCACGGATTTTTATAGACTTTTTATGAGAAAAGAGGCTAGTTGATGCTATAAGGGTGCTTTTATGTCGATACATTTTGTTTAGTTACTTTGTTAGTAAATATTATATGATTAATAATTTAACCACGATTTGTGCGAGAAAGTGGGTAAGATAGTGACAATACCGTACACTCATTGCTTAATATTGTCGATAGGTATATGCTAATATTGTATCGCATGATTAAATAAAAATAACGACAGATAAAAAAACCATAAAGGCGCTATGTTGGTAGTAAGCTACACCTTTTTTTATCACTCTTTAAATTTTATGAGAAAGTCACTCTCAAATCAAACAACAAAAGCACATACATCAAATCTACTTACTTACATGTAACCACGAAGTCTGTCTACCCCGTACGATATAAAAGCTTGATGTTACAGTTTACGAGGCTTTCAATCCGCAAATGGTCGTGGTGGTTTTATCATCGACACCTTTCATCCACCTTATGGGAGCAGGCACTACCCTCAATTATATCATTGTTTCTTAAGATGTCGGGATGACTGCCATGAAATACTGAAGGCAGATTGCAGGTATTTTTTAAGTAAAATATTGAAAAAGTGCTATGGTAAATTATGATTATTCATAGCAAGTTTCGTTTAATATTTTATAACATGTATATTATAATAAAAATAGTAACTTATCATTACTCAGGCATTGCAGGAGTCTGCATCTTCCATGAGCGATAGTTACCACTTACTTAGGATGTTAGCTCGTCTGTCACCGTCGTCAATAGAAAAAAGATAAATGTAATGTGTTTATGTGAATATCTTCTACAAAGATTAAATTGCGTCGGAGACTCAGCGAAAGTGCGTGACTAAAACTACTCGTTCCTTCGTAAGAACGTAAATTTTATATTATTATCTTAAATGATACCTTTAAACATATTGCTATGAATATTTTTACAGGAACTTTTTCTATTAAATACTCTAGTTTGAATTCGAATCCGTATTAAGTATTCAGGTTTAAAGTAAAGAAATATGAAAAAAAAAATTAACAATAATAATGAATGGGTAAAATATTTACTTGAAATTGTACCTATATGCCTGTCTAGACGCAGTGGCGGGCAGGAATGTGTGCGATTTCTGTTCTAGTTTTGGGTTTGATTATAATATGAGTAATTTAGTGCATTTTTTTCATCTTTATATTATGTTTTACTTTTATTTCACTTTCGTGAAGTATGCCGCGACACACACACACACACACACTGCCATTTATTTCAAAATTCTCAAGTCCGAGGTCAGAGCAATTCCAAAAATAAAACCAAACCTAGACGTAGATATTGAATTATTCATAAAAAAACAATTTTACCAATCATTTAACATTCTCTATCAAATTTCGCGTAAGTAAGGGGCATGATAAAATATTTTACTGTGCCTATTTTCCGGCAGTAAAGTGTGGTCAATCCAGTTGACGCATATAGGGGGCTGTCCCGTTTTTATGTCGCTATAACTGGGCACCCTACTTCCGTAAAGGTAGGGTGTATTGCTCACAAATTGTCCATCTACATTTTATGTCGTATTCTGTCAATGTTGAATAAATGTGGGATTGTTGCTATGATTTTTGTGGTTATCATAAGTGAATTTGTTATTAGATTAGTGATTTGTTCTTTGGTTTACCTGGAGAAATCTATTATTTCCTTACAACATTTTGGGCGACAAATATGCACATTACTGCACGTGTTGTGACCGGGTACAAATTGCCTCAAACGTTTCAGCCTTTGGGTGTCTAAAAATGAGAACAACTAAGGGTAATTGTATTGCATAAAACACTCATCCATTGGTATTGTACGTACTGTTACGCTAATGACTTTTGTTACACATATATTAAAAACTTAGCACAAGAACTAGACACTTCAAAATATTCTGACGTGAACCTTTAACACAAAACGCAACCCAAGACTCTCAAGGTGCTGGTATGGATGACAGGAAACCTACGGATGAGGCCTCCCTCATTCATTGGTTGCCATCGTTTGATCAATCATCAAAATAAGATTGAAGTAGCCCTATGTATAGCATTGAGAATCAAAGTTAAAGACATTTATTCATTTGGGTTCATTGAACTAACACCTATAAACGTTAAAAATACGAAATGTCAGCCGATTAACCTACAGCCAGTTCGCTGAGATAGGTAGTCTTTCAGAGAGTTTCTGTTGATAATAATAAATCATTTTATGCTAGAAATTATTCTAAAACTAAAGAATATATTAGATAAAGTAATCTACCAATAAAAAAGTATATCTCTATATAACCCAGATTCCTCTAAGCAGTAGGCTCTAAAAATGACCAAGAATGTTCCAGAAATATTCGTATCACGTCTCACTCAGATTCGTCATGCTCTATAATACAACGGATGTCTCTATCCTTCAAACTCTACCTCGCATTCGTCACTTTTATACCTTTATATTTACCTAGGCACGCGTAAAAGCCGATACATAGAGTTGTGTATAGATAGAATTGACACAGATTCAGACAATGTTCATTGACAATTTTTATACCGAGAATTTTGGATAATTCCACTTAGAATGGTCTACATTTATTTTGGTTCCAGTGAATTTTATTTCCCTTAGACCCTGTTGTGGGGATGTTGGTTCTACTGGGAATTATATTAAGTTCCTAGATTAATTAACGGTTCTAGCATAAAATTTTCTCACCAATTATAATATTTAATCAGTAATAATTTTTGAGCCTTAAAAGCATCCAGACCCAGAAGTAGTTAAAATGAGTTTTGAGCTGACATTCGCAACTCCTGTATCCGACTAGATCCACAGAGTCATTTTGATACTAATGTATGAAAAAACTTTTTTCAATATCATTATAATGTTCCGTATGCTTGTTACCTCAATTGTATAAAAATATATATCTGTATTTCCATAGAAATGTTTCAAAGATCTTTGGCAAATTAATGTTTTAAAAAATAGTGATCTATATATCTACCTGGATATTCGTCATAGTCCACCACACTTAGCAAATGTAGTATCTATACCTACCCACTGATATTTAGCACCTGATAATCTTTTAGTGTAGCCTTTCTCGATACTAATGGTAAAAGTTGGACTGGCACTTCATTTTCGACCGCAGATACGGCTTTTAAGAAATCTTCACCATCATCAGCCAAAAGACGTCCACTGCTGGAAATAGGCATACCTCAATTTTCGCCACCGTGGCCAGTCATTCGCCTCATCTATCTGTTGCCCGCCACCGTTATATTGTCGTCGGTCTACCTTGTAAGGGGTCTGCCCACGCTGATTCTTTCGGTTCGTGGTCACCACTCTAGAACCCTTCTGCGCCAACAGCCGTCAGTTCTTCAAATTTTAAGAAATACAAAAAGCCAATTCTGTACTTTTGTAGTCTACACGCAATAACAGCCAAAAGTATCACGTATAAGACATTCGGAGGCAACGCGCGGGATGTATTCCTTATTGTGCCTCGTGACAGTTCGTGAAGGATTTTTACGAGTGCCTCGATGTGGTCACCGATGTCACTCTAATGAAGCCTTTTTTACGACTGAGCCATGCTGGTCATGTGGCCATGTGTAAATGAAGACAACGTAATACATCTTCCATAAGTCCTAAGAAAGTTGATGTGTTGAATGCTGATATTATTAATATTTTGATAAAATAAACAAGAGTATAAGTAAGAAAATATCTACCTACCTCTGTGGGCAATAAAAAAAAACTTAACTGTAGACTGCTGCTTCTCAGAGCTTCAAACTCAAGACAATATAACGTCAATTTCAATCTTGCAACAATCAGAGGAATATAAGTATAAGCATAATTTACTACTTATCAGACAAGAGAGCGACGAAGGCTCAATTACCACAGTTCGCTTAATTTCTCACACTCACCTTCTTCTATGGAAAAGAAAAGCACACTTATTTTTTATTTATTTTTCCTTCACAACACAGGGAAATGAAATTACCTATAGAGTTAAGTGCCTGCGTCACTTTGCATACTAGGTACTTGAAATTGTAACTTACAAAAAATTAATAACGATGTGCGATGTGAGTGGCCTGAGTTCCTTGCCAGTTATTCTTATGACCCTTTTACGGTAGTAGATCCACGCTGATTTCAGCATGAATGGGCCGGATCGTCCGGGGAAGTACTACCCTCTCATAGAAGATCGACTTAAGAGTAGTAGTATCCGTACTACTGCGTTTCGTTCGGTGAGTGAGAGCGCCGGAGGCCCAATTTCCCCCCTTTCCTCTTTCCTCACGTCCCTCATTTCCTTCCCCTAACCCCATTCCCAGCCGCCATAGTGGAGGTCACCATACCAGCAGTTTAAAACGATAGCTTTTGGTATGGTGGCCGCCACTTCTGGATTCCACTGACTGCTTACCATCAGGCGGGGTGGAGTCACTTTGGTAGGCTATACAATAAAAAAAAAAAAAAAAAACCCTACCCAGAGGCAGCGAACTGGCTGTAAGTTCATTGGCTGACTTCATGTAATTTTGATATTCTTATGCATCACTTTTTGATTCAAATGAAATAAATGCTTTGACTTCCTTTTTTCACTCACCTTCTTCTAGGAAGAAGTCACCTTCTTCTAGGAAGAAGAAGGGTCGCGACCGACAACGACTTGGTTGCATTTTCTTAGCATTGTTATTGCGATCCTTGGGTTGTTCATAGGTTACGGTTACTCGTTTCTTAGTTTAATGTTGAAGTTACATTGCAAGGCAGTTAAGTTTAAGTTAAGTAAAAAAATGTATGCAAACTTCTAAAAAAGACGTGCGCTTAGCACCCCATATACTTAACATATCTAACCGCGCCGCTATTACGTACAGATCAGACATGTTGATCTGAAGAAAGACATCAATAACGCTCCCCCACTCGTTTCATATCGCGTTTGATACATCAAGTATTGAACATTAGCTGGGCAACATACGGAGAGATTTTTCTACAACTTAAGTGGCAAATAAAAATACTAAAAAAGCACAAATACAAGATTTTTGTCAAACGTTCGTTCGTTCATTTTCGAAGGAAAAGTAAATGACTGTGGTAAAGGTGACCTAGTAGTGGATAGTTAGGCCTTGGGCGCTCGCACTCTCTAATACTTTACGTCGATTTACTATTAGCGTGTACTACAGCTTCGGTCATATACGATGAAACCAGCAAGGATCTACTAATGAAATATTATGTACAAGCTGCGGCCTACGGCTTCACGGATTAAAATGTGTTTTGACTCCCTCGGGAACCAGACCGATTTTTGGGGTAAAAAGTAGCCTATGTACGTCTCTGGTATCGAGTCTAACTACATACCAATATACCAATTATAGAAATCGGTTCTGCCGTTTAGACGCTGAGTAGTAACAAGCACACACACACTTTCGCATTTATAATATTACTAGGATTTGTCTGAAATGTGTAGAATCGTTCAGATTACTGTAATACAATATTCCAACATTCAAACTTCAATAAATACCCTTATAATCAGAGTCTCGCTGCTGATTTCACTGTATTTCTTTTATTAACATAAATTTATTAATAAATGACAAAAATATTCTCACAATACCAAAATAAACTCCCCTATATTTTCACCTTACGAAATCTCAATTTCATAATATTCACCTCGTGTCCCTATACAAATAAAGTTGAAATTCGCTTACATGCAAATCTTGAGTAAGCTATTGAAAAGAAATTGTAAAAATAAAATCAAAATGTGATACGTTTGTCCTCAATTTGCAGAACGTGGTGTTATTTGCCTGAGGCGTATGTACTCATATGTTTGCGTTTCCTCCCTTATAAGTGCTTGCTTAAGATTGCATTGGTTGTCTTTTTGTAACCTTATTGAGGAAATTGGATCGTGTTGTTGATATTACCGATAGAAAAAGGGAGTTACCACGTGTTTAAATGATTTTTTTAAGTTTTTTGGTATTTGAATTTATTTGCTATAGTGTTATGTACATACGAAAACTATATTACCTAATATGGCAGTGAGCGTAAATATTATTTAGAACATAGTTATCTTCAAAATCAAAATTAGCATGCCCGAACCCATCGAAAGACTTTCACTGCTGGACATGCGACATTGATAACTATTTTAATGAAATAATAACTTTTGTTTAGGTCTAAACAACTTCTAACCACGACTACGTGTCTACCTTTGACTTTAGCTGAAAGATGGCCACTGCCGAGATTTTTCTCCCATTCATTGGTTGCCCGCAACATTTACTAGAACATTTGCGTTTTTAATAATACCCAGCCTGTTTAATCTCCCACTGCAGAGCAAAGGTCTCTTCTCATATAGAGAAGGCATAAGCAGTAATCGCCACGCTTGCTCAAGGCGGATTGACACTACCAGACTTTAAGTCCAGGTTTCCACGATGTTTTCCTTCACCGTCAGTCAGAAATACCTAAGATAAACTTAGAAAGTACATATGATTTGATAAAATTACATTGGTACTTTACCGGATTCGAACTCATCAACTCGAAAGTTTAAAAGTAAATATCATCACCTCGTGTTTACGAAGCTGGTGCCTTATCCACTGTCCAATTACTTCAATATAAATACCATTAATGTTAAGTTCTTATTTATTTATTTGTTACTAATCCAATCAATCTGCAACAGAAAATTTTTCCGAGTCACAATAGACCAAACTGAAGCACCCTCAACTCAGGTATCAAACTATAATTCGGCCCGCGTACGGAATAGTAATGTGCATGATATATATTCAAACTAATATGACATGCCTTTGCCTCCGTCACTGCTGACATTGATTTGCTTCTTTTAAATTGTGGACAGGTTATACAATAGAGAACCAGATAGAACAAATATTATATTATTACGGTTGTAGACGTTTGAAAAGGTTTATTGGTGCTGAGGAATGTACTTACGAGCACTAACATAAAAACAATTATCTTGTTTTAAGTTAGTTAATAAAGTTGTTTACTTTTAACACCGATGGATCTTGTTAACCCAAATGGCACACTTTCTAATCCATATTATTATTATCATCATTTACACAGTAGTAGATCCACGCTGGTTTCAGCATGAATGGACCCGATCGAGCGGAGAAATACTACCCTCTCATAGAAGATTAACGTAAGAGTAGTAGTATCCGTACTATTGAGTTTCGTTCGGTGAGTGAGAGTACCGGAGGCCTAATTTCTCCCTTTCCTTTTACCTCACCTCTCTCAAACCTTTCACCACCCCACTCTCTTCACGGAAGGCAGCGGCTTCGCAGTATCTCAAGCATTGCAGGAGCAATGCTATAGACTCTAAGTCGTCGTCTATGACTGACAGTTACCACTTACCCAAATCACACACATGGGTTGTTTCCCCATCTGCTACTGTCAGCAATAAAAAAAATCATCTCGAGAGACGTTCAGTGCAGAATACCTGTGACATCACATCATCCTGATAACAGATCGTTGACTCACTTTACATTGATCCTGCCTACTATGTTGCATTTGTTCTAGAACTTTTTCTGCCTCACTATTATTAGTTCTGCAAGCTATGTCCAAGTTTATTTTCTTAAAAATTTAAATAGTTTGTGCATTACAGCATGATTGTTACCAACCCTAATACAGATAAATGTAGTGCAGGAGAGGGATTTTTGATGGCAGCGCGAGGGACCAAACTATTTATATTGAATTTGTTACGTTACACAATTTATTATTTCGAGTTTGCCAAACGATTTACCGCATACGTCACAAGCTCGTTTTCTCGTTTGTTTATTCAGGTAGCCGTTTTGAAGGGTGGATTGAATTGTTTAAATATTGCATCTATTTTGTATTGTATATCTATACTAGCTTCTCGTGGCTCGGTTTCACCCACGTCTTTGCTTACTGCTCTGCTCCCGTCGCCAGTAGCGTGATGTTACATAGCTTATAACCTTTTCAATTAAAAAACATTTTTTGTAAATTCGACTGGTAATTGCAGAGATTAGCGCGTTCAAACAAACAAACTCTTCCGATTTATATAACAGTATAGATAGTATTAGTTTCCTTAGGACGTGAAAAGGTAATGCAATACTAACTATTAATGTCACTTTTATTATCATCTCCACCAATCCAAGCCTGTTCTCCCGAGCATCTTTAATTAATGCTATAAACATTAATAATATAATAATAATAATAATAATATTCTACCACATTCACACAGCGCCATCTAGCCCCAAATTAAGCAATTATATTTGCTTGTGTTATGGGTACTAAACAACTGATATACTACTTATATACACTTTTTTTTTTGTAAATACATGCATATTATAGATAAATTACACCCAGACACAGAACAAACAATCATGCTCATCACACAAAGGTTTGTCCTGGGTGGGAATCGAACCCACGACCTCCGGCTTAGCAGTCAGGGTCACTAACCACTAGACCAACAGGCCAGTCACATTACCTGTGGACAATACTTTTTTTTTTATTTCCGTCAGTGGCAAACGAGCAAACAGTCAGCAAGTGGTAACTGTCGCCATGAACAACTCAGAGTCAACATCAAACTCAAAGATAGTACGCATCCTACTCTTACGTAGATCTTCTATGAGAGCGTAGGTCCGGTCAATCAGCCCATTCATGCTGAAACCAGCGTGAATCTGCTACTGTTAAAAATACGTGATGCCGAGACAAACGAAGTAGGTGCAGTAAATGAGCAAGCTTTATAAATATCAATGCACGTAATATATTCAGATCTATCATGCTGAGATATATTAATCTCGATCATAAAACTAAAGGAGTATAAACTTAGTATTCCGTTAAAACTTCCATTCGGTAAAATGTTCAAGTTTCCGTTCCGGACGTAGTCGAAGTTCGGAATTCAAATTCGAAAAATACGCTCCTTTCCGCTTCCGGCGTTTGATTCCTTCAGTGATACTATGTTTCCTCTATGCTATATTGAGAGTGTTTTCTTATTAGCATCGACGTATTCAATACTAAATAATTTCTGTACGTACAGTTTTTTATTTTATTTTCTAGGAATAGCAAGTAGCTAATTTAAATTTTAGCTTAACTATGTTTGTTTTATTGGTATTTTGTGATAATATATTGTACCAAAATAAATGTGTATATATACTTACGTTTGGAAAAAATGTAAATACGCTAATAGTTTTGATTTTGTAACCGAAATATCAACATTTAAAATTGTTTGACAATGAGCGTCATTTGACTGAAATATGGTGGCAATATTAATTACAGCACCTGTTCTATGTTTACGATATTTATCTGTAAAAATCTGAGAAGATTTAAATATTAATGATAGACTAACCAACTGGGGTGCTAAAAGCTTGAATAATTAGTTTAATTTGATATAATTAGTAATTAACTAGATAAAATTTAACTAGTTATCCATACTAAAACCATGATTTTCGGTACTTCACATGAGATTTAACAGGTGATTAGTAAATTTTTCGTTGATCAGCCTTTCAGAAACTGAGAGTAAATCAATAAATACTCTTTTCAAATTTAGGTTCTAACACAATGACATAAATAAGAGTACAAAAGCACAACTGTTTGCACACACGCCTTTCGCAACGCGACATTACTTTGGAAAATTGTTAAATTATATCGTACATAAATTCACGTTGGAAACAATGTTGTTGTCATACCATCCACCATTGATATTTGGAATTCCAAAGTGAATCGTCACTTTGTTTGATTGTGTGATTAGCATCCAAGTGGTATCGAATATTTTTTTACAGTGTTTATGTTTCTGAAGTCCGATATATTTTTCGACTGCTGAATTCAATGTTTTTTTGAGCGTATGAATGTATGTATGTGGGTATGTATGTATATTTTTGGCACGTTCTACAGCCTTAATGGCTTGATAGAGTTTAACATATGAGGTGTCATTAGATTCGTATTGATTGTGGGAGTGACATAGGGTATTTAATATTGCAATTTAGCGACAGCACGACTTTGGTTTCTTTCTTTTCAGTTCGTTTTAGACATACGGACTTTTTGTTTTTTAGTAATATATTTTGCTTTTTTTTTTAGATCAAATTAGGTCAACATCATATATGTATCAACTAGAAAGCAAGACTATTTTGTTACCTTTTAAAAATGACTCTTTAAACAACTACATCTACACAAAGTATACAACATACAAGATAGCGGTATAGTCTTAGAAACATACAAATACAAAAGGCACATATTCAGCGTACTCACTCAGAAAATGTATTAATCGCATAAAATTTGTTTGTTTGTTTCATGTAGATTAATCTCACAAGGTTTTGTATCCTCGCAATCCTAGCAAAGCAAGCCTAGTACCAGTTTGTATTCTGTAACGCGATCGACACGCTTATGACGCCTGTTCCAAACTCTTAACCAATCATAGGCCCTTGGCAAGTGATAAAGATTTCTATTCTATTCATAAAATAGATTAAAAATGTATTGGATTGACATAAGCTAACGCCAACGCTTATGTCAATCTCATACATTATTTTATCTATTTTATTTATTTATTTATTTATTTTTACATTATTTACCACGGTTAAACTAATAACAGTAAACAATTCAAATTAAAAGTGTGTAATACATTGTAGCAACAAGCAGACAATAATATAATTCATATATATAAACATTAAAAATTACACTCGATCCTCTCACAGTACCTACCCCAAACATTCCGATAAGATCACCTTCCATTCATCCGCAAACATATCACATTGTGGTCTTTGGTCCAGAAGAGCGTTGAACGCGGCCAGCGTTCGCGGCAATGGGGAATTAGCTCGAGCCACAGTCCTGCAGCTTGGAACAACAAACAATCTGTGCTTTCTGCCTCGGTGATAGTTGTTCGGAACGAACAAGGAATATGAATATGAATAGAATAGAAATCTTTGACACTTGTCTAGGGCCTCAGGAGGGCCAAATGCGGTAAAAGTTTCGTAAAAACATTCCGCTATAGGCACCCAGAATGCTCCGCGTCACCTAAAAAACAAGAGAATAGAGAGAGCTCATACAGTCAAAAAATAATCAACAAATAATATAAAAATATAACATCATTAGCATATTCGTATTGCATCTCCTACGCACCCTCCTTTAATAGATATGTATCAAATAAAAAACGACGTACATACTTCTTTCACCAAATTGGTTCAATTGTGTTCGACAATCGCTCTTTGAGATAAGATGCGTTAACAGCCTTGCATTGGGTATAGGTTTTGTGTGACAGATCAAAGATTAAAGAGATTTATCGTTTTGTCTTATTGACAAATCTGTACTTTTTATCTGATTATTTTGTTCAAGTTTGATGGCAAATAAGTATCATACACGATGGTAAGATGGCTATTATAATCTATGAGTATTGCTGTGTTCTGTAAGCATTCTGAAATAATTAAGTTGTTTTGAAGGCCGAAGAGGATTAGAACGGATTTTAAAAAAGAACAGAACCAAAAAATAATTAGATGCACTCACTGATTAAAACACAATACTATAGAAGCTACTACTACTGCACTGTTGGTCTAGTGGTTAGTGTAACTGACTGCGACGCCGGGTGTCGTGGGTTCGATTCCCGCGGAAGGCAAATATTTGTGTGACGAACATTTGTATTTGTCTTCAGTCTGGGTGTTTCCTATGTATTCTAAGTATGTATTTACAAAAAAAAAAAGTATGTATATATATTATATTTTAGTTATCTAGTACCCATAACACAAGCTCTGCTTAGCTTGGGACTAGATGTCGGTGTGTGATAGTGTCCACTTATTATTTATATTATTATAATACTTGTGCTAACTAACTGCGCCCTGCGGCTTCGCCTTCGCGGAAATGGTATGTGTTCCAATAATGTAAATCGGGAACCAGAACGATTTTTGGAATAAAAAGTATTCTATGTCCGTCTCCGGCACCAAATCTATGATACTAATTATCATCGCATTTATAATATTAGAAGAATATTCTTATATTTTAGACTGGCCTGTTGGTCTAGTGGTTAGTGACCCTGACTGCTAAGCCGGAGGTCGTGGGTTCGATTCCCACCCAGGAAAAATCTTTGTGTGATGAGCATGATTGTTTGTTCTGTGTCTGGGTGTAATTTATCTATAATATGTATGTATTTGCAAAAAAAAAAAAGTGTATATAAGTAGTATATCAGTTGTTTAGTACCCATAACACAAGCAAATATAATTGCTTAATTTGGGGCTAGATGGCGCTGTGTGAATGTGGTAGAATATTATTATTATTATCATTATTATTATTATTCTGTTTTGCTTGTACTAATTTTTTAATAAAATAAGCAAGAATCTACTTCTGTACCTAAAAACCCCTTATTGATGTAGCACTACCACGAGGCGATGAGTGTACTTCTCACTGTTGACAGTGCAGAACATGTATTAGAAAATTAATATATATTAAGAAAACTATTTTTCTGACGTGACGTCAGTATTTAGCTGCTTGTCTTGTTTCGTATTATGTGTATGGTAGAAAAATCAAATAAAGGAACTACACTTAATAACTAACTTTTCTTTTTTTTTC
The DNA here is from genome assembly GCA_963082885.1 of Parascotia fuliginaria. Taxonomy (NCBI): domain Eukaryota; kingdom Metazoa; phylum Arthropoda; class Insecta; order Lepidoptera; family Erebidae; genus Parascotia; species Parascotia fuliginaria. The sequence continues at coordinate 1,717,994 of OY720191.1, forward strand.
TATTTATCTAAACCCTTTTATTTTATAAACATATCAGTTCTATTGTAAAAACATAACTTCATCTTATCTAAAATAATTCAAAATATATAATACAAAAATAACCAGAACTCGTTTAAGGCAAAGGTTCGAACTCTTTTCATGAATAAATTGGCAGAATCAGCTAAATAACTATGTCTAATGATATAATGTATAATTATGTATGTACATATATGTATAATAATATGTATATTTATTATGATATTTTGTGTATTTTTATTGTTTTTCTTTTTTTTTTGTAATAATTTATATGATATATTTATATCTATGAAGTAAAATAATTATTGGATTTAGCAAAAGTTAGTTTTCAATATTAAACTGTCATGTACCTACTGCGTTTTAACTCTGCATCACCCGATAGGTTGACTGGTAGATAATGCCTTTGACATTAAGTCCGCCTTTATGCATTTATGTGTGTAAAAAGCTTGAATAAATAAAATAAATAAAATACAAATAAAATTAAAGTTTACGAAATAACATATGAAATGTGCTTTACGCTTCATACGACATTTCATAAAATATTTTTACAGTGTCCGAACTAGGTTTAGATATTATACTAATAACTTAACCTATTACATTTGACAACCTATGTGGTTCGGTGGTACTGTATATGGACTGCCATGCAGAGGTTGCGGGTTCGATACCCGCTCAGTGCAAATATTTGTGTGCATTAACATATCTATTTGCATTTATCTGAGTGTTTCTATGTATAACATGTATTTACAAAAAAAAGTATTTAACTATGTTTATCCGCATTCTAGAACCCATATCACAAGTTATAAATATATGCTTACTTTGGGTCTAGATGGCGATTTGTGGTTGTTGTGGGTTCGCTGACGAATTAGGAGAAGAACTGGCAAGAAACTCAGGCCACTCTTTTTAATGGCCAGGTTATTACAATTTTTGTAAGTTACAATTTCAAGTAGCATGCAAAGTGAGTCTATAAGTAATTATTACAGCTTTCTATGTTGTAAAGAAAAATAAAAAGTAAAATGTTTGCTTTACGGGCTGCCTCAATTTGCATATTGCTACAGAAGGTAAAGGTAAAGGCAACATGTGAACTGTGGTAAAATTTTCAATGTAGGTTAATAAACTGTTAATAAACTGGTAACATTTATTATTTTTCACAGAGAAGATAGAATAGTAACTACAACCTGTGTAGTGTTGAGTACAATTATTAAGCATCGAGTTTAGAGCACTATCAACAAAAGACTTGTACTTTTCCTTCAAAGATTTTCTTATCACGATACCACTATTCACAAAAACAACCTTTCATTTTCATTCTACACTCGTATACAATGTTACAATTTCCATAACCACGTCGAATATAAAAATTTACAAACCATGAATGCCCATAGCTCGTCAATAAAATCGACATCACAATAAGTGGGGTTCTGTTATAAATTTTAATGCATGCAACATTTAATAATAACCTGTGAGGCGTTTGTTGGGGGATATCGGCGGTTAGGATATTGAAATTTTCTTTTATGGATATCGTCTATTAAAAAAATGTACGGAAATGTTTTACAATATCTTGAATATACAGACAGACGGTTATTATTATTTTTTTTACTTTTTTTTTAAATTCCTGCGCTTTGGAACGTCCAGTGTCGCGAGGTACCTACCTACTTTGCAAACGTAAAATTTACATTTTGCATGAAAGTTTAGTTCTAAGAGTAAACACCAGGAGCGCTATACATTTTAATAAACAAAATTATTCACCGGCGAAAACACACTAACTACTACAGCTACTAATGTTTTTTTTAATTACCTTTAGAAATTACTCGATTAAAATCTAACAAAGATGAACATCAGTTTTTACTAATATCTGTTACCGGACACAACATGGTGTCCGGTGTCCGATGTTCGTGTCAACGCCGTGTTGTGCTGACAACCTCACGCCACAAACTTCATTACGTATCCGAAACGTCAAAGTAGAGACGCTGCCTCACTGCGAGCGGGAGAAAGGGTTGTAGGTAGATTGTAATTTTTTTCCGACAATCATAAGTGTAGGTAAATGGTCTATTAAATAAAATTAATCTCACGTTTAAATGAATAAATGATTAAATAAAAAAAAGGAAAACTACATTGTTTCATGTCTGTTCTCGTAGCTTTCTAAGAGCTTAATAAATACTATGCTACGCGCAGCGACGTTACTTTTGTGGTGCATTAAAATTTTACTTTACTCGCTTGTATGCTAATTTTGGTATATTTCTTTCTCATGGGGAAGCCCTTAGCCCAGCCAGTAGTATACGCCTACCAAAGGTGTGAATGACTTCTTCTTCTTCTCTTTTTTGGCAACAGAGCCGACGATTGTGTCAGCTATTTCTGCCAGCGTCAAGTGTAGAATAATATTCTTGTATTTAATCTCTTGTTGATGGTATTAATGGTATATTACAATGATAAAATAGAAAAATGTGGATGAAATTAAATGACAACCATCTTCCGTGAAAACAAAAGATGGACTCCGAATGACATACTCCTGAAAATTATTTTTTTTAAACGTTGACCATGTGAATGACACTTTTATTGGCTATCTTGACACAACGTAAATATTTATTTATTTATTTATTTATTTATATATACACAACATACGACTATAAGATATATTAGATGTCGTCGACATATAAGATGTCGTCTATTTTTTCTAATGTCAACTTTCTAACAATAGACATGAGGATAATTAAATTGGTTTATGAACTGTATTAATTTAAGTAACAGCTGCTATTGTATACATATTAAATAAATAAAAATTAAAAATATTTAAATAATAACGACAAGGTATTTTTAAACCATTATAAATTTCTACAGTGTCAAAAATAATTTATTGCTAATCGCTATCAGTAGCACCTCGCCGCGTCAACTGTCACACCGCGCGTGGCATAGACGCGTGGAAGCGTTGACGCGCGTCCAGCTAATTGTTAATTAATGCGCTAACGCTAATGCCACGATCAGTGATAGATGCGAATCGGATTTGGATTCAAATTGACTCGCGCTTAGTGATCCGCGCTTAGCGATTATGGGTTATTAATTGTGTAATTGTTGAGTGATGAATGCATTGTGTGGTATCATAGAAGGGTAATTAGATGGCAATACTTAAATTATTAATTTGTTTTTGTGGTACAATTTATTGTTAGTATTGCTTTATTGCGTGGCAGTGCCTTTCATAGTTTTGTAGAGGATGTATGGTCGATTTTTATAATAGACAAAACTTTGTATGTTTCATAACTATTTGTTTCAAATCTTAAATTACTTACGTAATTACTACTACAATGACGCCCAGTTTCTGAAAGGCTGATCAACGAAAAATTTGCAAATAGATATGTTAGTGAAAAATCTAGCAAATGTTCGGAGAGCTCACAATTAGTTACTTGTGAATCTGACAATCGATTAAATACCTAAATTGTTAACTTAAAGTTCAAACACAACTTTAAAAATAAATAGGCATGGCAGTACAATACAATCAATGACTTAACCCTTTAATGTTCATGCAATTTTTCTAAAACTTTAAAATGCAATTCCAATTTTAAAATCGCCAAACTTTATATCACCGCTATATCTTCCGAAAGCCGCGAGCGACAGTTCGGCTCATCGATCGACTTCGCACAAATAGATCGTGACAAATTTTACACTCGCACGCTTGACGTTGTTTTATGACCATCTTAATTCCTTCAGGGGTACAAGTTAAAAGAGATACTAGTGTTGTTTGTATTAAATTGCAAATGTGTTGTGTAATGTGTAATGTAGAAAAATTCAGTATTTTGGAATACTTACAGACTAAACCAAACAAGTTTAACAGTTATTAGGTCTAAGATTTTTGTTACTGAGGATCAAATATTAAATAAGAAATTAAATATAAAATAACACTTTGAATAGATTTAGGTAAAAATAAAACATTTCATTATTATAATAAAAAATGGCAAGTTTAATTATATTTAATTACTAAACGAAAAAAATATTACATATTTTTAGATTATTATATTTTTCTTAAATTTAAGGTCACTTACAAGGTAGCGGACAATCGATGGTAGAGGGTGGCTTGTAGCCGATCTATGTGGAGATTCATTGGAGTAAGCCCACATTCAGCATGACGCGTTTTAAACTAACAAAAATAAGTATGAAAGCTATTTCTATGACATAATATCTTCTACTTGCACCACTCACATACTCTTCCCACTGTCGAAGTCTAAAGTCCTTTTTAAAAATGTATTCCGATTGTAAATGGGAATAAAAAGTTTTATTTTATTGGATGTGGTAGCTTTAAGAGTCGGTTAAATTCAAATAACCCGTTAATAACTGTTTGAGTCTGTTTAGGGTTACAACCTTGTTTACTACATAGGCTAATTTTATGCTCCTTTTTAACAGACCCTAGTTTTATCGATACGGGGCTTGGTACCAACAAAATATTAAGACTTCTTGTCATAAGCAGGGTTTATGTACATAATATTTTGATATTTTATTCCTTTTAAATAACTCTGATATTAAATATGATACGTAAATAACAGAAAACATTACTTATCGAAAAACAAATGCTTGTGCACCACATAAATATTTGTATCTATTATTTATTTATTTATTTATTATATTCAACTGCTCACTACACTAACATTGTATCGATTACACTTCGAAGAAACAACCCACGTAATGGCAAATAATAGACCACGCTTATCTATAGGTATATAAAAAGTTACTTTTACTACTTCACATAGATTTTATCCTGAATAGACGTTGAAAAAGAAATACAATTCTCTTCTCTTCAGGCCATAAATAAAAGTACCACATTCCAGAAATTCGTACCTCGTACAGTTGCAGATGATATACAACCCCGCTCAGCTCTTATTGAGACGCAAACGGATGAAATATTGGACGCGGGCATTACCCTTAGCCGACTTTGATCCAGTGATAAATATGGTGCGAATGTGACGATCCCAAGTAACAACGTATTGGGAATTTTAAATGAGTGAACATTTTAGGGTTAGATTTCGATTCATAGTATTGTGTATAAATTAGATATCATAAACTCAGTTGTTTTAGTTCTTTATAAACAACATTAAACACCGTAGAATACTATTTTTACTTTGTTTCGTCATAATTATAATTATGATAGTATGAATCAAAGTCTAACCCTATAATGTTCCCTCATTTAAAATTCCTAAAACGTTGTTACTTGGGATCGTCACATTCGCACTATATTTATTAATAGATCAAAAACTATTAAAAAAAAACAAATGCTCCATTAGGGCAGTAAAAATTGATATATTCGTCTTTTTCTTTAAACATTCCTTTGTACGTATCTCTATAAAGTAAAAATACCCCTATACCCCTATTGTAAGCATTTTCCCACAGTTTTGTAGCCTGTAATCGTGTAGTCTCTGGCTTACTGGTAAAATGACTACCCCTCTACCCCATAGGAAAACGTGTAAATTTTCTAATTTGATAAAACATTCGATTTTTAAATATTTAATTTTCAAAAACATAACTGCGATCATTATTCCATTCATAAATAGAAGAAAAAGGCAGAAGTATCAGGACCGAGGGGGTATTTGGGCTGCCGGCGCTCTGACTCACCGAGCGAAACATATTAGCAGAAAACTAATATTCTTACGTCGATCTTCTATGAGAGGGTAGTACTTCCTTGGTTGTAATATTTATAATTTATCGATTTGTGCTTCTATTTGAAAGCACAGATTAAAATATGTTACATCTTCATTGACCACATTTATCCGGATGTGTATTCTTAATCTTCTTATGATAACAATGTCCCCCTCGTTTTTAATATCATCTGTATAATAAATAGGTTAACATTCCCTTTATGAAGGAAAAACCTATTAACGAACGGCAAATGTATCAAAGTGTCTATTGGGGAATCACTCGTAATATTTCTATGAGTTACGTTTTCGTGATAGGTAAATATTTTCTCGAAGTGTAAAATGCATGAAAAACACCCTACTAATATTATAAATGTGAAGTGTGTATGTATGTGTGTGTATTTGTTAGCTCAGGGCCTAAACGGCTGAAACGATGTCAATGAAATTGATATGTAGATAGATTCGGTGCTGGAGACGGACATAGGCTACTTTTTATCCCAAAAATCAGTCTGGATCCTGAAGGAGACAAACCATTTTTTTTTATTATAGTGAGTAATTAAGTAGTCAGATTACTCATGTGCTGTAACTACGTCATAATTATAAACTTAAATAGAAGTATACTAATCGCCAGGATAACAATTTTCTACTAATTTCATACTCTATCACATATTCTTAGCTAGAGTTTCCTACCTACACTAAATATACATCTTAATAATTTGCTAGTTTTTACTGATACTCTCAACTGCCAGCCATTTCTATGCACAATTACGTGTACCACCGCCATTGACACCCCAGAATATTGTGTAAACACCCCAAAGCGAAATGCGACAAAATAAAATATCTATTACTATTAAGGATAATGACGGGCCTTCTTAAACATGACTTAATATCAGTTGGAAAAAATATTACGCTCATCAGCGAGGCTCAGCGTTCCTTTTTTAAAAAGTGGATTTATTTTGCATGCGATATTTTTCATTGATGTCGTTAATCGGCAATGATGGCGAATGATGTTGATGATAGTACATTTGTAGGATGATTGTTAATTTTAGTTCATTTATGGCTCGTCCTTAATTTATTATAAAGTATTTTGTACATATTATTAGCAATTAAGCTTGCAAGAAGCAAACAGATTGTAAGATCTAATATGTAAAGTGAACTTATTATCCCAAACAATGGCGACCTAACACAAAAATCATTCAACACAGAAAAATGGACAGCGGGTTGTCAAAAAAATCCAAGCAAAGCGGTTGTGGAAACCATTGTTTAGTAGTCGACGGCTCTTGGGTAAAATGATTATGATTATGAATCAATTCTATTAAAGTTTTCTTACGTCCCTCAATACTTTCACGTACCCCACTCCCTTCACGGTAGGCAGTGACTTCGCAGAGTCCCTTGCATTGCAGGAGCAATGCTAGGGACTCTGAGACGTCCATGAGTGACAGTTACCACTTACTGTCACGTGGTCTGTTTGATCGTCTGCCACTTTTGGCAATAAAAAAATGGATGCCATCTAGCAGTTGCATGGTGCGAGAAATTTAAACAGTTCAACAGATATTGTCGTACGTTGATCTTTCTAGATTTAGCAATTTATTCCAAAAAGAAATATAAGTTCTGGTCCACACTGCCATTGTACGAATGGAGTAGAAAAAATAAAAGTAGCCGCTAACGACAATAGTTTGTGAACAATCGTTTGTCATCCGTCTGTATTATGCTGACTGTATCTTTACGCTTCAATAGTATTTGTAGAGTCAGCAAAAACAATTTTATTTTTCGGTCTATTTTTTACTATTTTGTATTTGTATTATTTAAAGTACTGCCAGTTCTTCATGGTCCAGTTGCCAAAAACCTCACAGCATCGTGTCTTTTCTTAAAAGCGATAAGTAGAAGTATACCTTTGTTATACCTTTATAAAGCGATATGTAGAAGTACACTTATATTTTTCTTAAGGTCAGGCAGTTAAGTTACCTAGGATGTATGTAGATAGGCGATTGTATTGCCCAATCAGGGAATTAACTTTACGGCACCGAGAAAGTTACATTTCTATGATTCCATGAGTCTTGGTATAAAGGTTATAATTTAACAAAATGGCCGCCGTAGCTAGGATTGTGTCCACCAGATGGAGATGGTCTATATTTGATGCTAAAAAGAAAAGACGTTATGATGAAGGTACCCGCTTTGTAAGCACGAGATTTTAGGTTCGAACCCGGACAAATACCAATTTGATTTTTCAAATCATATATTATGTACTTTCTTATTTTATCTGGACATTACTGAAGGTGAAAGCAAACATCGTGAGGAAACCTGGACTTCTGAGGAAGTTTGAAGCAAGCGTGACGATCAATGCTCATACCTTCTCTGTATGAGAAGAGGCCTTTCCTTTCAGTGAGATAGTAGAGGGCCGATATGATAAATTATGAAAAGATTTTTAACATTATAGACTTAAATTACTGTTTAAGAGTTTACTAACCAAAGTGAAACCGTTTTTTGAAAGGTTAATAAGATACAAAATATCTATTATGTAATAGAAATGAGATAGTACTGTGTTTTTTTTCTAACGGTATTTATAACAACATGAGTAAACTTATATCATTATCGAGTGTTCTCTGAACGTATCTTAATCGACGGCGAAAACATTGTTTCGTGGTTAACATTACCCCTACTAGTGTGTAGACTTTGCCGTTTTTAATATGTCAAATTATGCGTCTGTCCTTGTGTTTGGTTATATATACGGCAATCTGTGATATTCATGTTACCATCATGGGTCATAGCTATAGTCATAGCAGCGATTATTACTTTACAATATAAATGAGTAAATACTTGACAATGAAAATAAATGAAGATTTCTTATCAATTTGACATCGCCAATAATAATAATAACAATATGTCGTCTCTATCACACACCGTCATCTAGTTGGGATTAGATGCGAAGCAGTGCTTGTGTTATGGGTACTAGATAACTGATATATAATACATATACTAGTACATACTTTTTTTTGTTAATACATACAAATACAAATGTTCATCACACAAATATTTGCGTTCCGCGGGAATCGAACCCACGACACCCGGCGTTGCAGTCAGTTAAACTAACAACTAGACCAACAGTGCAGTCAAATGTGCTGCTAGTGTGGTGCTCGATGCCTTCGCTGTATGAGAAGAGACTTTCGTCTGGCAGTGTGAATATCGACGACGATTACAAAACAGAACTGCTCACATAGAACCAACTAGTATCATACTCGCTCATGATAAAATCGATCGAGTTCTCATCTCGAATGCTTGGTTAGGGTCTCCGCTAACTCCCACAATCTCTGGTACATTATTTATAGAGTAAACTTTGTTATTGTTTTTCGTTATAAGTGGTATAATAATTTACAATATAACAATAACAGTTGGGTAACAAAACTTTGTATCTAAGAACTTATGTTTTTGGTTGATCGGTGATTTAATGGCCGGCACTTTTGGATCGGGATTTTGTTTGGTGGAGTCAAATATATAGCAAAAATTTAATTAGATCAACGATAAATATTTTTTCAAATTCGACTGGTAGTTTCAGAGATTAGCGCGTTCAAACAAACAAACAAACTGTTCCACTTTATATATTAGTATATATGTATTTATGTACTTATACGTAAACATGTATTATTATATGTATGTATATTAAACTTCATTAATTATATTTATGTATTCTTATAATGTATGTGTCTATAGGTTACGCTGCACTGGAGGATATGTTTAAGCTTCTGACCTGGAATGGACTTGGCATCAACATAAACGGCGAGTACATCACTGACCTTCGATTCGCGGACGATATCGTGGTCATGGCTGAGACCGTGGAGGACCTCAGTGCAATGCTCGATGACCTCAGTAGAGTCTCTCGACAAGTGGGCCTAAAAATGAACATGGACAAGACCAAAGTCATGACCAATGTCCATGTTACACCCACTCCTATCACGGTCGGAGGATCGATGCTCGAATTCGTTGACGAGTACATATACCTGGGACAAACAGTCCGATTAGGTAAGTCCGATTTCGAGAAAGAGGTCACTCGTCGAATCCAGCTCGGCTGGGCAGCGTTCGGGAAGCTACAACATATCTTCACGTCCGCACTACCGCAGTGTCTCAAGACTAAGGTCTTTGACCAATGTGTGTTGCCAGTGATGACATATGGAGCAGAGACGTGGTCGCTGACTATGGGTCTTATCCGAAGGCTCAAAGTCGCTCAGAGGTCGATGGAGCGGGCTATGTTAGGCGTCTCCCTGCGCGATCGTTTGAGAAACGAAGAAGGCGAACCAAAGTAGCCGACGTAACTCGCAGAATTGCTTCTCTGAAGTGGCAATGGGCAGGACACATAGCTCGCAGAACTGACGGCCGCTGGGGCAGAAAGGTTCTAGAGTGGCGACCACGAACCGGAAGACGCAGCGTGGGCAGACCCCTCACAAGGTGGACCGACGACCTTATAAGGGTGGCGGGCAACCGATGGATGAGGGCGGCGAACGACCGACAACGGTGGTGAAAATTGGGGGAGGCCTATGTCCAGCAGTGGACGTCTTGTGGCTGATATGATGATAGGTTACGATAACCACTCATCAGGTTGATGACATGCTCGTTTAATATTTAAGTTTAAAAAAAAATTCTCCTCGTATAAAAAATAATATCTTATAACCCTTTCATCGCTCTATCACAAAACTGTTAACCCCACCATAACAATACACAAAAGGCAAAATTTAACCGTGTAATGTTTTAATAACGCAGTGTATACGAATCAATTTGTGTGAGTTAACCCTTCGACGCAGGTGTGGCTGCTGTCAATTTTAATAAACGATGCCGCGTGTGTTTTTGATTTAATTGTCTGTTGGCTGTCGAAGGGTTGGGCTTAATGCGTTTATTTTTACTTTGGATGTAGGTTTTTAAAGAACTCACGTAACTGTGACTTTGATCTATATTTAACTAGTGACTGTGATATATTGACAACCGTAGCTTTTTATTTATTTATTGCACACAGAAAGATTCACAGGAAAGAAGATACAAATATAATTTACGAGCTGTTGCCCGCAGCTCCACCCGATTGAATGTCGGTTATATCTCTGTTTATACATTAACAATTTTATACAAACTTTCATCCCTTATTTCGAACCCTATAAGCCATTTTTTCGCAATAAAAGGTAGTAGTATGTTGTTCCCCGAGGTCTAATCTCTATACCAAATTTCATCAAAATCGGTTCAGTGGTTTAGACGTGAAAGCGTAACAGACAGACAGTTATTGTGTGTTTTCTTACGTTGCAAAAACAATTCACGGAAAAAAACCATTGTTGACCTTGGGAATAAAATAAAAGAGGAACGGCAGACATGATAAAGGATTACACGTTGGATTAAAATATTTAAATAAATTTCTCTTTTGTTTCTGATCCGCCGTACAGGGGCGGCGGATCAGAACGCAATCTATATATATAAAAATGAATCTCTATTTCCCTTGGTCATGGCATCACGCGTGAACGGCTAGATCAATTTCGTTAATTCTTTTTTTTTTTTTTTTTTTTTTTCTTTTATATTTATTAGCCTACCAAAGTGACTCCACCCCGCCTGATGGTAAGCAGACAGTGGAATCCAGAAGTGGTGGCCACTGTACCTGAAGCCATCGTCTTAAACTGCTGGTAGGGTGGCCTCCACTATGGCGGCTGGGAATGGGGTTAGGGGAAGAGAATGAGGGAGGTGAGGGAAGAGGAAGGGGGAAATTGGGCCTCCGGCGCTCTCACTCACCGAACGAAACGTAGTAGTACGGATACTACTACTCTTAAGTCGATCTTCTATGAGAGGGTAGTACTTCCCCGGACGATCCGGCCCATTTATGCTAAAACTAGCATGGATCTACTACCTTATATTATTGCCTTAACCATTACGACTGTAAAATAAATCTAGTATATTAATTGACTTGTATATTTAATCTATACTCTTATATAAAGCGAAAGAAAATTCTTTTTGCGTTGCTCGAGGAAGGTTCTAGGCTATGTAACATCACGCTACTGGCGACTGGAGCAGTGCAGTAAGCACAAGCTACACAAAGCTAGTGTTATAATAATATGTTAAAACAACCAAGCTTTTATATGATAAGGGTTAATTATACAATTTTCCACTAACCCTTCTAAACTATTTGACAAATAATAATTTTTCGACAAATTCCGTATCCTAAGTAAGCGTATAAATAATGTAATTAGTTGGAATTAGCGGCTCGTAATAATATAACAATATCGTCGGCTATGGGCTCGCAAACAATATGAGGGATAAATATTTATTAAAGACCCAGAAAGTGTCCACTATTGGGTCGAAAACTAGATGATTGAAAGGCATTTTAGTGGATGCGGTAATGAACTATATTATTTTTGTTAATTTTTTTGTCTGTTTGTATTTTTGTTCAGGATTTAAGTTATAATTTTATTGACAAATTTTAGTTTATTAAAATCTCAATTTCTTATTATCTCAAAAACTACACACAACGGCATCTAGACCCAAAGTAAGCTTAAATTAAAGCTACAAAAAAAATAAAGGTTCTTCAAAACTACAATCTTATTTCTTTATCATTATTATTTTAAACTAATTTGTTTCGATCGGTGAGTAAAAGAGAGGCTTAATTACCACTTTATATTCTCATTATTTTTTTCTTTTATCTCTCTCTTTTTCTTAGTGGAATTTCCAAAACGATTTCTTTAATGCTTATAGAATAGAGCCATATTCACAGATATGGTACAAATCTTTTGAAGCATGTAAATTATGTCTTATATTACCAGCCTGTTTATTGTCTTACTGCAGGGCAAATGCCTCTTCTCATATAGAGAAGACATGAGCATTAATCACCACGCTTGCTCAAGGCGGATTGGCAATTTTAGATATTTAAGTCCAGGTTTCCTCACGATGTTTTCCTTTACTGTCAATCAGAAATGTCTAAGATAAATACTACATACATACTACAGATAGTCTAATATACCTATTACATTGGTACTCGCTCGGATTCGAATCCACTACCTCGTATTTAAGAAACGGGTGCCTTATCGACTGGGCCATTTCGATTATTAATTTTGTCTTATTATATTTACAATCTGTATTTATACCCGACAAGCTACAATTCAATGTTCCGGCCAAACGTTAAAACGAGTTGAGAGTGTTAGCTGTATACGAGTATGTACTTCTGTATTATTTATTGGCGTTTAAGAAACTATGAAGATTTTAATTATTTTGTAAGCTGTTAAGTGTACATAAATAAACGAATAAATAAATAAATAAAAAATTAAATGTTACAAAATTAAATTTAAGCTTATTCTATTATTTTGGTATACACACATAATAAAACAAAGACATTAAAAATAATAATGTATCAATGCTATAATACCGCTTCCAAACTTAGTACCTCCTTGCATACACACGCGGTTGGTCAGTACCGCTAATATATGTAGCCCTCGGGGCACCCTACACTACTGTCATACCTTGTTTTATTATTTAACACACACTACATGTGGACAAATAGTTTACCCAAGGAAAATAGGTTTGGGGTCAGCAGAACGATATTAATAATATTTAAAGCGAAGCCAATTTTGTTTAACTTTTTTTATGTAAATGCTTGTTTTAGAACGTGCAAAATACTTCGATTAACTATTTTTTGTATATTGTAAAGTCGACCAATTATGACAAAAAATCAAAAATAAAACTCAATAAGACTTAAAATGATAGTGATAACTGTAACTGTACTGAGGTAACTTGCAAGCAAAAATAAACCTTATTGTTTTGCGATAATGCAAACGACATTTACTCTAAGGGTGGTAAAGCAATCAATCCAAAAATTCAGCACGTCTGTAAAAATTATCTATTTTATTCTATTATTCTAGTAACTTAAAAAAAATTGTAATAATCTGGCAATTAAAAAGAGTGGCCTGAGTTTCTTGCCTTCTTATGGCCCTAGGACGTCAGCGACTTGGCTGTAGGTTAATTGGACGACATTTTGTAATTTTAACGTTCAGGAGTGTTAATTCAATTAACCCAAATAAATAAATATCTTAAATTTGACTATTCAACTTTCTTATATCCAAAGTACTAAAATCAATAGTTGTAAACTATATCCATAATAACAAAATTAACAATCAACAATTTAAAAGGTTTTCGATCGCGTGTAAAGCTAAGTTAACCCATTACGGCTAACGACCAATAGATAATTGCTTCAGAGAAGGGTTAAAACGTTCAACTGATAAACGGGTGATTTGGACCAAACCCTTAGAATTAACTAAATTGCCTGCTTTGTTATTTAAATACTGTAAACTAAGTCATTATGAATACCAATAGTCTGATAGCTTAAGTAGCGAACATGCAATGAGTCGCAGATTTGAACTTTAGGCGACAATACTCCTTACCACAGGTTTTTCAAATCTATCTAGGATAGCAGAACTGCACTCACATAGACTGTAAGAATGTCAACAATTAATATACCACTTGTTAAATTATTAACTATGTACTACAATCTACTTTTGATAAAAATAAAATTATTATTATTATTATTATTAATAATATTTAATTAGACAAGTGGCAAAAAAGAGTTCATTGCTTGCACGAAATTGAGAAAGTAGAGACAAACTATTATATAAAGCGGAAGAGTTTGTTTGTTTGTACTTGTTTGAACGCACTAATATCCTGAACTACAAGTCAGATTTGAATAATTATTTTTGTATTTGATAGCCCAGTTCTTGAGGAAGGTATAAATATCACGCTATTGGCAATGAGAGTGGAGCAGTAACCATAGATATAACTTAATGCAGGTGAAACCGCGCCGCAGAAGACTAGTAGGTTAATAAACCTTGGTGGCATAGTATCTATAGGTGCGTGAAAATCGAACTAAAGGTGCGGTTCGATTTCCACACAAGATAAAACTTCATGTGATTCATAAATATTTGTTCAGTTTAAATATAATTCGTGTACATGTTATAAAGAAATAATGATCTAATAGTTAGGGCTTCACCATGCACACGATTCGGGTTCGAAAATAATAATATAATGCTTATGTAAGCAATATTTTGTGTGAAATATTAATGGTACAGTTTAAGATATTTTCCGTCATAATCACTGTGTTATATAAAATGTAAGTATTTATTATTACAAGTAAACAATAACTAACTGTTGTTTAAAATTACCGTTTAATGGTAAACAATGGCGTGTCCCACACATTTTATCAGATGCAAATATCTATAAACACACTTATTAAAAATGCCTTATAGGCAACTTGGGAGTACCACTAGCTATGTCTAGGGACCTTGTCAGTGGAGACGAAGATATACAGATTCTGGAAAAAGTGTAATGTGAACTTTTTATGTCTTACTTTTCGTAATAGAAAAGTTGTTTTTATTATTCCAGAATGACATTGTGGAACAATGAGCTCCTCCAGCAATTTTTTAACTATTTTTTATGACAACTACCGTACAAGAAAACAAGTCCTGAGTCGCGGAGGATTTTACAAACATACAACTAATGGACACAACGTACATCCAGATCGGAACAAATATTTATGGATCACACAAAGTTTTGTTCCGTGTGGAGATTGGACTTCGCGTACAGCAGTCGCCGTCCACTGCACCACAGAGGCAGTCAACCATTGTCAGCAGGATTATCAATAGCAGTGGTGGCTGTCTTATCACAGGCGAAGATGAAGAAGAGAAAAAAGAGAAGGAGGCAATAAATAGTATGGAAATTAATATGTCGTTCCTCATTCACACCGCGCAATATTCCGCTCTTGGGGTGAATCACTGAACGATCTATTTTGAATTGGCAGTTTTAGTCCAAGATCAAACATGGTCTAAATCAGGAATCAAAAAAGACGACTGCGATTCACTCCACGCAAAAAAATATGATGAAGCGATGATTACTATGAATTAATTTAAATACACTAAAAAAATGAGTCCGGCTCACGAACGTCCAAGGTGGCGAAAATTGGAAAGGCCTATGTCCAACAGTGAACGTCTTTTGGCTGATATGAAAACTAATAGCACTTATAAAGTGCGCTTAAACCACTTCCATTAACACTTTATCGTAGTTTCTCGCTACAATTTAACTGTTGACCAAGTGTCGTGGGTCTGTATTGACTTAAAGAAAACTAGTAACAACCGCTAACATTGATATTTGTTTGTTCATTCCAAATATGAAAAAGGCTGCGTGTGCAGTTAGAATATTTATTAGAAAGTGTTTTATAGTTTTTATTTTAGTAGCATGTGGCAAACAATCATATACTTAGTTCACCTTACATTATCGACGAAAATAAAATGGAGTAATAAAAGTTGGTACAATCTAACCAACTGAATCATGACCCATTTTCTATTTATTTTATTTAATTTTATTTATTTAAGACGACGAACCCAACAGTTTTAAAAAAGAAAGTACATGAAAATAACGTTCCGATCCAGATTGTAGAACCAATAAAGTGTCGTACAGCATGATTAAGGAACTGTGCAAGAAGTATTAGTAACATAAATTTATAAAAACAAAGTATTGCTTATGTCCTGTTCTCCAATGCCGCAGAAAAGAGGAATTTTAGAGTTGCACAAATAAAGCATGGCGTTGTTTAGAGGTCACTCCCCGGAATCAAGAAAACAGGCAATTGGCATGACAATAAATGAGAAAACAGTGAACGAAAAACTGTGTAAAATGGTAGAATATACTTGAATCTAACAAACATAAAAACAAAACAAAACATTGCAATGTAAGAAAAATGCAACTATGTTATACATTTTGATGATATTTCGCTTAAAACTGTCAAAATTGACAGATTATCATGTGTAATGCACATGATGCTTTTAATATTAACCGCTTGCGTGTCCACTGTACTCAGTAAAATGTCAGTGTCTAATTAAATGATAACAATCTCGTTGCCAAGGAAATCTGACTTCAGGCGAATTTTGACATATGCATTCAGACTGACAAAATGAGTATGGTGGGTCATGATTCACTTGGTGTTTTTTTTTTATTTTTATCATTGTAATATACCATTAATATCATCAACAAGAATAATATTATTCTAAACTTGACGCTGGCAGAAATAGCTGACACAATCGTCGGCTTTGTTGCCAAAAAAAAGAAGAAGAAGTAGAAGATTTACTTGGTTCGATAGTACATTATCTTGAAAAAAAATTCTATGACTACGTGCCTACTTTTATCCTTTTTTACATTGACCATGTCTGATGGTAAGCAATCAGTGGAATCCAAAAGTGGAGACCACCATTCTAAAAGCCACCAAACTACTTTCAAAATGACCTTAATATCTAAATTTAATCTATACTATTTTATAGAGTTTGTTTGTTTGTTTGAACGCACTAATCGCTGGAACTACCAATCGGATTAGTAAAATTATTTTTGCGTATAATAGCCCAGTTCCTTAGGAAGGTATAGACTATGTAACATCACGCTACTGGTGACGGGAGCAGAGCAGTAAGCATAAACGCGTACCTATATAATATCACTCTCTATTTATTAAACAATCTTTAAATCTACACAGACACAGTATCATTCAACTATTACCCCTACAAATCAATAAACAAAAACGGCAGCGCAGTGAATCATTCTGCCCACCCTCGAAATCGAACGCAGGCTCTTCATAAGAATTGATGCGGTGTATAAATCAGTATACGACATCCTTCTGTCCGTACACTACGCCCAAACACTCGACTAATAAGGATTTATGATGTGGGGATATGTTCGTATTGTGAGCATTTTTTGGACAAAATAATAGCCTGTGTTATATCTTCGTTAACTCAAAGCAAACTCAAACTCAAAGCATTTATTTCATTATGATCATAAAGTATGATGCTTATGAAAAGTCAAAATTATATGAAGTCAGCTAATTAACCTACAGCCAGTTTGCTGACGAGGTAGTGCTATGAGAAGAACTGGCAAGAAACTCACGCCACTGTTTTCAATCGCCAGAAAATTATAGTTTTTTGCATGAGTTAACAATTTTAACACATCAATGCAACCAAAGAACCATACAAAGTAGTTATTACATATCAACCAATTAATTTAATTACCAAGATTGAAAAAAAAACAATTTAACAAGTTTAAACAAACAAACAATTTAGTTTCATCTAGTATGGTAATTTGACTACGTATTTTAATTAAAAAAGCAAATGCATCTCCCGGTCATATTGAACGACAAGGCAATACTGGATTAAGTATTAAATGTATGCCATGCCAAGATTGACCAGTCCCAGGTAGCACCAGTGGTTTGATCGTTCTTAGGACACTTCGACAGGGACCTCATGTACTATTTGGTTTTTATCTATAGTCTAGATTTGTTTAGGCTATTTCTGAAATAGATGGTACCTAGTCGCCAAGTTTTGATCCCTTAATTTTAGTAAAAGGCATGGTAGAAAATGTTATCCTTAAGACTAAAGATGAACGCATTTGTAAAGGAAATAGTAGTAGAGATAGTTATTTTTATTAAACTTTATCCTCTTCATTGCCTTCGCCTGCCACATCTGTTAATTCTTTTGAACCTTTAAAACTTTAAGAACACATGTCCATAAGCTATGTAACCACATGAAACATCAAAATGTACTGTATAATTTCCACTACCAATAATTATAACGTTATAATTTTCATCTTAACAATTTTTTTTTTGTTTCAATAAAGTATCGTACAACGTACGATCACATTGGCACGATGGCATTTAGACCGATGAAGCATTAGTGAGAGGCTACATTTTACCTATCACGCGCATTTTCGATGCTTGGCGAAGAAAGAAATAAAGAAACATTTATTTGGTGCAAAGTAATACATTTGAAAAACAAAGTACATAAGTAAGTACAGTAGTAACATAGATATGTATATAAACAGGCAGTTTACTCTAAGTATCTATATTCATCACACATTATACACATATATCTAACAGCCTTAAATCACTTATTACTAGGACGTTTACAAAAATAGTAATATTGAAAAATTATTGACGACCGGACGATGAAGGCGGCTCAAGACGATACAAAGTGTAATTATTTTTTACTTGAAAGGCTTATGTCCTACAGACAAGCTGATAATAATAAAGTTTTCGACTTTGTTAACAGCAAATCAAGGGTGTGATTCAGTAATGTTATCTAAATGTACTATCGACTCAATAGAAGAAGAAGTGATTAAAAAACTTAGACAATACAGTCATACCTCTGTATATGTTACTAGTAGTGTTACAAGAGAATTAGACTCTTCTTAGGAACACTGAACACCATAACTTCCTTAAAGAAATACAACACTTGTCTGCAGGAAAGAAATACTTTCCTGACCTCACTTCTAGCTAAATTCAATTTCTTTTATTAAAACTCAAACTCAAAGCATTTATTTAATCATGATAATAAAGTATGATGCTTATGAAACTCAACATTACATGAAGTCAGCCAATTGACCTACAGCCAGTTCGCTGACGAGGTAGAGCTGTGAGAAGAACTGGCAAGAAACTCACGCCACTCTTTTCAATCGCCAGATAATTACAGTTATTTGTATGAGTTACAATTTAAACACTCAACACAACCAAAGAACCATACAAAGTAATTATTAGAAATTAACCAATTAATATAATTACTAAGATTAAAGAAAGAAAAGAGAGGATTTCAATTATTTAGTTTCATCTAGTATGGTAATTTGACTATGTATTTTAATTAAACTGGTAAATGCACCTCTTGGTCACATTGCACGACAAGGTAATACTGGATTGAATATTAAAATCAAATTTAATTCTTTATAGTATCATGCAGAAAAATGACAATCCAAAAATGGAGTTTAACCCCTTCAAATATGATGTTGCCCATCACTCTATCCGGACAACACATATTGGTGAAATATGTGCCGATATATATCAGCCAATTACAAAAGGCGTTAAGTGAAAAACCGGCTTTTACCATCACGTTGTGGCTTTCGACAGATTTGATTTTGCTTTTGTGTCTTTTTGGCACACGTCAATTTGCGGAATCAGAATTTATTGGTGTATTCCTTTTAGCTTTGTTTTGGTTTTGGAGCTTACCGATGTATTTTTTTTACTTTTGACCCATAATGTTTGGGTTTTACATACATAAATAACTCTATTACTGTTTTTATTGTATTACTTTTGGTATACATACAAATATACGGAAAAATGCTTGTATTCAAAAGAATATTAACTATTTGAAGTTGATTTCAGCTTAACGCGTTTCGGAGATAAAGGTTCTTGGCGGATAGATGAACAATCAACTATCCCTTCTCTTCGTAAAACCCTAAAATCTGATGACTTTTGTATAATGACTAACCAAAATCTGTACATATTAATTACAATAATACCGAAACAATTTTAACCGATAACTGCCTTTCACTTGATAAATTCGTATACCTGCTCCATAATAATATGGCAGCAAATATTCTTAATACCAAAACTTTTCCTTTGCAGCAATGGAAACAAAACAGTAAACAGAAACCAAAAAATCAATAGCGTACAATCGATCTCACCCCTATGATTACCTCTGGCATATTGCCAGTGAACACGCCAAACAGGAATCAACCATAATCTATACAGATCAATCATTGGGCACCATGAGTTCTTTTGGGACCCTGACTGTTTTCCTGGTATAACTAATTATGGTATTGTAATTAATTTATTTAATGACGACGAAAAAAAAATTTGGTAGCTGTATTGGTTTTTGTTGTCCTCAAATTATGCATTAAGTTGATACCTTGATGATCAACATCTCAGTTGTTATTATAGCAAATTCTAGGACAGTGCCTTTTTAACAACCTTTACGTGAGTTTTCAGTCTTGAATTGTTTTCTGATTTAAAACATGGCAACAATTTTTTTTTAGTAAATAATCTGTCTTTTTATTGCCCGACTGACGCAGTCAAGAAGGGTAATGTTTTTCGAGCATATGTATGTATGTATATATGTATATATGTTTAAATGTATGTATGTATATATGTGTGTCTATTTCTTTGGCACGCTCTACAGCCTAAATGGCCTGATGGATTTTAACGTATGAGGTGTCATGAGATTTCTATTGATTGTTGGTGACATAGGGTATATAAAATTTCAATGTAGCGTCAACACGAGAAAAAAATTAGGTTCTTTCTTTTTCTTTTTGTTTTTGGCAGGCGGGCTGTTTGTTTTTTAATAATATATATTTCTTGTTGTCCAATCAATTATAACTTAAAAAAAATAGTAAGAGTTAATTTTCATATTTTCTTATAACTTTTAGAGCCTGCGCAATATATTTAGTGACACAAACTGATGAAAGTCCAGGAATTGCTTGATAACCAATTTTGCATAACCGTTTCAGACCATGTTATTCTGGTGCAACCTAGAGCTGATAGTCCACCGTAGCTATTATCTGCAGAAATCCTAAATATATCGATATAGTTAACTAAACCTACAACTTTGTCGTATAGTTGTATAAATGTCGTACATGTTGCCGCCAGTGAAATCGCCCGTGTCGCCCTCTGTCGACGTTACCCCCAACAATTACAATTAGGGTGATTTCATAAAACAAGAATATAGTTATAGTTGCAGTGTTAATTGTATTGTTTAATCATATTTGTATATTAATGGTAGGCATTGGATTTTTTACGGGAAAAGCATATCTACGAACCATCTGATTACCATATCCATCCAAACGATATATCGATATATCGAACCAAACGGTTCAGCACTTCATACTTTTGTCGCTCAATTAAAGCCTGGAACTCTTTGCCAGCACACGTGTTCCCATCTAATTTTGATCCTGGGTCTTTTAAGCGGGGCGTGAAAAACCATCTCACTAAGCCGCCATAGTGGAGGCCACCATACCAGTAGTTTGGAATGGTGTCCGCCACTTCTGGATTCCACTTACTGCTTACCATCAGGCAGAGTGGAGTCACTTTGGTAGGCTAAAAAAAAAAAAAAAAACACTAGGTGAGCCTTGCGGTTTCGCCCGCGCGGAAATTAGTATGTGTTTGTTGTAATTTGGGAACCAAATAAAGTATCTTATGTACGTTTCCAACACCGAAGCTATATACAATATTCTATTAAAATATCCTACAGACATGACTGTGTTTTATTTGCTTAAAAATAAACAACCATTTCTTTCATTTTCCTCGTTGATTATAGAATGATCAAAATAAATAAAATTAAGTTTTAATGATATTGAGGTTCTTTTTTTTAAAGTATGCATCTGTAGACACGATAGGTACCTAGGTGTTTAGGTATTTGTTTGTAATTTTATCTTTACCCATTGCTGTCATAAATGGTTCGACTAAAGAAATTCTAAGTAACGGGCAGCTGCGTTACTCGCGTATCATCTTGTTACCTTACATTACCTGGCCTGTGCTGTTCGAGCGGCGATTGCCCAATCGCCGCCCGCAGGCATCCTCCTACGGTGGCTGGAGATCCCAGAGCGCCCCACGGCGACGCCCGGGGCGGGCGCGACGGGCGGGGAGCAAGGTCGTCAGCTCCCTCTCCCGCTCGGCCGCCTCCTTGGCGAGCATTACCTGCTCGCAAAAGGAGGCGACTCCCTCCCAAGCCCTCTCGCTGCGGACCATGGACAGAACCACAACCGGCAGCGAGATTTGGGCCGTCGCGAGCGCCGCAATAAGGTCGCGGCGCTGGTCCGCCCACGCTGAACACTCCACGAGCGTGTGGAGCGCAGTGTCGCGCGGGCAGACCCCGCAATGGTGGCAGACGGACGTCTGCTCCCGGCCTATGAGACACAGGTACGTGCCGAAGCACCCGTGACTGGTGAGTACCTGTGTCAGCCGGAACGTGAGGACGCCGTGCCTCCTCTCCAGCCACTCCTCGAGGACGGGACTTACCTCCACCATAGTGGCGTGCCCTACCTACTTGTTGTGGCTTATGCCAGCTTATCTAGAAATAGACCTTTCCAAGCTAATACAGTTTTGAAAATGAAAATGAAAATATGTTTATTCATTTAGGTTAATTAAATTAACACTTATGAACGTTAAATACAATTTCAAGTAGCATGCAAAGTGACACAGGCAATACACTTAACTCTATAGGTAATTAATTACAGCTTTCTATGTTGTAAAGAAAAATCAAATGTAAAATGTGTGCTTTACAGGCTGCCTTAATTTGCATATTGCTACAAAAGGTAAAGGCAACATGTGAACTGTGGTATATGATTCTATGTAGGTATTATATAAACTGTTAATATTTGCTATAAGTAAGTATAAAGTAAGATGAACTTAATTTACCACAGGAGTTCCCAATGTACCCTCTATTTCACAAATCACAATGTATAATTTTAACAATATTAAGTATACAATTTTAACAAAACAATACAAAATGTGTACTTAGTACACTTTTTTATGTGGGCATCATGTCATATACTTAAAAAAAAAAACATTTTATATATTATGTCAAAATGTATCAATAAATTAATGGCAAAAAATTATTTGATAAAGTATGTCATTCTTATTTTTTTTTAGATATTACAATAATTATTGCATCTATATGTTTTTCTCAAAAAGATGAACGTTTGTTTTTAAAATAAGTTCTATGCGAAGCGCATGAAAGTTATTGACCTCTAACGGGGTCTATTTGAAAAATAATTCTGTTACATACAAGAGAGGCTAAAATATAAATATATTTATAGTATGAACTCTGAGCTACGCGACACAGCAACGATGAAGAATAATTATTCAAATGTAATAGAGCAATATTCTAGACGGTGTACAGACAGCAGAAAAAAACGTAATATTAATATTTTCCCGTGAAACTGTACAGAAGAACGCCAAAAATAAGGGAAATTGGATATTTTTTTGGAGAGGCCTTTGCCTTTGTTTATTTAAATCAAATAAATGACGCTTATCAACTTTAAAAAACAAAATCAGCCAATTCACCGGCAGACCATGAAAAATAGCAAAAAATAAGAGATTTCACAAAACATCGTAATCGTAAATTTTAAGTATTGTATGTTTTGCAATGCCTTATTACAGTTAAACTTCACCAAGATATACTATCAGTGTAACTCTGAATTATAATTATAAATACTTACATAATACACACAATATGACGACAAAGAAGAAATTTTATAATAAAAT
Organism: Parascotia fuliginaria; assembly: GCA_963082885.1. Classification (NCBI taxonomy): domain Eukaryota; kingdom Metazoa; phylum Arthropoda; class Insecta; order Lepidoptera; family Erebidae; genus Parascotia; species Parascotia fuliginaria. Next base: position 1,741,682 of record OY720191.1, read on the forward strand.
TATTACTACAATGGTGATTCAGTGATACTATGTACAGACTTTTACTCAGTGAGTAGAACTTCTCAGTCCGAGCCTAAATGTGTCCGGTAAATCGAAATTATCATGGCATCCAAAAAATAAACTGAACATGGACATTATACGTCTCAATCTACCTCTTGAAAAATAAAAAGCGTGATGCTGTATTTTTAAAGAAATCATTGTTTTATACTTTTAGTTTTTTCTTATAAAAATAAAAATACATTATTTTGCTACCGTTACAAGGTAGAACATTATCGAGGCCGATCTCAGAGCAAAAATATGATTATCGCTCTCCACATTACTGACAAATGAGATACAAACAGACCTACCTACGATATCATCATTTGTACTTGTTTGCGCCGGTTTATTTACCTATTGTATATACTTATAAATTAGGAAGTCAAGCTATATGGCGTTTAGAATAAAATGTTTGGTAGAATTTTGTCTGAATATTTTGGCTATTGTAGATTAGCCTTACCATGTTAAGAGCGATTTTTACCAGGATGTCTCAGGATTTATAATAATAAATTTGACTACTTTTGTGGTTTAGTGGTACTTTGGCCTCCCACTCAGTGCAAATATTTTTGTGCGTGAACATGAATATTCGCATTGGTCTGTATGTTTCTATGTATAATATGTATGTTTTTACAAAAAAAAAAAAAAAAAATGTATATCCGCATTTTAGAACCCATAACACAAGCTTTAACATACCTTTGGGCAAATAATACATTGTTTTTTAGACATACAACACTGTTATCTTTTATTACTCGTTGTATACCTTGTGGTATCGACCAATCATCCATACGACCCCTCGTCGCTTACAACTAAGAGAAAAAGGCACAGCGAAGAGTATTCAATCTTTCAACCGACATAATTATCGTCAGATATCCACGCTCAAGTTTACATTGATAATAACCAAATGGAAGCGACTTAGAACGTAATGTGAATTGAAATGAATGGCACTACCACTTATGAAGATTACACAAAATAAATATTAATTAATATAAATAATATTTTCTGATACACTGTACACACTGAGCCGCTATAAGTGAAGTCCACCATACTAATAGTTTGGCTTTTGCAATGGTGTCCACCACTTCTGGATTCCATTGACTGCTTACCATAGGCAGAGTAGAGTAATTTTGGAGAGCTAAAATAAAAAATAAACTCATACAACATAACATTATAGTTTATTTTATTCTATATAATTTAATATTTAGATGGCAAATAGCATACGATCCACCGATGGTAGGTAGTAACGTATGTACAGCGCTCATAGCTCTATGCGCTCACTGATCGGTAACCGATTAGCGAGTTAAGCAAGATAGAGTGCGGCTGGTCCATGGATGGGTGATCGTTTAGTGGTATTTGATCTGAGCGTCTCCGTGCTTCGGAGGGCACGTTAAAAGTCGGTCCTGGTTGTTACCAAGTTGACAACAGTCGTTAGATCAAGTCGTATGCCTCTATGGGCGACATTAGGTTGATCACCAACCACTCGATATTTGATTTGATGAACATAACTGTGTTCTCTAAGCACAGCTGGAACAATGTTAAGAAAATACAATCAAGACTTTGATTACCGAAAAAAGGCAGAGGACCGAGAAGGTAATTTTGCTGCCGGCACTTACATTCACCGGATGAAACAGATTAGAACAAAAAATTAGTGACGTCGGTATTTTATAATAGCTGTTGCCCGCAACTCTACCCGCGTTAATGTCGGTTATCGCATAATATATTTTTACTTATCATGAACATGTCCCTGTATATACATTAACGATTTTTTATACAAACTTTAACCTCCTATCGACCCCTTCGAGTCATTAATTCGCGACAAAAAGTAGCCTATTTTGTTTCCTAAGGTCATAGTTTATCTCTAAGTATATAAAATTTCACCAAAATTGATTGAGTGGCTTAGGCGTGAAAGCGTAATAGACAGACAGCCAGACAGACAGATTTACTTTTCCATTATAATATTAGTAGCTGTTGCCCACAGCTCTGACCACGTGAATGTCGGTTATATCTCTGTTTACATTGACGATTTTTAATACCTACATCTTCTTTAATCAAGTGTCATCCCCTATTTTAACCTCTTTAAGCCATTTTTTCGCGATAAATGATTGAAAATCGGTTCAATGGTTTAGACGTGCAGGCATAACAGCCAGACAGACAGACAGAGTTACTTCCGAATTTATAATATTATTATAAATAATGATTTAAATAAATAAATATTAAAAGGTTGCCGCTTCCATTCCCTACACATCTCACCACCCTTAGGCGGTACAGGGATGGCAGCAGGGTGGTTTGTCTCTTGAAAAAGTCTCAATAACTCGCCAGCGCGGAACGCGAATGACATCGTTAGTGAGAGTGGCTGAAGAAAAGGCGAACTATCTACTCTCTATGATACCTATCGGTGTGACAAACAGGATGGTAAAAATTATATGAGAGTTTTTAATTGGAAATAAAAAAAGTCTCATATAATTTTAAAAGAGGCTGATTCTTAAAAGAGTTATATGGTTGTTAAAGAATCACTCTTTGACCGTGGTACGGTTGCTTTGTTAACCATGGAAAAATATTATCTTTCGTGGTCCGGTAACCGGACTACTGAATATAGTTTTGAAATAGGTTATAATGTCAACATTTCAATCTTTGTGCCACTCATATTGAAGTTTAGAAAAGTATTTTATTTATTGTTGACATTGTCATTAGTATATCTAACCACATTCCTAGTTGGAAAAATATAATTATATTAGTAGGTATTTAGTTAGTTGATAGAGAGATTCACCAAGTTAAGGTTTCAGAAACCAAATAAATGTTTTACGGTACTGAAACCAACAAGAATTTAACATCCTTATTAACGCGTTATGTTCGATGAGTGAGATTATCGGAGACCCTTCTTTTACTCTTCGGTCTTGCTTCAGATTTAATAGTAGTATAGTGAATACAAGCCAAATGAACCAAACCTACAAACAAATGTAAAGGCCACAATTTTATTTATGTCCAGGTTTCCTCACGATATTCTCCTTCATATTAAATCAGTACATCTTAGATAGAGTGCCGGAGGTTCTATGAGGCTGTTTAGGAAAAAATTCGCCACCAGTTGGCGCCACTTCAACTGTCATATTGGGCTAATCAGGGGTTAACTTTCAAAAAGCGCTTGACAGCTAGACCTGATTAGTCGGTGCTGCCACCTCGTGGGAGCCATTTTAGAAAATCTTCTCATCGATTTTCTTTTGTCTTTAAGCACGTGAATTATCCATTTTGAGAATTAAACATTTAAATTTCCGAAATGAACATTGAAAAATATTTATTTGATAGCTCTGTCAAAATGAAAGACTTTTTACGTGACGCCATCTGGTGGCGAAAATTTTCCTAAACACCCTCGTCACCCTCGTTTCTTTTTCTTCCCCACTCCTCGCCCGGTAGGCAGCAGCATCGTGGTGTCCCTGTTATTGCAGAAATAATGCTAGGGATGCTGAGTCCTCCAAGAGTGACAGTTACCACTCACCATCACGTCGGCTGTTTGCTCATCTGCCACAGTCAGCAAAGAAAAAAGAAACTTGACATTTGACGGTTTCAAGAATCGTGTACACGAAGCAGCGGTTTTAACCACTACAACATTACTGTTTTTATCACTTTGTCAACATGCTGTAGAGTCAGTATTGGCTAGATCTGAACAACGGCGTCGAGTAAAAAAGTCGCGACTGTGTTCATTTCGCGGACTATCTGGCCAAAATCATTCACACAAAAACCTACTTTATTTCACTATAGTTAAGGTTCTACATCCTTTGGTGGTGATGTCCTGACCCACGTTATTAAAGGAATACTTGAGTTTCCTGCGTGATCATGCATCACTTGGCTATGAGTACCGAATGTAATTATTTTGGATTATTAAGCTTTGAATATCGGTGACTTTTATAGAGACGTCGTTGGTTTGATGTTCAGAGGCCCTAGACAAGTGTCAAAGATTTCTATTCTATTCATAGAATAGATTATAAAATGTATAAGAATGACATAAGCGTTGGCGTTAGCTTATGTCAATCCTATACATTTTTTTATCTATTCTATGAATAGAATAGAAATCTTTGACACTTGTCTAGGGCCACAGTTCTTATAATATTGAAACAAGTATTGCGTTACTATTTTATCTATAACTAGCTGCGTTACACGGCTTTGCCCGTGCCTAAAATGTGTTTTGTCTTCCTCGGGCGGAACGGAATAAAAAGTAGCCTATATCCGTATCCAGCACCAAATCTGTTCAGCTGTTTAGACGCTAAGTGGTAACATACACACACACACTCACGCGCTTTTGCATAGGATTTTGAAACAGTGTTTAATTGTATCTTTTTCATGCAAATAATATATTTTAATAGTAATTCTATAGTCAAACTGTTATCAGAATTCGACTATACAGAAAAGAGAAGTTTCAACACTATTAAAGGCTTCTGTATGTATGATAATTATAGGTAATTGTTGTATATGTTTTTACAAAAAGTTTAACCAATTCAATTATTATACTCCTCCGTACCCACACTATAATTGGGTATAACTGAACATTATTTTAGATCAATTACCTCATAGAATATATTCTCGTACTTAAGTCTTAATGTTGAATTTTTTCCAACCTCTTTAGGCGAGTTGAAGAGTTTAGATGAACTAGTGATTCATTGCGTGCTCTATGCAATCGATGTTTACTTTATATAATTTTTTTTTATTTAGCATACGACAATGGTGTGAAATGTCATTGATAAAGTCGGCACGATACGTATTATTAAAGTGAATTTCTTTATTACTCTAGCTAAGTTAGATACTACCTTGCTATCATCTCTTAATAACTTCTATAGTGCAGTGGGAGCGCAAGCGACTGCTGTGCATGAGGTTGTGGGTTCGATCCCACAGTAGAAAAAACTTTGTGTGATGTATGAATATTTGTACCAAATCTTGGTGTACTTTGTGTTCGTTAATTGTATGTTTGAAAAGTTCCCGATGACACAGTGCTTGTATCTTAAAGCGAGAGGTATCTTATTCAAATAATCTCTATCTATTGCTTGCCATGTAAATTGGCGTAATCGAATTCGGAGGAAACGTTAAAAGTCAGTCTCCGTTGTTAAGTCAAGTCGGAAGCCTATAGAAGAAGAAAGTCATAGTACACAGTTAACAATGCTATTTATTATCCGTTTCGACACACTCCTCTCATAAGACATAAATTTCACGGTAGTAGATCCACGCTGGTTTCAGCATGAATGTGCCGGATCGACCGGGAAAGTACTACCCTCTCATAGAGAGACATAAGAATATTAGTTTTCATGCTAATGTGTTTCGCTCGGTGAGTGAGAGCGTCGGCAGCCCAAGTACCCCCTCAGTCCTCTTCAGTTTCCCTTTCCCTTCCTCATTCCTTTCTCCGTGGTCGGCAATGGCTTGGTTGTGTTTTCTAAGCATTATCACTTCTGCGATGCTTGGAAAACAGCAAAAAAAATAAGAGGTCCATGGCAAAAGAAAGGGTTGTTGAATAATATCAGTGACAACATGATGTTTATAATAATAATAATAATATTCTACCACATTCACACAGCGCCATCTAGCCCCAAATTAAGCAATTATATTTGCTAGTGTTATGTACTTAACAACTGATATACAACATAAATACATTTTTTTTTTGTAAATACATACATATTATAGATAAATTACACCCAGACACAGAACAAACAATCATGCTCATCAAGTCATCATACAAAGGTTTGTCCTGGGTGAGAATCGAACCCACGACCTCCGGCTTAGCAGTCAGGTTCACTAACCACTAGACCAACAGGCCAGTCAAATTTTTGCACAAATAGTGCAACAATTTGTCTAAAATAGTGGAGGTAATTAGACGAAGGCTAACTCAAAAAATAAAACGAACATATTTATTAGCTTAACGGCAATTGCGTAAACATTTTTAAGACACGTGGCGACAAAACTTGTTTTTTTGACATTAATCTTTCATTGTTTAAACATTCATTATGCGTGACCCTATTAATTAAGTATCGTGTGTTTAGTTTAGGAGTGGTTTTTTATGTTAGATGAAGTAGGGAAAGCGTTATTAGAGGAGAATGTGGTTTGAATGATAATAGTGTGATTAAAGAAAAACTGTATTATAATGATTAAGGTTTATTTTAATTATTATTTCCTACATCAATGCGGGTTTATCAGAACCTACCGGTACACCACCGAGCTAGTAGAAAGTATTTTTTTTCTATTTAAATTACTACCTACTTCCACAACAAGGCCTGTGCCGCGAGAAATTTTGAAAAGCATAGATTAATAATTGACACAAAATATACCTACTTAGACTCAGAACAATTTATAGTAATTATGAATCACAATGTTTTGTCCCGTATGGGTATCAAACCCACAACCCCGAGCTCAAAAATTGCAATGACAATGACAGTCAGCTATAAATAAATAAATAATGTATTAGTACTAACCTTTAGTAAATTATGCCTTGTTTCAAAGTATGAAGGAATACTAAGTAAACAAACAATACAAACAAATTTAAATAAATACAATAGCGCATTTTTCTTAAACCTAGCTTTGTTTTCAATTTGTAGTTTTAGCTTATTAACTTTAAGATAAATTAATTAAAGGCAATTAAAACTAGATTATCCATAAAAGTAAAAGAGTTATTGAAGTTAAAACGGTAATGAAAATAAAATTAAACCAAGACGTGAAGAAAAGATATCTGGAAATTTTATACAATACTAGTTATATTGCAAGTATGCGATTAAATTTCTAATGGGCCAGACAATTCATGGTACACCAGATCGACTTCCGTTAAGAGCTTAACTGCCTTTCTGGTTTTCTTTCCATCAGCCATCTTTTCAGTTTTTATATATATATATATATATATATTAGCCTACTAAAGTGATTCTACCGCGGCCGATGGGTGATGAGGTGGAGTCACTTTGGGAGACTAGCTAAAACAACAAAAACTACGACATTTTTTCTTGTTTTGTAGATAACTGCTAATAGCGATGTAAAAAGACTGTGATTATCCTGTTAACCTTTGTAAACCGGATAATCACAATCAAATTAATTGTACTATACTTATTTTAGTGATAACTGGTTGTTTGAAGTTAGGTTCATGTAAGTAACCGTCTTAATTCTAAGGCCGCTATTAGACTATCATATAAATATGATCATAGATGTGTGAGTCATTTTTAAATGAAGAACATATTATGGTATAATAACTACATGTGATTCATATTCTCTATGATCATAGTTAGGGGATCCTTTTGACAGCTAGTCAAAAAGGATCCCATATCTAGACTGTGACACTAGCACCGTATAAACGTAGCACCCATAGCAACGGAAAACACGCCTTGGTGATATATGACGTTTATACGATTAATAAGTGTAATATGTAAAAATGAAGAACGTCATCATAAAAATATGATCATAGAATTTGACAGATATGTAATCTGATTTAAATATGATAATGTAATACTGGTCTTAGTAAGGCAATTATCAATAATATAAATAGAATGTTTTTTTTTTTATTAGAATTCAAATTTAACTTTGTTGTTTTGTTAGTACAATAACATGAGATAATTATATATTATTATGTAGGTAGATAATACTTTTTACTGCCATAAGGAAAACATCGTGAGGTCCCAAGACTTAAAGTCTAAAATCGCCAATCTATCATGATCAAGCATTCAATAATTACGTCTTTCTCTGTATAAAAAAGGCTTTTACCCTGCTTGAAGAATATAATGGGCTGGGACAGTGATGTTAGGAATAATATTTATAAATCTTGATAACTCAGGTTTATTTAAATTCTCCCCTAACGGGGTTCTCGCCTTGTCGCGGCGGGGGGGCTTAGTAGCCGTGGTTACCAAGGACCACGGTGAACCAAGAGGAACCCCAAGGAGGCGCCGCTCCTCTGGGCTTTGCCGGTAAGCCCACGATAGAGCGGTTCTGGTGGGTTGCGGTGCTGTTTGGGCGGCACCGCAACTGGGTCGGGCTGCAGTGTTGCTTCGGCGACACTGCGACTGAGGAGTGGCGGGGCCGCGGCGGGAGAGGAGTGCCGGTATAACGGTGCGCCGCTCTCCCTACCTTCCGCGGCCTCGGCGGGGCCGCAACCGCCAGATTGCGGACGCGTTGGGGCCGCAGGGGAAGAGGAGTGTCGGTATTGCGATGCGCCGTTCTCCCTATCCTCTGCGGCCGAGTTGGCCTGCAACAGCACGGGCCCGAGACGGCAGTGCGCGTGTTCCGCACGCGCCTCTCGAAGGAGGGGGGGCTAGGCCCCTAAATCGGACGGGGCCCGCTCCCGTGACCCCAACACTCTGGCCGTCTGGAAGAACACCGTGGGTTTTAGTCGGTATGCTGGCCGCGCTTTGAGTGCGGTCGGAGAGTCCGACATAACCCCCGCCTTGCCCAGGCGGGTGCGTATGCGTAATGCATTTCCCACGTAAAAAAAAAAAAGGTTTATTTAAATTACTTAAATATAATAATTTCAATTTTACTTAATTAAATTACCTTTAGTTTTATTTAAACCCGCAAAAGTTTTGATTGTACATGCACATGAGATTTTACCAAATTTACATAATTATGCAAATTTGGTTAAATCTCATACTTTTAAGATAATATTACCCAGTTTCTGGAAGAAACAATAAAATAACTAATTACCTATTAAATCTTATGTGAAGTACCAATTGGGTTGCTAAAAGCATGAATAGTTATGATCTAATTAGTAATTAATTAAATCAAATTAAACTAATTATCCATGCTTTTAGGTACTTCACATGGGATTTAATAGGTGATTAGTTGATTTTTCGTTTATCTGCCTTTTGGTGTTAGTATGTTATATTAGTTGTAAGTACCCGTAAGTAATAGCTATCGCATTAGATGTTAAAAATGATATGATAGTTTACTTATATATTTTTAATAAATAAATAAATTATTGTATTTGATTACGCTAGTGAATTTTATACTATTCTATTGATAATTCAGTTCATCACTTTTGGATACCTTTCCTTACCTATTTTAAATTTTCAGTAGAACGTTGTGCAGTGGGACAGATGGGAATAATCCGTGTTATCGAGCACAAGCCAATTTATTGCATTACTAGTCAGTTTTACATTGTAATCAATTTCTTACCTTACTTTTACGTTACTTATTTTTTATACCAGTTTTGATCATGAGAACAGAATCACTCGGTGGTTTGTCACAACAGTGTTGAGCGTAACAGAGTGAAGTTCTAACCAGTGTACTTAGCAAAGATACTTTTAATTTGTGTATTATCAGTATTTCTCGTTAAGTGTTATTAGACCACTAAATACATGTGTATTATTTTAGACGATTTTAGATTGCCGCTCATTAGGTCTTAAAATTCAGTGTTGTGTTTCCATACATTTAGTTTTTCTAGAAAAAGTGTTTGTTTTCTTTAGAATTCCTTACTTATGTTACATAAAAATAGATATTTTTCTTTTTTAGAGTTTATTAAAATGAAAACAAGTGTTGTTTACGAGTATATTTGCCTGGTTGATATGTTTAGTTCAATGCTCTATTAAAATATCTAAATTAAATACAACAAATAAATTTATTTTGGTTTTTCTCAGGTAACTTGAGTATAAACTGTACGATACGCTAATTACGAACATATATTATTAGATAAGAGTATACTAGATATCTAAATAAATGAATAGTTAATAAAAATAAATGTTCTACATTAATTAACTTAATTATATGACTCAATTATGAGCTTAGGTGTGTGTATGTTTGCGTATGTGTATGGATGTGTAGTGTGTCCGTAAAATATTATTTAAGATTTAGTATTACTTTTGTAATGAACCATGCGTTGGATATCATTGGTCATAGTTCTTAAGGACTATTCAAACATAAGCGTAAAGCGGTATTTGCTGGCGCTATGGATAGCGGTAAATACCGCGCGAATTTAAGTTCCGCGGCCAGAGCGGAATACCACTCGAACTGGCTAAAAGTTCATACCGTCGTAAACGAAACTCACGCGATATTCTACCCACAAGGATGGCGAAATCCACTTTAGTGTGAACAGTAGTATTACCGCATACCCACTCGGATTTCTCTACCGTAGACGGTAGCGAATACCGCTCAGGTTTGAATAAGTTCTTAATCTTGCACTATATTCTATTTGTTTTAAAAAGACAACTTCCACAGGAAACATGCCCTGTGTCACTAGTACTTTATAATCATACAATTAACATATAAAAAGTATACCCACTCGGGACAAATATTTATGAATCTCACAAAGTAAAGAGAGGTTTCTGGCAGCCCAATTTCTCCTCTTTCCTTTTTCCTCAACTCGCTCGATCTTTTCATCTATCCCACTCCCTTCACGGTAGGCAGCGGCTTCGCAGAGTCCCTGGCACTGCAGGAGCAATGCTAGGGACTCTGAGTCGTCCATGAGCAACAGTTACCACTTACCATCACGTGGGCTGCTTTTTGCTTGTCTGCCACTGTCGGCAAAAAAAATTTCATTTTCTCGCTAACTTTAAATACTGCTGCAGACATAGACTGAGTAGTTATCTTAGCCTCTAAAGTAGGCTTTAAATCATCTTAAACCACATATTTCTCGGTACATAACGAAGGTCATTTCTTCTAAAATGTTGAAACTTTAATGTTTTATTCATTTATTGTGATCAATAAACAATAAAATACAATGTTTTTAAATAGAAATATATTAAATTTTTAACCGTAGCGAATTTCATTTGTAACAGTTAATTCTGTGACATCAACACCCTTTATTGTATTATCATTTTGGAATAAATGCATCAAACAATAATATTAATCCATTGATATTATGTTAATTTATTTACTATTTTTAAATAATGTAGTAAATATGTGCAATGTCGAATAATATTAGCACATAATTTACATATTTTTACTCTGACGAAATGTTGCATTTAGTGACTGATTAATATTTTTTAAAGAAAACAATATTCATTTATTTCATCATTATTTTAATAGTGAAACGTGGACAATGACACAAAGAGAAAGGGATATGTTGGAGGCATTTGAGATGTGGTGCTGGAGGAGGATGGAGAAAATAAGTTGGACAGAGAGGATCACAAACGAAGATGTGTTGAGAAGAGTGAAAGAAAAGCGGACCTTGCTCAGGACGATAGAAAATAGAAGAGGAAAGATGATTGGCCACATTATACGACATGACAGCTTTATAAGAAACATCATAGAAGGGAAAATAGAAGGAAAGCGAGGTAGGGGAAGACCACGGATAAACTATATGAGTCAAATAAAGAAAGTGCTGGTGCCATGTCGTATAAGGAGGTTAAAGAGATGGCTCTGGACAGGGAGAAGTGGCAGGAATTGCATCAGTTCCACCGACAAGAGTCTAACCTAACTCTTAAATTATGGATGGATGGAATATTTTAATTTAGTAATCGTTTGAATCATTTTTCTATGTTTTACTCTTATGTATAAATTATTCTACGATAACACGTAATTTTCAATGGATCAAAGTAAATGTGCAAAACCTATCTTCGGCAAATTATACCCTGTGCTAATTTTCTTAAAGCCGATAATCACTCAGCACCTTTTTCTCAAGCCCGTTTCCTGCAATAATTGATACAAATTTTCGTTAAAGTCATCGCATGTGCCAAGGCACCATTAATTTTAAAGTAATCGTATTAAGTCTTTGGTTATTGGATCGAACCTAACATCTCAATCATATTATTATTATCCTACTGAAGAAAAAGGCATCTTCTCATACAGAGAAAGTATGAGCATTGATCGCCACGCTTGCTCTTAGTTAAATAATCTATATAAAGCGAAGGAGTTTGTTTATTTAAACGCGTTAATCTCTGGACCTACCGCTCGGATTTGAATAGTTATTTTTGCGTACGATAGCTCAGTTCTTGAGGAAGGTTATAGGCTTTGTAACATCACGCTACTGGCGACGGGAGCAGAGCAGTAAGCAAGGCAGCTAGTTTATTTATAACATGTTTTTAATTTCCAATACACATCTACAGAACTCTCAGTTTATATCTTAGATCTAACTGGTAGTTCCAGATATTAGCGCGCTCAAACAAACAAACAAACAAATTCTTACGCTGAAAACTATGCTCTTAACCAGTACATATCTTTCCTTCTAATTTTGATCCTAGGTAGTACCCAGAATCAAAATCTACTACAGTATTTTAATAAAATTAATTTTAACTCCCTGGCCTTCCATGCCTGTAAGTTTGTTAGAATGGCACTTGAAATGGTGTTTTCAAAGACCAGACTGTTGCCTTAGGAATAATTTTTCTTTATATTTAACTGTGTTGACGTGAATTTATATGTAACTGTGTCGACGTGAGTATGAAAAGATTAATGAATGTTGAAGGCAAAGAAAGTATACTTGTCTATGTCTCTGCTTACCACATTTTTGAGAGACATGCGTGAAGTTATGTATGTATGACATATGAAGTCCCACAGTAATGTCCACCGCCCATGGAAAACCATGAGCGATAGGCATCACCTATGGCGATTGCTGATCTACCATTGGCTGCAAAAGTATATATATATTCGTACGATTAATAATGATTGCTGTAACAGTGTAAAATGGTGTGGACAGACAACATCTGCTTTTAATTTTTATTGTTTTCAAATCAATTTATTTTAGCTATGGTATGTGTTTGGTGAAAAATATAGAGTTGATAAATATTATAAAAATATCAGTGCAGTGTTATTGTGAAAAGTAAATAATATGGAGGAGAATAAAGAGGATTACATAAAAACTAAATCATGGTGGTCATCAAGAAAATATTTTTTTAGACAGGTAAATTTTGTATCTAAATTTTTTGGTTTACTGCGCCTATGGTTTAGAGCCCCACGTATAGAGGTACTGGGCTCAATACCCAGAGGCCCTAGACAAGTGGCATAGATTTATATTCTATTCATAGAATAGATTAAAAATGTATGGGATTGACATAAGCTAACGACAATGTTGGCTTAGCTTATGTCAATCTCATACATTTTATTCACGTTTTTGGCCAATAACTTTTTGTTTATACTACTAAGTCTCTTGTAAACAGAAGCTGTGTCTTGTAATACAGTTTTAAACTAGCGCAAGAGACAGGGTTATACCATAACATATTAAATAAAAAATATGTAAATAAAGCTAATTTTATTATAATAATAATATCGGCCTGTTTTTTTATTGTCCCACTGCAAGGCAAAGGCCCCTTCCCATATAGAGAAGGTATGAGCATTAGTCACTACGCTTGCTCAAGGCGGATTGGCAATTTCAGTTTTTTAAGTCCAGGTTTCCTCACGATGTTTTCCTTCACCGTCAGTCAGAAATGTCCAAGATAAACTTAGAAAGTACATATAATTTAAAAAATCACATTGGTACTTGCCCGGACTCGAACCCACTACCTCGTGTTTACGAAGCCGGTGCCTTATCCACTGGACTATTTTAACTCACAATTTTACACACACATATACTGGTTGTTACATACATAGCTAGATACCCTTTTGGGGAAAGTGCATGACGCTGCTTTTGTAATAATATTATGTTTATACTAGTACACCTATAGCTTTTGGGGAAAATGCATAATATGTTAATTATATGTATTTTTTAATTATTTTAACTGTTTTGTTAGTTAGAACTTCCTCTAAAAATTACATCGGGGTTTTTCCACCGATTATCAGTGTGGAATTTGATTTATTTATTGTAAGTTATTATCACCTTTTAAGGATAATTTGATGTGAAATCTTACTGCTTATGTCAGCGGAGAGAAACAAAACGATATCGTAATGTTTCGTAAAGTATGTAAATTTTAGCATGACCTTATCAGTCTAGTATTAATCTTCAGTCGTAATGGTTTTGTATTTGTGATAAAATTGTATGTATTTGGGTCACGATATAAACAAGTAATTTAAAAGTTATACTATTGAAAAACAAAATGCCCACCTGCCCAAAACTCAATTTTTCCCGTGCTGACGCTACATTAAAATTTTATATACCCTATGACACTCTTACAACCAATACGAATCTAATGACACATGCGTTAAAATCCATCAAGCCATTTACACCCAGTTTCTGAAAGGCTGATCAACGCAAAAATTAACTAATAGCCTGTTAAATCTCATGTCAAGTGCCAATTGGGTTGCTAAAAGCATGATTATTTAGTTTAATTTGATCATCCTGTCAGTTGACATAGCTGTTAAATTTGGTTCGAGAATCGTATGTTAACCTCCATATTGGGTTTCTGAAACGCTAGTTATGTATTAATCATAGATCATACGTCGGTCAAAAGCTTTGTCAACTAATCGGTGCTCGTCGGCAAATTAACTTGTGAAAACCATTGATTTTTTATGTAAAACTCAGTTTTTTCTTCGAATTTATCTTATTAGGGTATGTCAAAACATATTTCTAATGCAGTATTATTTATAATATTTGATTTTCTTTAAAAAAAGTGTATATTTTGCAAATCTTGATAAATGAACATTGTTCCTGGTTAGATCACAATCATGTCCGTTTTGGATATTAGCATGAGTATCAAACATTTAGTGGTGATGGTGATCAAAGGACGCGAACTTTTACGACGAAAATGATATCCAGTTTCTGAAAGACTGATCAACACAAAAATTAACTTAACAATCATATGTCAAGTGCCAATTGATTTGACATTCGGTTTGTTTTCATACAAACCTAATGTCAAATCAAAATAATCGTAGATTAGTTAATTTTGCACTGATTATCGTTTCAGAAACTCGAATTGATTTAACAGCCATGTTAAATTAACAGTCGTGTTAGTTGAACAATGATTTGACAGGCCTTTCAGAAACCGGGTGTTAGTCTATAGAACGCGCCAAAGAAATAACATACATACATACATACGCTCGAAAACATTACCCTCCGTGACTTCGACAGTCGGGCAAAAAGGCTATACAATAACTACCTATACCAGATAAGTGATCTATTGTTCACCCAGACTCGGTACAAATATTTTGAATCGGATCAAGTTTTGTTTCGTTAGTAAGTCGAACCGACAACCTCGTGCTTAATCGCACACGCTCTGCCGCGACACTAAGACATTATTCACGGTCCAACACTATCTATTAATATTAAAGACAGCTAAACGCCTATTAATCCATAATTATAATTTAATACCTACTCTTTATTCAATGCCATGAGAATCTGGAGCTGAATAACTTCATTACTAAGATAATCCATAATCTTTTCACATTAACAGTTTTTATCTAATATACCCAGTAAAGCATTAATGAACCAGATCACCTCGATCACTAACAACTGTTTAGAACTTTTTGTTTGGTTTAGTAACCGTAGTAAGTTGACACTTGTCATCATTATTCCAAACTGCTTCTGTAGTTCGATGGTACTGTGTACGGACTGATACGCAGAGGTCACGGGTTCGATTCACGCTTATTGCAAATTTGTGTGCATGAACATGACGACACAATGTTCGATGCAATAATTACAATCGAACACCTCTTGCTGATCTAGCAACATAATACTGACTGCCTCTGTGGTTCGGTGGTACTGTCTAAACACGACCACGCAGAGGTCACGGGTTCGCTTCTCGCAAAGTGCAAATTTGTGTGCATTAACATGAATATTTACATTGTTCTGGGTGTTTCTATATATATTATGTAAGTATTTACAAAAAAATAGTATATATGTATGTCTATCCGCATTCTGAAACCCATAACATAAGCTATAATATGCTTATTTTGGGTCTAGATGGCAGTTGGTAGTTGTTGGGATATTATTGTTAGGATAATAATACATAATATAAAGAAGGCATGTCCTTTGATTGCTCGTGACGTGTTGACAATTTCAAACTCTTTTAATGCCGGTATTACATTATCATACTTAAATATGGTTTCATATCTGTCAAATTCTATGATCATAGTTATATGATGAATGTCTTCATTGTTCTTCTTCTTCTTCTTCTCCTTTTTTTTGGCAACAGAGCCGACGATTTGTGTCAGCTATTTCTGCCAGCGTCAAGTGTAGAATTATATTCTTGTTGATGATATAAATGGTATAATACAATGATAAAAATAGAAAATATGTGGATGAAATTAAATGACAACCATCTTCCGTGAAAACAAAAGATGGATCCCGTCTTCATTGTTATATATTACACTGATTGATCATTATATACGTCATGTACTATCAAGACGTGTTTTCCGTTGCTATGGATGCTACGTTTACGTTAGTGTCACAGTCTAGATATGGGATCCTTTTTGACAGCTAGCGTACAAGTAGGATCATATCAACACACTAGCACCGTCTATTTATATACAGACTCTGCTAGTGTGTCGAGTATGATCCTACTTGTACGCTAGCTGTCGAAAAGGATCCCCTTACTATGATCATAGAGAATATGAATCATATGTAGTTATTATACTGTCATATATGTTCTTCATTTAAAAACGACTCACACATCTATGATCATATTTCTATGATAGTGTAATAGCGGCCTAATCCAGGTTTTTTAAGTCAGTAATGATAAGATGGTACTTAGTTTATTATACTTTGTGCAAATGGAGAGGTATAGCACCAAGAACTAGGGTAGAAGTGCTCTAAACTGATAGGAATGCAAGATAAGGTAATACTACCCAGTGAGAAAGATCCTAGTAGTAGATCCACGCTGGTTTTAGCATGAATGGGTCGGATCGACCGGGGAAGTACTACTCTCTTATAAAAGATCGACGTAAGAATATTAGTTTTAGCTAATGTGTTTCGCTCGATGAATGACAGGCAGACCAAATACTCCTTCGGTCCTCTTCCTTCTCCCGTTTCCTTCCTCATCCTCTTCTCCGTGGTCGGCAACGGCTTGTTTGTGTTTTCTAAGCATTATTACTTCTGCAATGCTAGGAAAACACAGCCATCTCTATAGGTTATGGTTACCACTTACCGTCAGGTCAAGGCCGTATGCTTGTTTGCCACCAAAGTCTGAGAGAGGCCTGTCTATTAGTGGACATATTTCATCTGATATAATTTTGATAAAACTTCGAAATGGCTTAAAGGAACAACCTAATAAACTAAAATCGAAGTTTCTGTTATAATTTTCATTCAATTTAAATTTTGTCACCAGCTCCTGGTTACAACTGGTGCATGGACATGTTACTTCATTTTGGGGATCTCGTTTGGCGCGTCCACAGTCTTCATCCCTCAAATCAGGGCTGAAGCTCATTCGTATGATGCTGTTAGTGAAAGTGTAGCTTCTTGGATACGTAAGTAATAATAATTATTAAATGTCTCTGTCAAATATGTAAATTTGCTGAAACATTTAATAGACATAATAAAAAACCAGTCAAGTATGTGAAATCGAGCACGGCTTAGTACCATTATCGGCAAAAAATCATGTCTCTTGTAAATATTAATTTTGTTCTATTTTTTAGTATTTGTTGTTATAGCGGCAACAGAAATACATCATCTGTGAAAATTTCAACTGTTGAACTATCACGCACGTTTTATGAGATACAGTCTGGTGAAAGACGGACGGATGAACAGCGAAATCTTAGTAATAAGCTCCCGTTTTACCCTTTGGGTACGGAACCAAAAACATAATAGATACTTTGACTTTTGGGAAGATCTGGAGTCTGCATTAATTTTAAAACTTGTGTATGTGTTACTTTTTTAACCCTTTCATGGACACTACTGTAGACATAATAGATGTTTTATTGTCATTACGGCTATATCCGTTTACTGTCCCGGAAAGATTTAACTTTAGCATACCAAAGTACTCTGCCAGGTGGTAAGCAGTCAGTGGAATCCAGAAATTGTAGCCACTATTCCAAAATTCGTCATCTTAAACTGCTGGCATGGCTTCACTGTCGGCTTTATGCAGAGCTGTCTTACACTCCACTTCAAAGACCCAGTGCACTGCTTAATAATAGTGTGACAAATCTCAAGGCTCTCTTCTCCTAATATAGACAATAAAATTAATGGATTCTTATATGAAGTTTGTACGTTAGAATTTAGGTGTGCTGTAGAGAATTGTAGCGCCATGTATGGTGTAGTATATGTACTCGAAAAACATGACATCTAAGTATTTATTTAGTACTTTAAACGTATAACCCTAGAAATAAACAACAATGCGTAAAAATTAAAACTACATATATTTGATATAATTACTTATACACTAACAATAATAGAGACATAAAAACTTAGTATAGTTATAATCTATAAATCATATAATGCATTTTATTAAGCAATTACTCATCCAAGATCTCACAAAAACTTAAACAATTTATTTATTTATTTATTTTATTCAGAAAACCAACAGCGTATACAAAATATATTAATAGTTAATACATAACTGTAGATATGGCCAATAACAGGTTTCCCTTACATTTATTTACATGAAATGTTGCTGGTACTTAACTAATCTAGCAACTCTTAGAAGCATACTTATATTTTTAATATAATATAGGTATTAGATATGTTCAAATTTGATATGAATTGCACAAACAACACATTAATTACACTCATAGCGATAATACACATACATACACGTAAGTATACTAAAATACACATATAAATACATAGAACACATATATATTATAACGAAAATTCAAACGGACAAATAATTGTCACACCGATTCACTCAACAATCTTGAAATTTCAGACTTGAATTTAGGTTTAGAGTTAGCAAAAAGATCGATATTGTTAAAGAATGCGTTGTACATACGAATGATTCGCAATAAGACTGAGTTCCGTAAATAATTAGTGTGGAATTGCGGAGTTTGAAATAGGGGTGTCACGAATCACGACAATCACGACAAAAATTTGTTTAACTCGAGGCATATTATTAAAATAAGATTTCCTGAGAGACTACAACATGTAGTTCTGAAAGGCTTCTTTCTGTAGGCTACGGTAACTGCTTACCATCAGGCGGGCCGTATGCTTGTTTGTCTCCTTAGTCGTATAAAAAAACATGTTCAACAGCATCGTTAGGGCATGAAAATATGGGTAGAGCATGAGCCACACCGCTTGCAGTGGAGATTGCTAACAATAGACTGTTTTGTGGTCCGAATAGAAGTTTGGATGTAGTAGGAACAAATCTACAATTTCAAGATATACAAAGATTTTCATTTTACAAATCACTATTACGGTACAAGAGTATAAATAGTTTAATATAGGTAGTTTATATTTTTCTTTTTTTAACTTTCAACTTTTCTTTATTTGATATAAGACACAGATAATACAGAAGAAATGAATGGTAGGTGACAATATTAAAAACTAATAAAACAACAAAGAATAAAAACTAAAACATTTATTGATTAAATATTGGTAGTTTATATTATATACCTAATTAGAGTCAGATACATACAATATGAGAATTTAAATTATGTGTTTTCCTTAGGAGCTGCGCAAACGTAGACACTTTTTGTTACCCACACGGCATACTACCACAAGAAACCGTCAAAACGAGTATTTGGAAGCTACTGGACACAAAAAATTTTTACGTCTGCGCAGCAAGTGGCTGATTTCAAATTGGTTCTATAGAAATCAAATAATTATTGGTAGCTTGTTCCCACACGAAACACAAAAGTGTCTACGTTGGCGCAGCGACTTCGAATAATACACCGCTCTAATTTCCATCCGTCCATCCATACGGCATCCGAAATACAGTTGTCTGTACAAGTGGTTATGCAAAAGCAATGCAAAACTAATCTAGTTTCTTTTCTTTGCAGCTACTGTACTTATCTACGCAGGTATGCCATGGACCTTCATCCTACCAGTGATGATGAAGACAATTGGTCGTAAATACACCTTTATGTTCGTCAGCGTCATGAACCTGATCAGTTTCATCGTCCTCTACTGCAGTGCTACCGTCACTCAAATAATTATCAGCGAGATTATCAATGGAATCAACAATGGAGCTCACTTTACTGTCGCAGCGATGATCATAGCTGAGTACACTTCGCCTAAATACAGAGGGGTTTTCTTAACATTTAAATCAGCTATGTTGTTTTGGGGAATTTTCGTCGCTAATGCTACCGGGACCTTCTTTCATTGGAAGAATATTGCCATCATTGGCATAGTTTGCAGCATATACACTATTTTAATAAGCTTCTTTTTTCCTGAATCGCCATTTTGGCTAAATACTAAGCATCGTGTTGAAAAATGTTCGAAATCACACAGATGGTTGAAAGGAATCGATGAGCAATCAGAACAAGAATTAGAGAAGATGATAGAATTTCAGAAGGATATTGAGAATAAGCGAGCAAAAAATGTGGATTTTACAATACTAGATGTTATATTAACGAAGGTGAAAATATTATCGAAGAAACGTTTTTACAAGCCGCTACTCTTAGCAATGCTAGTTCAATCGTTGTATGTATTTTCTGGTAAAGTAGTATTTAGTGTGTACGCTATTGATATAATACAAAAAATATCCAAAGACCAAGAAATATCAGCCTATGCAGTTATGTTAATATTAGATGGAGTCACAGTGACCTTTATGTACATAGGTTGTGTTTTAGCAAAGATGTTACCTCGTAGAAAATTATTGATAAGTACTTCACTAGCAGGTGTGTTATTTTTGTTATCTATATCTTTTTATACGTATTTGGTTAAATTAGGCATTGTAGAGGCAAATAACTACGTGACTTTAGCGTTGATGACTGGTTATTCAATAGGTATAGCTTGTGGACCAATTATATTAGCTCAAGCCTTATCTGGAGAAATGGTTTCTATAGAGTTTAGAGCATTATCATCGTGTTGTATGGATTTATATTTAAAAATTAATCTAGGTACTTTAGTTAAAGTATCTCCGTATTTATTTAAAACATGGGGACCAGATGGAGCTTTCTTATTTTATGGTATAGTATGTTCTATAATGTTAATTTTAATTTATAAGTTTTTACCAGAAACTAAAGATAAAACGTTACAAGAAATTGCTGAAATAATTAACAATTCATATAAAAAACCTGTCGCCAAAGAAGAGACGCGTTTCTTAGCTCGTAATAAAAAAGTTGTTAACTAGGTCATATTAGTGAATAATGTTATTTTTTAATAAAAGTTTTATATTTGATAAACGTATAAAGAATGTTTTTTTTATACTAAGTTAAAGTGGAAATAAGGCTGTTTTTCTTATAGAAGAGGAATAAAAAAATATGGTATATGTAATTAAGCTTTGAAATTAAGTAATTGTTTGATAATTAATATAGCCTTCTATTTTATTTGAGTCCAAATATTTTTGTGCATGAATAATTATGTCTATTTGCTTTGGTCTGTATTTTAGTATGTAGATCCACATTATAGATCTCATAACACAAGATATGATATATGATTACTTTGGATCTAGAAAGCGTTGTGTGTATTTGTAGATTTTCTCAATAATCGCTGCTCGCGTGCAAAATGACAGAACCTTATATCAATCAACTAATAATCTGACATGCGATTATAAACCTCTAAAATTTACTTAAACACTAATTTAGATTCGTGTTTGTCATGACATGAAATATTATAGGACTAAGATTTATGTGTAGGTGTAGGTCTAGATCGATAGGCAAGTAGATCTGCAGGGTCACGACATGGCCTTCCGTTTGTCGTTGATGTACGTACAATGTCAGGTACTGCACCATTGTATTGAGATATTAAAAAATTTATAAAATTTTAATAACCTGGCGATGAAAAATTCTTCTCATGGCCCCACCCTACGTCAGCGAACTGCCTGACATTTTGTAATTTTTAACGTTCATAAGTGTTAATTCAATTAACCCAAATAAATAAATGTTTTTGACTTTGAATAAAGAATATTATATCTATCTAAATATAACTGTGAGTAAGACAAAAGTTAACTGCAATAGTGGTGTTCCAGTGACACATTAACACTGCCACCGCCTTATCAAAATAGACTTGCAAATACGCGTTTTCCGTACGATTGCATTATACACAAACTGCATTAATGGCGTACCATTCGTATGTTTGTTCTATAATGCGGTATGGTATTCTAATCTGGGGATACTCCTCTGAAAGTATGCGTGTTTTCTTGGCACAAAAGAAGTGTATTCGTGCTATTTTTGGTATGCACTGGTCTGACTCTTGTCAGCCTGTTTTTAAAGCTCAGAAACTTTTGACGTTTCCCAGCCTATATATTTATGAAGTTGCTAAATTCATAAAGCTCAATACAGACTTGTTTAATAGAAAGGAAAATACAAATAGGCGTAAAGTTACTTATCAATATTTGGAGCTGCCAGTGCCTCGTTTAGAAAAGATGTAATAAATCTGCCCTATCATATATTTTGTACAAGTTTTAAAAAATGGTTAATTGTAGAAAGTTTTTATACTGTTAATGACTTTTTAAAAAAATGCTCTACTCAATCTTACCATTTCAGAAATGCACTAAGATAGGTTTAAGTTAACTTGTGTAACCTTTGTCTGTGTACCTACCTACTTAAAGTATTTACATGTCGTTATGGCGAAATGTGTCATCGCTCGATTATTCCTGTTTTAATATCTTTTGTACCAAATTTTTAGCAAATAAATTATCATTATTATTATTATATTATTATTATTATATTATATGAAATTCACGTCACTGACAAGAAGTTATCCCGACAGCTTATGAAGTCGGACAAAGAGGAAAGCAAATCTTCTCAAGGTAAAATAATTGGTGGTACTTTTGATTTTCAAAAGATTTGCAAGCAACTATTTAGAATTATGTAACGTTACCTACAAAAATATTATTATAAGCATAGGTCATGCTTTGATTCTATTACTTTGTATTATTTTTAAAAAGTCTTTTGATTGATTGTTTTATGTTAAAATGTTTTTGATTATTCAGCAATAGAAGAAGTTATTTAATTATGTTTTAAAAGTTCATTATTTTATTTTTTAAAGATTTTCTGATTAGGTTTTTAGCACTTATGTTGTTTCTAATAAAGAAATTTACCCTTAATAACATTTCTTTTTTATTTATTAAACTAAAAAAATAATCACGTTCAAATTGTACATTTGAATTTTGTAACTAATATAAATATTATTACCACATACAACAGAGTGAGACTTATGTTTTTCAACGTATAAAGTTGTAACTATCATATACCACAAGTGGCGCTATCTGGGCGCCGCGCCGCGGTATAATGTTATTAGTATCAGATGCAACAACTGGCATAGCTTGTGCTCCGGAGTAAAATGTGGTATGAACAATATCTCCAAAAATAAACATATTACTTAAAATATCTTTTAACGTAGTTAAGAAGACAATTATATTACATTTAAATACCAAATTTCAAAAAGATGCAACAATAAATGCAGATTTTGGTTCAATTTGAATCTTTGAAACGCTCTACTGTAGTTTTGGAGATACAACAACTTACGTGGGAGGTATCGATTTGTCTCATTTTCATTGACTAAAAAGTTTGATTGAAATATGAACGGCGCCTTTATTGTATAATTAGAGAACAAAATTTTCTCAAAATCGCTAAGCTTATGTCATCACATCAGAAAAATGCACGTTAACTAGTAATAAGGCTATATATAGATGTAGTGAAATTTAAGCTTTCGTCATCGTTGCGAAGCTTAATATAAGATGTTGCTATTTAGTATGGATGTACGATACTTGACCAAAATTGTAATTTATGAATTATCTGGCGTTTGAAAAGAGTGGCCTGAGTTTCTTGCCATTTCTTCTCACGGCTCTAGTTCGTCAGGGAACTGGCTGTGGGTTAATTGGTTGACATCTATTTTTTTTTGTGGTTTCGACTTTCAAAAATATCATGTACGTATATGATCCACATGAAATAAATGCTATAACTTTGATGATACAGGAGCATTGGATGATTATTGTGTCATTCTCGTGTGATGGACTGTCGTCTGAGTGTTCTAGTGAAATATATCGCTACCAGGTTTTTTATACATTACTAAGCGATGGTCCCAAGTAACAGAACTTTTTAGTATCTACAGATATATCATCAGTTAATTTTGATAGGTTTTCATTCATTTTGAGTTTTTGATTATCAAATCAGATAAGATAGCTATGTGTGCCCTTCATAATTTCAGTTAAAGGAACTCTGCGAACTATGTCAGCCAGTCTCGTAATATTTAAAAGGTAGTTAAAAATTTTGTAAAGCATTTAATTACTATGAAGAATGGCACGAAGTTAAAGAAACTAAAGTATTCCATAATTAGACTAATATATTAGCAGATATTCACAACGAGGGAAAATGCGAAAAAATATCAAATAACAGAGTGGAAACCTTAAAATTTATTATCGGCAATAAACCCGGGAACACTCCTAAAGCATTGCTAATTAATGTAAACATGAAACGATTAGGAGAACGGACAAACACGCGGAATGGCCTTCTGTAGCAATAAATACCTATAATAATTTTAATTACCCTGAAAAAAGACATTAAACAGAATAAAAGATAAAAAAATGGTAGCCATATTGCAAATGAGTAAAACAATAAGGGGACGAAGATATAATTACGTATTTTTAAAATATATATAATAATAACCGGTGGAAAAACAGGGCCGCACTCGGCGAGGTCATCAGAATAAATAAATTATCATATAGTGAGGCGTTTTTAGCCGCTCCCATCTCGCTTGGACGATGCACAGACTTTGTGTTATTAGACAAGGCTAACCCCCAGTTTCTAAAAGGCTGATCAACGAAAAATTAACTAATTACATGATAAATCTCATGTGAAGTACCAGTTGGGTATTCATGCTTTTATCATGCTTTGAGGTCATTCACATGAGTAAACAGGTGATTAGTTAATTTTTTAATGTTTAGTGCGTTAAATTGCGTTTAACATGATTATTTGGCTTTGTTATTATAAGCTTTGTTGTGTTTTAGATAAGTTATGAACGGATTACAGATTCGTTCAAAAATTTCATCTTTGATGCTTGACTCAAACTCGCTATCCTCGGTATACCATTGAGGAGTATTGCTAATTATTCTACCACTTTGTAAGTCATGGCAAAAAGTAGAAAGCGGTGGATTATTTTAACTGTGGTGGTTAAAAGGTCGTATTATGAAACACAAATTGGGCTTTCAGTTTCAGAGTACATTATCAGTCGTAATTGGTTGTTTTATACTATTATAATACCAGCCTGTTTTACTGTCCCACTGCAGGGCAAAGGCCTCTTCACATATAGAGAAGGAATGGGCATTAACCACCACGCTTGCTCAAGGCGGATTGGCAATTTTATACTTTTAAGTCCAGGTTACCTCACGATGTTTTCCTTCACCGTCAGTCAGAGATGTCCGAGATAAACTTAGAAAGTACATATGATTTGAAAAATCACATTGGTACTTGCCCGGATTCAAACCCACTACCTCGTGTTTACGAATCGGGTGCCTTATCCACAGGGTCATTTCGACTTCCTATTCTATTACAATATTAAAAAAATTACATAATAACTTAAATACTGCCGCATCTAACCCTACCATAGCCAACACGGACGTGAGTTTTAAAAAAAATGTCGACGGTGTCTAATGAATTTATGGTCAGGAACTTCTCCTGTGCGCATTTTTTCTCTCGGGACAAGATAAAGATACCGATAGCTATAAACGTGACGAATAGTGCGGAAACGTTATGACATTATTATTATGAATTTCATTCGTTGTTTGTACGTGTTTTCAGTTTTGAATCTAGTACACTGTTAGAAAAAATAAAGTTAATGTGACATAATAAAACAGATGTGTGGAAAATTTAGTACTCAGAGTATTGTTAATAAGACCTATTAAATGTACGGCTTTATAATGCGTACATGCTCACAGTTCAAACGACCATCGTCTTACTTAGCCATTTACCAATATTTACTTCGATGCCATCTTGAATACGCTACAGTGATTTGGAACCCATTTTTTGCCAAATACAACGATGCTATAGAAATGGTTCAACGAAAATTTTTACGGTCTGTTCATTTCAAATGCTTTCGCTTTTGACCTACCTATACTGTACTCTTAGATAAGTTCTCTTTAAGTACTCTCAATGAAAGAAGATTGCTCTTCGATCAAATGTTATTGTATAATATTTGTCATAATTACTATGATTGTAACCAATTTGTAAACCAAATTTATGTGCAGATACCTAGTAAATCTCAACGTATCCGTGATGCATATACCCAACGTCTAATTGCACCTAAATCTTGTCGCACCATTGCAGGTGAACATGCACCTTAACGCCGCGTTATGAAATCTTACAATGATTTCTTCACTGACATTGACTTATTTTGTACTACCAAAAAGTCCAAAAAACCAATTTCTACTAAAATTGTTGAACAACGAGACGTAAACACAAAGTAATGTCGAAACTTCAAAAATTGTTGTAATTTATTTGTACTTAGCTATTTTCTTCTTTACGTATGTACACTAGTTTATACTATAATTCTGCAATATGGGGTGATGGTGCTGAGTATATAATTACTCATTTTCTTATGTACCTTATGCATCTGCATAATATTATTGTATACTTGTTTGTTACCCTGAACAAAAATAAATAAATAAATAAAAATACTAGAGGCGCTGTCCATTTTGTCGTACAAATATTTTTTACTATCATACAGTGAGATAAACGAATAATATGTCTTCCCTACAACAATTATTTTTTAAATTTGTATTCTAGAGATACGATAAGGTTGTCATAGTAATTCAATGTTTATCTACTGTTATCTGAAATCTTTTACTTTTTTTTTTTTTTTTTTATATTAGCCTACCAAAGTGACTCCACCCCGCCTGATGGTAAGCAGTCAGTGGAATCCAGAAGTGGTGGCCACCATACCAAAAGCCATAGTCTTAAACTGCTGGTATGGTGGCCTCCACTATGGCGGCTGGGAAAAGGGGTTAGGGGAAGGGAATGAGGGAGGTAAGGAAAGGGGAAAGGGGAGAAGTTGGGCCTCCGGCGCTCTCACTCACCGAGCGAAACGCAGTAGTACGGATACTACTCCTCTTAAGTCGATCTTCTATGAGAGGGTAGTACTTCCCCGGACGATCCGGCCCATTCATGCTGAAACCAGCATGGATCTACTACCGTATAAATGGCATAATTATATATAACTTACTAACAAAGGCATAATTATATTACCTACTACCTTTTAGGTACTGTAATGGTCCTTTTTTTAAGATGGACATGCTAAACAGAACTCGTATGTAAAAATACTTAATTGAAAATCCTTTATCTATTAATCTGCTCTAATTTGAACAACAAACTTTCTAATAGAAATATTTATTTATTTATTAAGAAAGTAGGTACTTAAAAACGGAATACGAAATTATAATACCCTAAATTACTAAATTATTACTAAATAAATATACCTACATATCCAATATCAAAATTTTTGTACAACATCCTTGAATTTTGGCAGAGTACATTTATAATAATATTAATAATTATTAATATATATATATATTACTTTATTTTTTTTACTTTCAATTGGCACGCGAAAACAAAACATATCAATGTGTTACTTCTCTAAAGCCCATTATCAATTGACATTATCTTCTACATTTCAAGCCTACTTTCAGCCTCTATCTAACCATACGAATTAATGAAAAAGGCACTATTACGCAGTTCCGGTCGGATATATTTTCCACTTGGTTAGCCAATTTTACGGGCAATTGGTTTTAGAGGGCATCCAAAGGTTGGGACTGGAACCCCGGACAATGGCTTCGATAGTTTATTCACGGTGCCATTTTGATGGAGCGATATTGATAATGTTAACAGCTTTTTGGGCAGCCATTGGGTACAAGTGAATGGGCGTTATTTTGTTTGCACGAAATAAATTTTGGTATTTTGGTAGCGATAAAATTTGGATTTAGTAAACCTATATTCACAGAGCTACAGGCTTTTACGTACTATGAGTTACAGTGTGAGAGAATCTAATTCTTAGAGTAAAATCAAGAAATTATGCTACCGTATCTACTTACTAGCTTTTGGCGACGCGGTTTTACCTGCATCTTAGCTTACTGTTTTGCTCCCGACACCAGTAGCGTGATATTACATACGCAAAAATATTTTTTCAAATCTGACTGGTAATTCCAGAGATTAGAGCGTTTAAACAAACAAACTCATCCGATTTATATAATAGTATAGATAGCTAGGTTTGAAAGATTCAGACGGTCACGGTTTGCCGTCAGTTGATTACTGTCTTGATGTTGCTTCTTTCAAATAATAATTATAAAAAGAAAACTCTCTGTAAAATTTTATTTTGATACACCAACTGCATCATCAAATTAAATCCTGCTAATATTATAAATGTTAAAGTTTGTATGTGTGTCTGTTTGTTACTACTTAGCGACTAAACGGCTGAAGCGATTTGGATGAAAATTGGTACGTACATAGATTCAGTGCTAGAGACGGACAGATAATACTTTTATACCGAAAATTGATCTGGTTCCTAAGTTACATTTATTAAACACATAAACGAATACCATTTGCCGCACAGCCGCAGGGTGCAGCTAGTATTTTACTATTTTCTTAATGACATAAATAAGAACATTTACTAATCCCCAGACAAATCAACAGTGTACAAAGATTATCGTTATTGTCCCCAAACACGTAATGGACAAACCAATTAAAAGCCTTACCGATAGGGGGCAGTTTTATCGATAGTTTGCCTTTACGAGGCAGTAACAGAACCGCGGTAGCAATAGTCGGCAATGTTGAAGCAATAGCGATTATGGGTAATGTTGCGTTGATTGGGATATTTTTGTATTCTGCTATTGTGGTGTGTTTTAGTGTTATGTGGAATAGGTTTTTGATTTGGGTAATAAGATTGTTTACTTATTTGGTACCATTGAGTGTTTTGTATATAATTGCTTTTGTTAATTAGCTTTCCGCAGCGCGGTTTCACCCGCGTCTTTGCTTACTGCTGTGCTCCCGTAGCCAGTAGCGTGATGTTATATAGCCTATAAACCTTCGAAAACTGGGCAATAATACCCCAAAATTTTTTTTAACTATCAGTTGGATGGCTGGTAGTTCCAGAGATTAGCGCGTTCAAACAACCAAACTATTCCGATTTATATACTAGTATAGATATAGATTAACGCTAATAAAGGTGTTATTAAATTGTGTGCATTTGATTGATACTAAAATAATAAGAAGCTGAATTGTAAGACATGGCAGCATGTGTAAATTCTTTGTTAATGTAGTAAGAGACTTATAAGCCTTAACTTGAACGCTTACATTCCAGAAATATCTCATATGTTTGCGGACTTCAAGTTGTTATTCAACTAGTAGGTAATCTGTTCTATAGTAGACACTAGCTGCGCCCTGCGGCTTCGCCCTCGCGGCAATTGGTATGTGTTTAATTGATGAAACTTTTCCCGAGTTCCAAGACCGATTTTCGGGATAAAAAGTATCCTATGTCCGTCTCCCGCACCGAATTTATCTAAGTACAAAAAATTTTTCTTCGAAATCGGTTCAGCAGTTTAGACGCTGACTGGTAACAAACACACACACAAACTATCATATTTATAATATGATTAGGATATTATCATTTTTAATTGCAAAAGTTGGAAGTTAGGCGTTTTACCTAAAGATAATTATGTGGCAAATACTGCTATGGGTTACCTCTTTAAATTAAATAAGCTTATCTTATTCTTCTAACACTTAAATTGTTAATCAGTTATGGTCAGCTTACGAAAGCTCACGATAATTTTGCTATAACCAATGTACCACCTTGATACATCATATAAAAGCCATCAAACCAGGCTAATCAACTTTGAATAACACTAGGGAATATTTCGTTAATCTTAAACAAAATGATGATAATATGCGCGGCGGCTCCTTCAAGTTACGCCGTTAATTTATGCCGCAGCACGAACTATAGCATTTTACCTCCTTCTGAGATAGTGGACGAATGGGTAAAAGGGGTTAAGTCAGCTTTTAGCTGTTTTTGTGGATGATTTTTTGTGCTGTATTTGTTGAGTTCAATAAATAATTACAGGTGTAAAGAAATATTAAATTCACATGATCACATTTTTGGCGAAAGTATTTTGTTTTTTTTTTTGTTTTTATTTAAAGATGTATTTTAATAATATAGAAAATGAGAACATTGTTTAATTTTTAGACAAAACACAAAAATTGACTTTAAAACTGTTTAGTTTTATAGTAGATTTTTGTGTTTTGTATGTACAATCTTAAACAAAAAAGTATAAATTTATAATTATAACCAAACTACTAATACATTTTTTATAAAAAAAAAATATAAGAGTTTTCAAATCGGTTTATAAATGACGGAGTTCTGATGTAACAAACATAAAAAAAATACGACCCGAATTGAGAACCTCCACCGTTTTAAACTCGGTTAAAAATAAATTTCAGTACCTTTATAAAGGCTTTAACTGTTTTATTTTCTGCTAGTCCTATTTATTAGCGGTAAGCAAATAATCTTGAGCTTCCTGGGTGCCATTTAAGATTTAAATAATTATTAGATTGATAAAAAAAAATTCATAGCCTTCAATAAATCACTTACAAGTTTAACCAATAATATTAAATTCTAAGTTACATACTTTTCCTCTTTAGCGGTTAGTGGCGATCCGACTTAACCGAAGCCAAAAAGTGTACAGTCACGCCTCAACCCCCCTCGCGAAGATACCCCTACCTCACCCCCTACAACCTCCTCCTGGCTAACTTCATAAGACTATGAATTTAAATACGTTAGTCGATGTCAAAGGGTCGTCTTGTTGCATCCGTTAGGATATCTAAAATGACGCTGGACACTTTAGTGATAAAAATAGAAGAATAAAATATTATTTATTTAAAACTAAGTTTCCGGCGCGGTTTCACCCGCGTGTAATATGATTTGTTGCATCCCTCGGTAACCAGACCGTTTTTGGGATAATAAGTAGCCTATGTCCGTCTCCGGTACCAAATCTATCTACATACCAATTTTCATCTAAATCGGTTCAGCTGTTTAGGCGCTGAGTGGTAACAAACACAAACTTTCGCATTTATAATATTAATAGGATAATTTGACTGATCCAAATCTTGACGTGTCCTGGTGACGAATTGAAAAGTGATACTAATTTCGAGTTCCACTTAGTGGACACACGCGTGTCCAGTCTCTTGTATAATCTATCGTAATTTATTCAAAATGTTACATTTGAGTTTTTTTCCTAAAAAACATTTCATTTCCTTTATTTTTCTTTCTCCTTTTTACCCTTATTTTTTGTCTCATAACCTGCAAATTTTATTTTTATTTCTAATCAACATCATACGCGTAATATTTTAAAGCTGAAAGATCCAGGACTGAGTATTCTGGATGAAATCAATGATAATAAAGCCTTTGTTATATAGACTTCTTCAATTAGACATGCCACAGTAACTAGGAGTTGATGACTAGCAACAAGAAAATATCTCAATCCTACCCCACTCCCTTTACAGTAAATAGCGGTTTTGCAGATTCCCTTACATTGCAGGACTCTGAGTCTTCCATGAGCGACAGTTACCACTTTCCATCACACGAAAAACTAGTCATAAGATATAGTAGATAACTTAAAAGCATCATTTTAGCTGTCCATTTGAAACTTTCCTTATCACCAACGAATTGTTAGTACAGTGGGTAAAAATATTCGAAACACGAGCTCTGATGTTTGTTAATTGCTTATTATTAAAGTTTAACTATGAAATGGACTGACAATGAATTAGAATTAGTGATTCATTTGGATGCTAATTCAGTTAGGCGCCAAGTCGCGTCTCGTAAAGAGTATCTAAATTTTTGTTTATAACGGGTGGCGCAAAAGTAAAGACCCTATTTGGTTCAGCTATAACATTTTTTCTAAATTAGAAAACTAGATTTAGATTTTTTTAAATGTATATTTGTGCCATTAAATTTCGTACCATTAGGATTTAAAGATGATGTCTTTTAAATGGTGACCTCCAGAGTTGATACACATTTGAGCCCTATTTATGACATTTTGCATAACTTGCCGTAACACTTCCTGCGATATGTTCGTTATTTCTTGACGAATGTTTTCTTTTAGAGCTGCGAGAGTCTGTGGCTTGTTCACATACACCCGAGATTTCAAAAAACCCCAAAGAAAGAAGTCTGGACTGGTCAGATCGGGTGATCTTGCAGGCCAAGGCAAATCGCCAAAACGAGAGATAACTCGGCCTGGAAAAGCGTCCCTCACTAAGTCCATAGTGTCGCGCGCTGTGTGTGCCGTAGCGCCGTCTTGTTGAAACCAGATGTGCTCCAGCCCCAATTCGTCCAAACTGGGTATCAAAAACTCACGTAACATGGTTCTGTAGCGTTCTCCAGTGACAGTAATCGCATTGCCTCCAGCGTCTTCGAAAAAATAGGGTCCGATCACTCTGTCAACACAGATGCCACACCATACAGTAACTTTTAGTGGGTGTAGAGGTGTTTCTTGAATAATGCGCGGATTATCAGTGCCCCAGAACCGAGTATTCTGCTTATTGACATGCCCTGAGAGATGGAAATGGAAACGCAGGAAGTGTTACGGCAAGTTATGCAAAATGTCATAAATAGGGCTCAAATGTGTATCAACTCTGGAGGTCACCATTTAAAAGACATCATCTTTAAATCCTAATGGTACGAAATTTAATGGCACAAATATACATTTAAAAAAATCTAAATCTAGTTTTCTAATTTAGAAAAAATGTTATAGCTGAACCAAATAGGGTCTTTACTTTTGCGCCACCCAGTACGTTGTTGGGTAAAATTGCAATTTTATATAGGTAGTTGAATATGTATATGACGTCTTTATAGGTAGATAATCATTATCATCGTTATT
Source organism: Parascotia fuliginaria (assembly GCA_963082885.1). Classification (NCBI taxonomy): domain Eukaryota; kingdom Metazoa; phylum Arthropoda; class Insecta; order Lepidoptera; family Erebidae; genus Parascotia; species Parascotia fuliginaria. The sequence goes on from OY720191.1 coordinate 1,774,414, forward strand.
TATTCTTTAATTACCGACTTCAAAAAAAGAGAAGATTTCTCAATTTTACCGTATATATAAATTATGTGTGTACGCGGATAGATTCGTCGTTTTGTATTGAGCTTCTTTTGCTGTATAATAATTTTGGTTTATGCGAAATAACACGACATCATAGATTAGAACCCACACGGATTTAGAAGAATTTCGGAGCTCTATTATGAGTTAACAACGGACAGGATGTTCTGAAAGGGCATTTATTTATCACTATTGAATGACAGCGTAAAAGTTTACTTTGTAAAAAAGAACAGCGCCTCTAGTGTTTATTCTAAGTACTAAAACCAAACAAATTTTACGCTTTCATTGCGGGAAGTATAATTTTGGACTCCGAAATAAATTCATTTTTAAATTAATACCCTAACTTGATCATTACAAGGCAGAGAACAAATTTCATTCATTTCTTAATAAACCACACTAAAGTTACATGTATCATAATACTATTCTTATAAGCAACACGCACGTCTTATAACAAAACATACCAAATTGATTTTTCACCGGCGCTAATCGTGGTAGATGGAGGGAGGCCAATAACAACGGGATGTCTTTATGGGGGCTACAACTAGCAAACCGCTATTACGAGATCGCTATTAACTTCGGTTGGTCAGAGCTATGAGGTTTGGATGTGGCACTTATTGTGCCTGTCGTTACTGTGCTCAAAAAGAACGTTACTCCAAAAATGAACAGCCTGGACTATTAAGGCAGTATGAACTAAAGCAGTTATGTAATGTGATAAAGTAATTTAAGCTGTTTTCCTATACCTAGAGTATTTTTGATAATATAATAATATATTACAACAACTACACACAACGCCATCTAGACCCAAAGTAAGCATGTACTTCTTATAACTCGTGTTAAGGGTTCTAGAATGCGGATATTATACATATTCAAATACTTTTTTATAAATACATACATATACATAGAAACACCCAGATCAATGCTAAAAGACATGTTCATGCACATATATGTGCACTGAGCGGGAATCGAATCCTATAAGTCGCGGTCTGTATACAGTACCACGATAATTACTACGCTTGGAAAGACTGGTGATCGAAGTGATTACAGTCGTATCAGTATCACAGAATACTGGTAGGCTTGTAATAGATATTTAACCTTTTTAATGTAATAAATTGATCGGTAAGCTATTTATTTATTTATTAAAAACCTACAACTATTCTTAGATCCTAACCTAATGTGATAGTGCAATAGAAAAATCGTAATTGCATTTATATTAAAAGTGCAATAGAAAAATCGTAATTGCATTTAAATAAAACTTAATACTAGGTTTCAAATTCTACATTAAACAATAATCTTAATCCACCTAACAAGGAATAGTAAAATACAACAAATACCTAAACAAAAATCTATTATGTATAATTGCACACCCAATAAAGAGTTTCAGTTATGTTTTTTAAGTCTGTTACCAGCCTACTAAGACGAGTCAAGTCTGCGTGCTAGTTATATTGTATACAAAAAATAACTATTATAAATACCACCTCCAAAACCAAATCAATATTCATACATGTGTGTTATCGTCCGTATCTTCGCGAAACACGTAAACAGCAGTGTGGCATCGTAAAAGAAAATGCGTCCGACTGTACCGACCACGCAATTTGTGCTGCTATTTATGTATCGATTACTTACTATTGTGCTTACCTCCTGCTGTATAGATAGGAGAGGAAATATTTCTTGTTTTTCTATCAGCATCTTTTCAGATTATTTGGAGTTAAGTTTTTTTTTTTGCTGACAGTGGTAGACGATTAAACAGACCACGTGATGGTAAGTGGTAACTGTCGCATATGGACGATCTAGAGTCCCGAATATTACTCCTGCAATACCTGGGACTCTGTGAAGCCGCTGCCTACCGTGAAGGGAGTGGGGTAGGTTATAGGATTGAGGGAGGTGAGGAAAGGGAATAAATTGGGTGTCCGACACTCTCACTTACAAAACTATTACTTTTACGTTGATCTTCTATGAGAAAATAGTACTTCCCCGGTCTATCCGGCTCATTCATGCTGAAACTTGCGTGGATCTATCACCATGAGTAATTACTTGATTTACAGTTCAATATGTGTCATCGCCCACAACAGAACCTGTATGATACAACAAATATTAAGGCCCACTGACTCATTTTACGACATGGACGAGGTTGTGGGGCTCAGCTAGTATCGACTAGTCCTTTGGTGTTAAAACGTATAAAACTACTAGGTTCTTCACGCCAAAATCCTGTCAAAAGATAGTTCCTACTTACTCAATCTATTCAGCTCATTGAAAACGTCAAATGTCTACCGTAATAACATGTCCCTCTTACTCATCTTCAGCGAAGGTAATATAATTATGTTTTCTTTTGAATCATGTATGGTCCTAATCCAAACTCCAGGTATCAACCAAATAAAAATATCAACACATGAAGATAATCATAAAATTGTTCTAATAAACCTTTTATACATAACCGATATACATCATAATCTAAATTAGATGAGACCATCAATATATCTCAAGGATGGCCGTAATATTTTATTATGTTATAAAAATAATGTCTGCGCGTTTATGAGCATATCTCGTAATTATTATGAGTAATAACCTCGCTTACACTGATGGTAACTTAGTTCGCTTTGATTGGATTGGGTGATTTATTTGTACTATACGATTATAGATAATATAATCTGTTATTAAGTCTTTAAAAATTTAGACTGACAACGATTTTCTGAAAGGCTGATCAACGAAAAATCACCTGTTAAATCTCATGAAAAGTACCGATTGGGTTGCTAAAAGTATGAACAATTAGTTTAATTTGATTTTATTATTAACTATTTAGATCTAATTAAAGTAATTATCCATGCTTTTACGTACTTCACAGAAGATTTAACACGTGATTAGTTAAGTTTTCGTTGACGAGCCTTTCAGAAACTGGGTGTTAGACTCTTATAAGAATAGTTTTTATTTAAAATCTTGTCAACTGACGAATTGTGAAAAATCAACCGACTCTCTTACATAAAATACAATATAGATACCACAAAAAATAACATCCAAAATATTCAAATTTGCAAAACAACATCTTAGAACTTCCCCTTATCCACGATCATAATTCTTAATCGATGTAAAAACTCACGTTGCTTAATAAGACACCAAAAGTACACTCCGCAGGTGATCCCGTGGAAAATTAAAAAGGCCTGAGGGCTATTGGGTAATATTCTCCTTCGTTATGAAGAGAAACGATTGCCGCTTCAGGTGTATTGTGTAAAAAATTGTGGTAAAAGTGATGTGATGTTTTCTAGTTGTTAGTATGGAGAGTTGGAGTTTGATTTCCGGTTGAAATATAAAAATAAATAAAATTTAAACTTATTAAGTTTTATTTTAGATACTATCGATGTATGCTAAAAAAAACAACATTTAGGTCACGACAAAAACGATAAGATGGGAGGTAACTAAAAGCAAAAATGACAGTAAATTTTCACAGTCCAACTATTTAGATTTATTTTAAGCATTTCATTGCATTAAAGCATTAAAATTAAAATTTTACATTTGACAAAAACTAGTTCACACAATTTTGTATTCATGCCATTATAGAATAAAGAAAGGGACAAATGCTCCACGACAAATCTGAAATTATTGTGTTCGACATTATTTCAAGTGTGTGATTCATCTGTGATTTATCTGCCTACCTCTTATTGAAAATTCGTGATAATGATAAGAAATATACAGAAGTAAAGCTACCAGTTGTTCATAAACCTTGTCGGTGCGAGGTTACCTAGAATAAATTCAGGTTCGTTTCACCGCCATAATGAATGCTAAGATTAAGATTTGTGCGCTCCTGGCCCGTTCTATTGTTTGCATTGTGCCTGGGCTTGGGTACAATCGGCTACAAATAGGTGCTTACACAAAATATGCAATACAGTATCGTACGAACTGTAGAATAACCATGCAAAAAATGTAACACTTGTCATGTAGCACCTATCAATATTTTTGAGAGAGCAACCAAAAATAAGTTGAGAGGTGCTTAATGTGGACTAGGCTAGGTGCTTAATGCGCAGATGCTCTTCGGAAGGGTGCTCTAGGTGGACTATGTCGGTTTGATTAGAATAAATAAATAAATTGCTTACTAATGAATGAAAGAAAGTTGAAATAAAGAAAATAGCGCTATGATGGTGGCGAAAAAGTTGACTAATTATAAAATACAGAACACAGTATAACGAAGTAGACATCGTGCAAAAATATCATTTTATTTTATAAAAATAAAAACCTGTTTATATATTAGAGTCCGACTGTACTCTCAACCGCTCGAGGCGGACTTCTTGTAATGCACGTGGGACGACAACGCTTGACAATCTCCGAGTGTGCACACTAGCGACAGACCAACACAAACGTGCGACTTTTATATCGCAATCATTGTTACTACTAGCTTATTATTATAATATACAAAGGTTTATTTATATACGCATATGTATCAACTTTGGTAATTTTTGTCTATATAGGTTTAACTGTGTGAGGGGTTTGGCTACGCTGCGTCTTCAGGTTCATGGTCGCCACTCCAGAAACTTTCTGCCTCAACAACAGTCAGTTCTGCGAGTAATGTGTCCTGCCCAAGGTGGACGAATGACCTTATTAGAGTAGCGGGCAACCGATGGATGAGGACGGCTTACGACTGGCCACGGTGGCGAAAATAGGGGAAGGCCTATGTCCAGCAGTGGACGTCTTTTGGCTGATACAATGATGATGATGACAACTTCTTTGGTTCGGTGGTACTGTGTATGGACTGCCACGCAGAGGTCGCGGGTTCGATTCCCGCTCAGTAGAAATATTTGTGTGTATCAGTGGCGAAGCGTCCATGTAACAGGATTCCTGCCGGCTTCCCTTTTAAAATATGTCCTGACCTCCTTATACCTATCACTGCTTGCGTGTCTACTCAAAGACTAACTAGCCTTCCGAAACTCAAAATATTTTAGTCCTACCGGCTTCCCTCTTCGGAAAAGTGACTCTTCGCTACTGGTGTGTATGAACATGGCTATTTGCATTGGTCTGGGTGTTTCTATGTATAATATGTATATATTTACAAAAAAAAAAGTATATGAGTATGTCTATTCGCATTCTAGAATCCATATCACAAGCTATTAATATATGCTTACTTTGGGTCTAGATGGCGTTGTGTGGTTGTTGTGGTATTATTATATTTATTATTTTAATGGGTGTTGTAAGATTATATTAAGCGTTACCTGCGTACACACCTTACTACGTCACTAACCTTCAAGTTACTGATATGACGATACAATAGCCCATTATATCCAAAATAATCCAGTAACATAAGATCTTTTATACCTACCATTAAAACATCTTATGTAACTGTTTGCTTTTGGTTAATAAACATTATTTATTTATATAAATAAACTAGCTATTGCATGCAGCTCTTCCCGCATGAATGTCGGTTATATCGCATTTTCCATACACACTTTCATTGAGAGAGAGTTTGAAATAGGGGTATTTCAATCTCTTCAAGCTATTTTTTGGGATGAAAGATAGCCTATGTTGTACCCCAAAGTCTTTTCTATTTCTATGCCAAATTTCATTAGTTTTTTAGGCGTGAACAGACAGCCAGATAGATAGAGTTACTTTCGCATTTTTATTAGATTAAAATATTTTACTCCCTCGGCCTCCTTGACTTTTCTTTTCCTACCTAATTCCCTTATCCTTTAATAATAATAATCATAACAACTATACACAACGCCATCTAGATACAAAGTAAGCATAAATTATAGCTTGTGTTATTGGTTTAAGAATGCGGTTCTGGAAATACTTTTTGGTAAATACATACATGGAAACACCTAAACCAATGCAAATAGACATGTTCATGCACACAAGTATTTGCACTGAGTGGAAATCGAACCCGCGATCTCTGCGAGGCAGAACCACAAAGGCAGTCAAGGCATTGATTCTGCAATCAACAAGCCGTGCAGTTTGAAACCTTAGTAGTAAAACACCAGGCTCTCTTAGATACGAAGCTATCCATCCATAAATCACTAGCTCAGTTCATACATTTTACTCAAGTAAAAACCAATACAGATACAAAAACATAAGCAGAAGAACATAAGGAAAACCTTTCACTGACCCCTAGCACTATAAAAACTAATAGAAACGGCTCCCGTTAACGGTTGTCGACTATTGACGATAGCGTTAAGTGACTGCTATAAGCATGCTATGTATAGACTTTAGGGAAAGTGCTTGATGTTTTTGCTCTATTAATTATACGGCGAAGGCAAGTAGTGTTACTAAAAGCGATAGCCAGGGACATAGCTCACAGAATTTACTCAGAAAGGATATAGACCTAGACAAATTGCATAGATTTCTATTCTATTCATAGAATAGATTAAAAAATGTGATTGTCTTATAAGCTAACGACAATGTTGGCGTTAGCTTATGTCAATCCTATACATTTTTTAATTAATTACTTGTCTAGGGCCTCTGGAAAGATTTAAAGGTAGCTTTCGAAGATAAACCAAAGCTCTGGTTAAGCTAGAAGCCTCTGGAAATACCTAAGTAATTTTTATTCTACATCAGCTATAGTATAGTTTTGAATATAAAAAAAGAGCACAAAACTTAGATTTGTTGTTTCATTTTTAACTTAATGTAAAATTCTGGGTGTTTAGGCATCTCGCACCGCTCGCGACTCGCACCACGGTGCGACTTGCCTAATAGCTCCTTTTGAATGGGTCACATCGCACCATATTGTTAGAGCGGTGCGAGTGGCCTAAGGTACTATTTGAATGGGTCATGTCGCACCACTGTTTGAAACAATGGGTTTGGTTTCATATCAACACTTTAGGGGATTACTTCAAGGTATTTTTAAGACAAAATACATATGGATAGCAAATAATTAGTGAGAGTGATTAGTAATCAGCGATATAAAGAATATAAAAGCATGTTCTATTTTTACGAGTAGCCACTCCCCGCGCGCCCTTCCTTTCCTTTCACTCGCAGCGCGCCTGCTACTAAACACAGTTAAACACGTGTGGCCATGTTTGTTTAATAATTAGTGTTTAGTACGTTTCAGGGGCGCTTGCTTGTTGTGTGCGCTACTAAGCACTGCAACTAAACAGGATTTGACACTACTCGCACTACACATTATACTAATCAATTGCTAATCACCTGCACTCGCACTATTTAAAGTGCATTTAGCCTATAAAGCTATAACAATTTACAAACACATCACCAATTTGTATTCAACACAAAAAAGTAAAAGCTACAAGCTACAAACATTATTGATGCAGTGTCATCACATTTAAACTCTATTAATACGGGACAATGGTCACACAATACAATAACAATATCGGCTGAATAATTAACGGCAACTGCATTATATCGCCGCAGTATTGCAGTTTACAGAAATATTGAAGTTATAGTGATGTGCAGAGTCATATTGTTTTCGATAGAGATAAACTTTGAGATTTAATTTGTAAAGCACTAACTGAACTGAATTAAAAATTGAACAATAACTAAATTGTTACAGAATACCGTGAAATAATTGTAGTATTAGTTATCACGGTAACATGCAATATAACAAAAATGGTGCCTATATTACAGTTTTTCAAATTTAAAAAATATTCATATCATTCAGTTTCAGTTTTCTATTTATTCCGCTTTTATCTAAATATTTAAACGTTTCTGGTGTGTGTTTCTGTAGTGACCATTAATTTATACTATTACATAAAGAGGAAGTGTTTGATTTGAATAATTTATTTTGCGTAACATAGCCCAATTCCTGAGGAAGGTTATTTATAGGCTACTTCATCACGCTACTGGCGACGAAAGCAGAGCAGTAAGCAAAAACGCGGGTGAAACCACGCCGCGGCAAGCTAGTATTAAAATAAAATTTCAGAGATCTACTTTAAATTTACTGACTTTTAAAGTTTAATGACAAACACGCATAATATACGACTTACTTAGTGGCAGTTGATTACTAACCGATGCGATGTTCGATTTTATGACAATAAAGCTCTTCCTCTTTAAAAGTCTTTCCAGTTCTGAATGTGATTCTAATATTGATACCAGCAGTAGATATTTAAGCATTAAAAACGGTAATCTGCTAACATTTAGTGAAATGGTCGATATCCCATTCAATGAATTCACCATCCTTACCGAACAGGTTGTTGCCAATAACGAGTGGTACATTACCTACGTCGCAAACACAAATTAATGATGATTTTATTCCACACATTCACGCCACGCCATTTTGTAAGTTTACCGCCAATTGTTTGTTTTGATATTCGAATGATTGTGACAGTTGAATTGGGGAATATGTTCTTTATTTGATTTTGAATGACTTTTTGTGCTGTTTAATTTGTACTGCCTTTGTGGGATAAAATTACTTGCGCACAAGGTTTTGGATTGTATTCCATCACAGGATAAAGTGTGGTTTATAAATATTTGTGCCGAATCTAGGTGTTAGAGTACGTTTTTGAATGCTTCCGTGATGTAGAGCTTGTATCCTGATATGGAGATACCTAAAAAAAATTTTTTAAATAGGAGTTTTCTAAACAGTGAAATGGTTTGATTTCATCTTAGGTATAAATAACACCTATGAATGGTCTTCACGAACAATTTGTACCAACAGATTAAAGATCAAAAGAAAAATCAGAAGACAAATACTTCTTTGCATTTTTTTGTAAAACTATATTTTAATATATTATATGACTCACTAGACGTCCGCCCCCGCTTCGCTTCAGTATCAAAAGATTAATTCTGTCTCACAACAAACGCCAACATAAAATATATGATTGCAATACGCCTGCAAAACGCTATACTGCAAATTTACTTTTGCTGTCTTTATTGCAAATTTGGAAACTTGATAGTTAACATAATAAAATATAGCCTATGTTACCTGCTCCATTTATTGATTTCTAAAGGTTTCAAAACGATAACGTATTTTTAGTTAAATCGTTGCAAACAAACATACAAAAAATCAAATATTTTCTGTTTATAATATTAGTTTAGATTACAGAACAAATTTCACAACTCCGTAGGTTAATTGGCTGACATTTTGTAATTTTTAACGTTCATAATTCAATTAATCTAAATTAATAAATATATTTTGATTTGACCTAGGGCCTAAGTCTGCTATCACCAGTTTCAGAATGGTCGATCATTGATCTCATTATGGTTAGTTTCAACCAATAATAGTGTCAGAATGGTCGATCATGATCTCTTATTGGTTAATTTTGACAAGTTTCAACCAATAAGAGATCAATGATCGACCATTCTGACACTATTGTGATAGCTGACTTGGTCCCAATATATCAAGTAAACACTGTCCTGTATTGGCTCCCTAAATGACAGAAATCAATGAGAGGAGCAGACGACATTATGTTAGATTTATTAGTGTGGTGTAGGCTTATTAGTTGCCGAGACGTTCTCGCGGAGGAATGTAGACTGTAGAAACTATGGTAGTGGACTTCGGACTAATAGTATCGTAGCTTATAATAATAATAATAATAGTAATAATTATAATAATCATTTATTCAAGTTGCAAGACTCATTTTGTTAGTGATACATACAATCTTATCCTATGTTAGTAATTGACAATCACACAGTTACAAAATAGGTACAGTACTGTTGGCACATCAAAATCACGGCTGCACTCCATGAGAGACAGCACAGCAGTGACCGATGTATCGACAGCTGTTTGAACCAGCCCGCACCCTGCGAACCAGAGATGCACGACGTTTGCGCATTATGGTAGCTAAACTGCCGATTATACACCTTTAAATACGTATGCCGATTGGCTTTAAAAGTTTTTATCTAGTATTATAATAGTCGTGATGGCTTTCACTTGGATGTGATGGATACCCGAAGGAGTAAGACCATAAATGCAACTTTTAAATAAATTCTTTTTTATTTTTCAAATCCATTCTAATAAATGACCGAGATATGAGGTAAGTAACAAACAAAAAAAAATCGGTTAACAAGTTGATAAGTAAATTAGTAAATTATGGAATTAGCTAAGAAAGAATATAGCATGATTAAATGGTTTAAGAACCCTATCAACAAGATTTTGTTACTTACTGGAACCAAAACTACAATAAAATATTTGACACGAGATCCTCGTAAAATTACTGTTACAAGTGATACCCTAGAACGAACTGAACTTATTGCATTTTTCAACGATACTGTATCTCATGGCTCGCTAAATGATTTGCCATATCTATACCCCGTTAGTCTGCAACATCCAATATACAAAGTCAGAAAGAATGCGACAAAGTATTGGTGTATAAAAACCAAATGCTGGCGAGCACTGTCCGCCTCCTGCGACGTTTAATATACTCCGATGTACTGGCATGCGACAAAGTGTTTATAAAATAAAAAAATTGCTTATTTTTATATTAAAGTAGATGTTCGCTCTCGCTTCGGTATTAAAAGTATCTTTTACAACAAATACCTACGAAAAATTCGATAGTAATACTGTTTGCGAAATATTATTTATTGCTCTACTACAAATTTACTTTTGATGTCTACTGTATAGAAAATATACAAATATTTTTTGACTGGCCTGTTGTTCTAGTGGTTAGTGACGCTGACTGCTAAGCCGGAGGTCGTGGGTTCAATTCCCACCCAGGACAAATCTTTGTGTGATGAGCATGAATTTTGTTCTGTGTCGAGATGTAATTTAACTGTAGTATGCATTTACAAAAAAAAAATATATAAGTAGTATATCAGTAGTTTAGTACCCATAACACAAGCAAATAATACTTTGCTTAATTCGGGTCTAGATGGCGCTGTGTGAAAAAAAAATATTGTAATTCTGAAAATTGATAAATATGTTAAATTTAATAAAATATAGTCTATAAATATATCCCTTCATTTATTGATTTCTAAAAGCAAAGGTTTTTTTTTATCGGGAACGTAGATTTTAGTTAGATATATTGTTGCAAACAAACATACAAAAAAGCAAATCACTTCCGTTTGGGGCGCTAATTTGACTGGATTGTTGAACTAAATTTGTTTACATTTGGTACACTAATTTATGTAGACCGTCAATCAATTTTATCAGTATTTTAGTACAAATACAGAGTGTATACGACGGTTTGACATTAAATGAAAAGGCAGGTGTTACTAGCCCATATAATGATTTCTAATTAATCACAAAAGTAATTTGACGAAAAACAAAAATTTGAAATTTTCTAACAAAATAAATAATATTTTAATAGTAACGAAGTAATACACCATTTTATTATGACAAGTTCACTGAACTGTAATGAACGGCAACGTTTATCCTTCGACGTGGACTATGACTTAAGTCAGTGACCGTTTGACGTACTTACATAGTGTTAATTTAGAATTAAAGAAATTAAAAAATTTGTCCTGTGTCTAAACTATTGAAGATATTTAGTAGATTTTTTTTTGTCTCGCTTTATAATGTCACATAATATACGTAATTGCATTTAATGTCATACCGTCGTATACACTCTGTATATTGCTTCTTATATTAAATTTTGATTGGCTTATTAAATCTGAAGTAATGTAAAGACGTCCAATACAGGACTAAGTTCTCTATAAAATGAAAATGTTTGTCATGCCATGCTTACATGATATAACAATTTTAACTATATTTTGCAATTATTATATAATAAATCAATCATTTATATTTTATCAGAAATATATTATTGTAATGAACTTCACTTTAGAAAATGGTATCAGATTATCGTCACCATAATAGCAGCTAAAAGACTTCCACTGCTGCACATAGGCCTTCTTCAATTTTCACGACCTTGGCTAGTTGTGAGCCTCCCTCATCCATTGAATCAAATTATTTATTTATTTGGTACACACAGGATACAGATTATAACTTAAAAATAGTAATGTTTAAGAATACAATTTTAAATCTGAAGCCCAATTACGACTGTAGACAACATTCTAAATAACTACAGTATAGCTTTTTGACGACCTCTGTGGTTCAGTGGTACTGTGTATGGATGCCATGCAGAGGTGCAAATATTTGTGTACATGAACATGGCTATTTACATTGGTCTGGGTGTTTCTATGTATGATAAGTATGTATTTACAAAAAGTATTTAAGTATGTATATCCATTCTAGAACCCATAACACAAGCTAAAGCTTACCTTGGGTCTAGATGGCGATGTTTGTAGTTGTCGGAATATAATTATAATATAATTAGTGAAAACTTTGCATATTACATAAATATAAATAATAATAAAACCAAAATTAACATAACGTTTGTTTAATATATTAGCTATATAGATATTTTAACACCTGTTTAATAAATATCAAATACCTATAACTATAATCAAAACTTTCTAACACTTGTGTACTCAGTTATTCCTTCCATATGTCACGGCTCGCCACGACACAATAAATAAATAGCGCAAATTCCGAAGTGACCAGCGTCCCAATAAAACCTGACTACTATCCGGGGGTAGATAAATATTGCAACCCCCCACCCTTACATTTGTTACTACAGATACGGTCGCATGTTCTGTCCGAAAGGAATTTGATTGTCGCCGAATTATACATTGTTGGGTTAAGTTTTGTTGTGATATATCATTGGAAAAGTAAGAACATGTGTTTACAAAACCCTTAACTGTAGTGTTGAAAAAAAAAATTCTTTGAAGCAGTCGGCAATAGCAATATGCAACTTGTGATGTATAGTCGACCACATAATCGGATTTACTACATTTGACAAAAAATTTCAATCAATAATATAATTAAAATTCAATAAGACTCAATATAACAGTGGCAACTGTTAGTGTACTTGCAAGCAAAAATAGACCTTATTGTTTTGTGATATGCAAATGACATTTACTAAATCACCCGTAAAGCATTTTTATGGTAGCCTATTTAATATTGTAATGCTAAATTTGACACCGGTCTCAAATTTAAACCAGAGTCTATCTCAAATTTCGCCAAGTTTTTGTTTATTACAGTAATGTTCATTAAATTAATTTTAATAATAATAATAATATTTCGCAAATATAATTAAACAATTATATTTGCTTGTGTTATGGGTACTAAACAACTGATTTATTATTTATATACTTTTTCTTTTGTAAATACATACATATTATAGATAAATTACACCCAGACACAAAACAAACAATCATGCTCATCACACAAAGATTTGTCCTGGGTGGGAATCGAACCCACGACCTGCGGCTTAGCAGTCAAGAGTCACTAACCACGAGACCAACAGGCCAGTCAAATCAATCTATCAATTTTGTTTCTATATCTAATAAGTAACAAAGAATCGTAAGCAAAAATAAAGCAAAGCAGTCTTAATCTAATACCATTGCCATCAAAACAATACGAAAAATATGACTAGAATGAAATACCTCAAATAAATTTACGTTTTCAACAAACAATGTTCAAACATGCTTTAAAACAACGACATAAAATAGATTTGTCCCTGAATAAAACCTTTTCATCTTATCGGAAGTTTCCATCTATCATTTGCCGATAGCTACAGTCATAGCTCGGAACTGAGTCCACGTAATAAATCCAGTTGGGGTCTTGACGGGAACTTTCCGCCAATACTAGATAAGACATTATGAATGCAGACATTCTTTGGATATTCCTGATGTTACTTTATGGTTCTGTTGTATGGAAAATGCTTATTGTTAATATTTTTTACCTATTTAAAAAGATTATATACATACTGGTATCTACCTATGATTGCGTGGGCAGTTTAGTAGTATTGTGTACGGACTGTCACACAGAAGTCTCGGGTTTGATCCTCAAGTCGGGTGAAATACAAATTTTCTGTTAAGAAATACTCACTGTTAGTTCAGAGTCTCGACGTCATTTAAGTTAAACCTAAGTTAGCTGGCGGAACGTGAGTGTTGTATATCTCTTCCTATCCCTTTGCAAAAGAGAGAATTATTATAATAATGTTTTGTTATGTTTTATAATAGCGATTCAAAAATAAATAAATAAATTGGTCCTTCTTTCAAGTTAAAATCATACTAATATTATAAATACGAAAGTTCATATGTGTGTGTGTGTGTTTGTGTGTTTGTTGCCACTCTGCGCTTAAACGAAAATCTAAAATTTCGATGAAAATTTTATTGATATGTACGAGACGAACTTAAGATACTTGTTATTCCGAAAATGTGGTTCCCGAGGTAGACACATATTGCAGCTAGTTTTAATATAAAGGATCAATTTTTATACGTTTATAATGTGAAAAAATGCGTAACGTACAAAGCTGAAAAAAGTTCCATCTCCATACCTTTAAACTTAACCCTTAGCTCACCGTAGTAAATCAATTTATGGTAACGGACGTAGACTGCAGTCGATATTATTGCATGCTACCGTCGCGTGACCGCGCGTCGATTGCGACCCGATACAGCCGATACTTGCTTTGTTTAAGTGCAATACACGTACAATATATGAGACTTAGCAAATTATAATTTTTAGAAAAATAATAGATAATAATTAAGGAAAGTAATATTCTTTTTTATTACTTTATGCCACTATTTTTTTAACAGAATATTCGGTTATTCTTTATTTTCAATTTTTGGTTTCGTAACGTGTAGTGTGTAAGGTTTACGTCAGTCAAATTTTGTTACTTTCGGCTGAAATGTCAAATCGACCAGGAAAGTAAATTCTTATTCTCGTCTACACATAGTAGTAGTCGATCTGATTTATACACTCAGTTCCCTTTCTTTTTCTTCTCCTCACAGTCGGAAAAAAAATTATTGCCAACAGTAGCAGAAGTAGCAGCCGAGCAAACAGCCTACCTGACGGTAAGTGGTAACTGTCGCTCATGGACGACTCAAGAGTCCCTAGCATTGCTTCTGCAATGCCAGAGACTCTGTGAAGCCGCTATCAAACTACGCTACGCTATATAAAATTGTAAGTTAAATTTTACCACTATTATAAATATAATTTAATATAAATATTACACTGATGATGAATATAAATTCCACATTTAAATTGTCAATAATCACAAATTAATTATTATAACACTTAGGGCAAGATTCACAGACCACACTTTGACTTTACTTTGATGCAAAGACCTACTTTGTACCAAAAATGTATGTTTGAATATGAAGTTGAAAGTAATCTTCGGCAATACAAAGCTTACTTTGCGAAGGTGCCTTTGCTGTAAAGTAAAGTCACGATTGTGAATCTGGGCCTAAGAAACATATTTTTGGTACAAAGTAGATCTTTGCATCAAAGTAAAGTCAAAGTGCGGTCTGTGAATCTTGCCCTTACACAACAATTGTCAAAAATCACGATTCTGTTGCATGTTTAGTTTAAATAATTAATGTTTCTACACCAGCAATGGTAGTGTATGTGAATCTATGTTATTTTAAGACCTCAATGTACCATATACTGAGAATTAAATGATATTCCATTCTATTCTATCTATCGTAAAGAGTGTGGGGTAGGGGAAAAGATTGAGGGAGGTGAGGAAATAGGAAAATTGGGCCTCCAGCACTCTCACTCACAGAACAAAACGCAATATTACGGATACTATTACTCTTACGTTGATCTTCTACGATAGGGTAGTACTTCTTCGGTCGATCCTGCCCATTCATACTAAAACCAGCGTAGATCTACTACCGTGTAAAGTTAGTATTATTGCGTAAGGTGTACCGTGTTAGTTGTAGTTTAAAGGTATTATTCTTGTGATGCAGAACAAAGCTATGTCCATAATAGGTTACAGTATTAACAGAGGAGTCATCTATTAGCAGCCTATTGTAAATCATTTTCGAATTAACTTTTAAATAAAAAGTACATAAATATTATAATTATAATATTATAAATTTTATAATGTTGAAAAATGTAACATTTAAATGCATTGTCAGAAAGATATCTTCTTCTTCTTCTTCTCCTCCTTTTTTTTTGGCAACAGAGCCGACGATTGTGTCAGCTATTTCTGCCAGCGTCAAGTTTAGAATAATATTCTTGTTGATGATATTAATGATATATTACAATGATAAAAATAGAAAAAATATGGATGAAATTAAATGACAACCATCTTCCGTGAAAACAAAAGATGGACTCCGAAAGATATCTTAACTGATTTAACATCCAGCTATCTTATAATATTGTGACAATTCCTACAACTAACTATGTAGGTAACGTGTGCTGACCTCCTATTTTAATTTATAATGCAAATGTACGGAAGCGCGTATTTGCAAGTCTATTTTGATAAGGCGGTGGCAGTGTTAATGTGTCACTGGAACACCACTATTGCAGTTAACCTTTGTCTTACTCACAGTTATATTTAGATAGATATATATTCTTTATTCAAAGTCAAAAACATTTATTCATTTGGATTAATTGAATTAACACTTAAGAATGTTAAAAATTACAAACAGTCAGGCAGTTCGCTGACGTAGGGTAGGACCATGAGAAGGATTTTTAATCGCCAGGTTATTAAAGTTTTTTGTAAGTTACAATTTAAGTATCATGCAAAGTGACCTATGCAATACACTTAACTTTATTATAGACCAATACGAGAATAATGTTATCATACATGTTAGCTAACATTATTTATATAGTAGCTGTTCAATTGGCGGTCTTATCACTTCACGTCTTAGGAAAAACATTATTAATCAGTTAGTAGATAGTAAGTTTTCTTAGAAAACGGAAAAGCTACCAAATCTACTTTCACGTGAAGCTTGTTGTTTGCTGTTTATTTTAACTTTATAGTATTTTCAGTTAAGCTACATCAAAAATGTACATTATATTTATAAATTTGTGGAAACATTTAAGGATATACAATTATGTATACTTAAATCACGATTCATTAGTAAGATTACCGTACAGTTGACACCGTCTTAATACAATGGTGCAGTACCTGACATTGTACGTACATCAACGACAAACGGAAGGCCATGTCGTGACCCTGCAGACCTACTTGTCTATCGATCTAGACCTACACCTAGACATAAATCTTAGTCCTAGATCAATATTTCATGTCATGACAGACACGAATCTAAATTAGTGTTTAAGTAAATTTTAGAGGTTTATAATCGCATGTCAGATCTTTAGTTGATTGATATAAGGTTCTGTTTCTATGCACGCGAGCAGCGATTACTGAGAAAATCTACAAATACACAACGCTTTCTAGACCCAAAGTAAGCATTATATTATAGCTTGTGTTATGGGTTCTACAATGCGGATCTACATACTTAAATACTTTTTTTTTGAAATACATACTTAATATATATAGAATCACCCAGACCAAAGCAAATAGATATGTTCATGCACAAAAATATTTGGACTGAGCGATAAACGAACCGTTCATCGAATAAAAATAGAAAGACTATGTTAATTATCAAACAATTACTTAATTTCAACGCTTTATTACATATACCATATTTTTTTATTCCTCTTCTATAAGAAAAACAGCCTTATTTCCACTTTAACTTAATATAAAAAAAAAACATTATTTATACCTTTATCAAATATTTATTTATTTATTTATTTATTTATTTATTTATTTATTTATACACACATACAACTATTTTTACAGGTGAACCCTAATACAATAGTGTAGAACATTAATACTTTTTAACATAAGACATACTTTACAACATACTTTTAATGACTTAAACTAATTTACACACCTTATTATAATTAAACATTTTACTACACACATAGTGCACAATACGCAGCCTTAGTGAATTCGTTCAGCGAGCACGAGAAAATGTCCAATTTAATGGAAACCATGTTGAGCGTACGCAGCGCCCTCGTAAGTGGTGCGTGTTGCAACAAGTTGGTACGCGCTCGCGGAACATCAAAAAGTGGCGGCCGCCGCCGCCGACCCACGTAGTCATCTGGAACACACAACCTAACCTCCTGCAGAATAGCAGCGTTCTGAATGATACCCCGTATCAACTTAAATAAATAAGTAGCTAATGCCACTTCCCTTCTAACTTCAAGTTTACAATAGCCAACCATACCCAGAACAAATAAAGTAGGATATACCAGTGGATATCCAGGATAAACCCCATACTGTTTTAAATATAGAAAACTTTTATTAAAATATAACATTATTTGCTAATATGGCCTAGTTAACAACTTTTATATTACGAGCTAAGAAACGCGTCTCTTCTTTGGAGACAGGTTTTTTATATGAATTGTTAATTATTTCAGCAATTTCTTGTAACGTTTTATCTTTAGTTTCTGGTAAAAACTTATAAATTAAAATTAACATTATAGAACATACTATACCATAAAATAAGAAAGTACCGTCCGGACCCCATGTTTTAAATAAATACGGAGATACTTTAACTAAAGTACCTAGATTAATTTTTAAATATAAATTAATACAACACGATGATAACGCTCTAAACTCTATAGAAACCATTTCTCCAGATAAGGCCTGAGGTAATATAATTGGTCCACAAGCTATACCTATTGAATAACCAGTCATCAACGCTAAAGTCACGTAGTTATTTGCCTCTACAATGCCCAATTAAACCAAATACGTATAAAAAGATATAGACAACAAAAATAACACACCTGCTAGCGAAGTACTTATCAATAATTTTCTACGAGGTAACATCTTTGCTAAAACACAACCTATGTACATAAAGGTCACTGTGACGCCATCTAATATTAACATAACTGCATAGGCTGATATTTCTTGGTCTTTGGATATTTTTTGAATTATATCAATAGCGTACATACTAAATACTATTTTACCAGAAAATATATACAACGATTGAACTAGCATTGCTAAGAGTAGCGGCTTGTAAAACTGTTTCTTCGTTAATATTTTCACCTTCGTTAATATAACATCTAGTATTGTTAAATCCACATTTTTTGCTCGCTTATTCTCAATATCCTTCTGAAATTCTATCATCTTCTCTAATTCTTGTTCTGATTGCTCATCGATTCCTTTCAACCATCTGTGTGATTTCGAACATTTTTCAACACGATGCTTAGTATTTAGCCAAAACGGCGATTCAGGAAAAAAGAAGCTTATTAAAATAGTGTATATGCTGCAAACTATGCCAATGATGGCAATATTCTTCCAATGAAAGAAGGTTCCGATAGCATTAGCGACGAAAATTCCCCAAAACAACATAGCTGATTTGCATGTTAAGAAAACCCCTCTGTATTTAGGCGAAGTGTACTCAGCTATGATCATTGCTGAGACTGTAAAGTGAGCTCCATTGTTGATCCCATTGATAACCTCGCATATAATGATTTGAGTGACGGTAGCACTGCAGTAGAGGACGATGAAACTGATCAGGTTCATGACGCTGACGAACATAAAGGTGTATTTACGACCTATTATCTTCATCATCACTGGTAGGATGAAGGTCCATGGTATACCCGCGTAAATAATTGCAGTTGCTGCGAAAAAAAGAAACTAGATTAATTTTGTAATAACTTTGCATAATGTCTTGTACAAACAACTGTATTTCGGATGCCATATGCGGTGTATTATTTGAAGTCGCTGTGCAAACGTGGACACTTTTGTGTTTTGTGTGGGATACAAGCTACCAATAAATATTTGATTTCTATAGTACCAGTATGAAAACAGTCATTTCCTGCGCAGACGTAAACATTTTTTGTGTCCAGTAGCTTCCAAATACTCGTTTTGACGGTTTCTTGTGGTAGTATGCCGTGTGGGTAACAAAAAGTGTCTACGTTTGCGCAGCTCCTAAGGAAAACACATAATTTAAATTCTCATATTGTATGTATCTGACTCTAATTAGGTATATAATATAAACTACCTATATTAAACTAATTAAAACTCTTGTACCGTAATAGTGATTTGTAAAATGAAACCTTTGTGAACCTTGAAATTGTAGATTTTTCACTAACCACATTTTCATACCCTAACGATGCTGTTGAACATGTTTTTTTATACGACTAAGGTGACAAACAAACATACGGCCCGCCTGATGGTAAGCAGTTACCGTAGCCTATTTTTTTTCAGAACTATTTGTTGTAGTCTCTCAGGAAAACTTCTTTTTATATTATTAGAATACAGTGTAATTTGTTTGCCTCGAGTTAAACAAATTTTTGTCGTGATTGTTTAAGTTTTTGTGAGATCTTGGATGAGTAATTGCTTAATAAAATGCATTATATGATTTATAGATTATAACTTTATTAAGTTTTTATATGACTTTTATTGTTAATGTATAAGTAATTATATCAAATGTATGTAGTTCCTATTATATTGGCTTTGAATTGTTACGCTTTGTTGTTTATTTCTAGGGTTTAGCGTTTAAATACTAAATAAATACTTAGATGTCATGTTTTTCGAGTACATATACTACATCATACATGGCGCTATAATTCTCTACAGCACACCTTAATACTAACGTGCTAACTTCTTATAAGAATCCATTAATTTTATTGTCTATATTAGGAGAAGAGAGCCTTGAGATTTGTCACACAATTATTAAGCAGTGCACTGGGTCTTTGAAATGGAGCGTAAGAAAGCTCCGCATAGAGCCGACACAGTGAAGCCATGCCAGCAGTTTAAGATGACGAATTTTGGAATAGTGGCTACAATTTCTGGATTCTACTGACAGCTTACCACCTGGCAGAGTACAATCACTTTGGTATGCTAAAGTTAACACTTTCCGGGACAGTAAACGGATATAGCCTTGATGTCAATAAAACATCTATTGTGTCTACAGTAGTCCATGAAAGGGTTAAAAAAGTAACACATACACAAGTTTTAAAATTAATGCAGACTCCAGATCTTCCCAAAAGTCAAAGTATCTATTATGTTTTTGGTTCCGTACCCAAAGGGTAAAACGGGAGCCTATTACTAAGATTTCGCTGTTTATCCGTCCGTCTGTCACCAGACTGTATCTCATAAAACGTGCGTGATAGTTCAACAGTTGAAATTTTCAAAGATGATGTATTTCTGTTGCCGCTTTATCAACAAATACTAAAAAATTGAACAAAATAAATATTTACAAGAGACAATATGATTTTTTTGCCGTTTTTATAGATAATTGTACTAAGCCGTGCTCGATTTCACATACTTGAGCGGTTTTTTATTATATCTATTAAATGTTTCAGCAAATTTACATATTTGACAGAGACATTTAATAATTATTATTACTTACGTATCCAAGAAGCTGCACTTTCACTAACAGCATCATACGAATGAGCTTCAGCCCTGATTTGAGGGATGAAGACTGTGGACGCGCCAAACGAGATCCCCATAATGAAGTAACATGTCCATGCACCAGTTGTAACCAGGAGCTGGTGACAAAATTTAAATTGAATGAAAATTATAACAGAAACTTCGATTTTAGCTTATTAGGTTGTTCCTATAAGCCTTTTCGACGTTTTATCAAAATCATATCAGATGAAATATGTCCACTAATAGACATAGGCCTCTCTCAGACTTTGGTGGCAAACAAGCATACGGCCTTGAGCTGACGGTAAGTGATAACCATAACCTGTAGAGATGTGTTTTCCAAGCATTGCAGAAGTAATAATGCTTAGAAAACACAAACAAGCCGTTGCCGACCACGGAGAAGAGGATGAGGAAGGAAACGGGAGAAGGAAGAAGACCGAAGAAGTATTTGGTCTGCCTGTCATTCATCGAGCGAAACCCATTAGCTATAACTAATATTCTTACGTCGATCTTTTATGAGAGAGTAGTACTTCCCCGGTCGATCCGACCCATTCATGCTAAAACCAGCTTGGATCTACTACCGCGATCTTGATCAGTGGGTAGTGTTATCTTGCATTCCCTATCAGTTTAGAGCACTTCTATTCTAGTTCTTGCTGCTATACCCTCAATTTGCACAAAGTATAGTAAAATAAGTACCATTTTATCATTACTGAATAAACGGTGAAGTTAAACATTTTAGATAATACTGGATTAAAAAAAGTTTGAAATTGTCATTCTGCCTCGAGCAATCAAGGACATGCCTTCTTTATATGTATTATGTACTAGCTTTTGCCCGCGACTTCGTCCGCGAGAAGTCGAAAATTATTCTAAAAGGTTTTTTAATTGTTTTACTACAATATTATTTTTTGGTTAAAACATATAAATTATTATTTTTGAACGTTTAAATACATATTACATAACAATCTTTACTATAGTGTTGAGATTTAAAGGTTAAATATCGCTATATTAATCCGCCCTTAGCACAGTAGGACTACGGGTACATAGTGGTATACCCTAGTGCCACCAAACAAATTACCTGTAGAACAAATTGGTAGGACTACAGGCCCTTACCCAATTTGGGTATTTTATTTTTTCGTCGGATGCTACGATTACCAGACTACTCTGTGCGCTTACTCTGAGCATGCCACATTAAACGGGCCGTGGGAGAAGCAGCTTTCTCTAAAGTCTTCGCCCGCTACCTTATGAGTTTGACCTTGAGCTTTGTTTATGGTCATTGCGAAGCAGACTTTGATAGGAAACTGCACTCTCTTGAATTCGAAGGAGTATTTGATGGCGTTAGGGAAATTCTATGAATATCCACAGATTCTCCTGAAGAACAACCGGTCAATATAGTTGCCTCGATTATCTACATTTGGTTTCACTTGCAATCTGGTTACATTGCATAATTTTGGTTGATTTACTTTGCGCAGCAACATACCTAATAAGCGCGACGTAGGTACCTGCGTAATAAACACTGTAGATAAGTATTTAAGTATGTATATCCGCATTTCTAGAACCCATAACACAAACTATAATATATGGTTACTTTGGGTCTAGATGGCGTTGTGTGTAGTTGGTTGATATATATCATATTTCTATGTATTCTAAGTATGTATTTACAAAAAAAAAAAGTATGTATAAGTATTATATTTCAATTATCTAGTACCCATAATACAAGCTCTGCTTAGCTTGGGACTAGATGACGATGTGTGATAGTGTCCAAATATTATAAAAAATATTATTATAAAATATTAAAATATATTATATTATATTATTATAAATATTATAAAAAAAATATATTATTATATTTCTGTTAATTATCATATAGCCTGCGTATTTCGCGTTCTATAGACTATATGGCTTGATGGATTTTAACGCATGAGGTGTCATTAGATTCGTATTGGTTGTAAGAGTGTCATAGGGTAAATAAAATTTTAATGTAGCGTCAGCACGGGAAAAATGGAGTTTTAGGAAGGGGGGCATTTTGATTTTCAATAGTATATATTGCTTGTTTATATCGTGACCGAAATACATACAATTTTATCACAAATACAAAACCATTACGACTGAAGATTACTACTAGACTGATAAGGTCATGCTAAAATTGACATACTTTACGAAACATTACGATATCGTTTTGTTTCTCTCCGCTGACATAAGCAGTAAGATTTCACATCAAATTATCCTTAAAAGGTGATAATAACCTGCAATAAATAAATCAAATTCCACACTGATAATCAGTGGAAAAACCCCGATGTAATTTTTAGAGGAAGTTATAACTAACAAAACAGTTAAAAAATTAAAAAATACATATAATTAACATATTATGCATTTTCCCCAAAAGCTATAGGTGTACTAGTATAAACATAATATTATTATAAAAGTAGCGTCATGCATTTTCCCCAAAAGGGTATCTAGCAATGTATGTAACAACCAGTATAATATAATAATAATAATAAAATTGTGTGTGTAAAATTGTGAGTTGAAATGGTCCAGTGGATAAGGCACCCGCTTCGTAAACACGAGGTAGTGTGTTCGAGTCCGGGCAAGTACCAATGTGATTTTTTAAATTATATGTACTTTCTAAGTTTATTTTGGACATTTCTGACTGACGGTAAAGAAAAACATCGTGACGAAACCTGGACTTAAAAAAAACTCTGAAATTGCCAATCCGCCTTGAGCAAGCGTGGTGACTAATGCTCATACCTTCTCTATATGAGAAGGGGCCTTTGCCTTGCAGTGGGACAATAAAAAAACAGGCCGGTATTATTATTATAATAAAATTAGCTTTATTTATATATTTTTTATATAATATGTTATAGTATGACCCTGTCTCTTGCGCTAGTTTAAAACTGTATTACAAGAGACAGCTTCTGTTTACAAGAGACTTAGTAGTATAAACAAAAAGTTATTGGCCAAAAACCTGAATAAAATGTATGAGATTGACATAAGCTAGGCCAACATTGTCGGCAGCTTATGTCAATCCCATACATTTTTTAATCTATTCTACGAATAGAATATAAATCTATGACACTTGTCTAGGCCCTCTGGGTATTGAGCCCAGTACCTCTATACGCGGGGCTCTAAACCATAGACGCAGTTAACGAAAAATTATAGATTCAAAATTTACCTGTCTAAAAAAATATTTTCTTGATGACCACCATGATTTAGTTTTTATGTAATCCTCTTTATTCTCCTCCATATTATTTACTTTTCACAATAACACTGCACTGATATTTTTATAATATTTATCAACTCTACATTTTTCACCAAACACATACCATTATCTAAAATGAATTGATTTTAAAACAATAAAAATTAAAAGCAGATGTTGTCTGTCCACACCATTTTACACTGTTACAGCAATGATTATTAATCGTACTAATATATATATACTTTTGCAGCCAATGTTAGATCAGCAATCGCCATAGGTGATGCCTATCGCTCATGGGTTTCCATGGGCGGTGGACATTACTGTGGGACTTCATATATCATACATACATAACTTCACGCATGTCTCTCAAAAATGTGGTAAGCAGAGACATAGACAAGTATACTTCCTTTGCCTTCAACATTCATTAATCTTTTCATACTCACGTCGACACAGTTTAATATAAAGAAAAATTATTCCTAAGGCAACAGTCTGGTCTTTGAAAACACCATTTCAAGTGCCATTGTAACAAACTTATAGGCATGGAAGACCTGGGAGTTAAAATTAATTTTAATAAAATACTATAGTAGAGTTTGATCCTAGGTACTACCCAGGATCAAAATTAGAAGGCAAGATATGTACTGGTTAAGAGCATAGTTTTCAGCGTAAGAATTTGTTTGTTTGAACGCGCTTATCTCTGGAACTACGATAGTTATGTAGATGTGTATTGGAAATTAAAAACTTGTTATAAATAAACTAGCTTCCTTGCTTACTGCTCTGCTCCCGTCGCCAGTAGCGTGATGTTACATAGCCTATTACCTTCCTCAAGAACTGGGCTATCATACGCAAAAATAATTATTCAAATCCGAATGAAAGGGCCAGAGATTAACGCGTTCAAACAAACAAACTCCTTCGCTTTATATAGATTATTTTAACTAAGAGCAAGCGTGGCGATCAATGCTCATACTTTCTCTGTATGAGAAGAGGCCTTTCGCTGTAGTGGGATAGTAATAATATGATTGAGATGTTAGGTTAGAGTGTGTGGATAATCGATCAAATAACCAAAGACTTAATACGATTACATTAAAATTAATGATGCCTTGGTACACGCGATGACTTCTAACAAAAATTTGTTGCAATTATTGCAGGAAACGGGCTTGAGAAAAAAGGTGCTGAGTGATTATCAGCTTTAAGAAAATTAACATAGGCTATAATTTGCCGAAGATAGGTATTGAACATTTACTTTGATCCATTGAAAATTACGTGTTATCGTAGAATATTTTATACATAAGAGTAAAACATAGAAAAATGAGATGATTTAAAGGCTACTTTAGAGGCTAAGATAACTACTCAATCTATGTCTGTAGCAGTATTTAAAGTTAGCGCCAAAATGATTTTAGACTATTTGCTTTTTTTATTGCCGACAGTCGAGCAAAAACCAGCCCACGTGATGGTAAGTGGTAACTGTCGCTCATGGACGAATCAGAGTGCCTAGAATTGCTCCCGCAGTGCCAGGGACTCTGCAAAGCCGCTGCCTACCTTGAAGTGAGTGGGATAGATGAAAAAATCGAGCGAGTTGAGGAAAAAGGCAAGGGAAGAAATTGGGCCTCCAGAACTCTCTCTTTACTTTGTAAGATTCATAAATATTTGTCCAGAGTGGATATACTTTTTATTCGTTAATTGTATGATTATAAAGTACCAGTGACACAGAACATGTTTCCTGTGGGAGTTGTCTTTTTAAAACATAAAGAAAATAGTCCAAGACTAAAGACTTATTCAAACCTGAGCGGTATTCGCTACCGTCAGCGGTAGAGAAATCCAAGTAGGTATGCGGTATGCTATGGTGCTAACAGTAGTATTACTGTTCGCACCATAGCGGATTTTGCGTTTCGCGTGAGTTTCGCTCACGAAGGTATGAATTTTTGCCAGTTCAAGTGGGTATGCGATATGCCGCTCTAGCCGCGGAACTTAAATCCGCGCGGTATTTACCTCCACCCATAGCGGCAGCTAATACCGCTTTTAAGAACTATGACCAATGATACCCAATGCATTGTTCATTACAAAAGTAATACTAAATCTTTAATAATATTTTACGAACACACTACACATCCATACACATACGCAAACATACACTTAACTAAGCTCATAATTGAGTCATATAATTAAGTTAATGAATGTAGAACATTTATTTTTATTAACTATTCACTTATTTAGATATCTAGTAAACTCTTATCTAATAATATATGTTCGTAATTAGCGCATCGTTCAGTTCATAGATACTCAAATACCTGAGAAAAACCAAAATAATTTTATTTAGATATTTTAATAGAGATAACTAAACTTAACACCAGGCAAATAAGCTCGTAAACAACACTTGTTTTGTTTAAATAAACTCTAAAGAAAGAAAACACTTTTTCCTGTATAGAAGAATTAAATGTATGGACACACAACACTGAATTTTTTTGAGCGGCAATCTAAAATCGTCTAAAATAATACACATGTATTTAGTCTAATAACACTTAACGAGAAAAATGATAATACACAAATTAAGATTATCTTTGCTAAGTACACTGGTTAGAACTCCACTCGGTTACGCTCAACACAGTTGTGACAAACCACCGAATGATTCTGCTTTCATGATCAAAACCGGTATAAAAAATAAGTAACGCAAAAGTAAGGTAAGAAATTGATTACAATGTAAAACTGACTAGTAATGCAATAAATTGGCTTGTGCTCGATAACACAACGTTCTACTGAAAATTTAAAATAGGTAAGGAAAGGTATCCAAAAGTGACGAACTGAATTATCAATAGAATAGTATAAAATTCACTAGCGTAATCAAATACAATAATTTATTTATTTATTAAAAATATATAAGTAAACTATCATATCATTTTAACACCTAATGCGATAGCTATTACTTACAAGTACTTACAACTAATATAACATACTAACACCAAAAGGCAGATAAACGAAAAATCAACTAATCCCATGTGAAGTACCTAAAAGCATGGATGATTAGTTTAATTTGATTTAATTATTTACTAATTAGATCATAACTATTCATGCTTTTAGCAACCCAATTGGTACTTCACATAAGATTTAATAGGTAATTAGTTATTTTATTGTTTCTTCCAGAAACTGGGTAATATTATCTTAAAAGTATGAGATTTAACCAAATTTACATAATAATGTAAATTTGGTAAAATCTCATGTACATGAACAATCAAAACTTTTACGGGTTTAAATAAAACTAAAGGTAATTTAATTAAGTAAAATTGAAATTATTATATTTAAGAAATTTAAATAAACCTGAGTTATCAAGACTTATAAATATTATTCCTAACATCACTGTCCCAGCACATTATATTCTTCAAGCAGAGTAAAAGCCTTTTTTATACAAATAAAGACGTAAGCATTGATAGCTTGATCACGGTAGATTGGCGATTTTAGACTTTAAGTTTTGGTTCCTCACGATGTTTTCCTTATGGCAGTAAAAAGTATTATCTACCTACATAATAATATATAATTATCTCATGTTATTGTACTAACAAAACAACAAAGTTAAATTTGAATTCTAATAAAAAAAAAACATTCTATTTATATTATTGATAATTGCTTTACTAAGGCCGATATTATCATATTTAAATCATATAAATATGATTACATATCTGTCAAATTCTATGATCATTTTTATGATGACGTTCTTCATTTTTACATATTACACTTATTGATCGTATAAACGTCATATATCACCAAGCCGTGTTTTCCGTTGCTATGGGTGCTACGTTTATACGGTGCTAGTGTCACAGTCTAGATATGGGATCTTTTTTGACAGCTAGCGTACAAGTAGGATCATAGCAACACACTAGCACATTCTATTTACTTTATAGACTGTGCTGAGTATGATCCTATTTGTACGCTAGCTGTCAAAAAGGATCCCCTAACTATGATCATAGACAATATGAATCACATGTTGTTATTATATCATATGTTCTTCATTTAAAAATTACTCACACATCTATGATCATATTTATATGATAGTCTAATAGCGGCCTTAGAATTAGACGGGTACTTACATAAACCTTACATTAAACAACCAGTTATCACTAAAATAAGTATAGTACAAGTACTGTGATTATTCTGTTTACAAAGGTTAACAGGATAACGACAGTCTTTTCACATCGCTATTAGCAGTTATCTACGAAACAAGAAAAATGCCGTAGTTTTGTTTTTTTAGTTAGTCTCCCAAAGTGACTCCACCTCATCACCCATCAGGCGCGGTAGAATCACTTTAGTAGGCTAATATATATTATATAAAAATAAAACTGAAAAGATGGCTGATGGAAAAAAAACTAGAAAGGCAGTTAAGCTTTTAACGTACGTCGATCTAGTGTACAATGAATTGTCTGGCCCAATAGCAATTTAATCGCATACTTGCAATATAACTAGTATTGTATAAAATTTCCAGATATCTTTTCTTCACGTCTTGGTTTAATTTTACTTTTATTACCGTTTTAACTTCAATAACTCTTTTACTTTTATGAATAATCTAGTTTTAATTGCCTTTAATTAATTTGCCTTAAAGTTAATAAGCTAAACTACAACTACAAACTACAAATAAAAACGGAAACTAGTTTAAGAAAAAATGCGCTATTGTATTTAAAATTGTTTGCATTGTTTGTTTACATAGTATTCCTTCATACTTTGAAACAGAGCATAGTTTACTAAAGGTTAGTACTAATAAATTATTTATTTATTTATAGCTGACTATCATTGTGGCACAGTGAGAGCGTAAGCAATTTTTGAGCACGGAGTTGTGGGTTTGATACCCACACGGGACAAAACATTGTGATTCATAATTAATATTAATTGTTCTGAGTCTGGGTAGGTATATTTTGTGTCAATTATTAAGCTATGCTTTTCAAAATTACTCGCGGCACAGGCCATGTCGTGGAAGTAGGTAGTAATTTAAATAAAATAAAATATTTTCTACTGACTAGTTCGGTGGTGTACCGGTAGGTTCCGATAAACTCGCATTGATGTAAGAAATAATAATTAAAATAAACCTTAATCATTATAATACAGTTTTTCTTTAATCACACTTACCATTCAAACCAAATTCTTCTCATATCACGGTTTCCCTTATTTTATCAAATATATAAGAACCACAGTCTCTTAAACTAGACACACGATACTTAATTAATAGGGTCACGCATAATGAATATTTAAACAATGATAGATTAATGACAAAAATCAAGTTTCGTCGCCACGTGTCTTAAAAATGTTTACGCAATTGTCGTTAAGCTAATAAATATGTTATCTCATTCAATGAATTCACCATTCTTACCGAATAGGTTGTTGCCAATAACGAGTGGTACATTACCTACGTCGCAAACACAAATTAATGATAATTTTATTCTGCACATTCACGCCACGCCATTTTGTAAGTTTACCGCCAATTGTTTGTTTTGATATTCGAATGATTGTGACAGTTGAATTGGGGAATATGTTCTTTATTTGATTTTGAATGACTTTTTGTGCTGTTTAATTTGTACTGCCCTTGTGGGGGATAAAATTACTTGCACACAAGGTTTTGGATTATATTCCATCACAGGATAAAGTGTGATTTATAAATATTTGTGCCGAAAATAGGTGTTAGAGTACGTTTTTAAATGCTTTTAAAGTCTTTCGTGATGTAGAGCTTGTAGTGAAAAGTGAAAAGAAATGGTTTAATTTCATCTTAGGTATGTCATGTGTAGGTATAGGTAACAACTATGAATGGTCTTCTCGAATAAATATAAACAAAATTTGTACTGATAGATTAAAGATCAAAACAAAAATAATTTGCATTTTTTTTGTAAAACTATATTTTAATGTATTATATGACTCACTAGACGTCCGCTCCCGCTTCGCTTCAGTATCAAAAGTTTTATTCTGACTCACAACAAACGCCAACATAAAATATATGTTTGCAATACGCCTGCGAAACGCTATACTGCAAATTTACTTTTGCTGTCTTTATTGCAAATTTGGAAACTTGATAGTGAACATAATAAAATATGGCCTATGTTACCTTATCCATTTATTGATTTCTAAAGGTTTCAAAACGATAACGTAGATTTTTATTTAAATCGTTGCAAACAAACATACAAAAAATCAAATATTTTCTGTTTATAATATTATATGCACGTTAATTTATACAAAAGCTACAGTCAATAGGAAAAGAAAAAAGGATTTATTTTTTTCAAAAAGTAGGTACCTATATCAGATAGGTAAATATATCTGTATACATCCTACCAAGCAAGGTCATTATTAATTTACTCCCAACCCGTCAGCCGTCTTCAAAATTCAATATCTTACAAAATTACTCAATATCTTGGTAGGTAGTACGTAGGTTGTAGCAAAGGGCGTCAGGTGAACTCTCACAATTAATAAAGCAATAATTGACTGCCCGTGGCTGTTATTGGGAGCTATCACAACATTTGGGTCACGAGTCTGCATCATACGTATACTAGGAGCTGCGTTTTTGATACTTGAAAATGAATTTATTTTTTACTGCGGTACTAAAATAATAATAAATGCTATTGACCGGACTTATAATAAAAATTGTTACACAATGATGTTAACAATAATGTCACTGGTGGAGTAGGCTTACTAGATACATGTAGATCTTTATAAAAATATAATATATTATGATATGGCTTTTCATGTGTGACAATCTCCAATGAAGTGCATATATAGTGTAAAAACGTACTACTTAGGGTAAATTGTATTCAAAAGGCAAAAAACAAAGTATTATGGTTAATATTAAATAACATATCTATAAATTATCTACTTTTCAATTTATTCTTAGCTTGTCAATGACAATTAGATTTTTTTAAACCAGAACTCAGTTACAAATATTGCATTATCCGTACCATCGAACAATTCCTTTAAGGTGCAAGTATTTGGACGGAAAGAACACGATATAATTAAAGTGTTCCATCGTTTGGGGAATGACACTGCATATACAAGTCAAGTTCGTATCATTTTCAATTAATTTCCGACTAAGTATCAAAACCAACCAATCGTAGTAGTACACACGAGTCAGTCTGTAATAGCCTTTGGGTGCAATCATACCGAGCGACCGCCTCCACTTTGTGCTGTTTGCTTACGATATAACGTTAGTTATCAATTTCACTATTCATTTACACTAATAACATGAATAAGATTGTTTCTTAGTACAACTAATATAGTAACTAACTTTGAATTAACAAATTGTTCGCGTGGAGTTTGCATTAAGTGCATATTAAACTGTAACGCAAAATATGACTGATAGTTTCAAGACTTTCGTTGACTGTGACAAAACAGAGGCCCTAGACAAGTGTCAAAGATTTCTATTCTATATACCTAATATATAAAAAAATGTATGAGATTGACATAAGCGTTGGCGTTAGCCATACATGTGTATATCAGTCTTTAATAAACTGCCTAAGAATTTAAGGGAACTACCATTTAAATACTTTAAAATAAAATTAAGAAAATGGCTAGTGGATAAGTGCTTTTATACAATACAAGAGTTTATGCAACATAAAACTAATTGTTAACATAAAACTGACTATTTGTAAAATTTGTTATATTGTTATTGTAATGTATTTTGACATAATATAATCTGACATATTCTAATTTGACATATTAAAATATCACATGTAATCTGAAATAATGTAAATTGACTAAATTGATATAATGTTTGATAATTCTAATAATTCCTTCGATAATCATAAATATGCTATAATTATATTAATATACCTTGACATTCTGCTGACAATAAAATGTATGTTAAATGTTTCAAATAATAAAATGATAATAATAAGTACCTATTTTATAATGATAATTATTTGCATGCCTAATACAGGCAGAATATAGCTTGCACTTTACAACATTGTTATACCTGATATCACCTGTATTCTACGCAAATAAATGATTCTTTCTTTCTTTCTTTCTTATGTCAATACATTTCATAATCTATTCTATGAATAGAATAGAAATCTTTGACACTTGTCTAGGTAGGTCCTCAGATGTGATAATTTTATATATTTTTATATATATGAATGCTTACAATAAAATAAATATTTCTACATTTAACACTTTGTTAAGGATTATCGTTATAGGATGATCGAAATTTAAATAGCTCTACATATAAAAGAGAAGAGACGATATTTCTATACGTTGGTTGTAATTCAGACCCTCAGAAAGTAACATTCTTTCACAAAACAAATGCATAAACGTATATAAGAAAACGCCAGCATAAATCATAAAAATCCCTAAACTTCTTACTTAAAATAAAAGAATAAGGAAATCCTGCAGCAAAAAATCAAAATTAAAAAGCTCGATACTTATCTAACATCGAGAGAAGACAATAAATCAAAAGTTTTAAAGTTTAACTGACCGAGAATCAAGTCAAACAGAAAAGGGCTTTTTGAGAAAGAAATAATCAGTAATCTGTTCAGTGAGGCATCGCGAAGGGTTGCTTGAAATGCTAACTGAATCGTGAGAAACGATTAAAAATGTTATCTTAGAAAAATGGTCAGAGTTCCATCGAGCGATTTCATTTTAGAAGGGTTTAAGCGACAGGGGTAGGGTTGAGATATCTTTTAAACTGTAAATTTGGCGGATACGTTGTTTTTGTAACACGTAAGTTAAGCTAACATGACCCGCACATAACAAGCTATGACACTTGATACTAAAGGCAAATACCGTGCGAGAATCTGTTCTTGAGTTTATTTTTAGGATTTTTATGGACCTAGGTCTAAAATAAAGTTTTATTTATTTAGTCGGCGATCTTCTTAAGCACAAAATCCCTCAAATCTGAACATGTCAATCTATAATATAAAAATGAATCGCTAAATGTGTTGCTAAGCGCAAATCTCGAGAGCAGCTGAACCGATTTCGCTAATTCTTTTTTTATAATAGTTCTTGAAGTACGAGGATGGTTCTTACGGAATGCAAAATTTAAAAAATTGCCCGAAAAACATTTCTATATTCCCATACAAAAGTATCTTTATTTATCCCAAAATGTTTAAAAAAAAGGCAACCCGTGCGAAGCCGGGGCTGGCCGCTAGTTATCTAATAAAGTAAGTAAATCAATACATGTATTGCGTCTTTATAAAGAATTGTTTCATCATTGATAATGATTTTTATGAATTTTGTATTAGAATTAGGCTTCTACAAGATTTTCACGCGGAAAGATTTTTTTATGATTGTGCTGTGAAACTGACCGTATCACATCTTAAGAATATTTGAAAATAAATTTAATCTATTGAAAAAGTTACCAGTTATCATAATCTTCTAAGTTTTACCCACCCATTTCATTTTATATCATAGAAATGCATATAGAAATGTCCGCCTCCCATAATTGTTTCATTAGTTCAAGTTAAAACGTTCGAATTCTAAGGGGTTACGAACATAACTAATATCAAATTATGAGAAAAGACTTAATAATTTAAAATATGCACAAAAGAGTGAATTAACGTGTACACATAAATAAAAATTAAGGGTCGGCCAGGTAAAGGGGGTGGCCCTTAGCCCTTCTAAATATGATTCAGTATAACCCAATAAGCCTTCGCCACAACAAAAACAAAAACCAACGAAATTTTATTATCATTATTTGCATATTAAAATAATTATAATTATACAGTGGGTTAAGAAGGGAGGTTTCCTGACTGTAAATCCCAACTGGTTATATCACCCTCAATAGAAAAGTGGTGTAAAATAAGAAAATGCCTTTATGCAATTTTATACCCAGTAGCAATGAGATACGGTATACATTTATAAATACTAAATAGTCGTCTTATGCCTCTCTGTTATTGTAGGTACTATATGGATGTACTATTGTAACTGGCTATTTATTAAAGTCGAACTGTATTAATCTTAATATCTGAGCACTCAGAGGTTATGATTCAAATGTCCCTTTATTTGTGCAAAAGTAGGAGTTGGAAAAGATTGCAAGTAGCCATTGCTATTCCGTGTATTAATTTCAATTTGTTTTATTTTTTGCGCCATGATAGATAAAAAGCCTTTCTTTATGAGCCTTTATACAATTGCCTTTATGCAATTAAGACGCATAAAATACACTACAAAATTATATAGGAACTTAGACTGAAACCAAATGTAAGATAACAAAAGATCGCACGTAGTTGGTTTCTTTATAGGGCTAAACTTTGCAAAAACATCTTATCATACAGTCTCACATTTTTCTGCTGCGCCACCGAAGCAGTATTCATGAAGCATACTAAGTATGTACAATTCGAAATATCTTTAATAGTAAAGTTAAATTTAACTTCGAATAAGTTAATCATAATACATACATACATAGCTTCACGCATTTTATCCCCGAAGGGGTAGGCAGAGGTGTTTAACCACCCACTTTTCGCCATTTTTATTTTAAGTCCCATCCCAACAGAACATGTTCCCATTTAACGAGCACAATTCCAGACTCTGGGCTAATAATGAGAATTTTTTGACAAAAAAACCTAATATCACTACCCGATCCGGGGATCGAACCCGATATCTATGTGTGGTAATCCGTATACAGTACCAAACCACAGAGGCAGTCCTTAATCATAATTTTGCTATAAAAAGTAAAAATATATCAAAAATAACCCATTTCCATAATTTTTACGTAACCCTTAAAATTGATCAGGATCCTGGACCTCATATAAATGGGAGGACAGAGGGGGAAGGGTTATGTGTAATTTTTCATAATTTCACGCCATCCGCGTAGAGAAAGGAACACAAAGAAATCACAGGGACCTTACACAGGCCCTGCATAAATTACATTACAATATAAATTAATATGGTCACACTATGAACAAAGTAACGTTGGCAACACCATCGTAAAATAGTGTAAATATCGTTTAAAATTTGTGTTTGGTTATCAGTCTCTTACCATAGGTGTTCTAGGGGCGACTAACTGTTGCCATATACAATCTTTAATCCAAGATTCTTTTAAAAGCCGATTTTATGCAAATGATCGTACAGCGC
Organism: Parascotia fuliginaria; assembly: GCA_963082885.1. Lineage (NCBI taxonomy): Eukaryota > Metazoa > Arthropoda > Insecta > Lepidoptera > Erebidae > Parascotia > Parascotia fuliginaria. Next base: position 1,809,739 of record OY720191.1, read on the forward strand.
TGAATGGCTTTTACAATACGTCTGTTATTGACAGCGCTTCAGTGTGTCAGTGCCTAAGGACTCATTGCATAAAATCGTCATTATAAATAATCTTGCGTTAAAAGCCATTATATGAAAATATAGGCTTCCAGTGGCATTACAGGTCACTAAACCAATTGGCTACTGCGATGACTACTATAATATATTTTTTTAGAGAACGATGTCTAGAATTTTATTAGAAAAATACATGATAACAGCTTGAATCATTGATCGCAGGAGCGCCAGTTTTATCTCAAGACGTCGCCATTCTGTCAGCCTGGTAAAAAGTCAGTGGAATCCAGAAGCTATGGTCACCATTCCAAAAACCATCGTCTGATCGCCAGTTTCTGAAAGGCTAATCAATGCAAAAATACTAAAAGCAAGGATATTTAGTTTAATTTGATCTAATTAGTTACTAATCAGAGCAAATTAAACTGATGGGGGGTAAATCTGCTGGTATGTTGACCACACACAATGACGACTTTGTAAGATGCTTTTTCATGCCCCGCTTAAAAGACTCATATGCGCGCTAATTGTTTACCGTACCCAAAAGGAAACATTATTTTTCGAGTAACCAGGTCATTTATTTTTGAAAATGGAAACCCAAAAATCTTTTTCCAAATATACTGTTTAGCTGCTGAACACATTGTGCGTAATATAATTAACCATTAGGCATTGTATAAAATGGATAATTTTGGGACTGGAAAAGTCGGCCTATGAAGCAGAAATGTTCTTTCAATGTAATGCTTGACATATAGCTATAGATCAAAAGAATATAAGAAAACTCAACTCATTACTATTTTAAATAATAAAAATATTTACTAAATGTAATTTTTATTACATTGAGGTATGCGGTCGCTGATGACAGTATTTTCTCTACTACACTCTCCTAACGCTCCTTAATGAAATATGAAATATATGTTTATTCAAATAGGTTAATTAAATTAACACTTATGAACGTCAAAGTTTACTAAATGTCAGCAAATTAACCTACAGCCAGTTCGCTGACGAAGTAGAGCCATGAGAAGAACTGGCAAGAAACTCAGGCCACTCTTTTTAATCGCCAGGTTATTACAATTTTTGTAAGTTACAGTTTCAAGTAGCATGCAAAGTGACGCAGGCGATACACTTAACTCTATAGATACTTAATTACTTACAGCTTTCTATGTTGTAAAGAAAAATTAAATAGTAAAATGTGTGCTTTACAGCCTCAATTTGCATATTGCTACAAAAGGTAAAGGCAACATGTGAACTGTGATAAATGTTTCTATGTAGGTACTTTTATATAAACTGTTAATTTTTGGTATAAGTATAAAGTAAGATGAACTTACCACTTAAACTACCACAGGAGTTCACAATGTACCTCTATTTCACAAATCACAATGTATAATTTTAACAATACTAAGTATACAATTTTAACAAAACAATACAAAATATGTACGTAACTGTTCAAATATGACTCGGGCATCATGTTATTTAAAATTAATACAAAAAAAAACATTTTATATAATATGTCAAAATGTATCAATAAATTAATGTCAAAAATTATTTGTTAAAGCATGTCATTCTTATTAATCACAAAAAATGTCATTCATAGTATAATTAACATTCTTCTTATCTAACTTCTAACTTTCAATATCTTTTCTCGGTTCATAACAGGAACCTTCGTTCCGCGAATAATCGTCTTCTTGTTTGTCCTACACATCACTCTGGCTTAGTCCATTCTTCCTTCAATATTCAATCAGTTCTTCGGTGGAACGCGCTCCCTCTCGAAATCAGGATGTGTAATAACCGTAACATTTTTAAAGCTAAGCTGCGACAGTTCTATAGCAGATCATTGGCGGGAGACAGTAGTCAACAGTAGTGCAACAGATTTATTTTCTATCAATGCATTTGTAATCATATTGTATAGTTATAAATATATATATAATTATAATTGTATATATTTGATATATGTATAAATATGTACATACATGCACATGTGTACATATGCATATTTATATTTTAAGTATAATTAAGTTATTTATATTTTAATATAATGTATGTAAGTACTTATATCCCTTTTTGTGTTGTTTAAATTTCTTGTCCAATTTTGACACCTGCCCTATTTATCTCTGCATGACCCTAAGGTTGACTGGCAGAAAATGCCTTAGGCATTAAGTCCGCCTTGTGCAAGCTTTTTATTGCAGAAAGTTTAAATAAATAAATAAATAAATAAATAAATAAATTTTACGATACTTTGACCCTGAAAAAGGTGATGTAAAAAATGTTCAGTCTATTTTTTAATAATAACAAGAACACGGTAAACCAGGGTGATAGATACAGATGGTGATTAGTAAAACGAATGATCACAAATGTATGACAAGTATTGCATAAAGATATCAAAAAATTTTTAAACGAACTAGAACGGATTGTAGTAAATATTCAAAATAGCTATGTGAAATTGAACAATACTAATATTAGACGATAAACTTATTAAATCATGTTACAAAGAAAAACAATTTTTATCATTAAAAGTTATCCCAGCGTGTTCAAGAAAAATACAAAGAATCGACAACATCACAAACAAGTTTCAACTATTGAAAAATAATATTCTTTCCAATTCAGAGGGCCACTACCCCTGTCGAAGTAAACACGCCCTTGAGAGCAGTCACGACCGATTTATACGCACTATATCATGTTCAAAGTACTGCCGAGAAATATGGAGCGAAAATATATATATTATTATCCGATTGTCGGAAACTGGTGCCTTTACCCTTTGGCACAACGATCGACTTGGGACTAACAGTGTTTTGATTTGTTTCGTGTTTTTCTCTAACTTTTCTTTCAGAATGGATAAGGAAAAGACAGTTATTTGGGTTATTTTATTACTATATTATCTTAAGTTAGCTTACTGCAGCGCGGTTTCACCCGCGTTAAAATACATCTTTGGTTACTGCTTTGCTCTAGCCTATAACCTTCCCAAGAACTGAGCTATCAAACGTAAAAAAAAATATTCAAATCCGACTAGTAGTTCTAGCGATTCTACTAGCGAGGTCAAACAAAGAAACTCTTCCACTTTATATAATAGATAGATTTCAGAAAGAAATAAAGTTGTTTTAGAAACTGAATAAACTTTTTTTTATTGCATTTAGATGGCAAAAAAAAATATATGAACTAACTGAGGCCTGAGGCCTGAGGCCAAAAAATGTATGGGATTGACATAAGCTAACGCCAACGCTTATGTCAATCTCATACATTTTTTTATCTATTCTATGAATAGAATAGAAATCTTTGACACTTGTCTCAGGCTCTGATTAGACTAAATTAGATAAATTGTTACTATAAGATTTGTAGAGATAGAATAGGCCTTGGGGAACCACAGGTTTTTATTTTATATATACAACTTAATCTACCTATAGTAGCTACAGTTGCAAAATAAAGTATGAAATATGATAGTCTCAATACCGGCAGTAGACTGTCAATAAAATTCACCGCATAAATCATTGCATCTCCATATGGAATGTTACCGTTATATTTTCCTTTGTAGAATAGAAAAGGTGTATTTTATTTTACTGATATTTTACGTGCATGTGTATGAAAGTATCGTCAAAATATAATAGTTGTAAATAGTTAGTAGAATCCAGATAAAATGGACAACATCTCAAACGTGTCTTATGGTGACTTTATGAGATGATCAAAATTATAAGGTATTACATGCGCTGGTCAATAACTCTAAGGTATGAATGCAATATGTCGATACTGAATCATCATAATCATATCAGAAAAAGCCGTCCACTGCTGGACATAGGCCTCCCCCAATTTTCGCCACCTTGGCCGGTCGTTCGCCGCCCTCATCCATCGGTTGCCCGCCACCCTTATAAGGTCGTCGGTCCAACTTGTGAGGAGACCACTCTAGAACCTTTCTGCCCCAACGGTCAGTTCTGCAAGCTATGTGTCCTGCCCAGTGCCACTTAAGAAAAGCAACTATACTATTACTCTAAGCTAATAATCAAAAGTTTTATAGATATTCAACTGTGATTCAAAGTGACTTAAATTTAACGACAATTGGTTTTAGTGTCACTAACAATTTTTCTTAAAAAAATCAATAAATTTCATCACCTACTCTAAAGATTCGTACACTCTCTTTATTTAAATACCTCTTACATCCAAAAAATAACAAGATGACACAATTAGCATACAAAATTGTCTTATTACACACAAACATAAACGTATTACGCAAAAACATCATTTAACTTACTTCCTTAAGTCACAAAGGGCAATTTTTGTTTGAACAAAGTTAGAACAAAATTAGAACAAAACAGTAGGTTTCATTATGTGTTGTTAATAAACAATAACCCGTGTATTACTGGTTGATATTAAATAACTCAATTCGTTTCTAATTTGTCGACAATTGTTCCCGACAAAGGCATACTCCGAACGAGTGAACGCGAGTATGAAGGAAGTCGGCTGCTAGGGGGCGGTAGTGAGGTGATATCACAAGATATCGATAAAAAATATTGACAGCTCGATAATGTCCTGTTATACCTTATCCAGTTATACCTTACCTGGTCGCCATCGTACATTGTGTGCAACATAAAGAAATTATTACATTTATGTTTTGCAAAACTGTATATAACTTTTCTTGAAAGATTAAGTATATGTATGTATGTTAATAATACAATAAATACATATTAATCATTATAAGTATGTTTATTTATTAGTATAGAGACTATCCATGTATGTATGTTTAAGTATTAGATATAGAAATATAATTTATATTAGAATCGTCATTATTATTTTTGATTAAAATTGTGTAACTTCTTGTGAACCTACTTTGTTTCTCTGCACCACCTCATAAGGTAGACTGGTAGAGAATGTCTTTAGCATTGAGTCCGCTAATATTGATTGATTGATTTTTATTCATTAACAATATACATTGTGTTTGAAATATACATAAAATTTAACTTTAATTAAACAATAAAATGTCGGTACAGTACAATTTCAAAAGTTTATACAATATTCATTAGTTACAAAAACACAAACATAGGTACATTAATGTCAAAAAATAAAATGGAATAAATTGCCGATAGAAAATGTAAATATACAGTATATGTGTAAAGTAAAATGAAAATAAATAAATTAAATGCTCGTCACACTTCATCTATGTTTTATTTTTCTGTGATTACACGGCATATAAATTAAATCTATTTAAAAAAGAACATCATAATGAAAATTGATTGTAATGTTTATGATCTTATAAAGTAACTATGTATCATTTAAATTCATGTGCTTCAAGTGTTCTAAGTGTACTTTTGTAATGGTGTCAACTAACATTTAAAACTTAACAGTAAGTACTTGTATACTCACGAATATTTTCACTTGTAATTACCTATAGAGCTAAGTGTATTGCCTGCGTCACTTTGCATGCTACTTGAAATTGTAACTTACAAAAAAATATTTACCTTTCGAAGTGTTAATTTAGATAACCCAAATGTCTTTGACTTTATTTCAGAAAACTTATAAACGTATTACCAAAGTCTGTTTTATACCACTGATTACCACAAATTGACGTATTTTTTAACAATATCCCATAAGCTTTTGAAGAAAATGTCTTAGTTATTTATCGACACTGTCACAACACTAGTCCAACAAAGCAAACGCCATTGCCAGTGGCGCTGTCGGGCGGCGCACCGATGCGTTTATAATATTTCATTTATTCGTAATAAATTATAATCGCGAACATTTGCCGAGATGTGGGGTTCTTAACTCAGTTATAGTCTACATTTAGCCGCAACCTTACTTCATATTATAATGTCTAATTGCTAATTTTGTTTTAGAATTATTTGATGAGATAAAGATGGTTCTCATAATATTCGTTTTTAATTTTTATCGGAATATATACGTTAAAAAGTCGAAATGGTCCAGTGGATTAGGGTGCCTAATCCACTGGACCATTTCGACTTTTTAACGTATATATTCCGATAAAAATTAAAAACGCTTCGTAAACACGAGGTAGTGGGTTTGAATCCGGGCAAGTACCACTGTGATTTTTCAAATCATATGTACTTTCTAAGTTTATCATGGACATTTCTGACTGACGGTGAAGGAAAACATCGTGAGGAAACCTGGACTTAAATGTCTGAAATTGCCAATCCGCCTTGAGCAAGCGTGGTGATTAATGCTCATACCTTCTCTAGAGAAGAGCCCTGCAGTGGGACAGTAAATAGGCTGATATTATTATTTATTATATACGTTAAAATGGATGGCTTTTAGAATGATGGCCACCACTTCTGGATCCTACTGATTGCTTGACATCAGGCAGAGCGAAGTCACTTGAGTAGGTTAAAGAAAAAAAAAGTGGCGAACATTTCAAAAAATAATTAAAAATAATAATTTCGCTTGTTTTAGACACTAAGATCTTTACTTTTTATGCCATGGTTTGAAACTGGACAAATAGCAATGTGATGGTACTGTCATGCGCTGAAAGTAAACGTGAGGTATACAGAGGATCTAAACAAGTGACATAAATACTTTATCTATAATATGTATGTATTTACAAAAAAAAAATGTATATAAGTAGTTTATCAGTTGTTTAGTATCCATAACACAAGCAAATATAATTGCTTAATTTGGGGCTAGATGGCGCTGTGTGAATGTGGTAGAATATTATATTATTATATTATATTATAAATACTAAAAAAATAGAATAGAATAAAAAATGTATGGGATTGACTGCTAACGACAATTTTGACGTTAACTTATGTCTAATTTTAATCAATTCTTTCTATTATATCTTGTCTAGGCTCTCTAGACTATAATATTGCATGCAATTGTCGATCCACCAACACGTGAGGCGATAAGAACTTATGCCTTCTCTGTATCGATAATTGATTTTATAAACCGCAAAAAAATTAGACCTAACAAGAATTTATTTATTTACACACCAACTTAACTTTCATTAATTCTTGTAATGAATCGAAAGACCCTTATAACATTCATTATCACTAAAGGTAAAACGTGAAAAAACCCGTACCGTAAATCGTAGAGTGCATCGAAATAGAGTAGGTTCCGACCATTTTTCCAAGGTTTCCTGTTCCTCCGGACGAAAGGCTATAATTCTTAGTATTGTTCTCAACATTCTCAAGGAACCTGTACCGAAGTTCGTGCAAGCGAGCTTTGTTGCCAAGAATTATTGCCGTAAGAACGGATAAGTCGCGCCACAGTTATTGTTTGATGATTTTTCGTACATTGTTCGCTGTTATGTTAATAGGGAGAATTGGTACTATTAAAATTACAGTAATTTACAATGTTTTCATTTGTATGTATTTTCACTAACTACTGTAGCTTTGGCTGTGTTTTATTTATTTAAATATTAGTCTTTACTTGTTAATTATTAAAATACTAGCTTGCTGCGGCGCGGTTTCACCCTCGTCTATACTTACTGCTCTACTTCTGTCACCAATAGCTTGATGTTATAGCCTTATACCTTCCTTGAGAACTGAGGCCCTAGACAAGTGGCATAGATTTCTATTCTATTTATAGAATAGATTAAAAAATGTATGGGATTGACATAAGCTATCGTCAACATTGTCGTTAGCTTATGTCAATCCCATACATTTTCTAATCTTTTCTATAAATAGAATATAAATCTATGCCACTTGTTTAGGGCCTCTGGGCTACCATACACAAGAATTTTTCAAATACGCCTAGTAGTTTCAGAGATTAGCGCGTTCAAACAAACAAACTCTGTTCTTCCGCTTTGCTTTGTAAAAAGTTAGATTGGTCTTTTTATCAGCTGAGGTAAGTGACAGTAAAATAAATATTTTGATTAAATCGCACAAAATATTGCTGCATTTTGAATTTGTACCATAAGTTGCTACCACTATTAAGACAATGCTGCTTCTTTTCAAGGCCTTTGGGTAATTTACTGCCTTGGGGCTTGGTATCGCTTGAAGTGCGTACGACTGCTGTACAGTAATAATGCGTTCAAATCAAACTTAGAATGATGCAAAATAATATTTCAAATCTGAGTAATTTGTCAGTGTGTGTGTTTTAGAGAAAAAACAATTAGTACAACTATGCACCAGTTAAATTATAGAGTAAAAGCTTTTGATAAATTTATCAGGCTTCATAACAGACTAGCTTCCCGCAGCGTGGTTTCATCTACATCATTGGCTACTGCTATGCTCCCGTCACCAGTAGCGTGATATTTTATAGCCTCTTTATAAAAACCTAAGTACGTATTTAAAAAAGCGTATATATATCAATAAATTGTCCTTATTTTAGCATGTGACATGTAACATTTCCCCTAAATAACGCAAAAAAGAATTAATCCTACGCACATGCATCAGTGTCTTGTACTTGCAAGCATGACATCTTTATGGATGTTTTTTACTTTTGTTTTTAGAGATACCTGGACAAATTAGCAAACAAATAAATGAACAATTAGGTAATAAATGTGTATACAGTTTCAATGAAAAAAAAAATATCAGACAAAAGGGAAAAAATGTAACTGTCTATCTATAATATAAAAATGAATAGCTGAATGTGTTGTTAAGCGCAAATCTCGAGAGCAGCTTAACCGATTTCGCTAATTATTTTTTTTATAATATTCCTTGAAGTACGAGGATGGTTCTTAAGAGAGCAAAATTTAAAAAATTGCCTGAAAAAAAAACACTTTTCTATATTCCCATACAAAAAGAATCTTTATTTATCCCAAAATGTTTAAAAAATGTCCACCCGTGTGAAGCCAATGGCGGGCCGCAAGTACTATTATACAAAGCAGAAGAGTTTGTTTGTTTAAACGCGCTAATCTCTAAACCTACCAATCGGATTTGAAAAATAATTGGCATTTTATAGCCTAGTTCCCGAGGAAGGTTATGTAATATCACGGTACTGGGGACGGGAGGAAGCAGTAAGCAAACACGCGGATGAAACTGAGCCGCGGAAAGTTAGTATTTTTTATAGATTTTTGCAATCCGCCTTGAACAAGAACAGTGATCGATGTTCATACTTCTCTATAAAAACGCCTACTGTTGGATATCTTCTGTATTTCTGTAAAAGCGTACTAAGAGTGGTATGAGCCATAAAAACCGACATGTGTATATGAAAATATTAATGAATGTTCATGAGGCAAAGGAGGTATGTTTGGATCGCAGCAAATGGCGTTCTATAGTCTATGCTTACCCCATTAATGGGAGACAGGTGTGAATTTACGTATGTATGTATGAACTTTTTCTCAGAATGACCAATACATAAGATCTTTGCATTTGCATTAGGAACTTTTTTTCAATTCTCGTATGAGTGTTTCAATTTTCGTGTCAGTTTCGGTTTTGACAGATATCTCCAAAATACAATAACCATTTAATTATTAATAATAATGTATTTAAAAATATTTCTGTCTTAAGCACGAATTTGCTGGTTTAAAGTAATAATAATGACCTGTGTCATGATCTTCTAGACAATAATGTCTGCCTCTGTGATTCGGTGGTGGACTGTTACGCAGAATTCGCGGGTTCGATGCCTGCTCAGTGCAAAAATTTGTGTTCATGAACATGTCTATTTGCATTGGTCTGGGTGTTTCTACGTATAATATGTATGTATTTACAAAAAAAAGTTTATAGTATGTATATTCGTTTTCTAAAACCCTTAACACAAGCTATAATATTTTTACTTTGGTACTAGATGGCGTTGTTTGTAGTTATTGATATATTATATTATCAATATACACTTCTAAAGTATTTGCCACGAGAAGACATGGTATAGTTTTATATATTGTACAGCCTCTAATTAAATACAGCCTATTATAAAAACCATGATACAGAACCTTCTGTAAACATTACTTATATTTTCACAACCAGTACGTGCTCGGCTGTATATCACTCGTTGATACGGCGCAATAAATAATTGTGAATACACCCTGTCTACGCACTTAAGTCGTACAATTAATTTATTTGTGTATTTAAGAAAAGGTTTATACGTATGTGTACACTTGTGGTTCATTCGATGGAAAGATAAAATGTATTTTGTTTATTCAAAGATTTGAAATTGTGTTTTTATTGGCAAATCAATCAGTTTAGTTACAATTCTTGCAATCTATGATGACTAAAGAAAAAAAAATAAATAATATATGTGGACACTATCATCACACACCGTCATCTAGTCCCAAGCTAAGCAGAGCTTGTGTTATGGGTACTAGATAACTGAAATATAATACATAACATACTTTTTTTTTGTAAATACATACTTAGAATACATAGGAAACACCCAGACTGAAGACAAATACAAATGTTCATCACATAAATATTTGCCTTCCGTTAATTAGGTATAATAGAAAACAACTACATATTATACAGGCCAGAATGGTTGACCGAGCAAGGGTTTCGCATTAACATTTTCAGTCTGTAGGTGTCGTATTTTGGAAAAATATCAACGATGGTAGATGAATGGGCCGGATCGACCGGGGAAGTATTACCCTCTCATAGAAGATCGACGTAAGAGTAGTAGTGTCCGTACTATTGCGTTTCTTTCGGTGAGTGAAAGTGCCGGAGACCCAATTTTCCCTCTTTCTTTTTTCTTCACCTCCCTCTATTCCTTCATCTACCCCTACTCCCAACAGTAGGCAGCTGGCATTGCTCCTCTTTGAGTCGTCCATGAGCGACAGTAACCACTTGTCATCACGTGGTCTGTTTTCTTGTCTGCCATTATCAGCAAATTAGAACAGTCGTCATCATGACAAATCAGAACAGAGGCCCTAGACAAGTGTCAAAGATTTCTATTCCATTCATAGAATAGATTAAAAAATGTATTGAATTGATAGAAGCTTAGGCCAACGCTTATGTCATTCTTATACATTTTTTTATCTATTCTATGAATAGAATATAAATCTTTGACACTTGTCTAGGGCCTCAGGATTGTCAACTATGGTTACCTCATAAGATGTGTATTCTCGACAGGCTCAAAAGCATCAGAATTGAAAAGAAGTGCATTAGTAAAAAGTTTGCCTGACAAATGTTTAAGATACCGAATCTTTAGTTTGAGTCTTTAGACTTCCACATTCATACATAGCTTCACGCCTTTTATACCCGAGGGGGTATGCAAAGGTGTTTAACCACGTTTCGCCATTTTTATTTTTGGGTTCCATGTAACAGGGAACGAGCCTTCCACTTTGGGCTAATACTGAGAATTTCTCGACAGAAAAACCTAATAACACTTTACCCGACCTGGGGATCGAACCTGAGACCTCTGCGTGGTAATCCGTATACAGTACCACCGAACCACAGAGGCAGTTAGACACCTTTATGTGCAATAATAAATATGGAATAGATTTTCTAATAACAACTGTGACTTGCCTTTGCGTGCCTTTCAAATTATTTTGTTTTTTTTTTAAAGACAACTCCTGCACTAGGCAACAAGTCCTGTGTCGCGGGGAATTTTACAAACATACATTTAACGGACACAAAGTACACCCAGACTCGTAACAAATATTTATGGTTCACACAAAGTTTTGTCCCGTGTGGGGATCAAACCCACAACCTCGTGCACAACAGTCGCTTGCGCTCCCACTGCACCACGGAGGCAGTCAATTCTCTCAAGAGTATTTGAAAATACCACAGTCTTAACTTATAATTAATTACTCATAATTGTAACGTAACTATGTACACTAAACAATATTTTTTATAACGTTAAAAGTAAATATTTGAAGTAAAATTTGCTAAGAGACTGTTGTAACTTTTGGTGGACACATAACGCCATCTAGCGTCGAGTAGTGAATGTTGGAAAACTGAATTTCCTTTGGCTTTTACTGTTTTGAATAAATTGAATTAAAGTATGTATTATTATATATTAATAGTTTGTTTTAAATAATCCAGGTTTGTAGTATATTTAATTATTGATTGTATTACTGCAACACAGTAAAAAATGAAAAGAAAATGAATATACTTACTAAAGAAAATCTGGATTTTTCTAAATCTGCATTCTGTTATAAACTGTTGTTATCGTAGCATCTTAAGTTCTTTAACTCTACGAACTAATATGCTACGAACATCACTGCTACGGTTCTACGGTGCTACGAACTTTGGAACAAGGGAGCCATGCGCTACGCTTTTGAAACATCTGCACACAAGATAAAATTATTCACAATTTCTTTTAAATTTTCTTATCGATATTTTTATTACCAAATGGTGGACAATTATTTCTGTGTTTAAAATGAAATGTACATTCTTAATCAAGAAAAAAAAAATGTGTTCTAGTATTATTTGTGATATTTTTTTGTATTAGGTACATTTATATATTTTTTTTATTAGATAAGTTTGGCATTATGCGTGAATAGACACGTGATACAATCACACCTAAAACAAATATTAATCTACCTCTCAAAATAAATATTAATCGTATTCCCATTTTTTATACACCAAGCAACACAAACTAATTTAATTTTATTCTTAAAAAAAGCATTTAAATCATCATACGTTCTTGAGAATATAACAATCAAACTTACAAAATAACCTTATAAAATGAACGTAAGTATAATTGTTCACTGCTAACCCCATCCTACTCATTAAGTAATGAAACTGGATGGTCATAAATATTACTTCCTTACTTTACTACTACACAATTTTCGTTTTAAGCCGCGACAACTCTTTATTAGTATTTATATTAATAACTTTATTTCACAAGTCACCTTTTTAACGTAAAATATTAGCACGTAAATGTTTGGTATGTTTATCAGTTAATATGACTATTAGAGATACAAATTAGTTTTATTTCTCTAAATATGATTAAATTTAATACGTTTTTTTTTGTATTTTCATTGACACGTGTGTATTGGGAAAAATTTAGTACCGAAAGTGCATACTAGGTGCGCTATTTTTTTATTATACAAGTGGGAAAATGTACTTGAGTTTTTTTTAACTCAGCTAAACATTTGATTCAGGGGCACAGTGAGTGTACATGCTTTCGGTACAAGAGGTGAAGAGTTCGATACAGACACAGGACATTACTTTGTGTGATTTAGATGTGATCGAAAATAATAATTATTTGTACTTTGTGTCTATTAATTATATGTTTGTAATGTAAAATAACTTCGTATAGCAGCCAGCGATAGAAAGCTTATTTAGTACGGAATTGGTTAAAAACTGTGGTCTATCAATACATCTACCTTGTAGAATTTCAAGGCAAACTTAGACAAAAAAAAAATATATGGTTTCGTAATCACTTTGCTCTTTGATTTGAAGCACTGAATCTCTAAGAAAGTGTGTGTGTAGGATACGTTTCCTACGTTGCAATGGATTGCTGCAGATGCTAAATGAAACACTTCGGTAACTCGTTACTTACACGTTTAAGTACGATAATTTATGCTAAAATGATAGATAATAATAATAATAATAATATTTCAACAACTACACACAACGCCATCTAGACCCAAAGTAAGTCTATTATATCCTTGTGTTATGGGTTCTAGAATGGGAATACACATACTTAAATACTTATTTTTGTAAATACATACATATTATACATAGAAACACCCAGACCAAAGCAAATAGACATGTCCATGCACACAAATATTTGCACTGAGCTGGAATCGAACCCGTGAACTCTGCGTGGTAGTGTTTAGACAGTACCACCGAACCACAGAGGCAGTCAGTATTATGTTGCTAGATCAGCAAAAGGTGTTCGATTGTAATTATTGCAAACATTGTGCTTTAACTTCTATGTCATCAAGGTTGTCGAAAAATGCTAATCACAGAAATCAAATGAACCGACATTTGATGAAAATAAATCGGCGATTACATCAACCTTACTACAGGATGAAGGTGTCCGTCCAACATTGGTTTAATGAACATTAACTGATTATAAATTAGTGTAGCCATTCTGACGTGCTTGGGCAGACCTCTCAAGGTGGACCGATGACCATATAAGGGTGGCAAGCAACTGATGGATGAGGGCGGTAAACGATAGGCCACAGTGACGAAAATTAGGGGAGGCCTATGTCTAGCAGTGGACTTCTTTTGGCTGATATGATGATGATGATAGCCATTCATAGTATAACAATTGGAAGTATGAATTTGAAACTTCACACAGTTTTTATTAAACCCTATTTTGATTGAGTAAAAATCATGTAAATTTATGCGTGCGTTCCTAACTTTTGTTTATGTGCCGTGGTAAACAAGCCTACAGTTTTAGACGTATTACGATACTAGCTTCTCGAGACGCGGCTTCACCTGCGTTTTTGCTTACTGCTCTGCTCCCATCGCCAGTAGCGTGATGTTACATAGCCTTTAACCTTCCTCAAAAACTGGGCTATCAAACGCAAAAAAGAAGTTTCAAATCCGAATAGTAGTTTCAGAGATTAGCGCGTTCAAATAAACAAACTTTACCGCTTTTTATAATAAGTATAGATAGGAAGTGGTTTCCGTAACCTATAGAAATAGTTGTATTCTCTAAGTATTATAAACACAATGATAAAAAATATAAGCAATCTGACAAACCGTAAAAAAAACAAATAAAGAAGACGGAGAAAACAAGTACTGAAACCTCTATTTAATGAGACAGAAGATTCATTCTATTCAAGCTGAAACCAGGCAAGATCCACCATAAAACTTAGCTATAACCACTCAATTTCCAATATGTAGGCGTACGTGTCGCCCCGCCCATCCCACGTATTGGAACTGCTATCGGTTCGAGTCTGCGCACTACCGGTATTGACCGACTAGGAGAACGCCCCGTGGCTTTACTTATGTTAGAAATATCATAAAGAAAACTTGCTAGAATAATGCTAGCTTTCTATACAAATTTCAATCCATCATTCTTGAAAACCCGATTTTTTGTTTGGTACTGAAGCGCTGTCAATAATAAACATATTGAATGCGTTTGAGCGCTGAACGATCCATTGCAGAGCGGATTTTCAAAAAAATATCGAATATAGAAAGTTACTGTAAGTCATAATAGAACTACTTTTAGATTTGATTATCTAAAGAAATGGTTTGACACTTTATTCAGATGTATATTGATAGTAAACGATGAAGTAGTAATTGACTGCACCGTTGGTCTAGTGATTAGTATAACTGACTGCGACGCCGAGTGTCGTGGGTTCTATTCCTGCGGAAGGCTAATATTTTTGTGATGAACATTTGTATTTGTCTTTAGTCTGGGTGTTTCCTATGTATTCTAAGTATGTATATACAAAAAAAAAGTTTGTATATGTATTATATTTCAGTTATCTAGTACCCATAACCCAAGCTCTGCTTAGCTTGGGACTAGATGACGGTGTGTGATAGTGTGCACATATTATTATTAAATTATTATTACCGACAGTGGCAGACAAGCAAACAGCCCACACCCACGTGATGGTAAGTGGTAACTGTCACTCATAAACGACTCAGAGTCTCTGGCATTGCTCCTGCAATATCAGGAGATCTGCGAAGCCGCTGCCTACCGTGAAGAGAGTGAGATAGGTGAAAAGATTTAGGGAAGCGAGGAGAAAGGAAAGAGGGGAAATTGGGTCTCCAGCACTCTCACTCACCGAACGAAACGCAATAGTATGAATACTACTACTCTTACGTCGATCTTCTATGAGAGCGTAGTACGTCCCCGGTCGATCCGACCCATTCATGTTGAAACCAGCGTGGATCTACTGTACAAATTATAGAAATTTATAATTTTTTTAACATGCCGAATTCAGACTAGAATACTGATATCATACAATCATAGGTAAATTAGATCTAGATAAGATTGAAGAGCTGTTAAAGTCAAACTGGTGACTTCAATTATTAGCATTAAGTATTTTACTTTGTCTGGATTCACAGTAGAAATAATTTATCACCTAGAATTTTATAAACATACCCTTTTAACATAATATTTAAGCACTAGTTGTTGCCCGCAGCTCTGCCCGTGTGAATGTCGGTCATATCGCATTTTCCATACAAACTTTCATCTCTTTTTTCAACCCCTACAAGCCATTTTTTCGCAATAAAAAATAACCTATGTTGTTCTTCAAGGTCTATTCTATCACTATGCCAAACTTTGTCAAAATCGCTTCAGTGGTTTAGGCGTGAAAGCGTAACAGACAAACAAATAGACAGACAGAGTTGGTTTTTGCACTTATAATATTAGTATGGAAGTATGAATTACACAAAATACGTGTATAAATCAAACTTACGACACTCCTAGCTAAACCCCTTCAACCTTAACACACGTGTAAACATTGCCAAGTCTCAAATCCAGTACTTATCAAGGGTTGGGCGTGGTGTATCAAAAGCCGATAGCTATCAATACGTTAACAGCCACGCCCCGTTAAAAAAAAGCAATCGATTTGCGCATGTCCGGACTGATTGGCTTAAAGTGTCGAGTCGTACTTTGTACGGCGTCTTCTTGTTCGTATTTTACTTGTAGGAAACTAGCTGTTGCACGCAGCTGCGCCCGAGTAAATGTCGGAAATCGCATAAAGTTTTAAGTGATAGCAAGTTTCAAGATTTTATCGATTTATTCCCCTTTTTCAACATCTTTAAGTAATTTTGCGCGATAAAAAGTAGCAGGTGTTTATTGCCTGAGGTTTAGTCTATATCTATACCAAATTTAATAAAAATCGGTTCTGTAGGCGTAAAAGCATAACGGACAGATAGAGTATGGATTAATGAAGGCATGCTTCTTTTGTGTTTTATTTTAATGTTATTGCTATTACGCTCAGGTCTATTTTTGTATTAATACATTTAAAATTGAGTGAGTTTTACTATGTATTAAACTACAAGAGATCAGTAGTTACGTCTAAATACGGTAACAGACTATTGTTGTTTAGCACGTAAAGGCCGTATCGACTAAGGAAGTAAATATATCTAGCCTCTTATGATTCGACGTAATTTAATTGCATACTACTACTAGTTCATACATAGCTTCACGCCTTTTAAGATAAAAGGCGTGAAGCTAAGCGAATGGGTAGGCAGAAGTGTTTAACTACCCCCGTTTCGCCATTTTATTTAATAACAGGGTGCGAGCCTGTTACCATATATCGGGCACAATTCGAGGGTCAGGGCTAATACTGAGAATTTCTCGACAATATTACTTTACCCGACCCGACGATCGAACCAGTATTATTCATAAATACTACTGCGTTGTATTCGTTGAGCTAGAGTACTTGAGACCCTATTCACTTCATTAAGCCCTATTCCTTCTCTTTCTTCGTACCCTCCTGGGGCCTACCACCACACTGTGTTTTGTCTTTTTCTCTTGTACCATTAAAAACAAGGATGGAGACAAAGTAAGTATCTGACTGTTGTTCCAGAGATTAGCTCGTTCAAACAAACAAACAAACTTTTTCGCTCTATATATAGAGTAGTACCAGGTAGTTCAACGATCCGGCAAGAGGGAGTGAAAAAAAGGTAAGTATACTAACTATTTTCATTATTCCTCTATCGACAATCCAACCACAGAACTATACATGCACTTTACCCATCACTCATATAAAGCCTTCTTTTTCCAATACTCCCCCATAAGGCTGTAGGCGTGAGTGTCGAGGCGTGCCGAACGCGCTCGGTTGGCTATTGGAAACCAATCGATAACCAATAACAACCTAACGCCCGCTTCCGGTTGATGGGCGGGCGGACACGTTTTTATAAAAGGCTTTATGGGTCATTGATTTCGTTATAAAAGCTGCTATAAAATACTTGAGCAGTAAAATCACAGTAAATTTTATGACTTTTGTGTATCTGATATAAAAAGGATCGTTTTTCAGATAGATCTAAAAAAGTCTCAGTAAAATGGCACCGATGCCCAAAGTTAACTAAAAATTTACTGTCCCACTGCAGGGCAAAGGTCTCTTCTCATATAAAAAAAATTTTTTTTTTTTTGAACTTCATACACGAAAGTACAAAGACGGATTTAATGCTAAAAGCGTTCTTTATCAGTCAACCCAAGACGGTGAAGAGATATTGGAGATTTTTACAATTGCGTTTCATTTAGTTATTGAGGGTATTACAGTAGAACGCATTATTTAATCATTTCTTCTTCTTGTTTACGGTCAGCTATAGCAGGGTTGTGTTTTTCTAAAATTGTATTGCCACCCAAATACAAAAGAAAAACTTGTAAAATACACAAAGTCGCTTTTTTATTTCCTAAAACTATATCCATAGAAAATAGTATCAATTTATCGCCAATAGAACAAATAAATGAGAAAATTTTTATATCATCAGAGGGCTAGATAAAGGCATAAATGCTTTATGAATAGATTAAGAAATGTATGGGATTGACATAAGCTAACGACAATGTTGGCGTTACCATGTATGAATCTTATACATTGATTAATATATACAATTCTATTCTATTAGCGTTTATCCTACTTGTCCGGACCCTCAGTATAGATTTCTAAGTGAATCTTTAAACTACAATTATATTAATTAAATATTGTTGAAGCTTTAGTCTAGAACATTTAATTATAAACACGAGGCACGTAAAAGTATGCCCGTAGCATTAATGTTCATTTGTCAGCTTATTATTATTGTCTCTTTGCAAAGAATTGTCTCAAAAGGGTTAATTAGTATGGACTAAGAATTGAATTAAAACATAACGGTGGAATTGTATGGATAAGTCTGTTTGTAATGTTCTTATTAAGTCGTTCCAGCTCATCATGTTAGGTGCTTCAGGATAGAGATTTCTTCAAGGCATGAATATTGATTACCTACTACAGTAGATGGTAAATGGCAAATCAGACTTTATAAGTGCACTAGCTGTTACCCACAAGCTCCTCGGGCGTAAATATGTTATTACATTTTTTACATAAACTTTCATAAATACGGGACTATTTCAACCTCTTCAAGTTATTTTGTCAAGATAAAAAATAGCCTGTGTTGGCCCCCTAGGTCTATTCTATTATTCAAATTGGTGCAGTAGTTTAAGCGTGAAAGCGTAACGGAAAGACAGACAGATCGACAGCCAGACAGAGTTACTTTCGTATTTATAATATTAGTATGGAAAGTATGGAATTAGTATGAATTGTTAACCTTAATAATGTGTTACTCGTATGTAGTAAGCAGATTACTTGCGAAATAACTGTCGATACTTTTTATGGCAACAATTAATTAACCTTATGTACATTTTAACTAACTTACATTTATTTTATTTACTTTTACTTTTATTTCTAATAAATAAAAAAAAATTAATAATTATGTTTAAAAAATATTTCGAATACGAACTATTGACGATAAAAAAGAAATCTAATTCTGATTAGTAGTTCTATTTATTATAGCTCCACCCATACCACGAAGTTGATTGTAGCCTAATACAAATTTATCTAAACAGAGCTTGTACCCATATGCTAGAACAACATGTTTACACGCGGAACCAATACTAAATACTTACAACGTTTTTAAGGGCATATCCACTCAAATCTAACGAACGACCGATGGATAACACAATGAGACGCCGACAGATCGCGTCTCCAAAGAAAAAGCGAAAAACATTGCAGAAAAAAAATAGAAAAAAAGCGCTTGTCGTAGGAAATATCTCTCATCTTGTAATTATTTTTATCCTTTAAGCGAAATAAGAGGACTTATAG
Source organism: Parascotia fuliginaria (assembly GCA_963082885.1). Taxonomy (NCBI): domain Eukaryota; kingdom Metazoa; phylum Arthropoda; class Insecta; order Lepidoptera; family Erebidae; genus Parascotia; species Parascotia fuliginaria. The sequence continues at coordinate 1,829,285 of OY720191.1, forward strand.
ATAAAAAGCAAATAATCAGTTGGTATAATTCATTCTCTTCCATTGTTTGCAATACCATTGTACTCCTTAATTTTTAATGAATACTGTTTTTCAGTATTATATGGTTTTGACATGCTTTGATCGTTGATAAAGAATTTGGATGTAGATATACCTATCTACTATTTACTATCATATGTAATTAAGTGGAAAAGAATCGTTTCACATCTACTAATTTCAATATCGTAAATTTGAATATTAATTTTAGTAAAGTAAAATACACGGTCATTTTTTTATAAAGAAGGCATGAGTATTGATCAATGTTTTTTGACAATTTGTTTAAATTTGTCTAAGGGTTTATCCATTATGTCGATAGGTAATTTATTAAATAAACGTACACCAAGTCCCGTAAACGAGTTATGGACTTTATGTAAGCGATAGTGTGAGCCAACCAGTTTATGCTTACCCCTGGTGTTAATCTTATGCACATCGCAATTCCTAGTATATAGACAAATGTTACTCTTAACATAAACAACATTAGCATATATAAATATATATAGGGATGCAACAAATATGGTATATTGACTTATATCTATCTCTTTGAATCGCTCTCTAAGGGAGACTCGTGAACCTAGCTTGTAGATAGAACTTAGAGCTCGTTTTTGTAAAGTTTGCCGTTCATAAGTGTTAATTTAATTAACCTATATGAATAAACATATTTCATTTCATTTCATTTCATTTCAAAGAATCGTTACTATCATTTTTGATTTAAAATTGTGTAACTTCTTATGCACCGACTTTGTTTCTCTTCAAAATGGAGACTGGTAGAGAATGCCATTGGCATTAAGTCCGCCTATAAACAGTATGTATGTAAAGTTTTTAAATAAATAAAAAGAAATAGTGTAGGCGATGTATTTAAAAACTTATTGTAACTATATTTCAAATTCAAAACCTTTCGCTCTCAACACTTTTGTCTTGTAATGGGAACATAAATAATTGTGCGGACTTAATACACTAATAATGGTTTATAACAATAATTAGTTCGGCGATTTCGGACCCGTTCCCCGGGGGTCAAGCGGACCGATTGTCCTTTGAAGGGTTGATTAAGATGACCGGGGTCGCCTTCGATTATAGATTAACAATCAGATAGGATATTGCTCTGATTATAAAAATATATTGTAGGTATTTAAGTTTTATTTGTTATTATTATTGGTAATTAAATGGTATTATGTAGATACCGATACGGAGGTACCTGGTAAATCCTATATGTTCTACCGTAGAACTACCTAACGTGGCCTAATACTACCTCTTATAGCAGTATTATTGTATATTAATTTGTGTTTTGTCTTTTTCTTTTGTACCATTAATAACAAGGATAGAAACCAAGAAAGGTTATAATAAGAATGCTTTAAGAGGTTGTGGTAGGGCCCCTGGTTGTCTGTTACATCACATGGTATCTAACAAAAAGTTAATTATAAAAAAAATACAAAAACCAAGTAACAAACATACAAAAACATAGGTACGACCAGAATTGCGAACCTTTTCTTTTAAACGTCGGTTAAAAACTGGCGAGCCGTGAATACATTTGTACTTACCTCTTTAAGAAAAAAGAGGGATGGCCAATGGAATAGTTAGCTATCACGTCATTATTTATATAATACACAAATCTATCAAATAATATACAAAAATATAATAATAATATCACAACAACTACTAAGACACAACGCCACCTAGACCGAAAGTAAGCATATTTATATAGCTTGTGTTAGTCAAAGTCAAAATCAAAGTATTTATTTCATTTTGATCATAAAGAATGATACTTATGAAAAGCCAAATTACATGAAGTCAGCTAAATAACCTACAGTTATGTTTTCTTGAATGCAGATATACATACTTATATATGTTTTTTTTTGTAAATACATACATTTATTATATAATATAGAAACCCCAATGCAAATAGACATGTTCATGCACACAAGTATTTGCACTGAGCGGGAATCGAACCCCACCGAACCAGAGGTTGCCAAAAGTCATTTTGATCGAATTACCTTAAACGCAAGATGCCAATAATGGTGATATACCTAAATATAAAATTTGCCTAAAGAGCAGTTTGCCCTAAATGAGAGAAGCCTATGAAGCAGTATGCCTGAAATGTGAAATTGTCTGAAAAGCAGATTGGTAAAAAAAGGTCTCGCAAACATTGACGCATCTGCACTCCTATAATTAATCTATGTCTAACCCGTAATAGGCAGAATAAGAGAGGGTAGGTACCAACTTTAATGCGGGTAGGGGTACCTGCTTTGGATTAACACAACTCTTGTATTTGTCCTCTCCTTTTTAAAAGTGTTAATTAGATGACCCTTTGATGTGCCTGTAAATGTTCTTGATGGGAATTTTATCACGTGCATTATATGTACGGAGTATTGATCGCGGTTTGTTGGTTAACCAATCAAGTTAAAAACAATATTGTGTGTTTGAATAAGAATAATATATAAATATTTGTAAATACATAGATATAATATGTATGTACTTACAAAAAGAAATTAAGTATGTATATCCGCATTCTAGAACCCATAACACTAGCTATAATATATGTTTACTTTGGGTCGAGATGGCGTTGTGTGTAGTTGTTAAAATATTATATTATATGCATAAATTTAATTACACTTAAAAGTACTTCGGTCGCTTTCAAGTCGAATTAACAAAGATAAGTTAATAAGGTAAGTAACGCAATAGCTTAACGAAATAAGTTAGATATATTTCTTGCCACAAATTTTGAGGTTACTCAGACAATATAAAATAACACATCATCAACTGAAACTATTTATTTCTTGCACTTTATCCTACCTAGAACTTATCTTACTGGTATTAAAAATGCGAAAGATTGTGTGTGTATGTGTGTGTGTGTGTTTGTTACCACTCAGCACCAAAACGGCTACACTGATTTCGATGAAAATTGGTATGGAGATAGCTTCGGTACCGAAGTCGAAAAATCGGTCTTGGTTCCTGAGGGATACAAATATATTTTAGGTCTTTATCTGCTAACTGTCATGTTCGCAAGTAAATTATTAAAAAGAGGTGATTCAAAGCTCAATTTTTGTATCAAAATCAAATCAAATCAAAATCATTTTTTCACTAGAAATGCGGTACATCGAGATGATAAAATAAATTAGTTCATCGCATTCTACCATAACAATAGTGCGTGAATATCGTACAATTAATACAAAGAGATTAAAATAAGAAAAATTTAAATTAATTTAATTTCAATAAAAACTTATTAACAAATTTAATTATTTTATGTTCTATTAGAGTTATTATACGGCAATTATTTAATTCAACATAAGGAAATATAGATAGTCAATATTAATAAGTAAAATAAAATGTTAAATAATGTTAAAAGTTTTAATAGGTCAAAATTGTAAAATGTCAAAATGGTAAATGTCAAAATAGTAGAATGTCAAAATATTGTAATTTCAAAATTGTATTTTGTCAATATTTATCTATTTATTAGTACATTATTTAAATTGGAAACACTTTAACATTAATTAATTACATAATTGTCTTTAAATGTCATAAATTCATCAAAGCTATTGAAACATTTGTCTTTCAGTGGTAGTTTTTTAAATGTGTTAGGCAGCTTATTGTAAACATCTATTGCCCTCACATAAACATTCTTATCGTATATATCCACTCGACACCACACACACACACAATTAAAACACAGGTGGATAACAACCTAACTTTGCTTACATTAAATTAGCTGATGGTACTACAAGTTCACCCAACGTACTTGTATTTACAAAAACTTAAGTTACTCTTTTCATATCACATTTATTTTTAAGATGCCATAGGTAAGTGCCTATAGGTAGAACAGAACCTTTATAATGTTAACGCAATCAAAAGATATAAATAACCTTTCATTTTAATATAGTTATATTACGTTTGAAGGGAACCCTTAGTACGCGAGCCTGTCTCGCAATTTACTAGTTTTTTTAATATTGTGTAAGAGTAAACTCAAGAAACAAAGACTTTCTTACAGAAAACGTAAAGTTAAAGTCAAAATCATTTATTCACATAGGTTAATTAAATTAACACTTAAGAACGTTAAAGTTACAAAATGTCAGCCAATTGACCTACAGCCAGTTCGCTGACGAGGTAGGGCCATGAGAAGAACTAGCAAGAAACTCAGGCCAATCTTTTTAATCGCCAGGTTATTATAATTTTGGTGAGTTACAATTTCAAGTAGCATGCAAAGTGACACAGGCAATACACTTAACTTTATAGGTAATTAATTACAGCTTTCTATGTTGTAAAGCAAAAAATAAAAAGTAAAATGTGTGCTTTACAGGCTGTCTCAATTCGCATTTTGCTACAAAAAGGTAAAGGCAACATATAAATACCCTTAATACATTCTTCAATTGCATTACAAGTCTCACAAGAAACCTTCTATACATACATATACATACAACTACGTCGTAAAGGGTGACCCTTCGGGCTTAGTGTCCGAGTCGATATCTTTACTATATCGCTTAGTAGTGACCTATGGGGGCGGCCAAGTATATTACTGTGAACATTGAGTACAATGACAATAGATTATACTGAATAGGAGAAATTTGGTGAATATTCATGACAATTTGTGAGAAAATGGTCACGCTTTTTATAGTAATCTTTATTCTATTTTCGAATGTTCTTTTTCATATTTTTATTTTCTATATACAAGAAGCACAAATCTATATAGGTTAAAGTTAATACATTTTTTAAACGTCAACATATTTTACATTGGACTGACTTAATACAGACTTACGATGACAAAAAAATATACGGTCGAATCGAGAAACTTCCTCCTTTTTTGAAGTCGGTAAATAACATAGTGGGCAAATGCAAAATGCATGCTCATGTTTTTTGTATGAAAAAATACGTTTGCCCTACAATACAATTGATTACAACTCACTTAATGAATATCATCAATTGTATTCATATGTTCTCACATGCCCATTAATTTCCCAAATATTCCCACTAAAACAACCTTACAAATAATTCCCAAAACAAATAATAAATCCAGAATTCGTCCCCGGATACTCAATGGGCTGTACAGGGCCGTATTTAATTGCGATTCGGTAAACTGTCCGGTAGAGGACGAGTGGAAACAATTTAATGTGAAAACTAGCCCTGCGCGGACTACCCCTTATAGTTAAGAAACAATATCTTATTATAGATAAGACTGTTGTATTTAATTCTACTGAAGTGGTGAACAAACCAGTACAAAAAGATATAAGGGAAGTAGGAAGCGTGATCTGCCATAATGCTTTTTTATTTACACATACAATTTTATTAGTAACATATTACTGAATTAAATTAATGTGCAATTTACAACGTTTTTATGTATTAGGTATGGTAGCAAGAGCAATGCCAGAGACTCTAAGTAGTCTATAAGCGACAGTTACCACTTACCATCAGGTGCGCCGTTTGCTCGATTGCCACGGTCAGTTTAGTCCTTTATTTTCATGCTGCCGATACTTTAAAATTTTATTTGGCCTATGTCACTCCCACAATCAATACGAATCTAATGTCACCTCATATATTAATATCTATCGAGCCATTTAGGCTGTAGAACTTGCCAAAGAAATAGACATACATACCTACATACATACATACATACATATCACTCACTCAACAGAAGAACCTACTTAAATATCGTATATAAATAAGATCATTACTGACCAGACACGTCCATATAAAGCTTTCGTATCGTTAGGCTATTACGTATACGGAATTACAGTGGGAACAAATAAGTCTCGGGGTGGGTCAGGGTTCGATTACTAGTTGTGTATATGTTGACTTTTGACTGCCGCTTTAATGGGTGTCCGGTAAATGGTCTACCGCTTATTGGGAGGGCGTGATAAATGGGGTATAGCTGATTTGTAGACTTCCTTTTTGTTACCAAAGTTGGTTTTGAGTTTAAGTGGGAAACTGACTTAATATAGTTGTTGTTAGGCCTGCCTTTTTGCTACAACGATAGTAACTATAGCAAACTGCGTCACACATAGTACTTTTTTTTTGTTACACTGTATGTGTGTCCTCAAAGACCTCTCCCTGGGACTTCCACATTCGTCTATCGGCAGTACTCTCCGACCATTTATTGCAAAAGGCGTCTCTTAGGTCGTTCTCGACGTCAGCGGCCATCTTACTAGTACTCATTATTTCTATTTTTATATTTAGCCATCAAAGACTTCATTATAGCTGATAGTAAGAAATCGATGCGGTCCTGCTGGTAAACCAGGTTTTGGTGAGATCTGAACACACTCATTAGCCGAAACAGTACACCAATATTTTTTTCTAACTGTAGTTTTCTGATACAATTACAAGCGCCCGTAACCGACGTGTGTGTATAAAAATGTTTGGATCTTAGCAAATGGCGTTCTATAGTCTCTGCTTACCCCATTAATAGGAGACAGGCGTGAAATTATGTATGTATGTATTCTATAGTTTGAAAAGTTGTCATCAGTTACTTAACCTATGTATATTTTCTCGGACGAAATCTTACACAGTATTAAACAGTGCATCACCACTATAAATATGGTGTTGGTATACTAACACATAAGCTGAGACCTTCATTCTCCAAGACCACTTACGTCTTGTTCACAGTTAGCTGTTGTGAGGGCCTAGAAAAGTGGCATAAACGAGATAAACTAATGCATTATAGGATTGACATAAGCTGACGCCAACATTGTCGTTAGCTTATGTCAATTCTATACATTTTATTAATCTATTCTATTAGTATTTATGCCGTTTATCTAGACCCATAGTAATAGCTCATCAAATAATGTGCTCTACTAGCTATGCTAACGCTAATAAAATAGAATAGATTAATCAATGTATGGAATTGACATAAGCTGACGCTAACATTGTCGTTAGCTTATGTCAATCCGATATTTTTTTTAAATGTGTTCTATTCTATTAGCATTTGTACCTTAGTAATACCTTAACAAGTCATTAGCTCCGTTTCTACTATACAAGGTCACAATACAAAAAATAAAAACCGCTATATATTATCGGGTAGTACGCCAATTTAAGCCGGTTAATCAACAATATAGCACAAAGAGATCAAAATAAAGGGGTTCTGTTTGTTAAATCAAGTCTTCAGATAAAAAAAAGACAATCCTTGTCCCCCTCTTTGTTCCTTTTATTTTTTCTTAATTTCGAGTTGATCCCAATCAGGAGTAAATTATAATGGTGAGTTGAGTAGAAGAATGTCCCTGTTGTATTGTCTTCGAGGCTGTTTTTTCTCCGGTACTTTGTGATCATTGGTAACTATATAGAGTTGTTTGTGCTATTTTTTTTATGTACTTTATTATTTTTAAACAAGGAATTAGCATTAAAAAAAAGTTAACCTCACTACTAACGCAATAAATTAACCAAGAGATGATGGCCAGGCTATGAGTACATGTATGAAGGCAGTAGGATAATTATTCAATACAAGACAGATATGAGCAGCCTGAGATACGACTGCTGTCACAAATTCGCCTGATCAAAGTGACAATTATGACAAAAAGCCCTCTATTTTAATATGAAACTGTACTATTTAAATAAAAATTAATATTTGTTTAGTAATAATGTAAAATAATTGTTAAACTGCTACAATGCCAAAGCAACACTAAGTTACTATACAATCTCCTTTTTATAATAATACTGTCACACCAAAATCATCATAAATCACACTCTAAACAAAAATAAATAAATATCAAAAAAAATTCTACGCCGCGACTTCGTTTTCTCGCTCGAAGTTAAATTAACTTTTTTTCGCCTTTTTTGTTTATCGGCAGCCATCTTAACCCCTTTCCTTTGCTATATCGGCTACAGAATTGTCAAAGATGAGAGCAATGAACGTCGGTCTAAAATTGAATTTGTTATCGAGATGCCAATTTAGGGTTAACGATTCGATTACGCAACACTGTTCTTTTTTCAAATGTTCGCGCGTAATGTCGATTAAAAACAAAATGGTCGTCATTTTTGGCGGGAATTTCCGTTGTGCTATGTTTCATCGTTTCAAACATTGTTTTTTCCTAAAGAGGTTTTCTGTTAGTGGGTTCGTATTTTTTTAATTGCTATTTTAAAGACCCATAACCACTGAAAGTGTAAGAAAAAAGGGTAAGTATCCATTTATTTGACAGTGCTAGAAAATGGTTTGTTTACACAAACGTTTTTTTACTACGGTTTCATAGCGATGAATAATAACGGAATTCATGGTAAATCATAGATCTTTAATTGTTTAGAATGAATGGTCTGAATCGACTGAAGAACATCGACTACTGTACAATTCACTACTAGTTCGCTACTAGCACTATTTAAATAAAACACTTTACTCGGAACGAAGCAATTTAATTTGAAACCGGGGGAGGTCATTCAGAGCCGGAGAATCTTAACACCGCGATTCAGCCGACCTGCACAACACCATCTATCGAGGTTGCGCTCAAACATATATTTAAATATTCCATTAACATTCTATACTCAAATACAAATGTTTCATAATAAAAATAGAACTATGTTGCCTTATTTAACAACTACCTTTCCACAGATTATCGGCGTAAAGTTATTAGTTTCCATACTGTTGCATTGCGTTTTTATATATTATGTAGTCTACCAAGGTCACTACACTCTGGCTCATGATAAGCAGTGATTGTGATCTAGTTGCAGTTGTGATTAACGTTTCAATATCGTCTAATTGCCCTCTGAATCACCATCCTTTTAGATCACTCCCATAACATCCGAGTGAGGCCCCCGACCAGACTATGACACATTTACTCCAGTGTCGATACACTTGCAAAAAGGATGGCCTGAAGAAAAACTGATAGTGCCGTTGCCTTGGCTATTTACTGCCCCGAATCATTTAGTACTCTCGACTAAACTTGATGAAAGAAGTTTCCCTCATGTTACTATCTTTTCGATCGGCATTAGCTTGGTTGGTTTTCTCCATATTAATTTATAATTGCGAAATTACCTCTGTATGTCGATATGTTACTCTTTCACGCCTAAACTACTGGACTGATTTCGATAAAATCTGGTAATAAGATAGAATAGACCTTGGGGAACAACATAGGCTATCTTTAATCGTGAAAATGTGGCATAAAAGGGTTGAAATAGGAGATGAAAGTTTGCATGAAAAATCGTCAATGTAAACAGAGATATAATCGACATTTACGCGGGCGAAGCTGCGGGCAACAGCTAGTAGCCTATAAACAGAAACAGAACTATGTATAATACGGAAAGGTATGATTGTTTGTTAAATTGTGTAAAAAATGGATTATAATGAACAATAGTTACAGATGTACATATAATATTATCACTGACAGGTAGACTTCAATTAGCGTGTCACCCTCGACGAGTCGACACTTGCGCAGTTAATTAATACGAGTGTCGTTTTGTTACGTGCGACAGTACATGTACTAAATGGAGCGAACATTTTTATGTAGAGCCCTGTAAACGGTGAACATTAGCAATCTAATAACAATAGAACATTTAGTACAGAGCCTAATTGTAACCGAAAATAATAAAATATACTGATATGTTTTGATCTCAATTACGCTTGACTATCTTGTTATTTATTTAAAGAAAAGAAAATCGACAATGTGGTGTCCAGTATCTGCCCGCCGCGTCAACAGAAGACGACTAACTGTGGGAGTTCTACCACAACCTCTTATAGCAATGTTATTATAACCTTACTTTGTCTCTATCCTTGTTTTTAATGGTACAAAAGAAAAAGACAAAACGCAAAGTAAGATTAAAATAATACTGAACAAAATAAAATTATAGATTTCACAAAGTTATCACGTTGACATTGAACAACGACTTCTTGCATAACAGTCGCACTAAATTCTAATACGTCAGCGAAATTTACATCATTGAAATTAATATATTAAATTAGCTACATTTCTTACCCAGATTTAAATCGTACAATTAACTCACAGTAACATTGATAAAATTCAAAATTTGTCACGCTAAAAATTATGCCGGAACATTTGCTTGGAAAATACAGGCTTATTACTCAAAAACGCCAATCCCCGATCCAGTTTTTGGAAGACGTCAACTATTCGACCGCTCAGCGTCTTATCCGACGAGAATTTGAATAATTTTTACATTTAAAATCATTCCCTACGACAACATCCAAAGGGTAACCACTCTGAATCGCGACCATTGCCAGGAGATAAGGAGAAAACTCGATGTTGTGCTGTAAAGCACAGCAGGCAGCGACAAAAGTACTCAAATTTCATTATTGCTTATTGACATGTCTCTAATAACTTTGATCTGGCATACTGTCAGAAAGAAAAAGAATAATAATCATACATAATCTTATTTTCAAAAAAACACATTTAAGCCTTTTTATTTTTCGTGAAGACATGGCTAAGTGGGCCAGAGCAAAAAGTCCCTGACTTCTTAACTAAGAGTATCGATGACGCATGACGTACTAAAATATATCTGATAACTACTATATAACCTGCTGCTGTAGCATGTTGTTAGGTTACTATCGTGAGTTCGATTACCAAATCAAATTAATAGTTTTTGCTAACATTATTCTCATTTTGTTCAGTATATAAAAATACAACTCATTCTGGATTAAAGGATGATAAATGAACACAGATAGATACAAATTTTAAAATGCAGATTATCGTAAAGAGCGTTTACGCGTCAATTTAGTGTCATTTTATTTGTTGTTTTTATCATTTAAGCGGAGCTATATTAAAAAAAATATCGATACTCTAGAATTACGTGAAATTCGAATAAAAAGTAAGTAACCATAACGCTTACAGTTCTATTTAAATGCAAATAATACATTGGCAACTTCCATGGCGTTAATATAATAATAATAATAATTATAATATTCTACCACATTCACACAGCGCCATCTAGCCCCAAATTAAGCAATTATATTTGCTTGTGTTATGGGTATTAAACAACTGATATACTACATAAATACAATTTTTTTTTGTAAATACATACATATTATAAATAAATTACACCCAGACACAGAACAAACAATCATGCTCATTACACAAAGGTTTGTCCTGGGTGGGAATCGAACCCACGACCTCCGGCTTAGCAGTCAGGGTCACTAACCACTAGACCAACAGGCCAGCCAATATGATACTAAATTGACGTTGCCACTTCTATGTGTGAACGCTCTAAAGACTATTATTTAATAGCAATAGCCTGATAAAGTAGACTATTAAAGTATTATTATTATTTTTTTATTCTGAAATGTGATGGAAGTAGACGTTACAGCAGTCCGCTATCAGCTCGTCGCTTACACGGTCAAACAAATAAATTCTGAGTGATTCTTTTAATACGGATTTTAAGCAGATTTTCTGTGGAATAAGTAAAAACGAATCCGTCACTCCCTGTAAAGGTTTAACTCGACTCTGTGAATATTTATAAGTTTTTCTATTATTTTATATTAAGCGCCTTCGGGGGATTTCGCGAGCTTTTATTTTAATCGCTCTATAGATTAATTTTAATTTCACTTATTTAAATAAACCTCTTTACAAATTACCATTTGTTCTAACGTCATTTTGACGTTCTTCTTGACCAGACACGTTTTTAAAAGGTCAGAAGTGGGTGATGTTTAATTTCATTTGCAGTTTAAAGGGCCGAGACAAGTAGGATAAATGCTATTAGAATAGAACGGATTATAAATGTATGGGATTGACATAAGCTAACGCCAAGTTTGTCGTTAGCTTATGTCAATCCCATACATTTTAGGTCTCTTTATTATAGCAAAGTCGCTGTAGCTGAGCAAGTTAGTTAGCAGTGGCAGTAAGCACTAGGATTTTCACAATGTGATGTTCAAAATGTTAAAATACCCTTACATAATTTATATAATTGACATAAAAGTGAATGGTGTGTGCAATGTTCAATGGCGTTCTTTAGATGCATATTTCTATATTATACATAACTGGAGATCCGCCCTCACTTCGGTATCAAAAGTTTCATTCGATCTCTGCAAATGCCTACGGAAAATATCGTAGCAATAGTGCCTTATTGCATTATTTAGATTTACGAAGGCGCTTAATGTATTAAAATTTTGAAAATGACTAAAAATTATATGTTAAACATAATAAAATTTAGCCTATGTTTCCCGCTAAATTTATGGATTTCTAAAGGTAAAAAACAAAAAACATACAAAAATCAAAAAATTTTTTTCATAGTATAAGTTCACATAAACTTTTCATTACAAAAATGTCTGAACGACAGTGCAAACCGTATCAGAATGTGTTGCATGTTTTTAAATAGATTATCGTAAAAATAGAAGAAAACAACAACTTTGCTGTTACAAAGTTACAACAATACTAAAACTAGCTTCTCGAGACGCGTTTTCACTCGCGTTTTTGCTTACTGCTCTGCTCCCGTTGCCAGTAGCGTGATGAAACATAGCCTATAACCTACCTCGAGAACCGGGCTATCATACTCAAAAAGAATTATTTAAATTCGACTGGTAGTTCCAGAGATTAACGCGTTCAAACAAACAAACAAACTCTTTCGCTTTGTATAATAGTATAGTGCACAGATATGAACATTTTGAAGCTCATAGAAGCCCAAAACTAGTTCGCAAAACCTATTTGCAGGTCGTATAATGATGACGTCACATCTACTGTAGGCTATTTAACGTCTCACTCCGCGGACTGAAAACCTTTTAATATCAAATGAACTCAAAATTGGTACATGTCAAAGGGTACCTATTATTAGGAGGAAGGGTATGGAGGTGTTGTAGTGTGATTTGTGTATAGAATAGTAGGACTGTGTTAATTTTTGTTGTAAAAAGGATCGTTGTAAGTAGATGTGTTGTTTGTGGTCTAATTTGTTAGACTGCACTGTTGGTCTAGTGGTTAGTGTAACTGACTGCGACGCCGGGTGTCGTGGGTTCAATTCCCACGGTAGGCAAATATATGTGTGATGAACATTTTTATTTGTCTTCAGTCTGGGTGTTTCCTATGTATTCTAAGTATTTAATTACAAAAAAAGTATGTATATGTATTATATTTCAGTTATGTACCCATAACACAAGCTCTGCTTAGCTTAGGACTAGATGACGGTGTGTGATAGTGTCCACATATTATTATTATTATTTTATTGATGATAGTTGTTAAGTAGTTGTAAGTAGTCTAGGCTGTGCGTATAACATTACTAATTGAGGCGCCGTTGCACTCACTGATCGGTAAACGATCAGCAGGCTAAGCAACTAAGAGTGCGGCTGACCCATTGATGGGTGACCGTATAGTGGGATTTGATTTGAGGGTCTCCGTGCTTCGAAGGGCATATTAAAAGTCGGTCTCATTTGTTGATAACAGTCGTTAGGTCAAGTCGAACGCGTGTATAATAAATTATGGGCGACCTGAACAAATCCTGACACTAGGTTGTCCACTAACCACTCGATAAGAAGATGAAAAAAAAATATTACTAATATAAACAAATAGTCACGAAAGTTTTAATTTGTATCAAGAGATAAGTCAATGATTATTCACAGTTAATAAAATACATCTAATTTGATGCCGTGAAACGAAAGATAAAGTGGGAGGAGATTCATGCCATCAAAAAGTTTTGGTTCTCTTGCGATCTCACTCACCAAAGAAAATCCGAAAGGCATATTATAACTTCTTTTAAAGGACTAAGTTTGTTACAGTACACTTCAAATAAAAAAAGCCCAGTAATAGAGGTATCAACAGCTCTATATACATAAAGCAACAACTACGACTAAATAATGAGAGTAGCGCGTATGATTACGTATTACAACGCTTGTCTAGTTTCGTACTGCAACATTTATATATCGACGTGTGTACGCGGCCTTATTGCCGGCAATGCACATTATTTTGATTAGGATTGGGTGTTGAACTGAATATTTATATCGCAGTTAGTTAGTGTGTGCTATATATTTATATAAATTAAATAATGAAAGCTTTACAAACTTTGACGTGCTCATAGAGAAGTGTGTAATTTAACTGATCTATAAATATTTTCAAGTAATTGTTCAAATCCAATGCAACTCTTGTTGCCCAACTGCCGAAATCGAGAAAGGTAATGTTTTTCGAGTGTATGTATGTCTATTTCTTTGGCATTCTTTACAGCCTAACGGTTTGATGGATTTTAACTGAGGTGTCACTAGGTTCGTATTGATTGTGGGAGTGACAAAGGGTATGTAAATTTTCAATGTAGCGTTGGCACGAAAAAAAATGAGTTGTTTCTTCTTCTAATATATTTTGCTTTTTTCTTAATATTTGGGAGTTGAAAATACGCTACTTACTTACATGAAGGTACTGTTATATTATTAAATTATGGTATGCCCTGAGTTTGGAGAAGGCTTATAACAGCAGTGGACAGCTTTTGAGTAAATTAATAAAAATCGTTATAACACTGCTATTTTTACAACTAGTTGAGGTACTCACTTTTCTGTTAACACTAAGCTGTTTTTTTTTACTTCGAGCCACGGAACCAATATTTTTGTGAAACAAGCGTATTCTTTGTGTCCGTGAATTTTATGTTTATTTATTACCAGTTTATTTAGTGCTAGACGTCTTCCCTAGATTTGCTTCTGCAAACGTTTCATTCGGTTTCACAACAAACTGCTATGTATATAAAATATGATTGCAATAGTACCTACGTCTGCGAAATATTTATTGCTATACTGCAATTTTTTTGTATTGAAAATTTACTAATATTGAAATTCTAAAAAAATGGTTAAATATAATAATATATATCCTATGTTAACCACTTCATTTATTCATTTCTAAATATGAAAGTATTTTTCAAATCGGTAACGTTGATATTTAGATACATCGTTGCAAACAAATAAACTAAAAAAATTAATATTTTCTCTAAAATGTTATTATTATTTTAGACTATAATGGATTCTTCAGTAAAAACAACAAAAGGTATATAAATTATTATAAGTAAGTAAATTACTATAATTTCTTAGCAATAAGGTTTATTGCTGTAATTGTTAAAAAAAATTAAAGACTTGCTAAAAATATTTTATGTAGAAAATTTGAATTAATGAATTAATTGTACGATAGAGGCAATTATTATCTTAAATAAATTAGTTAAAATATATCCATTGCCTTTACCTGTTATTCTGCTACCTCCTCGGAAGCTTACCAAAGAAAGAGAAATAATCAGAGATAAATTACCTAATGAGTGAGTCTACAATAAATCCAGTATATAAACTCTGTTACGTAATAATTGCAATTATAATTATAACCGTTAACGCGACAACGTTACGCGTTATACAGTTGTGAAAATTTGATAACTTTACAAATTTGTAGGTAACAGTAGGCCTATGGGAAATCTCGGGTATTCATTATTGTTCCTAGCGAGGCCCAGGGAGGATGCGTTGACGGAACTCTAATGCCACCTTTAGCACACCGAGTTACGAATATATGGAGGTGCTGGGTTAGAGACGACCTCTGTGGTTCGGTGGTACTGTATAGGGACTGCCACGCAGATGTCGCGGGTTCGATTCCCGCCCAGTGCAAATATTTATTTATTAATTTATTCAAGCTTTTTACACACCTAACATGCATATTGGCGGACTTAATGCCAAAGGCATTATCTACCAGTCAACCTATCTGGTGATGCAGAGTTGAAACGCAGTAGGTGCATGACATTTTAATATTGAAAAACTAACTTTAAACTAAATACCATAACAATATTTGTGTGCATGAACATGAATATTTGCATTGGTCTGGGTGTTTCTATGTATAATATGTATATATTTACAACAAAAAAAGTGTTTAAGTATATATCCGCATTCTAGAACCCATAACACAAGCTATAGTAAGCCTACTTTGGGTCTAGATGGCGTTGTGTGTTAGTGGTTGTGATATTGTGATGTTATAGTTTATTGTTTTTGTTATAATAAGTTAAGAAAGTATTGGTGACCCCTTTTAACTATATTAAGACAGAAGAATGAGATTTTTATTAGATAATGCTTATGGTTGTGAATATAGGTAACAAAGAACAAAATTATACTAGTTTTTTTTTTAATCTTTAAAAAAGGTCTTAAATTTTCATTAAATCGTAAGTAGCTTATAAAGCATTGTATTGATATACTACAGATTGAAAAAACCAAATCAGAAATTCAAAACACTACAAGTAAGTCTCCTATAACAGTGCCATAAAGTGTAGTTTATTTGTTATCAAAGCCCATTTACGTATAAAATTTCAATTAATCAATGTTTATACTAGCGGTTCCACACATTAGATGGACGTCTACGAACCTCTACGACCCTCTACGAATTCGTAGCTCTACGCAAGAACGTAGCTCTACCGAGTTGGGCACCACGAGAGCCCTTAAGTGACAAGTTCCAGATGGATTTTTGCTGTTAGGAACCACCCTTAATTGTATGTACTATTGTATTATCTGTGTCAGTATGTAGGGAGGTTTTAATTCATTAGGCTGACTTCTTATTGCAGTAATGGGTTATTATAGCCCCTAAAGGATAGGTATCTAAAAGGCCTAGAGAAAAGTTAGTAAATAATTAGGCTGTGTAATTAGTAAGTGTTAAGTTACAAAGAGGTATGGAAAAGTTTTGAATACGGAAATATATTTTGGTTTATTTTGTTTGTTGTATATGTAATAATCGCCCTTATATTTGCTTTAGCACCCTTAAATAATGTCGTTTGCATAACACAAAACGATAATGTCTATTTTTGCTTGCAAGTTACCTCAATTCAGTGACAGTTGTCTCTGTCTTACTGAGTCTTATTGAATTTTAATTATGATGAAACTTTTTGTTACAAGTGGTCGAATATACATAAGTATGGCGGTAATGATTAGAATAGCTAAATGTGTAACAAGTCGTTCCACATAACTAATCGAGTAATACGTGCGCCTACTGGTTTCGCTGCTGTAGGTCTTACGTCTGCTAAATTGAATTGGGGATGGGCAAATGTCGTCACAAAATAGGTGCCGAAGGACAGGCATCGTCGTCCGGCAAACCTCTTAAACGCTGCCGCGATTGAATGCCGACGTCGAATAGAAAGCTTTGGAGCACTATGGGGGAGATTTATGCCCAGCAGTGGTACGAAATGGGTTAAAAAAATAAGTAATGTGTTGTCATAGAACGAAATTACAAGACAATAAGAGTGTGTATGTATTCAGACACGCTCTTCTCTTAATTAAATAATGTTAAAAAAGCAGTTTTGCTTATTGTGCTTCTGCATGGTAAACTTTTCTCGTACATCAAAAGTATGAGCAATTAACACAAAATTGTTAATTTCACACATAATTTTATTTTAATTATAAATAAGCTATGATAAATGACTTTTTTCTTACTGCGGGTTCTGTCTTTTAAAAGAGAGAAAAATTAAAAATCTAGTTTTCCCACCTACCAAAATAAAAATAAAGCAATCAGTTGTCTATAAAGTTTGCCATCCCAGTTGCTATAGGTAAACTGATAACTTTTAAACAATATTATTACAGTTTTAAAAAGCAATCGCTACGTTAGTCGGCTTCTTACCAGGCTTAGCAATATGGTCGTTAAACAAAAAACTTTAGATACTCATATACATCGCGTTAACACCCTTATGTTATACAATATATTTTTTTTATAGCCGTCAGTGGCAGACGAGCCCACGTGATGATAAGAGGTAACTGTCATGGACGACTCAAGAGTCCCTAGCATTGCTCCTGCAATACCAGAGACTGCGAAGCCGCTGCCTAACGTGAAGGGAGTAGGGTAGGTAAAAGCATAGAGGGAGCAGAGGCTAGCACGAAACGCAATATTACGGATACTATTACTCTTACGTCGATCTGGCCCATTCATGCTGAAACCAGCGTGGATCTACTACCGTATATATGTAATGTACTGTATAAATTTTATTGTTTTCATAATTTACTGACAATAACTTTATAAAGGACAAAACACAATATATTAACAGCAAGTGCTAGTAATGTTGCCATGTATCAATGCAAAGACATCGTGAACTAACAAAAAAGTTTATCAGCATTAACTGCTCAACTCCGAACTTTGTTTAACTTGTCATCAGTGAGTTTATTTAAGGCTGTTGTTAAGGAGGCTGTATACTTAAGGAATAGAACACCAGTGACAAAATATAGAAGCCAGGTAAAAAAAAAAATTAGTTCTCAAAGTCAACACTAGGAGCGTTGTTAGTTTAAATATGCAAAATATTTTTTTATTAATATTAATATTTTTATATAAATGAGAACAGCTCATGGAGTGTTTAAGCGCTGATGTTTAAGAGACTCCTATGTGAGGCAGTGGACGTCATTCGGTTGAAGAAATGCAACGTTGAGAAAAAGGCCTGCATGCTACCAAAACACAGTGCCGAATATGCACCTTTGCCAATTGAGATCAGATTTTTTTTATTAGCCTACTAAATTGACTCCACTCTGCCTGATGGTAAGCAGTCAGTGGCATCCAGAAGTGCTAAACACCATTCCAAAAGCCAAACTACTGGTATGATAGCCTCCACTATGGCGGCTTAGTGAGACGCTTTTCACGTCCAGGATTTTAATTAAATGGGAAGACATACGCTGGAAAACAGTTTATATACAGCTGTTTTTAAGGTTGTAGCGTAAGGTCGCTATTACACTAACATATGACGGTATAATAACTACATATGATTCATATTGTCTATGATCATAGTTAGAGAATCCTTTTTGACAGCTAGCGTACAAATAGGATCATACTCGACACACTAGCAGTCTATAAGTAAATAGAATGTGCTAGTGTGTTGATATGATCCTACTTGTACGCTAGCTGTCAAAAAGGATCCCATAGCTAGACTATGACAGTAGCATAAACGTGGCACCTATAGCAACGGAAAACACGTCTTGGTGGTATATGACATTTATATGATCAATAAGTGTAAAAATGAAGAACGTCGTCATATAACTATGATCATAGAATTTGACAGATATGTAATCATATTTATATGATTTAAATATGATAATGTAATACCGGCCTAAGACAATACTTGTCACAATACTTAAGTTCATCTTACTTTATACTTATACCAAAAATTAACAGTTTATATAATACCTACATAGAAACATCACACATGTTGCCTTTACCTTTTGTAGCAATATGCAAATTGAGGCAGCCTGTAAAGCACACATTTTACTTTTTAATTTTTCTTTACAACATAGAAAGCTGTAAGTAATTAAGTATCTATAGAGTTAAGTATATTGCCTGCGTCACTTTGCATGCTACTTGAAACTGTAACTTACAAAAATTGTAATAACCTGGCGATTAAAAAGAGTGGCCTGAGTTTCTTGCCAGTTCTTCTCATGGCTCTACTTCGTCAGCGAACTGGCTGTAGGTTAATTTGCTGACATTTTGTAAACTTTGACGTTCATAAGGGTTAATTTAATTAACCTATATGAATAAACATATTTCATTTCATTTCATTTCATTTAATTTCTTGAAGACTATTGTAAACACCTCTTAACAAGTTATGCTAATAAAATGATATTGTTTTCTTTAGAAAGTGCTATTAATTAAGAAGTGTGGCAGTCGCATTTTATTAATCCCACCAAACTCGAGAACTCCCTATTAATGTTTAAAAGTTTGCCTCTTTAAGAGACACAAGGTGTTACCAAGACAATAAAATACAATATTATTTATCTAAGATAATAATTCACAATTTTTATGGCAATTCTCTGTAAACTTGTTGTTTTTTTTAATTTGTTTTTATTTGAAATGTCTTAAGTTTGGATGAAGCTATGCAGTTAATGATAAGTCACATTACTTTTATTTTTAAAAGTGATTTGTTAGGCTTATAATGTTGTTACGAGTGACTACCTTTTTAGCTGGACATTTGGCAAGTTTTAACATATTTTCAAAAGAGACGGATTGATAATATTTAAGTAGCGATAGTAACTTCTTACGTATTAATGTGAAGGTTTTTGGTTTTAAGTCACGCCACCACACTTCATAAGGAAATAAAAAAAAATTACAATTAAATGTTTAATTATTATTAGAATATTTTAGTCATGTTTTAATAATATCAATATAATCAGCTTTCATATAAATTAACACTAAAACTAACTAGCAACTTAACAAAATATAAAGCAATATAAACAAACAAACGGACACATTTCAAAATTATTCAAATTACCTAAATCAAAGTTGGACGTTAATACAACTATAATTTTAAATTAACATAAAACAACACTTAGGATTCCTCGCGACTCCATCTTAACTTTATTAGAAGATATCCTCGCGATAACTTTGTGAAATATAAATAAAATGACAATAGAATAATTACCTAACACAAACATTGAGGGGTTGGGGTCTGGTTAACCCTTTTGCGTCTTTGTTTACCATAAAGACACTGTGTGTGTGCAAAAATATGATTATCGAAGACATGCTTTGATTTGAAAGATTCTTATTTAGTTGCGTTTTTGATTTCATTTAGTTAAGCATTATCGTGCTTAAGCTATAAGCCACAATGAACAAATCTAATAAAAAGTAAATATTTCACTAGAACGTAGAATAGTAATAATAAACTTGTTCATGCGTACCTCAGTGGCGCAATGAGAGTGCAACTGCTGTGCAATAGATTGATGTATCGATTCCTATTAGTTACAAAACTGTGTGTCTACAAATATTATTTATATTTATTTTTTATTGCAGACAACCAACCTGATAGTAAGTGGTAACTGTCGCTCATGGACGACTCACCCCCAGTTTCTTAAAGGCTGATCAACGAAAAATTAACTCATCTGTTAAATCTCTTGTAAATTACCTAAAAGTATGCTCAAAGCATGGATAATTAGTTTATTTATTTATGCTTTTAGCAATCCAATTGGTATTTCACATGAGATTTAACAGATGATTAGTTAATTTTTCGTTGATCAGTCTTTCAGAAATTAGTGGTCAGAGTCTCTGGTATTGTTCCTGCATTGCCAAGGACTCTGTGAAGCCGCTGCCAATTTACGTGCGGTAGGTGAAGAGATTGAGGGAGGTGTGAAAAAAGAAGCGAGAAATTAGGCAATATTTAATCCAAGTTAGTGTAGTTTGTTGCCGTACGTATATTAATATAGTAAAGTCTCTCACAACCCAGGACTTTTTTTTAGGGTGGAAGTTGTATAAAAAATAAAATTATAGCGATCACCTCGCGACCGATTAGGGCAAAGATGACAGTTGGCTAAAACGTACGTCTAGCCAGTCTTTCAACTGAAATAGTCACTGGTATTTAACAGGGTCGGCAACGCACTAGTGATACCTACTCTTGGTGTAGCAAGCGTCTATAGCCTACGGTAACTGCTTACCATGGCGAGCCGTATGCTTGTTTGTCGCATAAAATAAAAGTATATCGCGTATGTTTCGCAAACACATGCCTCTACAAAACTTATTTAACTTAAATCAACGTCTTCGAAACTCCATATATTTTAACACAATATTCTGCGCCTTGTACAGAAATTAACGGATTATGCTTCTACAAAAACTTTATACCAAAACACACCATATTCCCTTATCATTACAGATCAATTTTCTTTATAAGGTTAAGATGCACAGTGGCCGGGGTTTCTCTTAGGTGGTAATAAAGTGTTGTTATGCAAATAATGATGGCGTAGGTATTGCCTCCTTACAATCAATATTTTAATATCCATAGATACCCCGTAGAGAGGAGCGTACTTCATTCTCTTCTTGTTTTATAACAAGAAGTTATTGAACTTTCTGGTCTTGTAAATTAAACAGAATTTATAAAGTCTTAGGTAGGTCGTTGGCCGGAAAATACCTACATTTTTACCTTGTTTTTAACTATAAGAAAGTAGATTTTTTTCATAATTTGTATTAAATACCTATGTTTTATCATGGTGATTTGATTATATTATAATTTGTTTGTAAAGTGTGTGGAGTATTTGAATGAATTGCGATTATCTGTCGATTAAAAAGAGTAGCCTAAGTTTCATACAAGCTGTATTCATGGCTCAACTTTAGGTAGCAAATTTAAAGTATCTAAATTGGCTGTCATTTCAAAAGTAGTATGCAAATGATTTTCCCGGATTTTATTTAAAAAAATTATACAAACGTTGCACATACAGCTACTTCTACGGTATCTTTACGTTATGCTATATTATATTTAAATATATTTTAAAAATGTCTGTGCGCCATTAACTACCAATTAACTTCTAACTTCATATCCATCCAAACGTTGTCTGGAAGAGATCGCTTTTAGCGATAAGACCGCCCATGTGTCACTATTTATTGTTTCATAACTATTGAACTAATTTAAGTTACATAATTATGGTGTACATAAAGCATATTCTATTCTAATCTTCTTTTAATCATTTTTCCTTTCTTTCCAAGCTGCGGTATTCCATTCAATAGATCAACAAGTAGCGAGCAGTTCATTCAGTGGTCATGACTGTTGGTCATTCCACACCATTGAGACTCGCTGGACAAATGTTGACCAACTCAGACTGAATATCAATGGAGGAGCGTTGATTTAGGATAGTGCAATTGCATTTAATTTGTTGATAGTGGTCGAGATAGTAACATTGTTACTTGTAGTATGTAGTCGATGCTTACCGTTTACTCTAACTTCTCTCGAAATCGTAAACACTGTTTGTTCTCAACTACATCATAAGGACAGTAGCTGGAGCAAATTCGAACTCATACTTTTCGTATGTTAAACTGTTTCCTGGATTCTTATCCTGAGAGTAATAATGTATTTGCGAGTGGTAAAGGGAATTTTTGTCGGAATGTATAAGGTTCTGCAAGAAAGATGTATGACTGGTTTGTACTTTAGTTGTTTTTAATTAGGATAACACAAATATTCTAAATAGTGTAAGTGGCTACTGTACCGTTCTATTCAAATAAATAAATAAAAAAAAATAAATGGATAAAAATTTAGTCTCCATACATAGTCTGTCACTTGGTGTCAATTACCCTCTCGATTCTCTTCCTTTTCCGTTTTCCTTACTCATCCCTTTCTCGCTATATAGTAACCAAGGGTTGGGCTCCCAAGCATTATTTTTGCAATGCTTAGAAAACGTAGGCATAAGGTTACCACTTAGGTGTAATGAGGTGGGCCGTATGCTTGTTTGCATCAACAGTTGTATAATAAAAAATATCTACTATATTTTTATTACTGTTAAGCTAAGACTCAATTTGCACGCCGCACAACAAACTCAATACTAAGGGTGCATTTCCATTGACACGAAGTTGGGCGGAGTGGAGAGGAGAAAAGCAGTGAAAAGTAACAAGTGCTTTCATTGTAGTGGAGTGGGGCGGAGTTTAGCTGATCGAAAGCAGACCGAAACTGGATTCAGGCGTGTTCCAATCAGTCAAATTCATTTAAGTCTACGCTACCCAGCGGTGCCGCGCCGTGTTGTACAGCCACGCTAGCCTCCGCTTCAAAGTCAAGGAAATATAACACAAATAATTATTTTCAATCTACAATATTTAATAATATTGCTACATAAATCATGATTCATTACTTAACACAATTTAAATATAAAACTACTACACTCGCACACTAAACTAAGCATTCTAAACGAGGCATCCCCACCCCGAGCATGTAATGATGTCCTATTGACTTGCCGGTCCGAGAATTGAAAGAAACGTCTTCCGGTCAGTGTAAACACAGTCTAATAGGCTGTATTCATAACATTCAAAGGCACGATTGCGAGTTTCGGTTCTAAGTTAAAAAGAAGAAATGAGTGGACACTATATAAGGAGATATGTATTTGATGAAGTCTGCTTCTTTGGTTGCGTTGAGTGTTAAAATTGTAACTTATACAAAAAACTGTAATTATCAGGCGATTGAAAAGATTGGCGTGAATTTCTTGCCAGTTCTTCTCACGACTCGACCTCGTCAGCTAACTGGCTGTGCAGCGGTGTAATGGTGTGATGGTGAATGCTGATGAGGTGCTGGTACGTAGGTGCCGGGGAAGAAGAAATAAAAGCCGGAGAAGTAATTTTCACGTGTTCTATTATTCCGTGTCACAAATGGAAGGGAAGTGTGTTGCCACACATAACATTATAGTTACCATTTAATGTTGGTGTTGTAATATGATTAATTAAAATATCCAACACGGCTGTAGGTTAATTAGCTGACTTCTTGTAATTTTGACTTTTCATAATCATCATAGTTTATGATCCAAATGAAATAAACGATTTGAGTTTGAGTTTGCTTTTTTAATCTAGTCGTGAAGAAGACTACGTTGGACGTAAGTAGTCAACAGCGGCTCACTTAATTATGAAGTTATTCTTTCTTATCTTCTTTATTTTTGTAAAATATAGTGTAATAATAATATAATAATAATAAAACATTTATTTTCAGGTTGCATAGACCCATAGATAAATACCTTACAGACTAACATACATATTATACAATAAAACTTATAAGTAATTAACAGGACTTATTTCGGCGTCATGTTACGCTGCGTGGTGTTGTGTAGCCTTCCACAAGAACGTCGATACACTACACCTTTCGGCCAAAACTCTTCTTGTAGGCAAGTTTCAAGATATTGTGTCGGCACCCGCAATATCGTGACTCCAACCTCTCAACCCTCGGAGTCCAGTTGGTTTTAGTTGGCAGTTCGAGTTCTAGTTTTGACTGCCTCTGTGGTTCGGTGGTACTGTATACACATTACCACACAGAGGTCTTAAGTTTGATCCCCAGGTCAGGTAAAGTAATGGATTTTTCGGACGAGAAATTCTTACTAAATCCTATTATACATTCTCTGGAGTAAGTCAAGGTAGTAATATCGAGCCTTTGGAATTCATATTAATGATCAATGATTTACCGACAGTCGTAAAGGAGGCGAAATGCTTATCCGTGCGTGAATGATATCCTAGACTGTAACAGTGGAGCATAACTAATAAGCTCCACTTTAATGTTCAAAAATGTACAGTAATGAGCTATAGTCGTGCGGCATGCCCTCTTGGGTTATCAATACGTGTTGAACTCCGAGCCAATACCACGGGTCACTCAAGTACGCGATCTGGGTGTAAAAATGGTGCCTGAGTTGACGTTCCGTAAGCACATTGTGAGGTGTGCGGCAGGGCTTTCAAGAATCTTAGCTTCATTTTGAGGCAGTGTAAGGACTTCACCAATACGTCAACGGTTAAAGTGTTGTACAATGCACTTGTTAGGAGCCACTTAGAAACATGTGTAATTATATGGACTCCACATGAGGCAAAGTACAGCCTCATGTTGGAAAAATCCAAAATAAATTTACAAGGTTCTTATATCATAAACAGTATGGCGTCTATCCTCTCTATCCCCTAATGTACCCGAGTTTGTTCGTCCTGGGCATGGTTGGGTATACCATGGCGGTGAGGAGGGACGTCGCGCCTGTTAAATATGTTGCTAGCGTATTGCTTGGGAAACAGCACCACCCGGAGATCTTAGAGACATTACAGCTGCGCGTTCCTGATGGTTACACGCGAACTCGTCGCCGTCCCGCCCTACTAGAGGTACCACCGGCTAGGTCAAATATCCTCAAATTTACCCCTATGTCACGAGCCCCACGTCTGATTAATATTATTTCAGTGTCCGAGAACATATTTGATCTAACACTGCCGAAATTGGTGCAAGCGGCACAATATATTATAGAGAGAGAAGGCTGAATTGTTATTTTGTTCGGTAAATTTATTCTTATTATTAATCTTATTTCTGTTGCTTTTTATAATTCTATGTAGTGTTTATACGCTTGTAACACCGAATTGGTGAAAACTGTGATGATGTTATAAAAAATAAATAAATAAATAAAATAAATACTACTAGCCCGGCGTTAATTATGCCTGGTAAATGCCAACAGGCTCGCTCCCTGTTACATGGGATCTAAAATAAAAATAATAAAAGGCGATAAGCTATATCTGTATCTATGCAAAGTTTTGTCCCGTACGGGAATCGAACCCACAATCAAATGTACGACTAGTAGTCACATGTTATCGACATAGCATACATACATAGCTTCCCGCCTTTTATCTCTGAAGGAGTAGGCAGAGGTGTACCACTCAGATTTCGCCATTTTTATTATTGGCTACTACTCCGAGCTAATACTGACCACCGAACCACTGAGTCAGTCCTATTCATAGAATCCTACTAATATTATATATGCGAAAGTTTGTATGTGTGTGTGTGTGTGTGTTTGTTACCACTCAGCTCCTAAACCGATTACGATGAAAATTGGTATGTAGGTAGATTCGGTGCCGGAGACGGACATAGGCTACTTTTATCCCGAAAATCGGGCTGGTTCCCGAGCGAGACAAATCTCATTTTACGCGCAGGCGAAGCCGCGGGACGCAGCTAGTAATAATAATAATTGTTTATTGCCTTGTTACATATGTATATAGAGTAGTAATGTTGAATTATAACCCAACTGTATTCCACACAACCCAGCAACTATCTTTCCAATATAGCTCCAACAACTAAGCTTAGTCGTTCAATATTTGTGTTTCACAATAGCATACTCGTATTGAAAGTTAGCTATGAGCTCATCATATGTTTGTTAGTATTGACTTTAAGTTACACTGCCCTCATATTGGACAAGTTCTGCTTGTGTAACAACTAGGCTTTACTTGCGGTTATGTTTCAGAATAG
This sequence comes from Parascotia fuliginaria, assembly GCA_963082885.1. Classification (NCBI taxonomy): domain Eukaryota; kingdom Metazoa; phylum Arthropoda; class Insecta; order Lepidoptera; family Erebidae; genus Parascotia; species Parascotia fuliginaria. The sequence continues at coordinate 1,855,832 of OY720191.1, forward strand.
AGATATGTACATGGGGAATTGTTTATCAATATTATCACGAGCTTTTCGCAGCGTGGTTTCACCTGCGTTATGTTATTACATCTTTAGCGACTGCTCTACTGCCGTCGCATCGTGATGTTACACAACTGGGCTATCAAACGCAAAAAGAATTATTCGATTCCAATTGGTAGTTCCAGAGATTTGCTCGTTCAAACAAAATTAAACTCTTTCGCTTTATGTAATAAGTATATATTGTCATTTCACATAGTTCCAGAGATTTGCTCGTTCAAACAAAATTAAACTCTTTCGCTTTATGTAATAAGTATATATTGTCATTTCACATTGTTCCAGAGATTTGCTCGTTCAAACAAAATTAAACTCTTTCGCTATAAGTAATAAGTATATATTGTCATTTCACATAGTTCCAGAGATTTGCTCGTTCAAACAAAATTAAACTCTTTCGCTTTATGTAATAAGTATATATTATTGTCATTTCACATAGTTCCAGAGATTTGCTCGTTCAAACAAAATTAAACTCTTTCGCTTTATGTAATAAGTATATATTGTCATTTCACATTGTTCCAGAGATTTGCTCGTTCAAACAAAATTAAACTCTTTCGCTTTATGTAATAAGTATATATTGTCATTTCACATTGTCCAGAGATTTGCTCGTTCAAACAAAATTAAACTCTTTCGCTTTATGTAATAAGTATATATTGTCATTTCACTTAGTTCCAGAGATTTGCTCGTTCAAACAAAATTAAACTCTTTCGCTTTATGTAATAAGTATATATTGTCATTTCACATAGTTCCAGAGATTTGCTCGTTCAAACAAAATTAAACTCTTTCGCTTTATGTAATAAGTATATATTGTCATTTCACATAGTTCCAGAGATTTGCTCGTTCAAACAAAATTAAACTCTTTCGCTTTATGTAATAAGTATATATTGTCATTTCACACTATCTGGAAAACATATACTGCTGGACATAGGCCAATAAGGCTTTAAGTTTTTAATAAGAGTTAGTGAGTGATAGGTTTTATATAACTTTTTTGACATCCGCAAAAAACACCCAGACTCAATACGTGAATCAAACAAACAAACAAATCGTTACTGTGCTACAGGGGCAGGCAGATACACATTCTAATTAATTTTTTCTTTAAACCTTGTTTGAAGCAGGATATGTCATAATTATTATGACATATCCTCCTTCAAACAAGGTTTAAAGAAAAAATTAACATCGCGGTAGGCAGCGGCTTTGCGGAACCCTGGTATGGTAGAAATCCAAGAGCGATAGTTACCACTTACGCATAAGTGGGCTGTTGGCTCGTCTGCTACTGTAGGCAATAAAAAACAACGTATAATATTTATGTTTATAGCTTTGTGTTTGCCTAACTTTCTATACAAGAAATATCACCTAAAAATAAACAATAAATTAATAAACTTCGTATAAAGATGGCCCATCACCTCAAGGATTAGTTCAACACGCAACATCATGCATAATCCCTAATTAGCGAACCGCGTACAACCCTCCATTGATTACAGATCAAACAATAACCCTTGCGGTGCAAAACTATGTCCAACTTGTACATTTCAGGTGGAGTAGGGACGCCATGTAAGAGAGTTTTAAAGGAATATATCTGAATATTGTGTTCTTTTGTCTAAACAAGCAATATATATTTTTTTAAAACAAAAAACTCACCTGCCTAAAACAAAGTAAAAAAAAAGAATATTTTTTTCTCGTGTTGACGCTACATTGAAATTTTATATACACTATGTCACTTCCACATTCATACAAATCTAATGACACCCCATACGTTAAAATCTATTAAGCTATTTAGACTGTAGAGCGTGCGAAATAAACAGGCATACCTACATATATACATAGGCTTGTAAAACATTACCCTCCTCGACTTTAGCTGTCGTCGAGCAAATATAGGATCCATCTTATGTTTTATTTGAGGCGACTAAGGAAAGACCCGGTTTCTACGTGATAGAGTTATCTACGCTACTTGTGATAGAATTATCTGCATAATAATATTAAAAATCATGTTACTGTGGTCATTTGACCGGCCTGTTGCTCTAGTGGTTAGTGACCCTGACTACTAAGCCGGAGGTCGTGAGTTCGATTCCCACCCAGGACAAATCTTTGTGTGATGAGCAGGATTGTTTGTTCTGTGTCTGGGTGTAATTTATCTATAATATGTATGTATTTACAAAAAAAAATGTATTTAAGTAGTATATCAGTTGTTTAGTACTCATAACACAAACAAATATAATTGCTTAATTTGGGGCTAGATGGCGCTGTGTGAATGTAGTAGAATATTATATTATATTATTATATTATTTATCTGCTTACCAAGAGTGGTAATTAAGCCAAATTTTGATTTAAAGACGCTTATTGATCTCTGATATTCACATTGATTTACCAAATTGTTAGAATCGACTAATTCAAATTAGGTCCTATGTCAAAAACTTACAGTCTTTCTGACATAGTTATATTTACGTCATGATTTATTTTCTATAAAAAACATAGGTGCTGTACTGTTTCTTGTTTTTTAATAAGATAGTACTATAATAGAACTTGAAGAACATTCTTCAATCTCAAGCCGACATATCCACCCTAAATTCAAGACAGGTCCAACTAGCAAAGGTAGCCATATTTGCTTGCAAGTTCGCTGTTGACTCAAACGATTTGTGCCTCACCATTACTCTAAACATGTTACCTCTTGTTATTAACACACCATCTAATTAATGTTTATTGAGGTAAGCAGTGCTGCTAATACAGTTAAGATCTGCTTGTTTGCGTATAATTTTGGTGTACGGAGTGCGTGGTGCGATGCTCTGTGGTCGTACGTTAGATAGGTAAAAATCCAGAAAGTGATGGCGGCATGAATTGAACATGAATTGGACACTTACTGGAAGGATGGACCTCAAAAAGCCTTGAATAGAGATTGAATAGAGAGAAGTAGGAGAAGGATATGGAAGCCTTTAATCTGCTGTAAGATGCAAAAGATAAATAAATTAAAGGGAATCTGGGTCATTCTAAAGCAACGCTTTATGTTATATTGTATGTTTTGTACGCCAAAACTTTATATTACTAATCCAACACAAATGTCATCTATAAATAACTAGCTGCGCCCTGCGGCTTCGCCCGCGCGAAAAATGCTATGTGTTTAGGTAATTAATGTAACTCGGTAATTAGAGCGATTTTCGGGATAAAAAGTAGCCTATGTCCCGAAACCAAATCTATCTACATACCAATTTTCATCGAAATCGGTTGGTTAAGTATTCTTAAACTTTCTAAATCACCGCTCATTTTTCTTAGTTTTTCTTTCATAAGAACCTTCTTCTCACAATAACAGACACAACAAAAAAAGAATAAACGAAATTGATCTAGCCGTTTACGCGTGATGCTATGACCAAGGGAAATAGGGATTCATTTATATATATATATAGATTACTGTAAAATAATATTACGAGATGATAAGGTCTTAAATATAAGCAACTTTCAGATGTGTTGACAAAGGCCACAATTACAAGCACCCGTAACCGACGAGTGTATGAAAAGATTAATGAATGTTAAAGAGGCAAAGGAGGTATGTTTGGATTGCAGAAAATGGCGTACAGTCTCTGCTTACCCCATTAGAGACAGGCGTGAAGTTATGTATAAATGTGTGAACATAAGCCAATATCACTAAGGCTTGGTAGATAACATTGATTAATCAAATAAAAAGCTTTTTTGTATAAATATATATGATAGTGGAATCGTTTCTATCAGAACCATTAAAATAACACGAGGACAGACCGCTCGTATTTCGATGGATACGCCCAAATTTCCATCAAAATTAAGACTTGGGTTAACTTATAGAATGACAGCGGGATCAGAATAATAATGCGATAAGAGACGAGACGACGATTTGTTCAGGTCAGTTGAATGCCTCTATGGGCTATAGAGGCATCGGACTTGACCTAACAACTGTTCATCAACTGGTAACAACTGGGACCGATTTTCAACGTGCCCTCCGAAGCACGAACACACTCAAATCAAATACCACTATGCGGACACACATCCATGGGCCAGCTGCACTCCATGTTGGTTAACCCGCTAATTAGTGAGCGCAATGAGCTATAGGCGTCTCGGGCAAGTGGTTACAGACTAGTCTAAAAAGATGAATATATTTTAAAAGTTCCGTATTATTTGGATTTGTACTGCTATTTTTTTTTATATTATATGATTGTGGATTAAAGATTACTTTGTGTCTTGCTTTGTTATAAAGAGTGGTCTTAATTTTAGCTGTACGTGTAACGTGTTTTCTGAAAAATTTGGAAGTCAAAGGCATTAGCCCCAAGTTTGAACTTTTTTAGCATTATTATAAGTTTTTAATTTAATATCTTGTTGGTGTGAAGTCAATAGAATTTTAAAGATTTGGTCTTTATCAAGGAGAAATAAATAACTTAGCTACTTTAACATGCTTAAATATTATAGTACCTTATAATACCAGACTTTTTGTTTAATTTTCCGCTATCGCTTATATTCTACCACCCTATCATCGCATGCGGGCGCGCCCACAATTTCGTATAGACTAACACGAAATGCAAATATGGGACATAAAAGTAATATTTCGTGATAACGTTGTACGGTAATTAATAAAATATGTCCTCTCCATAGCTCACAGTCTACCAGTGGGCGCGGATTGAGGCCGAATGTATTAAATTTGATTGTTTTGCGACATGATTTGTGTGACTGTAATGGTGTTTTATATGGCTTATTTTGATTAGTAAAATGACATTAATACCTACCATACAAATTTGCATAGAAATTCATTTGTTATTTTCTTTATATTTTACTAGCCCACCAAATTGACCAGGCAGAGTGTCTTAATCGGCGGGATCAAAGAGTGTTGAACGGGTAATCGACACCACATAATACAGCATTTGCTAAAATCTATAGTTACCTCAAATAATAAAAAAATAGTGCCGCAATGGTACAGTAGAAGTGTGTGCTACTGCAGCTGTGTAAGAGGTTGTGTGTTCAAATCCCACCTGCAACAAAATTTTTCTCGAATCTAGGTAAACATTAAATATTTCTGTTAGTTTTATGTTTGTAGTTCCTCACACCAAAAAGCTTGTTCCCTAATAATAATAATACCAGCTTGCTTACTGTCCCACTGTAGTACAAAGGCCCCTTCTCATATAGAGAAGACATGAGCATTAATCACCACGCTTGCTCAAGGAGGATTGGCAATTTCAGACTATTAAGTCCATGTTTCCTCACGATGTTTTTCTCCACCGTCAGTCAAAAATATCCAATATAAACTTAGAAATTTCATAATAAATTTCATTGGTACTTCCCCGGATTCGAACCGACTACCTCGTGGTTACGGCCTCATCCACTTGGCCATTTTAGGAGTCGAATTATAATTAAATAAGCAGATTACATAATTCTTAAAACAAAAATAAATTTATCAGTAATCTATTAACCTTTTATTTCACAATCGGTGATAACAAGCCTAGCATTGTTTTAATATCCCTAAATGATGTACCCCTTAGAGGGCGTCGCGTGTACACACAAATATTTAATTACAAAACCTGACACACATATACTACGCCAGACCATAATCAAAAAGTGATTTATAAAAATGGCAGAAAAAATATCAAAACATTATACTATCAACTCTATTAAATACATTAAAATTCTAAACGTGTGTCGCGGTAAAAAATACTTTCGGTCATAACTATATTTGTCATATATGTGTTAGAAATAATCTAAAAATCATGTTGTTCATTTATGACATAGGACGTGATAATATATTTTAATATATTTAGTTACTTTGAATTTGCTCTGCAGAAAGCCAATAAAATAGGCAGGTACAGTTACTGACATTGCCCAGCTTCTTTACAGGCCCTTACGAAGTTCTCATTCGAAGATAATAAATAGTCAAAATAATAACTAAATTGATAAGCGCTTATGCATCTAGTGATTCATTTATCATAATATAATAGCAACGATTTTAATGTTTACGTCGACTCGGCGAATTTCGATGACACTTTTATGAGGCGCTTATAATTATAACTTAATAGATTCATTCGATCTCAAAACAAACTCCTACGGAAAATATCATAGCAATAGTGACACTTAAAAAATTGTAATTTTAAAAATGATTGAAAAATATATTTAACATAGTAAAATATCCGTTATACCGTTCTATTTGTAGCTTTCTAAAGGTGAAAGATTTGTTTAAATCGGTTACGTAGATCTTGAGTTAAATTGGAACAAACAAACATGCAAAAATCTTTTCTCTTTATAATATTAGTTTAGACTATAATAGCAACGACTTTAATGTTTACGTCAACTCGACGAATGTCGATAACATTTATATGAGGCGTTTATAATTATAATATAAGACAAAAGCTTTATAAACGAAGTTATTGGCATAATGTAGAAATGTACCTACATAATTGTCCATGTTTTGCCGACATTTTAATATAAACTGAGCCTAATTTTATGTCACGGATCATTTTTTAAATCTAATCTAACACTCAATATTTCTAGACAATTTAAGCAATGGGGATTTCAACAGTTGTAAGCACGACTACAACACCCTACCCAAAATCCACCCAAATATTTGTCTGAATTCAAACTTTACCAGCCACATACATACTTGTAATACCAAATAACACAAAGAGACTTAATATTAATAACACATTGCATGCGTGTGGGCAATTAGCAACTTACATAGACTGTGACATGTTCTGTTTGATTTAAATATCGAAAACTTTGTTACATACGTTATGATCACGGATAGGATCTGGACAGCAAATGAGTTAAATTATTGCTTTTAATTAGGTATACCTACTTAGAATAATAAATGTATAATTTCGTTGTATTTAATATTCTTTTTTTCATATTAGCCTACCAAACTGACTCCACACTACCTGGTGGTAAGCAGTCAGTGAAATCCAGAAGTGGTGGCTACCATACTAAAAGCCTTCGCCTTAAAGTGCTGGTATAGTAGCCTCCAGTATGGCGACTGGAAATGGGGTTAGGGGAAGGGAAGGGAGGTGAGGAAAGAGGAAAGGGGGGATATTAGACCTTTCGGTGGTCTCACTCACCGAACGAAACGCAGTAGTACGGATACTACCTACTACTTTGATACTACTTGCCCGGACGATCCGGCCCATTCATGCTGAAACCAGCGTGGATATACTACCGTTAATACCGTATTCTTCTATATTTATTAAATCTCTATGAAATTTCAATAACTTATTCTTAGAATAAGATAAATGGTACCAATTTATTTTTATTTTTTTTATTTTTTTATTTTGTTAAATCTTTAATAATCTAAGTACCTACTTGTACATTTCACTTTTTATACGAGCGTCTACAACCCCGGCACGCACGGCTCACCAGTGAGTGGTTACCAAGCAACCAAAAATTTTCTTCAATTAGTACCTATTATTTATTACATTGACAATTTAACTAAGCTGAACTAAGCAACTTACACGAGAATATAACACATGCATTAGAATCTATTAGTAAAATTAAAACCTCCCTATCTTATGATAACAATCTATGAAGCAAAACAATCCCAGTTTAAGCCACTCCCATAGAAATAATGATTCCATACAATTGTTTAATATGAATGACAAGGAGGTTGTATATCATTAGTTTTTATTTTTAGTAAGTGATTAAAAAGGGTTGCTTAGTCATTGTTTTATAATAGATTTTGTGATGATGATATACATTATAATTTAAGGCACATCAGACAGAAATAAATATCGCAATTGAATTGTTTTTACTTTTAGTTTTATTTTTATAGTAGTATGGGTTATGGGTTACAAGATTTAAAGTCATTCAGAGAACGCCGGACTGGTCTATATTAAGCGTCTGTCTGCGTGATCGTATGAAAAACTAAGAAAGCCACATAAGAATATAGCGCTCATCTAGTTGCTTTACTGAAGAGGCAAAGCTCGCGGAACTGATGGCTGTTGAGGCATAAAAGGTCTAAGTCCACGAAATACTAGGCATTTTAAAGTCTACAATACTCTGATTTCGATGAGATGAGAAGTATCAGGTATTATTAAACACAAAAGTATCGACACATACATATATCTCATAACCCACCCTTCGCATTAAACATGTACACCCTATTATGACTCAAAGCGAATGACATACGAAGAAAGAAATCACTTGACATCCACCACCCTGAATTTTTCATGTTTCATTACGAACCTTACCAAGTTATCCCTACCCTCTACTAGTTCAAAAATCACCCCTTTGCTTATATACTTAAGGTTTATATTACCTGCTTGATATGTTGGTATTTTAGCTCATGAATTTCGGCTAGAAGACAAGACTCAATCTAGAGTTGGTAAGATTATCGTTAAATGTTTATTAGGTTTTAAGTTAGGCTTTAATCTTCATAGAATATCAATAGGTTTGTTACTAATTTTCATAGAAATTAAGCCTTAGTAATCGCCTCGTTTTTTGAAGCCGAAGTGAGTACATTTTTTTTTATTTCATAATATATAGTTTCTAAGTTTATCTTGGATATTTTTATGTGATGAAGACAACCTCACAAGGAAACTTATAAAAAAATTCAGACAGACTATTTCAGAGCTTTTTTAACGGCTACTTGTAGGACGTGGTCTCTCCCAAGGGGTCATAGTGGAAGTCACCATACCAGTAGTCTGGCTCTTGGAATCATGGCCACTTCTGGATTCCATTGACTGCTTACCATCAGCCAGTGTGAAGTCACTTTGGTTGGTTGTTATAAAAGGTATTCACCATGTTAGGCAGATAAATTAAGAGAAAAGAGTGCAGTGATACTTAGAACGCAGCAACGTTGCTGTCTGTTACCTAATATTCTGTTAGTCGCCTCTATTTAGGTCACCCACAGAAACAAAAAATCTCTTGAAACTCTTTGTGACAGTACAAAGTACTATTGTGGTACAGAAACAGTCTTACTTAACATTGATTAAATATCCTCATTGATGAAAAGAAGGAAAATGAATAGAGTAACAACCAAAAATTAGCAAAAAAAACATTACCTCACAAAACTCCAACAAATAATAATCCATAAGGTCTAAAACCTGATGAGCATGCATGTAGCTAAAAGCAAATCTTCAGCCACTCATCTCGACATCGGCCGTTCATTTTTGATGAGGAATCTTTTGATAAAGCCTCCCACCACCCCAGCGCCTGATAATACTAACACACACTGTTGGGAGAAGTTGCTAACATTATTATAAAAGAATTTTTTTCAAAGAAAGAATATTCTAATGCACTCATTTAGTTTCAGAGTCTTGGTGACGTAGTGATGGTTTATTTCGTTTATCACACTATGGTCCAACTGAGGTCTCACTAAGGTCAGCCAAACAAAAAACTGAATAAAGGATTTTTAATAATTTAAAATTGTGATGTGGTTATTATTATTTGCTGTATAGTATAAAACCATCTTTTCTCCCGTGGATGTCTCCTCACCTGTCAATAAAATGATAGTGGTAAACTCGCCCTTTTAGGTAACGCTTATAACTAGTAGTGGGCGTTGTCTGATGACGCCCATACCGAAGATAAATACTGCTATTTTATTACAGTAATGTGTCTTCTTTACAGTCCATTTTTCTTCCATTACATTAAAGGATCTACTCATACAGAAAAGGTTTGAGCATTGATTACCTCGGTTGCTTTAAAAAGTTGAAGCAATCTGAGTATGATGTATGATGAGATGTACAAACTTAAATTTCTTTATACATACGTTGGCCAACATGTTGTCCAATTTCACAAGCAGTATGTACTATAAGCTTCGCTAGTGGTTTGTATTGAAATTTTTGAATATGCCAACACTCGAGGAGCTTTTGAGTGTATCCCAAAATATTCATCGTAATTATACACACTGAGTATCTGGATTTTAGTGTGAGTAACTTATCACGCGGGTTTGTTCGAAAATTTTGCGAACATGTAATGATAATTTATTTCTAAACGAATTTATAAGACAATTGATTGATTTAGATATACTCTATACATGTTACATCTTAAATAGTAATGTTTTTAAAGATCCCGCTATGGGATATGGTAGGCCCAAGTCGCGTGGACATTACGAACATGCATTCAACGAACACTCCGCTCTGACGACCCAAATTAAATCGTATTTGTGTTTTAAAACACTTCGTAATACCTGCTGTATAAACTTCATATCAAATCTTTCACAAACGATAATAAACTTTTGTCCATTTACGTGAAAGCAATCAACCATTTCAATTCAATTTCTTTGATAGACATACATACTTGTTGTAGTTTTTGGCATGGCATGAGAATTATCTGTGAAATCCAAGGGGAGAGTCTAGCCACTCACAGCGGTAATGTACACGTACGGGAGCTTCCGAAGCGTGGATGAGGTAATCATTGAATGCACACGGTTCATATAATTATATTTCGACAATTGGAATGAAATGATAATGTTTCTGTATGTAAATTTAAAACAATGGTTTTTGTGTTTTTCGGTTTTCGAGGGTTACAAAGGTTTTGGGAATAGCAAAAATGTATCATTTAGTATATTATGCTTGTTTATCAATTTAATCGTATAAAAAACATTCATATTGCATTAGACATCTAAGAAATTTTCATAGTTAGGTACTAACATTGTATGTTCATAACAACTAATACCTAAGTGTATGTCGCATAAAATAAAATGTGACTTTTCAGAGTCATAAATACTCACTTTTCAAATTTATCTTGCACGTTACCCTAATAAAACATAACCCAACAATAGTCAATGTGAAAAAAGGAACAAGAAAGAAGAAGGAAAAGGAATGGGACCAAAAGAATAATTAAGTTGAAGTTTATGAGTTCTCAAAAACGGTGCAATCAAAAGAAAAGATGAGTTTTTAGTGAAATATAAAGCTTGTGTATGAACATCCAAAGTTTCATAGCTCTATTCTCCACACATGGTTTTGTTTGCACAAGTCTCACCCGTCAGGTTACGAGTTTTCGTTTCTTTTGCTGCAGGCTGTCAGTTCTTTACTGCAATTTTGTTGAGACCTAATAATGACACACTATTTTGGGAAAGGATTTTATTTATTTATTTATTTCAACTCCATACAATAATATATAATGACGGACTTAATGCCTGAAGCATTCTCTACCAGTCTACCGTAATGCAGAAATATGTCGAAGCAGGTGCATAAATAAATAAAAAAAATGAGTTTCTTTCTCTTCAGTTTCTTTTAGGCAGGTAGACTTTTTGTTTTATAATAATATACTTGTCTGTGTATGAAAAACCTGTCAACCCACCGGGCCAGGGTTTGGCGTATAAAGGGCCTAACTGACCATTATTTCACAGTGTTGGCTACAGAGTGTTAAGATGTTCCCTCACCGAACATTTACCTGTAATGTAACATTCGAGATTCAAAATATTACCCATTGTATCATCAAGTTGTGCACGTAATGCTCGGTTCGCCTCCCTCACTGATGAATTCTCTAATCTGTAACGTTAAATTACAGGCAAATGTTCGCAGTGAAGCACCTTTAAACTAAACAGTTCAGTACTTTATACTTCTCTGAAATTGTTCCGAAACTAATTGCAGTTTTTTTATTGCTAACAACAACAGCATACTACCAATAGTAGTAACACCACTAGCCTATCCAAATAAGCTTTAAAAAAACATAAAATAAAAAACATTATCAATAAAAATTCTCTCAGTCTCGGTCTCATAATTATTTCCTTTTTAATTTGTCATTCGACCACTTAAGCTTTACATTTTGCGACTGCAATCATTAAAAGATAGGTTTTTCCCGCGCCACGCGTTTCTTTAGACAATAGTGACAGTTGTCTATGGTGGCTGTTCCCATTCAATTCTCCAGCATCTAGCGCACTTAAAAACCATTTGATTTATTCCCAGATTACACAAAAATCAACCTAGTTCCCCTAGACATAAGAGTGGTTTAAATTGTACCAGTAATTTGGTAGACACGTAAAAGAAAACGTTTCGAATACTGTGTTCGAAATATGAAAATAAAATGTATTCCATAATGTTGTCTGCTAGTGATTTTATTTAGATTTTAGTGTTGGCAACTAATGTGTAAGAATTTTTTATTCAAACTTTTTAATAGATTTACCTAAAGTTATATTTTTAATTTTCGTTTTAATTATTCTGTACCAGTTGTTGCCAGCGGTTTCGCCCGAGTGGCATGCCACAAAAATATGTATGTGTAATATGTTACTCGCTGATATAGTAGTTTTCTATAATCTGAAAGAATATTTTTTGCATTGGTTACACAGATAGTAATTTTATCCAGAACAAACAAATGTATAAAATCAAACCTTTTCTCTTTATAATTATAATTTAAGTTTAAATATATCTTCCTCAAAGACGTTGGGAGTAGAAACCTATAAAACATATCCAAAAAAGCCCAAAATTCAAAACATACTTTTCCCTCTTCAAACAAGTCAAGAATCTTGAATTGCTTTACCATATTGTAACATTCGGAAGGGTCAGCCCCCTTTATTGGGTGTTATTCAATAGATTCCTACAATTTGGACAACAGATCACAGTTGTTATAGCCAAGGGCTCCCTTTTTATGTTCCTACCTATGTCAAGTGCTTATTTGGCTTTGGTGAAGAGTTTGTTTTTTGGTGTTAGAATCATTTTATTGTGTTTTCAGTTGTAGGGTAAGTTATACCCACGTTAACACATGTAGCATGTGTTTATCAATGTGTTTACGTAGAAGCAGTAATAAAGTAAATTTCACTGGAATGAAAGTTGTAGCGATACCGTCAAAGCGAATATAAGATCCATTCCCGAAACAAAAAAATATAATAACTCTCTTTAAACTAGGCACAGTTTATTAATCGACAGAGGGAAGCTAGGTACTATGCGTTATTTAATTCATTTCAATTCACTTTAACTTGAGCACTCATGTGTGATTAAAAAATGTCTGACATCAACCTGTAATAAATTCACCAAAGCTATTTTTAGGAGTATAAAAATTGCCAAACTGTCGTATTTCCCACTACGCTCATAAAGTATCATGATGCCGTGAAAATACTATACGCACCCGATATTGTTTCTTTGAATTTTAAATTGAATGTATTTGCCGTTTAAAGTTTAGATCTAAACTCTTATTGCAACGCTACAGAAGTCATTTTACTCTAAATTTGGTTTGTATCAGTGATGTTATGCATTTGTAATGCATGATACTGTTTGGGGAAAGAATGGTATTGGTATTTTAAACCAATTTTATCTCATTGCGATTTTATAGAGCTTTATTGTAAGTAAATAAGGTCTATTTTAGATATTTCGGAAGATAAATTCTGTGAAGTATCTAACTATTTACGCGGAATGTTTATAAATATTTTAAAATATGCAAATGTCGTTGTCAGTAAATGTGCCTGATGTTATTGTCGTATCGTAGGTTCATTGAATAATTGTGTTTGTTTTTTTGATTATTATTTATTCTTTTCGTCGTCACACAGTGAATGCCGGAGGACAGGCTTCTTCATCCTGGCAGACCTCACAAACGCTGGCGCAACGATGTGGATGTCTATGCTAACGACTGGACCAAGTCGACGTCGAATAGCGAGCTGTAGAGCACTATGGAAGAGACCTTTGCCCAGCTGTGGGACTAAATTAGTAAAAAAAATCTTTAGAGAGATTTTAAGATGCGTATACTTCATTCAAATCATCATTATCTTTTTAATTGAGCACTTTACATATCACACGTGGTGTGCAACGAACAAAATATATATTTTTTTTTATATTAGCTTACCAAAGTGACTCCACCCCGCCTGATGGTAAGCAGTCAGTGGAATCTAGAAGTGGTGGCCACCATACCATCTTCTTAAACTGCTGGTATGGTAGCCTCCACTATGGCGGCTGGGAATGGGGTTAGGGGAAGGGAATGAGGGAGGTAAGAAATGAGGAAAGGGGGGAAATTAGGCCTTCGGCACTCTCACTCACCGAGCGAAACGCAGTAGTACGGATACTACTACTCTTACGTCGATCTTCTATGAGAGGGTAGGTAGTACTTCCCCGGACGATCCGGCCCATTCATGCTGAAACCAGCTTGGATCTACTACCGTCTCAATCTACTTTATCTATGAAGGAAATACTTACTATTCTTTAGACGCTTTGTTAATAGTTAATTATTTATTCTTATTATTCAATTGTGTAAATAGAATCAAGCAAATGTATGTAACTAAGTAATAAAATGAATTTAATGACCTATTAAAACCCAATTTAAATTCATTTCTAAATGGACCAGCAAAATAAAATGATGTTATTGATGTAATTTTACAAAATTCCAAGTCTACTCTTACTAAATAATTATTATTGTTATATTAGTTTAATTTTTATATACGAGTAATATGGCGTTTAGACAGTTACAGTATACAGTTTTCAATCTTATTTTTAGTTGCATATTATTTATTTGTCTATTTGCATTAGTCTGGGTGTTGCTATGTATGATAATGTAGGTGTGTATATACAAAAAAAAGTATTTAAGTACATATATCCGCATTCTAGGACCCATAACACAAGCATATAATATGCTTACTTTGGGTCTAGATGGTGTTGTGTGTAGTTGTTGTTATATTATTATTATTATTGTCTATAAGCCCTAAAATAGCCACTTCAGAGCATAAGCCTTGAATGGAATTTGACATAGTCTTAGCAGAGGGATAGCAATTTTAAGTACTAAAGAAACGCTGCCTCTTATCATCTGGTATTGCAAAGTTCGACTTTAACGACGCTCACGGTGAAAGATAAAGTTGTTATAATATATAATTGAGACAAAGCAAAATTAAATTAAATATATTCTACATAATAATAAAGTCGAATTATTTCAAACACATTAATTTTATAACATTTGGCTACCTCGGTGGTTTTGTGCACGCAGAGGCCTCGGGTTCGATGCCCGGGACGAGTGAAGTGATTTGGGTTTTTCTGTCAAAAAATTTTCAGTGCTAGCCCGGAGACTGGAATTGTGCCCGATAATTGGTGACAGGCTCGCACCTTGTTACATCAGACCTAAAAGAAAATAAAAAATGTGCGGATAGTGGGTGGTGAAACAGCTCTGTTTACCCCTTTGAGAATAAAAGGCGTGAAGCTGTGTATGTATGTGTGTATACCATTTATTTTCCTTAAATTTGATTTCACCTACATAAGTTTACCAGGTCATGGTAAAATTAAGGTTAATACCCCACTAACAAACAAATCGAGGGGGGAATGCAATTTCCTCGTCCTGGCGGCCAATATGTCTCTCAACGTGTTCAGGCGAGCACAAATGAATAAAAATCAACTATACGACCGATGCTTTGTTATACTGTGTTTAAATAAAGATATGTGAGGATGTTATTTCTAGATTAGTTTATTTATGAAGCAAATTACTTAAGATGGCTGTAGAATATAGGATTATAGTAGTAGATATTTGATGGCTTAGAGTAAATGGATGAACTATATATCCTTTAAGAATAATTTAGTTTTCTGTACTATTGAAAGTAAACCAAGTTAGGCACACATACTTACACATCGAGTAAGACGTCACAAACAATAATACACAGGTCCTAAACTGACACAAACTTAGACCAGACAGTGCTTTTATTGCTTTCATCGATGAATTTCACTAGAGGCCCAATATCCATCTCGTTATGAGTGAAAGTTCATTTTTTTATTTGGGTTAATTGAATTAACACTTATGAACGTTAAAATTAAAAAATGTCAGCCAATTAATCTTCAGCCAGTTCGCTGACGTAGGTTAAGGACATGAGAAGAACTGGCGAGTAACACAGGCCACACTTTTAATCGCCAGGTTTATTACAGTTCTTTGTAAGTTACAATTTAAAGTAGCATGCAAAGTGATGACATGCGAAGTGAGTCTATCGGTAAGTGATTACAGCTTTCTATGTTGTGAAGAAAAAATAAAAAGTAAAATGTGTGCTTTACAGACTGCCTCAATTTGCATATTGCTACAAAAATATAAAGGCAACATGTTACTTTAAAAGAATCTTCCCTAATATCTATAGGTACTATTATATAAAGCAAAAGAGTTTTTTTGTTTGTTTAAACGCGCTAATCTCTGAACTACCAGGATTTGAATAATTATTTTTGCGTATGAGTGCCCAGTTCTCGAGGAAGGTTATAGGCTATGTAACATTACGCTACTGACGACGGAAGCAGAGCAGTATGCAAAGACGCTGGTGAAACCGCGCCGCGTAAAGCTAGTCTTCGATAAAGTAGAACCCCTGAGCTGCTGCAACATAAATCTCACTTCTCATCATACCAAAAATATCAACGCCAAATTTAATTATGCACACGGTCCATTCTGTACGTAAGATAGTAGAACAAAGATAACATACAATAATGTTGAGGTCTGCATTGTACTATCATAAGTAAAGGACGGGCCAGATTAAATTTATACCCCCCTAAAATAATTAATTCCCTTTAACTTCATTAAGAAACCCGCATAGGTGTAATTACAATGAGCTAAGGAATCTTAATTGTCGAATTGAAACTGTGACATACGGACTTATAAGATAGTCAGCATTTACATCGGATAAATTTCACGAAGTGGACTGCACGGCGTGGGCAAACCACACAAGGTGGCCTGACGACCTAATAAGGGTGGCGGGCAACCATTGGGTTACGATCGGCCAAGTTGACGAAAATTGGGGAAGACCTATGTCCAGCAGTCGACGTCTTTTGGATGGTATGATGATGATGATGAAATGCCAAATAAAAAGATTTCTCACGAAACGCGAAATATTTTTAACAAAGCCGACATAAAATGGTTTTCTTTATCTTTCTTTAGTTTAAATACTTGTAGTGGTTGCTATCATGTAATTTGTTCCTAACTATGATTTTTAGAATGGTCCACCATTTTTTAATCACATTGAATGCTTACTTTCAATCAGGGTGAAGTGGACAGATTGCAATAGGGGTGTGTTAAGATCTGGCATTTTAACACACCCCTTTTGCAATCTGTCCATTTCCTAGTAAAAAAAAAGAACGAAAAAAAACCAATTACCTTAAAAGAATCGTTTGTTTATCATTTGATATAACTAACTAAAGGCCGATACATACGTAATAAGATAGTTAATATGGATGTTAAGTGAACGTGACAAGGATGTGACTGTTTTTTCCGCTCAGCCCCGCAAGTGCATTCCCAACCCGTTAGTATCTCCGTGACATTCTTCTTTCATTCTAAGGTATAAAACGATATTTCCAAAACTTCTCATTTTGTTCCGTCCGTATAAAAACACGTTACGTATGCAGCGGCTTTTAATCAAAATATGAATAGGTATCTGAAGAGATAAAGGACTAGTATCGTTTTATCAGTTTCTTACAAAGTAGTCTTTACAATAATCATTGTTATGGTAAATGCTATGCAGTAGATGACTGTAGGATTCTATACAATGGTGCTGTTAAAGATAATAACAAAGCGATTATTCATTTCCTATATAATTTTGTACTGTCATTTTCATCGTGTGAATGGTGCGCCGTGTGCACTTTAAATAGATACAAGTCAGGACTGTTGAGGTTTTAAAGTTAGTATCTACCTACTACTCCCTCAAAGGATCAAAACATGTATAATAATGTTATCTTCATTTATCTGAACCTTTTTGAAGAATGTAAATATTACCGTTCCAACAACGTGAGAAAACTATACTACAAATAGTCCAAACTTTAAGTTAGACGTTAAGTAGTTTATATTTGCGTGTATGTACATAGTTATGTAATAAATTATTATATATTTCAACTGACCTTAAATTTCTACCTATCTTTCAGCTTGGGCTTCAACATAAGTTTAGTAGTAAGCTGATATTTACAACGTAGGTAAAGCTGCTGCCACTTATCTAATTACTAGAGAATCCATAACCGACGACATCCATGAAAAAAGCTAGAGTAGTTTCAGACTAGACCAAAAACTAAAGAAAGATAAAGAAAACCATTTTTTTAAATAACTACTTATTATGATAAAAATATTTAAACTTGATCAATCAATAGCAGATCACGTTTATTAGAGTCATCAAAAATTACTTATCTAGTTTATTTATGATAAGAGGCGATGAATCGGCAAAATTAAAGATATGAAATATTTATAAATCTTGATTTGCGTATCATGATGTAACTACTCAGCAATTTTAGCAAGATTAGATCAGAACAAACACTACTTTAATAGTTTTAGCCGAAAGATTCTTATGTTTGTGCTTGGGATGCCTATGACTTTGTTCTTCGTGAGCTGCCTCAGCCACCCCTATTCATTAAATACTTGCAACTTTCGAGATCTTTGATCCATCTTGTTATAGTTCTACTCACGATGTTTCGCGATTCGTGATTGTCACAGAAGTTTAGATAATCGTCAAATATAGTATCTAATTAAATTCATATACACTACGCTATCTTGTACATTTTATTTTGACAGTTAGTCAATTCTTAAAGCTAGGGCACGTCTTCAGTATACACTATTTTCTTCAGCGCATACCCAAAATATACTTGAACCCAACCAGCAAGTTGGCTCACTAATTTAGGAACCCGTGTGTCCCCATAACACTAGCGTTATTCATTCAAGATCATATAATGGGATGGATATATGGGTTACCGTCGGTCAACCCGTCATGCCTCAACAATGAAACATAATATCGTCTTATTGTACCACCGTGATCCTAACACAAAGGCATTAACAATAAGGTTTTCAATAAGACGCTTAGTTTAAACTGTTTGTGAATTGGGATATTAGTTTACCTTAGAGTTTGAGTATAAACATTTAATATGTTCGTTGTGGTATTAACTGTTAGTGTCTATATAAGTAAATTATTATTTACTAGATTTTTGTATGATAATATTTAAAGAAAGAACTTTAATTTTTACTGTTTTTGAAACATTGCACACGGAGAAGTGTAAGATTGCACCATGGAGGAGTGCAGAAATTGAAATATATATAGATAATAAAAATGCAATGTCATTATTCCAGACGAAAGACGTAAACTTGACATAAGCTTACCCAACACATCTTTTACCAATCTTTTTTCAGATCATCCATTTACTTTGTGAAGGACCGCTGCGTCTAAATTCGAGAACAATCAACTTACTAATTACCAATATTAAGTCAATCATCTTTACGATTTTATTTGTCGATGTATAAATAAACCTAACAAGCCATTTACACGCACTTACCTCTATATATTGAATAGCTTTTTATTTAATTATGATAGCATTTAAGCAAACTCGCCTGTTTGTAAGCAGTTCTAGTCTATGGACTCGTGCAACACAGGAAGTATCTCTCGCGTATTGCCGATGCTGTTTTGATTGGCTGGACAAACTCTTTTATGTACTTTTATTTTATATTTTTCAACTTTAAAATTAATATTAATTAACAAATTAATACCTACTATTACATAAACTAATACTTACATAGCGTATTTTTAACTAACACAATATGAAAAACTGAATATTTTATGGTATTTTTATTGCAATGCTTTGTTTTTTGTTTTAGTACCTATCTATTTATGATATTATGGTCAACTGGACCCACAGCCCGTTTAGATTATGTAGTACTTACTTATTTATTATTTCATCTTTTTGATACTAAGTCGTAAATATTATTATGTAGGTGTAAATTCTTAAATAATGTTCTATTTAAATATTAAAATACAGGAATCACAGGAGTTTTAGACCTTTAGAGACATAGGAACATGCTATTGCAACAGAGTTTATTAGAAAAAACTTCATCGGAAAGCTCTGGAAACACTAACTTATTAACTTCACTAAAAACACTAAAATGAAAATATGAAGACTTTATTCTCAACGCAATAAAGTCTAATTTTATAAATCTGCTATATTAACGGCGGTAAACAAGTTTGTAGGACTCTAGTTAATATTGACTCGTCAACAGTGGATTTCGTTCTAAAACTTTTCTCATTTTGAACCTTTCCTTTACTATAAATGGTAGAATCCGTTTTTATCTGTCTATCATTAATCAGGATTGTAGTCAAAATGGTAGGAAATATCCAGACATTAAATATGACTGGATTTTTCCAATCATAAATTATTAAAGCCCTTATATCCAACCTTCATTTTATATGGATATTAGCTTTTCAGTTATGTTAATCCACTACCCGACTCATTGTCTATGCTATTAATTTGTTTTATTTACTGTGATCTTTTGTCACTTGGTAATTAATACTTGTGTAGGCTCTTTGGTTAAAACATGTCGATCGTTTATGTCTTTTTAAGATTATACGTTCTGTAGATTTGTTATAAAAGAATGCCTTCTACTTCTGCCTGCTTTAGTCCCATATTACTTGGTGTTGGGGCAAAATAATAATGTAGTTTATTTTAATTTTCTTCATCATAGATAAGTGTAGGTAGGTATAAATGTGATTCAAAAAAATATGGTAACGAACACAATGTAATGGAGACTGCAGCCTGTACTTGGTATACCTATGTTACAGGTCTGCAGTCTTCCACTTTTCGGATGTTTTAACTTCTTTTAACTTCTTTCAGTTGTCATCTGCACACACACCCATTTTCTTTTCATATCATCCTTGAAGCAATTCAGTCATTATTTCTCCATCCTTTGACGTTTACCAAAGAATGCTTTTCGTCAAAAGATACCTAAGATACGTAACCATTAGTTATTATTGCTAAAATTTAATTTTATTTATTTATTTATTTTAAATAAACTGTCGTCCTCTTACGAGCAAAAGAATGTCGTTATTTTCTTATCTACGTATAATAATGATCAGTCAATCGTATTTGTGACCTTTCTTATTAAAGAGGCGTATCATATAATAAATGTTGTTTATCAATTAAGATGAAGGTTCGTGTATCTAACTTTAAGGTATCTTTATATTAGTTCATCTGTATGAATCCTGATGTATTGAAGTGAAATTTTCGAACGACGGCTTAGCATGATTGATTGTTTTTGGTCGTGGATTTCAATAATAAAGAATGTGGTCAAAAATGCAAGAGAAAAGTAAAAACCTCTTATCTCTATTTATGATATACCAAGTCGAGTCAAAGCAATTCATTTGACATACAAAATGAAATAAGTTGCTTTAAACAGAACAAGATGAGTACTTAGACACAATTTTGTCGACTTTAGCAACAAGCTCCCGTGGTGTCCTCACATATTTATTTAGCCGTGAGATGTCCGAAGTATCACCCATGTACTGATCTAAACTATATAGAGAGAAAAAAAAAATTATATGCTTGTTTGTTTGTTTGATCCGTTTTAACTCAAGATTTACGCAACCGAAAAAAATCCTTCTTCAAAAGCTACAAATATTACTTGTAACATACGCTATTTTATTATGTTTAACATACTTTTTTCAGACTTTTTTAAAGTTTTAATATTTTATTAGCCTTTGTTGCGGAATGATGCAATACCTACGTCACTATTGCTATGATATTTTTGATAGACTTTTGTTGTGAGACCGAATTTAACTTTTGATACCGAAGCGAAGCGAGAACATACGTCTAGTACATAGTTATAATATGTTTCCAAGGATAATATGTCATTTGCAGAAGATAAAGGGTGGGCACAAGACAGATCCCTGGAGCACTCCAGCATTGATCTGCAAAAAAACGAAGACCGAAGTGTAACCGAAAAAGGAGTACGACACTATATTTACATCATGATAACATTAAAATCTCGAAGCTGTGTTCCGGATGATGATGGATTTGTGAAAGTCCAAAAGAAACGTAGGAGTCAAACCTGCTGAAATAAGTGTGGTACAGCACCCACAGGGCTCAACTTCCTGTTGAAACCTGCCGTACCCACTACGCTACTGTATGTCTCGCGCCTGCATCACTCCACAACGACTCAGGACCTCGTGGAGTACATCAAGGTCAAGGCCACTTACATCGTGAGGGTAGAGCCTTTGGAGTCACGTCACAGCGTGAACTTCAAGTCGTTCGTAGCGCGTGTGCCGACGAAGGCTCTTGAAACCTTCACCAAAGAAGAATTCTGGCCGAAGGGCGTGGTGTTCCGGTGGTTCCGGGGCAGGCTGCGAGACAACGGAACTAACACCGATCTACAGGCACAACGAGAAGTGTCATCATAGATTTAAGTTATTTTTAATATATATTTTAGGTTACGGTATTTATTGATTAACTTTTATTTAAATAGTGTGTAGTATGCTTATATTATAATGTATGTATGATAGTCTGTAAGATATATATTGAAAATTGTAAATCCCGATGGTACCCAAGATACAAGCACTAGCTTAGTTTGGGACCAAAGGGAAACTACTTATTTGTAATAAAATGTAATTTATATTTATGAAATAAATTGAATTGAATTGAATTGAAAATGATTCTGCAATCTGATAGTCCACTATGTCACTAGCGTGAGTAAGCCTTGGATAAAAACCTCTTCAGTCGTCATTGTCAGTGACATATTGATGCTGATGTCATATCATTGACAGCTGTCATTTAACATGACACGATTGCCTCGTTAAAGCTTAGCTTAAAATGTGTTTGAAAAGTTTTATTTTATATATAACACAAACATTTTATATACAAATTCTAACAGTTATTTTGCATAATACGGAGAACTTGACTATTAGTCGGCAGCTGCCAGATCTTTTCTTTTTCATTCTTTTCTTTTCTTTTTTTCTTTTGTTTTCTTTTGTTGTCAGCAGCCAGTCAAAGCATGTCATTTATTTATTCAAGCTTTGTACACCTACAAGTTATGAGGCTTAATATTCAAGCAGCATTTTCTACCAGTTTACTAAGTATATACGTAGAACGTTGCTTACTGCTTTTAGCTTCAATGGGCAGGATCGAGCGGCAAAGTACCTATTATTCTCTCACAGAATATCAACATAAAATATTAGTTTCCTTACTAATATATTAAGTTTGGTGAGTGTGCCAGAGAACCAAGTTCCTACTCCCTATTCCTCTGTCACCCCCTTCTTCAAACACAGTTGTTATCAGGTTGTTAGTGATTTCTCAACATTGTTCGCAATATTATAAGAACACAGCCATTTTCATAGGTTACGGTTACCACTTAGCACTTAAGTAAATATTTTGAAAATCATTGTGACATTTTTGTTTATTGAAAGACCGTATAACCTTTACGCAAGATGTAATTTACCTTAGCGTATTTTATTTCACTTAGCGTATTTAGCACCAACTAAAAAAATGATTATAAAACATTACATTTATAATAATAATAATAATAATAATAATATTCTACGACATGCACACAGTGCCATTTAGCCCCAAAATTAAGCAATTATATTTGCTTGCGTTATGGGTACTAAACAACTGATATACTACTTATATACATTTTTTTTTTGTAAATACATACATATTATAGATAAATTACACCCAGACACAGAACAAACAATCATGCTCATCACACAAAGGTTTGTCCTGGGTGGGAATCGAACCCACGACCTCCAGCTTAGCAGTCAGGGTCACTAACCACTAGACCAACAGGCCAAAAATTTTAAAATTAAAAATGATAATGTGGGAAATAAAATACAAGAACACAATTAGAAACAAGATTGAAGATACAAATGACGAAAACATTGTCAATAAAGCACTACATTTAATAGGACCAGTAGGAAACAGGAATTAGCACCAGCGCAAAGTAAAAAATTATAAAGTATATGAATTATAAATACAAAATCGATTATTCTAACAATGACGACAAAAACAAATTATGTAAGTGATCGATATCGAAGAAAACTAGAAATAATTAAAAAAGGCATGATCCAAAATAAATTTAATCAATACAAAAATTAACCTTTCAAGACTTTCTGGACAAGATGGAAGTTGTATAAAAAAATTATTAAATGATAACGTGAGTGACATCATTGTAGGTATAATTATAAAAATAATGACACTCATATTAATGTTCTTGTTTAGAGTAGATACAGTATTTTATATTTAGGTAGGCATGTTCTTCTCGTGATTTTGTAAAACGTCATGTCTGATAAAAGTTATCTGTAGCTGTAGATACAAAGCAGACAAAAACAAGAATGACTGAAAAATTACTGCTCAGAACTATGAGTAGGTATATAATTTTTACCTGTTTATATTTTATATATCGCAAAAATAAAGACTTGAACCTAGTTAGACATTTGTAATATATTAACGTCTATCAAAAGCTAAATTAAAACTTTACGGTACTAACGGTTACTGCGTAGATGGCGCAGTTACTCGTTCACTGATAATCTTTAAGCAACTTCTCACTTGTATACTTACACCCACAAGCACAGATGAACTAAATATGAATTCCTATTTTTATAAACGCAAAACTCGTCCAAAATTTCCACACCGTCAAAACGCATGATCTGTACAAATGAAGTGGCTATAGCTATCACTGTTGAATTAACTAACACATAATCGTAAATTTATAATCATACGGGAATTAACGCGATCATACAATAAGTATTTACATACCTTATTTTGCTTGACGTTTCGACCAGGTTATACCGGCCGTGGTCACAAGCAGTCTGCTTGTGACCACGGCCGGTGTACCTAATGCATACCTAAGGCATGATCGCGTTAATTCCCGTATGATTATAAATTTATATCATGCAACGCAAAAGTTTAAAAGTAAAGTATAATCGTAAAATAAGACAGGCGTATCTTTAAATTTTATGTTTATGGCACACAAACAGAAAAAACTACACAATGTACATAGATGATATCTGTCAGTAAGATTCACTACAGTTATCTCTTATTTCATTATCAAATATAAAATGCAGTAATGTCCGCAAAATATCAGTTACAGTTTGGAGCAAACATTGGACAGACGTTGATACAAAAATGTTCAAAAATAAAGTAGTGTTGATAACGGGTGCAAGTGCTGGTATAGGAGCGGCTACAGCCGAACACTTTGCTAAAGAAGGAGCCACTCTCGCAATCGTTGGAAGAAACGAAGCAAAACTAAAGGAGGTCGCAGAACGCTGCACGAAACTCGGTTCACCGACTCTTGCTATCAAGGCAGATGTGAGTAAAGATAGTGAAGCAGACTCGATTGTGAAACAAACAGTTGATAAATTTGGAAAACTAGACGTACTCGTTAACAATGCAGGTATATTTGAAGAAGCGAGTATCCTATCAGAAAACTTCCTGAATGTATTTGATGAGATTATGAACGTGAATATAAGGGGTCTCGCTCGCATTACTTACTCTGCAGTTCCACATCTTATCAAATCAAAGGGAAACATTGTTAACATATCGAGTATAGCTGGTATTTCTATAGATAGGTCTAATTACATCGCTTACCGTACTTCCAAGGCAGCTCTAAACCATTTCACTAGATCTACTGCATACGAACTTGCAAAGTACAGTATACGAGTAAACTCGATCAGTCCTGGTCCAGTTTATACAAGTATCTTCGATAAAACCTCATGTGATTTTGATACCTTGAAAGAAAGCACCTTGTTGAATAAAATATCGGAGTCGGAAGAGATCGCAGATTTGATTGTGTATTTAGCTAGTGATAAAGCGAGAAGCATTACTGGATCAGATTATGTGATTGATAACGGTACAGTATTAAAATAATGTTTCTGTAAAATGGCATTTCATTATTTGTTGTCAAATATTACAAAATATATTTCATACAAACAGTTCTTTTGATATCCTTTAAATATGTAATGTATAATTAATTAATATTGTTGTTTTATTTTATACACTGAAATATTATTTAAAAGCCTATTATTAAAATTCGTCAAACAATGCTAAAAAAACACAACCATTGCAAGCGTGTCGCCAGAAAAATATAAGGGCACCGAGCAACACGCACACACGCACGCTGATATTCTACCACGAATCCGGAGGGCAATAGAGTAATACTTCTCCGATAAATAAATGCACGATGTTTCATTATAATGGACCATTCATACTAACACCAGCAACAATTATTCAATTGTTAAAAATTATTACCTATATGATTTTAAGAGTTTGGTATGTCACTCTATGCACAAAATTTAAAAACAGATTCTTCAATCTTATAGAAGTACGACTTAATTCATACTGTTGCATTTCGTTCGGTGAGTGAGAGTGCCGGAGGGCCATTTGCCTTACCTTTCCTTTTTCCTCATTTGATTCACCTACCCACTCCCTTTTCAGTAAGTAGCGGCTTCGTAGTCCATGGCATTGAAGAACTCCTTAAGCGACAGTTACCATTTTCCTTCAGGTGGGCTGTTGGCTCGTCTGCCACTATTGGCAATAAAAAAAAGATCTTTATAAGCTGAGAACAAGTCACTAAGTAAGTATAAATAAAAACACATAAAACGAAAAGAATATAAGGAGACCAGTAATATCAGTTCTTTTAGTTATAATGATAAATAAGGAAACACTCAAATGAATACTCTATGTATTTGCATGCTCTCGTGGTTTTACGTACATTATTTTCAAAAAAACGTTATCTGTCTTATTTTATGGACATCATACAAAAAGTAAGACAATTACAAATATAATAGTATATGAATAAACATGTTTAGTGTTCGTCTGTTCGATAAAATCCGTAAAGAAGATATTCGACGGCGAAGCAAAGTTTATTTATTTTATTTATTTATTTTATTCAGAAAACCAACAGCGTATACAAAATATCTTAATAGTTAATACATAACTGTAGATATGGCCAATAACAGGTTTCCCTTACATTTATTTACATGAAATGTTGCTGGTACTTAACTAATCTAGCAACTCTTAGAAGCATACTTATATTTTTAATATAATATAGGTATTAGATATGTTCAAATTTGATATGAATTGCACAAACAACACATTAATTACACTCATAGCGATAATACACATACATACACGTAAGTATACTAAAATACACATATAAATACATAGAACACATATATATTATAACGAAAATTCAAACGGACAAATAATTGTCACACCGATTCACTCAACAATCTTGAAATTTCAGACTTGAATTTAGGTTTAGAGTTAGCAAAAAGATCGATATTGTTAAAGAATGCGTTGTACATACGAATGATTCGCAATAAGACTGAGTTCCGTAAATAATTAGTGTGGAATTGCGGAGTTTGAAATAGGGGTGTGTTGCGAGTACGAAATTTGGGAGTATTAAAACATATTCTAGACAAAAGAAGCGGGCAGACAACTCCGTTGTTCACTATATCATGGAGAAACCCCATATCTGGTTACTGATATACTGATAAAGTTACTGATATAGTTCTCCGAAAGCACTTAAAAGTGGCTATAGGTTGGTCCTATTTGTCGTAGATTCAACAATCGCTGTAGCCGAAAGGTTCTAGAGTGGAGACCGTGTATAGGGAATCTTAGAGTAGATTGCCCCATCGCTAGATGAAGTTACGATTTACAACGGGCGACTTGCAAAACTATGGGATAGGCTAATGTCAAACAGTGCCGTAGAATAATGATGGCGATGATGATGAAGATGATGATATGACTAAACAAGTAAACAAGTAACGTAAATAAATCAATCTAAAGACTGAAAAATGGACTCCTTAGAATGTATTTGTATCGTGCTTCATGATTCCAGTAAAGTGTTATTTAAGACGCACGTGACGCAGCAACTCGCTTTGATATTCTCTTATTAGCTTCTAACACTTACACTCATGGGAATAGTTGAAGCAGCGCTGTATCACATACTATACGTCATACAATAATGTAGTGAGTAAATAAAGTTATACTAAGTCTAATACCGATATTTAAAAAAAAAACATTTTAACTACGTTATACACAGCGAACAACAATTCGTGCGAACTTGCCACTCCGTCAAAACGCACGACACGTCTTGAAGTGGTCACAGCTATCGCTGTGGAATACACAAGTAAACACAAACGTAAAAATACATTAAATATTAAATTTTAGGTTTATTGTACGGATTTACGATTTATTTATTACACTGAAAACATACATATAAATAACATCTGTTAGTAACATTCATTACACTTATCTTACGTTTTGTTTATCAAGTAAAATAAAGTCCGCATCATCAGTTACAGTTCGGATCAAACATTGAACAGACGTTGTTATCAATATGTTTAAAAATAAAGTAGTGTTGATAACGGGCGCGAGTGCTGGTATAGGAGCGGCTACAGCCGAACACTTTGCTAAAGAAAGAGCCACTCTCGCAATCGTTGGAAGAAACGAAGCTAGACTAAAGGAGCTTGCAGAACGCTGCATGAAAATCGGTTCACCAACTCTTGCTATCAAGGCAGACGTGAGTAAAGATAATGAAGCAGACTCGATTGTGAAACAAACAGTTGATAAATTCGGCAAATTGGACGTACTCGTTAACAATGCAGGTATATTTGAAGAAGCGAGTATCCTATCTGAAAACTTCTTGGATATATTTGATGAGACAATGAATGTTAATATAAGAAGTCCTGCTCGCATTACTTACTCTGCAGTTCCACATCTTATCAAATCAAATGGAAACATTGTTAACATATCCAGTATAGCTGGAACACACATAGACACACCTAATTACATTGCTTTCCGTACGTCTAAGGCAGCTCTAAACCATTTCAGTAGATCTACTGCTTACGAACTTGCTCAGTATGGTATACGAGTTAATTCTATTAGCCCTGGTCCAGTTCTTACAAGTAACTTTCATAGTACCTCATGTAGTTATGATTCTTTGAAAGCGAACACATTGCTGAATAGAATTTCGGAGTCAGAAGAGATCGCAGATTTGATTGTGTACATAGCTAGTGATAAGGCAAAAAGCATTACTGGATCAGATTATGTGATAGACAATGGTAATGTTTTAAAATAATATTTCTGTTTTGATAATGAAGTTTCACTGTGTATTTGTAATATATTATAAAATACAGTTAATATAAATAATGCGAATCAACTTGTTTTATTTTACTCACCCTTTTTTAATAACTTTGGTGGCAAACAAGCGTACGGCTCATCTGATGGTAACTGTTAACCGTAACCTATGGACATGCTTATGTTTTCGAAGCATTGCAAAATAATGCTTAGAAAACACAACCAAACTGTTGCCGACCATGGGAGAAGAGGATGAGGAAGAAAAAGGAAAGGAAGAGAACTGAGGGAGTAATTGGGCTGCCGGCACTCTCACTCACCAAGCGAAACACATTAGCATAGAGCAATATTAGTTAATATTGTTACGTCGATATTCTACGAGAGGGTAGTACTTCCCCGGTCGATCCGGCCCATATATGCTGAAAGCAGCAAGGATCTACACCCTATAAATATTATAAGCTAATGAGTATTGGCTGTGATTAAAAGTCGGCAAACATTAATAAAAAACTACAACTTGGCCATGCCAACATGTACGCAGAAAATTTTAAGGAAGGAAAAAGAGGATTTTATCAAATGAAACGTATCAATTTATAAATACGCCAATATTCTTTAAAAGAGTTACACGGTTCCAGTCAATCTGCTATCTTACTGATAAAATCAGCATGAATCTACTGTATAAAATTTGTTAATGATTTAGACAGCTTGGCTTTTGATTGAGACAATAGATCGGGTTAGTATGTAGGTACTCTTTCTGCACAACATTTTAATAAACACCTAAATATCAGTTATTGTAGTTATGATAAATGAAAGCACTCAAATTAATACTCTGGTTGGTGAATTTAAATACCCACAATCCTGTTGTAATTTGGCGTGCGTCATCCTTGATAAAAAGTTATCAGAATCTGTACCACTTTACGCACAGCAAACAAAACAAAGTAGGTTATATAATCTTTCTTCACTAGTTTTTCGCAGTGCGGTTTCACCCGTGTTATATATATACTGGCGTTCCATTGCCAGTAGCGTGATGGTACATAATCTTCCTCAAGAACTGAGCTATCAAACGCATAAAGAATTTTTTTTTTTGTATATTTGTGTAGATTTCTTTCTACTGTTAAAATACCAAAACATTTTTGATGGCCATAAATCTATACTATTATGTAAAGTGAAAGAGTTGGTTTGTTTAAACGCTTAATCTCTGGAACTAAAAGTTGGATTTGAATATTTATTATAATACTAGCTGTGCCCGCGACTTCGTTCGCGTGGAGTAGTGATTTTGGGCAGCATTTTTTGGATATATCTTTTGGTTTGTTTTGAATTATATATATTATACATCTTCGTTCAGGTTTATAAGAAAAATCTTTACAGTAAATGCTTCTCTATAATATACAATATTAGACGTATAGCCATCGGGGATCAAAGCCGTACAGGCTGCTAGAATTACTTACACGTGACAAATCCACATAAAGCTGATCATGCGAAAAACAGCTAATATTTAGATCCACACTCACAACATTTAGTGTCTGACCTTAGGCTTTACTAATTGTCATCGCGAAACATA
The DNA here is from genome assembly GCA_963082885.1 of Parascotia fuliginaria. NCBI lineage: Eukaryota > Metazoa > Arthropoda > Insecta > Lepidoptera > Erebidae > Parascotia > Parascotia fuliginaria. The sequence continues at coordinate 1,886,108 of OY720191.1, forward strand.
GGCTCACTGGAAACTGAACTCGTTTAAAACTAAACGGGAAATTGTTTGGAATGAGAGGAATCCGAGGAATAAAAACGCTATAAGGTTTTTTTTTTATATATATAAGCCTGCCAAAGTGACTCTACTCTGCCTGATGGTAAGCAGTCAGTGGAATCCAGAAGTGGTGGACACCATTCCAAAAGCCAAACTACTGGTATGGTGGCCTCCACTATGGCGGCTTAGTGAGATGCTTCTTCACGCCTCGCTTAAAAGTCCCAGGATGAAAGTTAGGTAGGAACACATGCGCTGGTAAAGAGTTCCAGGCTTTAATTGAGCGACAAAAGTATAAAGTGCTGAACCGTTTGGTTCGAGACCCTTTAGATTGCACTGTGAAAGGGTAGCACTTCAGTCCCGCACCTGTCGTTCTGGATAAAAAGGGAGAGGGTTGGATTAATTTAAAGAGCTATTGAAAAGACTCTCCGTGGTAAAGGCGTTAGAAGACGGCCATTGAGAAGGCGATGTCTCTTCGCAGCTGTAAAGGCTCAAGTGGCCTCCAGGCTTCCGATGATATGGACTGCTCGCAAAGGGCCCCCGTACCCTCTTGAAAATGGTCGTCGGGTCCCACTATCCGGTCACCAACCTGGGTTAGGGAAGTGAGAGAAGTGAGGAAAGAAAAATTGGGTCCCCGGCACTCTCACTCACCGAACGAAACGCAGTAGTACGAATACTACTACTCTTACGTCGATCTTCTATGAGAGGGTAGTACTTTCCCGGACGATCCGGGCCATTCATGCTGAAACCAGCTTGGATCTACTACCGTAATACTACGGTTAGGTCTAATTGGGCCCCTGTACAATGCCGCGGTCGGCCAGTGGCACCACCGCTTATACGGGTCTCCCTGGCCGGCGGGTTGACCCACACTACCCACACAATGACTCCACGGATACTCAGCTGGTCCCACACATGCTGCGAGGATTGTCTTCTCTGCATCAGTTAGGCCTCCGGCTCTCCCACTTACCGAACGAAACGCAATAATATGGATACTACTACTCTTACAACGATCTGCCGAAACCAGCGTAAATCGACTACTACTATTTCGTAATTCACTTTAATTCCACCTATTCCGTAATGAGACGTGTTAACAAACATGTTTTTGTCACAAAAAATAATATTTTTATTTTTTTAATAAATCCAGAAAAATATAAATTAACTTTTATTTACATTTTAACTGATACAGTATTTACATTTTAATAAAGAAATAAGACGTGTTAACCTAACTTAAAAACACACTAACCTAAGCTAAATACATAGCACATGTATGACGTGATTTTTTAAATTGGCATAACTTTTTTATTTATGAATCGATTGACATGAAACAAACACTAAATGTTAAGTGAAGCTTACCACAATATATTAGTGAAAACTATATTTAAATCGGATAAGCCGTTTCTGAGATTAGAGTGAACAAACGCACAGACAAACAGACAAACAGACAAAAATTGTAACAATCATTGTTTTGGGTTCTATTTGCGTTGATATAGGTCCTAATAGTATTTTTTCTCATATATCTTCCATGTACAGACAGCGATCGGTTACATTTTTATTATATGTATAGATTGTGCGTATGATAGCCCAGTTCTTGAGAAAGACTATAGGATTTGTAACATCACACTACTGGCGACGGTAGCAGAGCAGTAACTAAAGACGCGGATGAAACCACACTAGTTAAAAAAAAATGTTATTCCTTTTCCAGCATAAAAGACAACCCTCTGGAATTTTTCTCTTAAAAAAAATTGCATTCGTATAACGAGTGTACGTCATTGTTCTATTTTCTACTGATATCACAATAAATTAATGGATATACTAGTTATTAATTTGATGTTTCTTTAAACTTTATTTATGATACACAAACAGAAATAACAATAAATAGTATTAGTAGTAGTACTTGAGATAATATGTGTCAGTAACATTCACTCGTTATCTTACATGTGTTTATCGGGTATAAAGTACAGCAACATACCCAAAACATTAGTTACAGTGTGGAACAAACATTGAATAGACGTTGCTACCAATATGTTCAAAAATAAAGTAGTGTTGATAACGGGTGCGAGTGCTGGTATAGGAGCGGCTACAGCCGAACACTTTGCTAAAGAAGGAGCCACTCTCGCAATCGTTGGAAGAAACGAACCTAAACTAAAGGAGGTTGCAGAATGCTGCATGAAACTCGGTTCACCAACTCTTGTTATCAAGGCAGATGTGAGTAAAGATAATGAAGCAGACTCGATTGTGAAACAAACAGTTGATAAATTCGGCAAATTGGACGTACTCGTCAACAATGCAGGTATATTTGAAGAAGCGAGTATCCTATCTGAAAACTTCTTGGATGTATTTGATGAGACAATGAATGTTAATATAAGAAGTCCCACTCGCATTACTTACTCTGCAGTTCCACATCTTATCAAATCAAAAGGGAATATTGTCAATGTGTCTAGTATAGCTGGAACTGGTATAACGAGGCCTAATTTTATCGCTTACCGTACGTCCAAGGCAGCTCTAAACCATTTCACTAGATCTACTGCTTACGAACTTGGGCAGTACGGTATTCGTGTTAATTCTGTCAGTCCTGGCCCAGTTCTTACGGGTATCTTTGAAGGTACTGTAGTTAATGTAGATGCTTTAAAAGAAAACACACTGCTGCGTAAAATTTCGGAACCAGGAGAGATTGCAGATTTGATTGTGTATGTAGCTAGTGATAAGGCGAGAAGTATCACCGGATCAGATTATGTTATAGATAACGGTACAGTATTAAAATAATGTTCGCTTATTAATAAAACCTTAAAACAATAAATTATACATATTACAAAATAAAGTTAATATACATAATAAATTCAGATTTTTTATTTATTACCTACATACATATATAGCTTCACGCCTTTTATCCCCGAAGGAGTAGGCAGAGGTGTTTAACCACCCACGTTTCGCCATTTTATTTTGGGTCCCATGTAACAGGTGGAAAGCCTGTTGCCATGTATCAGGTACAATTCCAGACTTCGGGCTAATACTGAGAATTACTTGTCAGAAAAAACCCAATATCACTTTATCCGACCCGGGCATCGAACCCGAGACCTCTGCGTGGTAATCCGTACACAGTACCACCGAACCACAGAAACAGTCAATTAATTTTTTATAAATTATTATTGTAAATATACTTATTTTAATTTTTCCACATTATTTATGTTGCCTGTATAACCAAAAATTTTTTTTTTTTTTTCACATTCACACAGCGCCATCTAGTCCCAAATTAAGCAATTATATTTGCTTGTGTTATGGGAACTAAACAACTGATATACTACTTTTATACATATTTTTTTTTTTTTTGTAAATACATACATATTATAGATAAATTACACCCAGACACAGAACAAACAATCATGCTCATCACACAAAGGTTTGTCCTGGGTGGGAATCGAACCCACGACCTCCGGCTTAGCAGTCAGGGTCACTAACCACTAGACCAACAGACCAGTCAATTAAAAAATTTGTCAATCAAAAAATCGAATGTTACATGCCCTAAGCCAAATCTTGGTCCAAAGTTCTTCTTCACTCTTAGAGCCTGTCCGCATAGGGGTATTTTACCGTGCGGATTTTTTTCGCAATTCTGTAACACATTAAATCTTATGGCAGTAGCCGATGAAAAATTCGCTAAAAATATTCAATGGAGATCGGAATATAAACGCGCGAATAAAAACCTCGCGGTGAAATACCGCTGTGCCGACAGGCTCTTACTCACAAAGTTTGTTACCTCATAAGTAGGTGTTTGTGGTAGTGTACAGACACCATGGTCGCTCGTACGTACGTCAAAATCACCAAAAGGTTCTGAGGTTCTTATAGACCTGGACTTTGCAAACCTTCATTTTAAATACCCTTGAAGAACTTGACCTTAAATAACTTGACCTTGAAGAAGTTGACCTTAAAGAACTTGACCTTGAAGAACTTGGCCTTGAAGACATTATCTTCTTTGTTATCAATACATAACTTCTCTACTTGAAATGATTACCCTGCTTCAAATAAACAAAACATTACCATATCTAACTGATGACTGGAATATTTTCTAGAGTGGAATCAGTTGATTTTGAGTAGCTCGTGATAGTCCTCTTAATACAAGGTCAATACAATTCCTACTAACATTTTAAATGTGAAAGTTTGTGTGTGTCTATGTATGTGTGTTTGTTTGTTACCACTCAGCGCCTATGGTATGTAGATAGATTCAGTGCCGGAGACGGACATTAGGCTACTTTTTATCCCGAAAATCGGTCTGGTTCCCGAGAGAGACAAAACTAATTTTATGCGCGGACGAAGCCGCGAGCCGCAGCTAGTACATACATATATTATTATATTATTCACGAACGTACTAGCAGTAGTATGTCATAACCATTATATAAATAGTGTATTTGAGTTTAAAAGGTACATAATGTTAATTACATTTTACATTGATATTCTACGTAACTACATATTTATATATATGTAACTCTTTTTATTTCTCTGTTAGATAAAAAATAATTAATAAATGTGCGATTACACATAACTATGTGTAATCGCAGATTCTTTTTTTTTTTTGTACTTTTGTACAACTTTAATTGTCAGAAAATGAAAATTTATATTTTACTGCATGTACTTTTTGTACACATAAAATTAAATATCGAACATTGATCATTCATATACATTTCCTGGGGACCTGCCACCGAATCTCAAAGCAGTATTCTTTTAATGTCACTTTGTGTTTTGTCTTTTTCTTATGTGCCATTAAAAACAAGTACAACAAAGTAATAAGATTGCTATAAGAGGTTGTTGTAGGATCCCTGGACTTGTAAAAAAAGAAACAATACCGGTTAAGCGATAACAGAAGTGCTAATAGATGTCTGATAAGAACTTAATACTGGCATAGATTGTTTAAATGACGTCACCTACGACATTGAAGGATGACTTGACAAACAATCAGCGTGAGTTGAACTTGTAACATTTTATTGTGTGCAAATTGAATTTACACACGATGAGTTGTTTATAGCACGTCTTTGGTCACTGCTCAGCTCCTACACGATAAAGCATGGTGATAAACAGCCTTATAACCTTCTGACTCCGATTCTTCCAATGTATCGAGTAGTTTTAGGGCTTAAACAAACATTTTCTTAAGTTTTATCTATACTATTATATAAAGCGAGAGAGTTTTTTAGTTTGTTTTTTAAAATCCGACTAGTAGTTGCAGAGATTAGCGTGTTTAAACATACAATGTTAAAACACGCTAATCTCTGCAACTACTAGTCGGATTTTAATAATTATTTTTTACGTAGGATAATAATTAAAGGCTATGTAACATAACGCTACTAGTAACGGGGACAGAGCAGTAGGCAAAGACGTGGGTAAAACTAGTTATAATGATAAATATGTCAAGTTTTATACTGTAGTACTTATAACAAATTAATCTACTGTAATGTCTAGTATCTTTAAAATTACTGATATTGATAAAATTACCTATTCGATTGGCAGGTTTAAAGGCTCTCTTTTCTTTTTCCTTTCCGCTATTTATTGAGGTCCAACCTTTGTTCTGAGTCCTCCTGGGCTACCACGTTATTGATCAACGTTCTAGGGTAACCACATAGATCTGATCTTTGTTTACAGATTTATAGACATATTGTCATCTATCCGTACTATTATATAAAGCAGAAGAGTTTGTTTGTTTAAACGCGTTAATCTCTAGAACTACTAGTCGGATTTGAATAGTTATTTTCGCTTTTGATAGCCCAGTTTTTGAGGAAGGTTATGCAGTATCACGCTACTGTCGACGGGAACAGAGCATTAGATGTAACTTAACGCGGGTGAAACCGCACTGTGGAAAGCTTGTAAATAAATAAAATAAATAATAAATGTTTTTAATTCAAACCAATCTTGAGTACCAATTCACTTCTGAAGTTTAATAAACTTGAATTAAAATGAAAACATAATATATTATCTTATTCTAGACTAGGTTCGTCTCTATCGGATTGAGATAACCTTACGCCAACATTGTTATTAGCTTATGTCAGTCGCTTACATTTTTAATCTATTCTATGAATAGAATAGAAATGGATGCCACTTGTCAAGGCCCTCAGAGCACTTTCAATCTTTAGGACTTGTGTGGTATATCCCTCTGTTTCACTCTAGCAATAAGTATAGCCTTATGAGAAATGTGCTTAAACATTAAGTAAATCTGATGTATTTTCTATAAGTTTCTCAAAAATACCATCTACTATTACTGAAATTTCATGTCCAAACCACAAGTCATTATACTTTTCCGATTAAATTGCATCATCATCGATCAAATTAGTCTCCCTACATGACATAATGACAATTCATTTCAGGCACTATGTTTGTGTGACCTCGCTAAATTTCACACATCTAAACTTAATTATAAATAGAAAAAAAATGATTTTTGTATGTTTGTTTGTTTCTTTTGATTTAACTCAAGATTTACGAAACCGATTTAAAATTCTTTTATCTTTAGAAAGTCACAAATAAGACGGGTAACATTGGCTATATTTTATTATGTTTAACATATTTATCAGTCAGTTTCAAAATTTCAATATTTTAAGCGCTTTTGTAATTGTATGATACAATATGACACTATTGCAATGATATTTTCCGTACCTAGCGTTTGTTGTGAGACCGAATGAAACTTTAGATTCTCAAGCGGAGCGAGGGTAGACGTCTAGTGTTAATATAAGGTCGTTGCCTTTTTATACCATGCATGATGATGAGAAGGTAATGTGGTCCAAAAGTGATGTGTGTAAAGTACTTTATTATAGTAAAATTTTAAAAAAATGTATTGACTCTTGCAGTAAAAGTTTGATGTGAAGTGAATGCATATCATGATCATTATGAACTCGTAAGACATAACATTTTATTATGGTTCTTTTTACCACCCATGCCTTGCATTGTCAAGCTCACTAAAATGTCATGACTTGTGGTGTCGTATTGGCCAGGTCATCACCTTCCCTCTAATATGGCGAAGGTGATGATGGCTGGTCTGTGCGTCATGCTCGTGAACGGGTGCTACCTGGGATGACTGGTCAATCTTGGCATGGCATACATTTAATACTTAATTCAGTATTACCTTGTAGTTCAATATGACTGGTAAATGTATTTACTTTTTTTTAAATTTTAATTAAAATACGTAGTCAAATTACTATACTAGATGAAACTAAATAATTGAAATCCTCTATTTTCGTTAAAATTGTTAACTCATACAAGAAAATTGTAGTTATCTGGCGATTGAAAAGAGTGGCGTGAGTTTCTTGTCAGTTCTTCTCACAGCTCTACCTCCTCAGCGAACTGGCTGTAGGTTAATTAGCTGATTTCATGTAATTTGACTTTGCATAAGTATCATTCTTTATGATCAAAATTAAATAAATACTTTGACTTTGACTTTGACTGAACCGGTTAAATCAAGACCCTTTACATTCCACTGTAAAAGGGTGCCACTTGACATTTTATGTTGTTAACACCCTCTTTGTATAAGAAGAAACCTAATCTCTGCGGTGAGACAGTAATAGGCTGTTATTATTATTATTTTTATATATTTAGCTTCTGATACGGGGAGCAATCAGTAATCAAACTAATTGAGGTGACGTGTCAACTATAACGTGGCACCGTCGCATTGTCTTCTATACCTCAGATTGTTCAATATAAAGGCAGTTCTACAAATTATAACAACACTCATGGAAATATATTTATAAAATAATAAACACCTATGTCATGATTGGTGTTGGAAATAGCTGCGACAAATAATAGTAACTTGGCTATGTGAGCAACAACTGACTACGAGTAGTATGATTTTCTGAAAATGTCATCGTCATAATAGATAAAATATATAAAATAGTCATAGATAAAAGGAAGATTACACCATGTAAAGCATTTTATGGTAAAGATATTGTCACGATTCACATTTATGTTTTCATTGATAAGCATGACCCAAGTTTTCAACATTATGACGTCATTTATACAATGACGTGACTGTCAAGTAAGCAAGTTAAGGTACTATAAGTAGACCAATAATATTACGATGGTCATTCAATAGTCAGTGATACAGTGAACAACATGTTTGCAAACAAAGTAGTGATCGTTACTGGTGGAAGTGGTGGTATCGGAGCAGCCACAGCAGAGTGCTTTGCGAAGGAAAGTGCTAACTTAGCCATCGTTGGCAGAAACGAAACAAAACTACAAAATGTCGCCAAAATATGTGAAAAGATTGGAGCTAAAGTTCTTATCATCAAGGCTGATCTATCGAAAGAGAATGAAGCTAAGACGATCGTCAAGAAAACCATTGATAAATTCGGGAAACTTGACGTACTTGTCAACAACGCAGCTATTATGAACGACCCTGTTACTTTACTCGATGATAACATCCTGACTGTATATGATGAGGTACTAAACACAAATTTACGGTCAATCATACATCTCACTCATCTAGCTGTTCCATATCTCAAGGAAACTAAAGGAAACATTGTGAACATATCAAGTGTTTTGGCATATAAAGCTAATGTTGCCGGTGGTGGACCTTACTGCGTATCTAAAGCTGCCTTGGATCACTTTACAAGATCATCAGCTATTGAACTAGCACCATTTGGAATTAGAGTAAACTCCATCAATCCTGGACCAGTGGAAACTGACATGGTTCATCAAGAAATAATGCATGGAAAGGACTTGACTAAGTTGACAACATTGGGCCGCCTGTCCGATGGTCCAGAAATAGGAGATCTTATTTTGTATGTAGCAAGTGCCAAAGCCAGGAGCATCACTGGATCTTTCTATGTCATCGATAATGGATTTCTGTTGATCTAAATGTATAGGTGCATTCTATAAATAGTTATGTTACAATTTTTCAATAACAACTTCATATTAATTACATTAACACTACTGTGTGAATTAAACAACTTCATATAATGTCAAATATAAAAATTGTTTGTGTTAAAAATATTATGTAAATTTATCAGTTATTTTAAATAAACTGAAATCAATTTATTCAATCTTGACTGCCTTTTTTTACTTTGTTTTGCAAATCCAGTGATCTACCATCCCAATTAATAGCATGGTAAATTAGTAAAATAGTAACGTTATGGTGGTGTTTTCAAAGTGCTATTGATCTTAGAGACAAGACTTTAATATTTATTAAGAACAAAACGGTATAGACAATAGCAGAGTGCGGGATGCCACAATGTAAGGTACTTGTTCTATAAATATGCAATGTATTTACCCTGAAAATCTTATATGATGATATCATTGATAGGATATTCTCCAGATACCATCTAATGGCTTTGTCAGTGCCCGATAGGTTATAAAATATTTCCCAGATTTTTTGTAATAAAATTGTGATAAATAATCCCTTAAATTTTCTAGAAGCCTGCTATTTAAAACATACTTACTATGGTGCTAAATGAATGAAAGATTGTTTCAGAATAATTAATAACATTTTGATTACCTCGCTGACGAGCGTACAAAGCGGACGTGCTACTAAATATTTAAAAATTATTATATAACTGTTTTTCTAATTAACCTCTCTATTCGTTAAACAACAATTATCATAATAGCATATATAATTCTAAGTGATATCTGGCGTTACTCTCCTGCGCAGCGGTGTCTCCGCCCAATTGAGTGAAAAGCACAGGTGCGATTTTTCGACTCGCTCACGCATCGTTACTGCTCCATTCAAGCGATCCAGTTCTATCCAGTAAGTAAAACACAGATCAATATGACACAGCGATCGCCTACTGGAAGTGGCATCGGGCGTAGTGGCTCATATCCAGAATTGGCTAAAAATGAATTGCATACAACTGAACTGTCTGACGCGGACCGAACACAGATAACTCTTCGCAATAAACGGAAATTCATGCACGGCGATGATGAGATGAAGCTAGAATTTGCAAATATGAAAACGGAATTCTCTGAGATGCGTAAGCAAATGACTGATCTGCAGGCTAACATCAGCGAAATGATGACATGCTTTATATCAAATAACAAGAAGCAGATAGAAAACTTTGACAAACTATGTGATGATATTTCAGTAATCAAAGAACAAGTTAATAACATAAAAGAAACCTCAACATACGTAACTGAAGAACAAAACAAACTCAAGTTGGAAGTACTTAGTATTAAAAAATTTAATAGTATTACAGAAAATAAAATCACATCGTTGGAAACAAACTTGCAACATATAATGTTGACTACGCCAGGGTCATCCTTTTCTTCGGCAAACTTTCAAGAAGACATTCTAACCGAAATCAAGGAGCGCAACCGGAGGTCCAAAAACATTATTTTATACGGTGTTACTGAATCAACTTCTAAAAACCCAGAAGAAAGAAAAGAACATGACACTTCAGCTATACTTGATACTCTCAAGAAAATACTTCCTAGCTGCCCAACACCGGTAAAATCTATACGCTTAGGCAAATATAATATGGACAAGAATAGGCCCCTCAAGGTGTGCTTTACAGCTGAAGATATAGTTCGATCCTTATTAAAACAAAAGAAACCTGCAAAACACTCAATATCAAAATTTCTTCTGATCAAACACCCCAGCAACAAGCATTCATGAAATCACTTACAGAGGAGCTAGAACGTCGTACAACTTGCGGTGAAAAGGATCTCAGGATTAAATATGTAAAAGGTATACCCCAGATAATACAAGCGTTTCCAAAAAACTCAAAGCTATAGAAAGTTCACAAACTCCACACAAAGTCACTAATACCTACTCGAATATAGTTACAACCAAGAAGTCTCTGAAATGTCTATACGCAAATGCTCGGAGTATCGTAAAACCTGGCAAGTTTGATGAGCTCAGGTGTATTGTAAAATCATTTCCTACAATAATCCATTTAATAATTCTTTGCGAGACATGGCTATCTTCAGAAAACGAAGCCAAAAAATTTAAATTACCAAACTATACTCACTATTTCAATTTTAGACAAAAAACTAAGGGTGGCGGTGTCTCAATATTTGCGCACAATAGTCTAAACCATAAACTAATAGATGAGATATCTGTTAATGACAACCATTACCTATGGATCCACATCAACAAGTTTTCTTTAGACATCGGAGCAGTATATAAACCTGGCCGCACAAACCACAAGGATTTTCTAGATTTTTACTCGATGGAACTAGAAAAAAGAAAAAGAGCCGTGGTGTTTGGTGATTTTAACTATGATCTTCTAAAGCCAGATGGTAACGTTAAAAATTACAAAGAAACTGTTAAAGAGAGTGGTTATACCATAATAAATAAAATAAACGAAATGCATTCCACACGCGAAACAAGTTCTACTAATTCTATATTGGACCACATAAGCACAAACATAAAACAACAACAATTTAATTTAACAATAGTGGAATCAGATATGTCAGATCATAAACAGATATTTTTGGAAATAACAGGCTATATGCCGCAACCGATAAAAACAATCACCTACAATGCAATAAATTATCAAAATCTTTTTAAAATTTTTGGCGAGCTGAATGCTAACAAAGTTATTGACGATTACAGTATTCTGGAACGAAACCTAACATTTAGTATACAACAAAGTACAATAAAGAAATCCAAGAAAGCTAATCCACCAAAAAAGGACTGGATAAAACGAGACATAATAGATGCTATAGACAAGAGAAATACTTTATGGCACGAACACAAAATGAACCCTAATGACAAAATTGCAGAAGAGAACTATATGAAACAAAGAAAAACCGTAACACAAACCATTCAACGAACGAAATCCCAATATTATTATAATGCCTTCAAGGACTGTCACGACAAACCTAAGAAATTATGGTCACTAATAAACGATCTCTGTCACAACAATAAAAAGGAAGTTCCTAAGATAGCTCAAATTCAGACAAATACGGATACGATTACAGACCAACAAGCTATATGTGAATACTTCAACCATTTCTTCTCAACTATTGGTGAAACCCTGGCCACCGCGATACCTATTAATTATCACAGGAACAATATATTTTCAGTTGGCAGCTCTTCAAATGATAGACTAGAATTATCGGCACTCACACCAACAACTGTAACTGAAGTTAGCAAAATCATTGACAATCTAAATTGTAACACAGCCACAGGCATAGATGGAATTAGTACAAAAAGTATTAAATGTGTAAAAAACCTAATTGTAGATAACTTAACTAAATGTATAAATTCATGCTTAGAACTAGGTACATTTCCAGACAGCCTTAAACTGGCCAAAGTTACTCCAATACACAAGTCAGGAAGCAAATCTACTCCCGGTAATTATAGACCGATATCAATTTTACCTGTGGTATCTAAAATTTTTGAAAAGATAATAGATAACCGTATTGATAATTTTCTGAATACAAACCACATCCTTTCAACTAATCAATATGGATTTAGATCAAAATCAAATACACTATCCGCAACAATAGACCTAATAACTAAAATAAAACTTAATATAGATCAAAAACACATAGCGTTAGGAATATTTATTGATTTACAAAAAGCTTTTGACACAGTAAGCCATGACATTCTATTAAAAAAACTAAATGCGATAGGTGTAACGGGCACTGCACATAGTATACTCAAATCATATCTTTCAAATCGGAGTCAGATCGTTAAGATTGGTAACCACCAAAGTCATGAAAAACCCATTACGTACGGCGTCCCTCAAGGATCAATTCTAGGACCATTACTATTCCTTATCTATATTAACAATATGCACGAATTAAACCTTAAAGGTGATATCACCCTCTATGCTGATGATACGTGTCTGTTTTACTTTGGTCACACAATAGATACAGTCATATCTAACGCCCAAGACGATTTAAACTTGCTCAGTAAATGGTTCCAATATAATCTCCTCACAATAAATATTTTAAAAACTAACTACATTCTATTTAAAGCAAAAAATAAGAAAATCCCCGACTACGCACCTCTAAAAATAAATAATCAAAATATAAATCGAACGGATAGTGAAAAATACCTTGGCCTCATTGTTGACAGCAATCTTACGTGGAAACCACATATCGAAAAAATAAAAAACAAATTAACATCCCTAACAGGTGCAATTAAAGGCATCTCACGTTGCTTGCCACGTAAGGTGCGATATTATATCTATAACTCTCTGGTGAAGCCTCAAATTGACTATTTGATAGAAATTTGGGGCACTGCAGGCAAAAGTAATTTAAATATGGTTCAGAGAAAACAAAATAGATTGGTAAAGGTCCTATTTCAGCTTGATTATCTCACTCCTACTGATAAAGTTTATAAAAAGACGAAACTCCTAAATATTTCTCAAACATACGTTTACCATACATGCTTATTAGTACGAAAAATACTAACAAAAAATATACACTCACAAATAAATTTTACAAAGAAGAAAAATATACAAAGTATTCAACTAAGAAATGCCAACAATATAGTCTTAAGACCACCACGAACTAACTACGGGAAAAAGGTTATTTTATACGAAGGTGCTCAATTATACAATAAGCTTCCTAAAAACATAAAAGAGTCTAAAACATTCTGTACTTTCAAAAAATTGCTAAAACATCATATAACTAAGAACTATACTTAACGAAACTGAGTGATAAGAAGCCACAATGATAAAAGAAAAAAAAAAAAAAAAAAAAAAAAAACCCCTAATAAAAGTCCCGCGTTCACATATACCTATACATACACATAAATAACAACTAAAATATAAATGTACGAAATAACGTGACATTGAATTAATAATAGCACTTCTAGTTGAGCAGGCTATTTCTTCTATATCTTTGTATTTGTGCGAAGTCCATCTACGCTCGAGTTTGTGACGGGGAGGGTAGTGAAATATTTTATTGTAATGTGTGACAACTTTTTACTTTATTACCGCATAAGTATGCTTACTAAATTTATGTTCTCATGTAAGTGAATTATTTGTAATTCTTTATGAGAATAAATGTCTAAAACCAAAAAAATGTTAAACAGCCAGTCACGATTTACGTCTATTTGTTTTAAACACAGCGTGATACTATTTAACGGCGTTGTAGATACGCTATGACATCACCATCAAGTTTGTCTAAGTTATAATAAGAAGAGGTCACATTAAGACAGTCATTTCATACTCGATAGTACTGTGAGCAACATGTTTAATAATAAAGTAGTGATTGTTACTGGTGGCAGTGCAGGTATTGGAGCAGCCACAGCAGAATGCTTTGCTAAAGAAGGTGCTAACATAGCAATCGTGGGAAGAAATGAAGCAAAGTTAAAAGATGTCGCAAAGAACTGTGAAAAACTTGGTGGTAAAGTACTCATCATCAAAGCCGATCTGTCAAAAGAAGATGAAGCTAGGACAATCGTCAAAAAGACCGTCGATAAATTCGGTAAACTGGACGTACTTGTTAACAATGCAGGTATTTTAAAGGCCGCTACAGTGCTTGACGATAACATCCTGGCTGTATACGATGAAATATTTAATACAAACCTGCGAACAGTTATTCTGTTGAGCCATTTGGCTGCTCCGTACCTCAAGAAAACTAAAGGAAATATTGTCAATGTATCAAGTATCTCAGGAATGAAAATCAATCTGCCTGGTGGAGGTCCTTATTGTGTGTCTAAAGCTGCACTGGATCCCTTCACGAGGTCTTCTGCAATTGAACTTGCACCTTTTGGAATAAGAGTGAATTCTATCAATCCAGGTCCCGTTCAAACTGATATGATTGAGCAAGCCAGTAAAGAAATGATGCAAGGTGTGAGTTTTAATGAATTTACGCTATTAGGTCGACTTTCAGAAGCTTCAGAAATAGGGGATCTTATACTGTACCTGGCTAGTGATAAAGCTAGAAGTGTTACTGGTTCTTCTTATATTATTGACAATGGACTATTGTTGAAATAAACTATTTAATTACAAAGACTGTAATTATTTCATACACTATCACATATAAACTATGCTTTCTGTAAAAATAAAGATGGAAGTCATATTTATAATACATGCACTTGACCACAAAGAGAAAAGTTGTTATAATTAGCTTCTGACTAATAATTACGTTAATACTGAATAATATTTACTCAAGCTACTTGTAAATGTACCTTAGGTCATCAATAAACAAAATTAACATCTGTACGAACTTGAACTATTCGAACAATTACACCCGTTCATAGCCTAAGTTATACGCGTATAAACATTACTTACGTACATGTGTAACTCTTTTTAAATAATATATATATTATTCATCTGTATGTTAGTTAAAAACACAGTTTTATTTATTTATAAAATAAATTATTAATTGAACATAAATTAAAATTTAAAATTACTTTAAATAGTGTTTTCTTTATTATCCTCTGTAGTGTAAACAATGCGAACTGTGAAAAAACGTCGTCGTTAGTCTCAAACTAAATTTTTCTATCATTAAACCAGGTAAGGAAATTTGTGATTGAGCCGGCTCTTCGTTTAACAAGGACTATTTTTGTAAAAATTTTCGCATTTACTTTAGTATACTTACCAATTGTCAATTCTAAGACCTAAAAATTAGCTTTCAATCTAGCATTCTGATGAATGCTAGATTGAAAGTGAATGAATGAACTTGGAATATTCCTTATATAAGTTCTGTCCTTTAATGAACGTTATTTAGACCAGATTTTAAAGAAATAAGAGTTAGTTCTTTAACTTGGGATTCAGTTGCAACAAAAACTCTATGACACCCTATTAACGATTTGCAAATAACATTATGTAACACAAATCATAAATGTATGTATTCAACGCGCCCATATATTGTCAGGAATTCGCCGTAGGCGCCCATGACCGGCTTTGCTGTCGAGTGCAACGTATACTATTGGCTTCATGGCGCTAAGTAGGGTATGAAGTAACCTTGAGCACCTAGTGCAATAGATGCCGGTCAGTGGCTGCCCCCACGATTCCATGTTCATAGAAAGTAGGGACAGCGGCTCTTCCTAAGTCTGACTATAATTTTTCTTCCAAACTTATAATGTGCTTAATAGATGCTGCAAGCTACAATATACACTATCTAAAGACTTCGGTTCAACTTAAAGTACATTATGTTTAGAAAAAAAAATGAAAACCGACTCCTAACAATACCTACATGAAAAGTAGAAAATAATATTTTAATTCCTTCATAGCATAAACAATAAAGGGGAATCAACGCAATCATTGATACCTATTTACTATTTATAATATTTATTCAGTTATTTTGGAGTCGGTGCCAGCCAAGAAGGTTGGGTTAAAAACCCGTTCAATGCGTTTCGATGATGGATATAATGAAGGGATTGTGCTGCCTTTGCCAAAACTAAAGCACTTTCTTCTTAAACTTAAGAGCTCTGCTCTTGTCGGTGCAATTGATGAAATCTCTTCCAACCAGTCCTATCCAGTGCCTTTTCCTTTAGTTCCATAAATTTTTAGGTTTGTCGAAGGAAGTTAATTGCTCGATACCTAAACTTAAATTATGAAAAAAAAATGTATTGTATTACGGCAAATCCTATAAATTAATAATTTAAATGCGAAAGTTTGTACGTGTGTGTGTGTGTGTGTGTGTTTTACCACTCAGCGTCCTAACAGCTGAACTGATTTCAATGAAAATTGGTATGTATATAAATTCGGTGCCGGAGACGGACATAGGATACTTTTCATCCCGAAAATAAGTATGATTTCCGAGTTACATTAAATAAACACATACTGTTTTCCGCGTGGACAAAGCCGCAGGGCGCAGCTAGTTATATATATTTCATTTAATTATATAAGTATTTTCTTTTGCATTTTGTAAAATAATTATGTTTCTATTAATAGAATTATTGTGCAAAATAATGCAATATTTTAAGGTACTTAAAGAATAAAATCTTTTGCCCTGAGGCCTTAGACAAGTGGCAAAGATTTCTATTCTAGTCATAGAATAGATTAAAAAATGTATTGGATTGACATAAGCTAACGCCAACGCATATGTCAATTTGATACATTTTTTATCTATTCTATGAATAGAATAGAAAACTTTGACACTTGTCTAGGGCCTCTGGTATATCTAATCTGTGTCAAAATAGCATTTTTAGGTTTCCGTACTTCAAGAGGCAAAACGGAACCTATATAGGACCACATTGTTTTCTGTCTGTTAAGACCTTTTTTTCAGTAACGCGTCGAGGTATCAAGCCGCAACTAATATTATATACTCTTGTCTGCATCCTCTAGAATCTCTAAAAAAATCAAAGTTCTATGTTTATTTTATTTATTTATTCAACGTGTGTATAATAGTAATTTTAGACTAACAGTGTTTATTAACCAATTTTGATTTTTCTGTACATTAAACTTTATCATCGCGTTCAATTTACTTCAACTGATTGTTAACACAATCATATATTATTTATCAATTTTAATCCTTTTATTCTATTATATTATTATATTACATTCGGCTTAATAATGTAGCACTACCTTGATCAGTTATCAGTGTCGTGCTATCATCATTACACTTATCAACAATATGTCGAATATAAATAGAGGTAATATCACAATAACTATTTAATATCAATGATACAGTGATCAACATGTTTGCTAACAAAGTAGTGATTGTTACTGGTGGCAGTGCTGGTATTGGAGCAGCAACAGCAGAATGCTTTGCTAAAGAAGGCGCTAATATAGCCATTGTAGGAAGAAACGAAGCTAAACTAAAAGCAGTCGCAAGAAACTGTGAAACACTTGGAGCTAAGGTACTTATCATCAGAGCTGACGTATCAAAGGAAGAGGAAGCGAAGAACATCGTTCAAACTACAGTCCAAAGATTCGGTAAACTCGACGTACTCGTCAACAATGCAGGTATTCTGAGAGCTGTTACAGTTTTCGATAGCAATGTTCTAGATGTATTCGATGAAGTGCTAAATACAAACCTGCGGTCGGTTGTACACCTAACTCATTTAGCTGCCCCACATCTCCAAGAGACTAAAGGAAATATTGTTAACGTGTCAAGTATCTCGGGATTAAAAGTCAATCTTCCTGGTGGGGGACCTTACTGCATGTCTAAAGCTGCCTTGGATCACTTTACAAGGTCTTCAGCAATCGAACTTGCTCCATCTGGGGTAAGAGTGAATTCTATCAACCCTGGTCCAGTTGAAACTGAAATGGTTCAGCAAGCCAGGGCTGAAATGATGGATGGTAAGAGCTTTAATGATTTAACGGCACTAGGTAGGGTCTCAGAAGCTTCAGAAATAGGAGACTTAATATTGTACATGGCAAGTGATAAGGCAAGGAGTATTACTGGATCGTGCTACGTTATTGATAATGGTTTTTTGATAAAATAAATATTTTTATATAATTTAAGATATAACTATAGAGATTATGTGTCTAGGAAAGAGATATATTTTGATAATAAAATATCTAATGATAAATTGTTGTTGACTTTATATTGTAACTATAACGAATTGAAAATTAAATAACATGAGATATACTCGTATATGAATTGGTTTTATTGTGACTGCCTTAAATTACCTACATATTAATTTTATACTCTGTACTTAATTATCTCATATCAGTGATTATCGCACTGCAGGAAAGGTCTCTTCTCATATAGAGAATGAATGAGCATTAATCGCCACGCTTGCTCACGGCAGATTTGCGCTTTTAGTAATTTTTTTTATTACTCTATCTATCACAATTTTTCTATCTAAAGACATCCAATGCTAAACATCTTTCAAATATAGATATTTGCTTGGAGAAAGTGATATTTAGTATTTTACATGTAATGATTAAAACATAACACACTGTTCATCTGATACTTACAAGTGCCGGGTTGATGGCTAATATTTCGCAAGACAAATTAGTAGGTACAAATAAAATGATAGTTAAAGTACAAGTACATCAATCACGCAATCAGCTAATAAAGGCGTCTCAATTATAATTGATAGTGCTACTCCTTAAAATATTGTTTCAAGATTATGAATTTTATCTATGCGATAGATAAATAATATTGCAGTATGCCTACTGCAGGGCAAAAGCTTTTTCTCGTATCGAGAAGGCATGGGAATTAATCATTGTCATACCGGTGACATATTATTATAATTTGTACTAAAATGAACAGCACCTCTAGTAGATACAATATATCTTTTGTATCGTAATCTTATCACAACATTAGGCACTGTCGTCTGGTCGGCGACTCAATCTCTCGGTCACGGGCATCAAGTGCGTAAACACCTATTTGAAGATCTAGTTCACTTACCTGAAAATCGTCGCTGTCGACCGAGTCGCCGGGAAGCAGCAGCATGATATTGACATTTTGTAGATGTAGTTTGATTATTCTTCTAAATTTCTATTTACTGATGAGGAAATTATTAATTAATATGTTTAGTATATTTGACGGCGGTGACCAGTCAACGGTGCGTAATGGTTCTAGATACTTTTATATCTATGAGATAGTTTAATATGGTGTTTACAAATCATGCATAGTCATCATCATAACAGCCGGAAAACGTGCACTGCTGGACGTATGCTACTCGTGCGTGCGTGCGTGCGTGCGTGCCTGCGTGCGTGCGTGCGTATGTGCGTGCGTGCGTGCGTGCGTGCGTGGGTGCGTGTGTGTGTGTGTGTGTACGTGCGTGTGCGTGTTTGTGTGTGTGAGTCTCTGTGTGTGTCTGCATGATACCTGGACAAAACCTGGTGGACGAAAATTATTAAAACAACAAATATTGTATAATTGCTTACTGCAGCGCGTTTTCAAATTTTTGGTTATTGCTTTGCTTCTGTTGCCAGTAGCGTGATATTACATTACGTTTCTCAAGAACTGAACTATCAAATGCATAAATAATTATTTAAATACGACTGGTTGGTCCAGAGGTTAGCGCTTGCAAACAAACAAACTTTATATAATAATATAGATTTAAATTTACAATTAGAATGAATTACATTGAAAACTACGTTTTATAATCTAATATTCATTGCTTTTATGACGTTGAACTAAATACGCACTAATAAATGAACTTTCGATCTTTCCTTCCATTTTCCTGCCCTCTTTTTCTTCTCCTTGCTGTTCATGTGAGAGGCTGTATGCTGACTTGACAGTAAGCTTGTTATCGAATATTTTATTCCTTTATAAAATTGCTTATAACGTATCTAAATTATAAACTCAGTATGAGTATTAACATTAGTACATTAATGATGTCAATAAGTATGGAGTAACTTCAAAGGGGGTTAGAAAAAGATTCCGTAACATTTGTTAAAAAAGTTGTAAATACTATACTAGCTCAATCAGTCAACCAAATGATGACCGACCCAGGATAATTATCAACGTCCTGTAATACGAGTATACTAGTAAATGCCTCTACTGAAAGAGTTAAAACCATTAAAAGATGCATTATCAATAATAATAATATATCACAATAATCACATACAACTCCATCTACACTCAAAGTAAGCTTATTAGCTTGTGTTATGTGTTCTAGAATGCGAATATACATACTTGTATATTTTTTTTGTAAATACATAAATATTATACATAGAAACACCCAGACCAATGCAAATAGAAGTGTTCATGAACACAAATATTTGCACTGAGTGGGAATCGAACTCACGATCTCTGCGTGGCAGTCCGTACACAGTACCACCGAACCACAGGGGCAAAATGAATAGTTTTGACAATTAATTAAAAGTCAATTACTTATGACACCCAGATACAACACTGCGCGTGATTCGCATTGATGATAATGATAATATTAGTTAAATAAATGAAATAAAAATTCAAGATTTATTTGATAATTTCAATTTAACAAGAGCGTGAGTTTATAATTATAATCCGCAAAAATTCTAGAACATAAATATAATTAGCAAACAAAACAGCTTAGTCAACATGATCGTCAATATCATTCGTGTTAGGATTGTGTCGCACTGTGCTTTGCGTGACTGTTGCGTTATGTTAATATTACTTAGTAATTGTGTAATGTATGAATAGTATTTTTACACTTATATACACATATATAAGAAGATGCACAAACAAGTTTCTTTATATTGCTATCATGCTGCTATCATGCTGCTATCATGCTGCTATCAAGCTGCACACGTATCCAATATATTATGAAAGGTGAAAGAGAAAATAATCATTATTATTATTTATAAAGAATGATATTTAAAACTGTATAATTATAGTAAATACACAATGGGTCTAAATGGTATTTAAATCACTTTTTTTTTAATGTAACCTACAATTCAATACTACAAATTTAGAAGAAATTGAAAACATAATATGGATTACACGCAATTTTGGTAGTTACTACTCCAACATTCTAACATTTATTCATCATAGCGATGCTATACTACGTTACCAGTTTACAATACAGTATCGCCCTAATACACAAATAAAGAAGATAAGAGCGAATATAATCATATAATTATATAGTTATCTCAAGTATTTTATTGTATAATCGTTATACCATCGATATAGTAGTGTCAAACATGTTTGCGAATAAAGTTGTAATTATTACTGGTGGGAGTTCTGGCATTGGTGAAGGCACAGCAGAATGTTTTGCCAAAGAACGCGCTACAATAACCATTGTAGGGAGAAATGAAGCAAAGCTATATAAGGTCGCAGAGCGTTGTGATAAGCTTGGAGCCAAAGTATTTGTCATCAAAGCCGACATATCAAAAGAAGAAGAAGCTAAGACTATTGTTAAACAAACTGTTGATAAATTTGGTAAACTTGACGTGCTCGTCAACAATGCAGGTATTATACGATTTGCAACAGTGGAGGATACCAACACCTTAGAGATTTACGATGAAGTGATGAATACTAATCTTCGAGTAGCTATTTACCTGACAAGTTTAGCTGTGCCGCACTTAATACAAACCAAAGGAAATATCATAAACATTTCGAGTGTTGGAGGACTGAAAATAAAATTGCCAGGAATGAGTGCTTACGCCATGTCTAAAGCAGGTATGGATCACTTTACAAGATCGTCGGCAATCGAACTCGCGCCCTTTGGAGTTAGAGTGAATTCTATAAATCCTGGTCCAGTTATAACAGACATTGGAAATACAGTTCAAGTGCCTGATTATCTACTGAGCCAGTTTAGTGTAAATAATACAACTTTGTTAAATCGGGTTTCAAGTAGTGAAGAAATTGGAGATATTGTTGTATACATGGCTAGTAACAAAGCTAGAAGTATCACTGGATCGTGCTACGTCATTGATAACGGTATGCTGATGACATAGGATGACTTTTTAAAAATAAAATGTATATTGTTATGATAGCTTTCATCCCGCATGCGTACCTATGTAATATTTTTGAATTAAATCTATGATTTTGTTCATTTTGCATTTTATTTTGAAAGTATTTAAAACTACATTATAATAACTTAATTTTTTTACTTTTATTGAATTACTAGCTTGAATTACTGGTTTCACCCACGTCTTTGCTTACTGCTTTGCTCTCGTCGCCAGTAGCGTGATATTACATGGCCTATAACCTTTCCCGAGAACTGGGCTATAGCAAAAAGAATGATTCAAATCCAACTGGTAGTTCCAGAGATTAGCGCGTTCAAACGAACAAACAAACTCTTCTACTTTATATAATAGTATAGATTATTTGTATAAAAACTCTTTTGATTTTATTAAACGTTAAATCATAATATTTTACTTAATAAATTTTTAAATTCTAAGAATGTATTTCCAAATCCCACGGCTAAACCAAATCTAATCTAATCATTTCTGTTATCATTTAATTTGTAAATGATAAATATTGTTTGTATTATACATAGTTGTAGAAGAAAGACAGCATAATGACAAAATGTGTTCATTACTTCATGACTTAGCTAAAATGTTACTCGTGGACAAAATACTCGTATTATAAAACAGAGTTACTTTTTATAGCAATTAATAGGACACATAGCTCGCAGAACTTATGGCTGTTGAGGCAGAAAAGTTCTAGGATGGCCACCACGAATCAGAAGACGCAGCGTGGCCATGCCTCTCACAAGGTGAACGAACGACTTGAGAAAGGTGACGGGCAATAAGTTTCTGTAAGGGCGAACGTGCACTGCCTTGCGGTGCGTTTACTTTACCGGGCGGTAGAATAAACGCACCGCAAGAAAAAGTGCGGTCGCCCACGGTCGCTCTTACTGACACTGGCTTGCTGACCTGGCTTAAAAAACTGGATCCTTGTAATCCGGGCATATGGGTAACCTGAACAAATCCTGACACTATGGTGACCACTAACCACTCGATATTTGATTTGATTACTTGTGTACTAAATATCACTTAGCTGCAGCCACCAATAGCCATAACATATGAAAATTTGCTAAAATATTCACAGATATTTTTGGAGTCATAACCATCTCTTAGCACCTAACACGACATGACTCACTGCTGTATTCCAAAATATTTACGTTTTTGTTGTGATTATTATCATAGTGTTGTTGATCTACCAATTAGATGCTAAGCAGCGTTGTGGTAACTCAAGTTCAAGTGTGCTGTGACCCTAAAATTTACTAGATAATACAAATCTTTGATAAAATTGGTTAATAAAACGACAAAAAGTGTGTATAATATAATCATTGTGTTATCGATAGTCAAGACATCAACATGTTTGCTAACAAAGTAGTGATTATCACTGGCGGTAGTTCCAGTATCGGAGCAGCGACAGCGGAAAATTTCGCTAAAGAAGGTGCTGCTGTTGCTATCGTAGGAAGAAATGAAGATAAGCTAAACAGTGCTGCACATCGCTGTAGAATTCAAGGAGCAGAAGTACTCATCATTAAAGCCGACGTATTAAAAGACGATGAAGTGAACACAATTATTCAACACACAGTAGATCAATTCGGGAAAATCGATGTCCTTGTCAACAACGCAGGTATTGTAAAAACCGCGGGTGTAGATGAGGCCAACGCGATCGAAATTTACGATGAAGTTATGAACACAAACTTGCGATCAGTAGTTCAACTAACAAATTTAGTTGCTCCACATTTAAAAGAAACTAAAGGAACTATTGTTAACGTGTCAAGCTATTC
This sequence comes from Parascotia fuliginaria, assembly GCA_963082885.1. NCBI lineage: Eukaryota > Metazoa > Arthropoda > Insecta > Lepidoptera > Erebidae > Parascotia > Parascotia fuliginaria. Next base: position 1,910,085 of record OY720191.1, read on the forward strand.
AACTAACAAAATTCCATTTCCAGCGTTAAGCGCTTACGTAATGTCGAAAATTGCGATGGATCACTTCACGAAGGCTTCAGCTATTGAACTCGCCGCCCATGGAGTGAGAGTGAACTCTATTAATCCAGGTCTAGTTGAGACTTTATACAATTCGTCGGTTATAGGTCGGATGGCTGAAGCTGGTAAAATAGCTGATCTAATAGTGTATATGGCAAGTGATAAGGCTGAAAGTATTACTGGATCGTGTTATGTAATTAATAACGGAGCGCTGTTAATGCAGAATTGAGTTATAAAAAGAATTAAAATAAAATGCAACTAAAGTGATAGGACAAACAATATAGTTATTAGTCATATAACTATAAAATAAAATTTGTATACTAAATTACTTCACTTTATTGTATACACATAAAATCATTTACATAATGTTTACAAATTTTTAATGTAGAAAGGAGAGCTTAACTCATTAATATGTGTTCTACTACCAAACCAAGAGTGTAGAGGAAATATATTAGTGTGAGAACGAGTAAAGTGTACAACAGAAAGAAAGATAAAAATGAAAAGAGATTGAATGTTATTTATATTGCTTTTGTGATTCAATAAATACACTTTTAATAATCTAAAAATACGTTCCTTTTCCTTTATTTTAAAACATATACAACTGGTGATTAATGTAAATTTAAATATGAATTGTATCGGAGACTTATTTTATTGTGCAGCCTTATCAGGTAACAATTTATTTTTATCATTAGTACCATTCCTTTAATAAATGAGATACGGCTTTGAAATCATCGAATTTCTGATAAATTTGACATGCACCTAATAGAAAATTATTTTGTTAACTTAGGTTTAGATTAGTTTAAACCCACGAAACGAAGAAAGTTAATTTTATATAATAAAATTTGTTTCTGCTTACCCCATTAAAGGGAGTAAAGTTATGTAATTTTAAATTTGTTTAAATTTAATAATATTGAGTTCAGATTTTAGTATTTTATTAACTGTTTTGTTAGCACTACTGTTAGCAGGCTGGATGTGAATAATATTATGTAATCTATACTTATATATATATATATTTTTTTTTTATTGCCTACAGTGGCAGACGAGCCAACAGCCCACCTGATGGTAAGTGGTAACTGTCGCTCATAGACTTCTGCAATGCCAGGGGCTCTGCGAAGCCGCTGCCTACCGTAATATTAATGCTCTCTTTAAACCTCGTTTGAAGAAGGACATGTCATAGCGCTCGGAAAACACCGCAGCTGGTAGTTCGTTCCAGAGCCTGCACGTACGTGGGAGAAATGAACGCTGAAAACGAACCGTGCTAGACGAGATCGTGTCCAGGTAGTATGGATGAACTTTGCTGCGATGTCGAGCGGTGCGATTTTTTTTTTTTTTTTTTTTTTTTTTTTTATATTGTAGCCTACCAAAGTGACTCCACCCCGCCTGATGGTAAGCAGTCAGTGGAATCCAGAAGTGGTGGCCACTATACCAATAGCCATCCTCTTAAACTGCTGGTATGGTGGCCTCCACTATGGCGGCTGGGAATGGGGTTAGAGGAAGGGAATGAGGGAGGTGAGGAAAGAGGAAAGGGGGGAAATTGGGCCTCCGGCGCTCTCACTCACCGAACGAAACGCAGTAGTACGGATACTACTACTCTTAAGTCGATCTTCTATGAGAGGGTAGTACTTCCCCGGACGATCCGGCCCATTCATGCTGAAATCAGCGTGGATCTACTACCGTGATAGAAAGGAGACGATGGCACCAAGTCAAACAGTTCCTCAGAGCTTATATTATAAAGAGGTATTAAATTTTTTGTATGTTTGTTTGTTTGTTTGCAAGGATTTAATTAAAAATCTACGTTACCGATATAAAAAATTCTTAGACCTTCACAAATTAATAAATTCAGCGGGTAACATATTTAATTATGTTTGACAATTTACAGAGTTTCAATATTTTAAGCGCCTTCGCAAATCGACACTATTGTTACGATATTTTCCGTAGGAGTTTGTTATGGAATCGAATGAAACTTTTGATACTGAAGCAAGCGCGTACCTTCTAGTATATAATAAATAAGTAATATAACATACTATTTATCTATACGAGTCTGATAATTTCAAATTAACACAGGTATATTAACACTGATAAGATAATTTATTGTATTTTTATGTAACAACAAACATTATTACATCATCATTCTAAATAATCCAGACAATAAGCTTTTTTGCTGTAATATCACTTATCAGGCTATCGTTAACAAACAGATTTAGATAATTATAGGCCAACTGCAGAGCATAATACGAACTCTTATCGTCCTAGCAAGTATGCGGATAGTCACAAATAAGAGATCTATACATACGAGTATAATAAAAAAGTAACGGATCGCTGTCTGTACATGATATATAAGAAAATTATTATTGGAACCTTTAACAACGCAAACCACACCCAAAACAATAATTATTAAAATTTTTGTCTGTTTATCTGTTTGTCTGTCTGTCTGTTTGTCTGTGCGTTTGTTTTTGTTTTCTCTAATTTCAGAAACGGCTTATTCGATTTAGATATGGTTTTTACTAATACATCGTGGTAAGCTTCACTTAACATTTAGTGTTTGTTTAATGTCAATCAGTTCATAAATAAAAAAGTTATGCCAATTTAACCTAATTTACAATGAAACCTGATAAGTGATAGTGTTTTTATTCCTCGGATTCCTCTAATTCCAAACAATTTTTTGTTTAGTTTTAAACGAGTTAGTTTCCAGTGAGCCTATGTTTCGCGATGACAATTTATTAATAAAGCCCAAGGTCAGACACTAAAAATCGTGGGTTCAGATCGAAATCAGCTTTATGTGGCTCTGTCACGTGTTAGAAATCCTAGCAGATGCTTTGATTCTAGATGGCTATACGTCTAATATTGTACTTAAATAGATAAGCATTACGGTAAAGTATTTTATTTAAATACCGATACAATGTTTATCATCCAAAATAAACCAAAAGATATATTTTTTTATTGCCATCAGTAGCAGATGAGTAAAAAGACCACGTGATGGTAAGCGGTAACTGTCGCTCATGGACGACTCAGTGCTCCCGCAATGCTAGAGACTCTGCGTAGCCACTGCCTACCGTGAAGATAATAGGGTAGGTAAAAGAATTGAAGGAAGTGAGGAAACAGAAAAGGGAGGCAATTGGGCCTCCGGCGTTCTCAATCACCAAACGAAACGCAATAGTATGCATACTACTACTCTTACGTCGATCTTCTGGAGGGTAGTACTTCTCCGGTCGATCCGGCCCATTCATGCTGAAACCAGCGTGGATCTACTACCGTACAAAAGAGCTGCCCAAAGTCACTATTCCACGCGGACGAAGTCGAGGGCATAGCTATAAAGCAGTCAATAACTATTTTACAATTGCTTCTTTTCAATTTTCTGAGACGCTCATAACTCGATGCGCTCATTGCCCGTTCCGCTCACTCGTTCGAATAGCTCAGTTGTCAAGGAAGATTATAGGCTTTGTAACATCACGCTACTAGCGACGGGAGCACAGCTGTAAGCCAAAGACGCGGGTGAAGACTCGCCGCTGAAAGCTAGACGATAATAAGCAAGCATTTTACTAATCTTGCTTTAGCATCTGATATCAGCTAAGACAGAAAAGTTGAGTTGAGTTGAAATTACGGACTGGCAAATGCGTGGGTTGAGTCAGCACGCACCTCACAAAAAAGATTGAGTAAATGTGGCTAGCATCCGATTAGTAAGACAGGTAAGGGTTAATGTGGAGATGCCTCACATCGAGGTATGTGTGATTAAAATGATCATTCTAATGATGACTAGCTTTCCGAGCGGTTTTACCTGTGTCTTTGCTTACTACTCTGCTCCCATCGCCAGTAGCATGATCTTACATAGCCTATAACCTTCCTCGATAACTGGGCTATCACACGCAAAGAGAATTTTCAAATCCGACTGGTAGTTCTAGAGATTCGAGCGTTCAAACAAACAAACTCTTTCGTTTTATACAATAATATAGATGTGCATAAATCTTAATTGTTACTTTATCAAAAGTCAACCTAAGATTTATGATGAATCAACTAGCGGGAATTAGCAGGCTATGCAATTATGCTCGACAATAAAGCAAATAGCTACGGAGATGTAAGAATTCTATTATGTCTTTAATGAGTTTTTGTAATTACGGCTCAGTACATATTAAAACACAGTACCTAGCTGATGCTGCCTAACATATATATTAACGAGCGTATCTCGCCAACAAGCTGCTTAGCTTGGCGAGTATAATAATAATGTGTACCTACTGTTATTTATCTGTCAATAAATTAAAAAAAAAAAAAAAAACTCTTATCTGTTTTCGACTCCAGTGGTTATGACTACATTAAATAAAAAGTAGGTATGTTTTCACGGTAGATCCACGCTGGTTTCAGCATGAATGGGCCGGATTGTCCGGGAAAGTACTACCTGTCTCATGGAAGATCGACGTAAGAGTAGTAGTATCCGTACTACTGCGTTTAGTTCGGCGAGTGAGAGCGTCGGAGGCCCAATTTCATCCCTTTTCTTTTTCCTCACCTCCCTCATTCCCTTCCCTTAACCCCATTCCCAGCCGTCATAGTGGAGGCCACCATACCAGCACTTTATGGTAGCCACCACTTCTGATTTCTAGACTGCTTACCATCAGGCAGGGTGGAGTCACTTTGGTAGGCTAATGTAAAAAAAATGTATTGAATAATAAGTTAGTTACTTCGTAAGTTCTTTTCTGTAAATTGAGGCGAACTATTTACGCAGTATCGTGTTTGCTCGCTAATTTAAATTATAACTCACAAAATATATGATCATAATAATCTAGCCATCAAATAGAATAACCTGAGTTTTTCGTAAGTTCTTCTCATAGCCCTGTTTGATCAGAATAATGTACACCTATTTTGCTTGTAGGCAAAATAGGTGTACATTTTTATTTCGTGTCATTTTACATTTGGTCTTTTAAAATTATATAGGTATATTAAAATCAATTTTAATTGCAAAATGTGATGCAACTTCGCCATGACACAAATTAGAATGACTATACTACACCTGATAGACTACATCCGTATTTAAGTACCTAATGATGACAATTCATTTTTTTATGTGTTCCATTTACCTCGTGATTACGGATAAATAGGATATCTCCTGTGATTTTGTCAATCTTAAAGAAAAATCTTTGCCTATCTTAAAGATAAATAAAGGTAAATATTTAATTAGCTGATAGAAACAAATAACGAACCTCTCTAAATAAAGAGGCTTAGGTCCGGTCTGAAATAAACGAAAACGAAGAGAAGGTTAAGGAAGGCTGATCCCGCCACCAAGAGGGACACATACCCGGGAAAAAAGGGAGGAGGTGAGGAGAGAAGTGGTTTACTTTGGGTTTTTAAAACACCTTGATTTTCAGTTATTTTAAATTAGCCGCCTGATAATTACTTCTGAGCAAAACAATGTCCTACGATATAATAAAGAAGTTTACGTCCTTGTTATAGCAGTAGGAAATAAATAGAATGATTGAAAAATTAATAGGTGCTTCTAATACAACATATTATTATTTAGACAGCAGAATACAATCAGCAATACAATTTCAATAAAAAATAAATATGTGACCCTCATAATGGCAAGTAGCCTTGTACTTTTTTTTTAGTATGTAATGTGTATAGTAAAATACGTAGTCAAACTACCATACATTGAAATCCTCTCTTTTCTTTCTTTAATCTTAGTATTATATTAATTGGTTAATTTGTAACAATTACTTTGTTTGGTTCTTTGGTTGCGTTGAGTGTTTAAATTGTAACTCATTCAAATAACTGTAATTATCTGGCGATTGAAAAGAGTGGCGTGAATTTCTTGCCAGTTCTTCTCACAGCTCTACCTCGTCAGCGAACTGGTTGTAGGTCAATTGGCTGACAAAATGTAATGTTGACTTTTCATAAGCATCATACTTTATGATCATAACGAAATAAATGCTTTGACTTTGATTTTGACTTATGTGGAAACAATGCTAAGATAGTACTAAGCCCCAATTGCTGACTGTGTAGGAAGATCAGGAGCCCTACCACAACCTCGTATAGCCATCTTATTATAATCTTACTTTGTCTCTATCCTTGTTTTGTATGATACAAAAGAAAAAAAACCTAACACAAAGTAACATTAAAATAATACTGCCATATGTGCTGGTTGGGGCCCCTAGGGCACTATTCAACTAGAAAATATTGTTTTTACTTGGTAGTGCTTTAATCGTGTTCGAAATTTCTTAGATAATTTTTATTTGTGCTTATACGAAATTTAACTAGTTTACTGAAAACTAGTTTCAATAGAATATTTTATAAAAATTCGATTCTTAAATCTTATGTAATTTTTTTCTTGAACACCATAAAATTGAACCAGAATCCATTTATGCACAAAGCCATCATTATATCGATTATCTCAGAACAGTCAGAATCATACAAAAAGGCAAAGTCACCATGACTGTCAAAGTACCTAAAATAGCTTTGTAAAGATTCTGCCACACTATTAAAGTTAAACCAAGAAAAGTTATCAAAGGCTCATCGCTTGGACTAACAAGTAGAAAACAAACAAAAAATAATCAGCGTCTTGAACATGATGATTGGATACATATTATATGATTTTTTTAAATTTTAATTAACAAATGCTGGAGTAAAAGAACTACAAAATTAAAAAAAGGTATTTTTATTGTTATTTATTTTGTTTTGTATTATTATGTAAGCCATAGTAAATATTCTATGCTATTCTAAGGTAATAATCACATTCAAAAATCCCATAAATAGTTATTTTGGTAACAACCGTATTACAAACTTAGAAGAACTGGAGAATAATGTCATTTAGTTCATTCTGATAATGTTTCTAGAATACCATTCATCATCGTAATTCATTCACTCAAAAGGTGTCCATTGGGGCAGCAACTTTTTTCAATAAGTACAATTTATTAAGAGAGTAAAGGTAGAAGAAGTAAAAATAGTCTCTAGACAAACATGGTATACTTAAATTAACTTTTAAAGCAGCCTTGCAAAAGTAATATAGCCGTGTAACTTTTGCAAGACACTACTTTTTACGCCACACAGCTTTATAATATCTTGACTCATTGTGTAATACGTTCCTAACTCAAACATCTGATTACAAAACTAATATACGTTGATAAAAAAATCATAATATAAGTAATGTTTCATTTAATACCATCATTTTCCTGTTTGAATTGAACAAATCAACATGTTTTCTAAAAAAGTAGTGATCATTACTGGTGCCAGCTCTGGTATCGGAGCAGCAACTGCCGAATACTTTGCCAAGGAAGGAGCTGCTGTTGCTATTGTAGGAAGAAACGCAGACAAACTAAAAAGTGTTGCTCAACGCTGTGACAAACTTGGAGCTAAGGTACTCACAATCAAAGCCGATGTATCAAAAGAGGATGAAGCTAAGAACATCGTCAAAGAAACTGTCGCCAAATTCGGTAAGCTCGATGTGCTCGTCAACAATGCAGGCATCGTCAAAATCGCAAGGATAGATGACAGCAACGCACTGGCAGTCTATGATGAAGTGATGAACACAAACATGAGGTCGGTTGTTCATATAACCAATTTAGCTGTTCCACACCTCAAAGAAAGCAAAGGCAATATTATCAATGTGTCCAGTGCCGCATCAACCAAAGTTGCATATTCAGGATTTGGCGCTTACGCTATTTCTAAAGCTGCTATGGATCATTTTACAAGATCAGCAGCTATTGAACTGGCGTCCGCTGGAGTAAGAGTGAACGCTGTTAACCCCGGTCCAGTTGTGACTAATCTTTTTGATACCTTCACAATACCCGAAGATGTAGCAAGTCAGTTCAGCCCAGATAGTATGACTAAATTGGGTAAAATGTCAGAACCTGGCGAAATAGCAGATCTGATACTGTACCTGGCGAGTGATAAGGCAAGGAGTGTTACTGGATCGTGTTACGTTATTGATAACGGTGCACTGCTGGTATAGATAAAATATGTAGGATCTAAACCTTTTGTCGCTGAGTACCTAAAACGCAGTCTGTTAATGTTTTTTTATAACTGACCTTACTGTATCGACATAGCTGTATTGCTAAATGGCCAGTAAGAGAAATAGGTATATTATGACATAGACGAAAATGTATTTAGTCCTAACGCTTATTTTAAATGACATTTTGGCAAAACGCGAAATTGGCAGACTGTGTTTTAGGTTAGTACTCAGCGACTAAAGGACATAAACAAATTGTATTAACAGCTACTATCAATTTTCATAAATATGTATATGAAGTACTTAGTGCGTAATATTTATAAAAATCTTTTAGAAATTTCCATAATTCTAAGTGTTTGTGGTTAATTTTGTAGATTTTCTTACTGCCAGCCTAAATCATAAATCTCGATAAATTTTCTTAAAATTAATATTTGTTGGTTATAGTGACGTTTTAAATCATTTAAAACTATTTACTTAAAAATAATTAAAGATATAGCCCTTGTATTTTAAGCCACTAATATTTAAACACAAGTGTTTTTGAAACATAAAGCAAGCTAAAATTGTCGTCATCGACATATATAAATACAATCTTTATTATTTATAATAATACGATTACGAGTGGATACGAGTACATAGGTTATAATCAAAATAGTGAGCTTGAACTTTGAAGCTCTATAAGTTATTTACATTGGTTACGCTCAAATTGTAAATAATTTGTTAAGGCTACAAAAAGTGAAGTACCATCACTAGCTTAGTTCAAAACACAAAACTGTTTTAACAAAAAGTAACCTTGTCATGATGTTTTATTTATTATATTGAATGAAGCATAATAGTGTTTGATGCTAAGATCATTTGTACCTTGCTTTGTCATTTATTAAAGGTGTTATTTAATAAGCAAATTAAAATATTTTTGCTCTATATTTGGTCATTAATAATTTTTATACAGCTTTGGTGGCAAACAAGCATACAGCACCTGATGGTAAGTGGTAACCGTTACCTATAGAGATGGCTGTGTTTTCCAAACATTGCATAAGTAATTTCAAGCCGTTGCCGAACACAGAGAAGAAGATAAGGAAGAAAAAGGAAGAAAGAAAAGGACTGAGGGGGTATTTGGGATTGCGGCGTTCTTACTCCTCAAGCGAAACACTCGGACACAGGGATAATAATAATTTTACGTCGATCTTTCTATGAATTTTCACATTAAACAGTTTTATATATTCCAAATCTATGTATGATACGATTCTAATGTTAACATAGTATTATAATCAAGATAGTGTTAAAACGATAATAAATTAACATCAGTAGAATTATGTTGTTTCATATAACGGGACAATGCCACCCACATGCCCATCATTGTGACTCCTGTAAGCCAGGATTAACAGTGATATCCAAGAAGAAACACCGAGCTTTGATTGTTTCATATGTATATTAATATTATTTTCCTGTTGTGGGAGTAGGTAGTCAAAGTTTAAATGTGACGCTAATTTTGAATGCCTACTTCCACAATATTGTTACTGGTGGCAGTGCCAGTGTAGCAACAGCGAAATATAAAGGTGCTGTTGTTGTCATTGTAAATACAAATGAAGGTAAACTAAAAACTGATAATATACTGCCGACTAAACTGTGGGCTAATATTGCTCAAAGTTGGTGCCCTGACACAATGCGTGGTCGCGGCAGACCGAGAAAGAGATAGCAGGACGATCTGGATAGTTTTTCGTGGAATTGGACCAAGGAAGTGCAAAATCGCGATAAGTGGAAAAGATGGAGTTAGGCCTTTGTTCAGGAGTGGGACAAAAATGGCTAATGATAAATAAATAAATAAAAAACTGATACATAAAGCCGTGGAAAATTAGAAAAAATTAAAAGAGAAAGTGACAGAATAATCAGAATGAAATTAAATGAGTCTGGATGGTGAAAACTAATGAATTTGTGTGTATATTATAGAGACTAGCTGCGCCCTGTGACTTCGCCCATGCAGAAAATAGTATGTGTTTTAACTCGGGTACCAGACCGATTTTCGGGATAAAAATATAGTATCCTATGTATGTCTTCCACACCGAATCTATCTACCTATTAATTTTCATCGAAATCTATGCAGCCGTTCAGGCGCTAAGTGGTAACAAACACACACATAAACACAAACTTTCACATTTATAATATTAATAAGATTTGCTGTAATATTTTATTCATTTTATAATTTTCGTTTAGGTATATCGAGCATTTCACTTCCTTCCACAAACCTAGAAGTTTATGTAGTGAATTTATTTAGGTAACCGCTCCATACCTCAATGAAACTAATGGAAATATTATCAACGTGTCCAGTGGAGCGGCCATAAAAGCTCCGTTCCATGGATTTGGACCTTAATCATTTTCTAAGGCGGGTATGGACCATTTCTCAAGATCTGCCGCTATCGAATTAGCTCCTTTGGTGTAAAAGTAAATACAGTTAAGGGTAGTTCTTTAAGTACAAAATTTTAGATTTCTATGGGTATATTTCTCTAACCAACGATCAAAACGGCATGTAATTTTTTTTTTGTACACATTAGCTTTATCTCTAACTAGAACAAATGATATTTTTGAAATAATTGCTGTCTAGGTACAAAATAAAAATATTTGAAGTTTGTTCTTCTGATTCATATAACGCGTCCGCTTGCCATTTTCTGGAACAAAATGGTCGATATCGTATTTTCCCTTTGATACGTCAATATTAATTATAATTTATTCGAAAGTAAATGAATTGTCCTTTTACAAAAAAAATGTGTATTAGTTATAACTACGTCAGTATGTTTATAAATAAGTTAATAAGAAGTGTCCGGCGTATAATACTGATTAATGTGGCGTAAGCTGCGCTTGACCGTAATTAGTTAAACAATAATTGTGAGAGTCTCACTTTCCGCGCGGGGGAAGCCAGTCGTGCAACGAACGAGCTAGAAGGCGAACGTGCGGCTGGTTGGCTTAGATCCCGGTGTTACGAAGGTAAATATCTGATCCATATGTGCTTGGTTCAGGTGGCATTTTGATTGCAATGCCTACTTTATAAAATTTATTTTATTGCTTTATAACTTTAAACTGAGTTTCGTGTGATGCTTTTAGGTTATGGATTCGTGTAGAAAAATGCAAATGCTGAAGTCTGTATATATGATGAGTTATGCATGATTGTGGGCAAAATCCTGATTCATATGTGCCTGATTCATATGGTCTAAACTTCATATGAATCACAAAACACATTAGTTTTTCCCACTCCAGCACGAATGGAGCGCTTTTCTTGCGTATTTTCTCGTCCAATTTTGGACCGTGTACAAGTCAGTAATTCTAGTCTTATTTATCGTATTGTTACGCCGAAATTAGGGGAATATCTAAATCGAAACCACAAGTGCATTCAAAACTAACAAAACGGTACCACGGTTCCAGCAATAAGAGCAGCATATCTCACTATATCTTTTATAGGATTACTATATATATCGTGTGTTTATGTATTCGTGTGTGCGTGTTGTTTGTGTGTGTGTTTCTGTGCGTGTGTGTGTGTGTGTGTGTGTGCGTGTGTGTGCGCGCACTATTCAGTGTGTGAGGGAGTGTGCGTGCAAGTAAGACATAATGTGACGAGCAATCTATATCTATTTTCTGTTATTAATATTGCAGTTCACTACAATGCCACAAACTAACGAAAAAAGGAAAGAGAAAAAGAAACTTGCAGAACGTAGAAGAATGGAAAACATAAGAAAAGATCCAGACAAGTATGCTCTGTGGAAATTAAAAATGAAAGAATTATATTTGAAAAGAAAGAGAGAAGGTAAAATTGTATCAGTTCAGAATTTGACACCCAAACAACAAAAAGTAGCTAGGAAGAAAAGCAGAGAAAGTACTCGAAGGTGGTATTCTAAAAAGAAATTAAAAGAACGTGATGTTCATTCAGAAGAGGAAATAATTGGTGAATGTGATCCAGCAGACAAAACCAAAATAAATGATCCTTTAGATTTGAAATTACTAACATCTCCAGAAGCTTCGATTATACCAAGATCTCCGAAAATTCCCAGCTCACCAGTATTAATTCAGTCTGCCCCTCTTTCTGCACGTATAACGAGATCCACAGTAAGACAAAAGAGAATGCTTGAAATGGATTTGAACGTAACAGAAAATGAAACCGATGTCTCTTCCAGCACTGATGCCCCTTTCAGAATAACAAAATCACCTTCACCAAATACTTCAATATCAGAGTCACCAAGAACTCCCAGCCCACAAAGTAGCTTTACATCGTCTCCACGACGTGTCATCAGCCCAAAAGTTTTTAAAAAAGATGCACGGGCAACATCTGTTAAAAAAAAATCACCTTGGAAACATATTTTACGCAAGTTTCAATACAGATACAATAAAGAACTACAATTGAAAGATCAAAAAATTCTAGAACTTAAAAGAATCAATGAAAATTACAGGAAAAAGATAAAACGCTTACAAAACTATAAACAGGTAACAGACGTACATAAAACACAAAAGATAAATTTATCTGGAAATGAAAAAATACAGCCAATTGTTGCACCCTGTGCTACTGGAATTAAAGAAAACGTGAGAATGTACATAAAGATTTTGATTTTTATTTCTGTTTCTGATTCATCTGTAACGAATTCTGATTCATATGGCCATAAAATATTTGAACGGCGATATCTTAAAAACTACTTTTTAAAAACGAGTCCGTCATTCAAATATGTGTTATTTAGTATACCTATTTTTATATGAACAAGTGTTACAGGGTTAAAAGTGAAATCAAAATTTGGGCATATGAATCAGTCAAAGAATGAAATTTCGAAGAACTACCCTTAACCCTGGTTCAGTTGCAACTGATATATTTCAAACTTTTACTATTCCTGATTATTAATTAAAGAAGATTTACTCCAGAGAAATTGACACTATTGGGTCGAATGTCGAAATCTTCGGCAATAGCAGAACTAATATTGTTTATGACAAGTGATAAAGGCAGATGTATCACTGGATCGTTTTATGTAATTAATAACGGTGCGCTACTAATAATGTAAATATAAATTAGTAACAAAATTTACCTTTTCATATACAATACATATTACTGTTATTTCTTGTCTTTTTAATCGACTTCAAAAAGGAGGAGGTTATCAATTCGGGTCGTATGTTTTTTTTTTGGCTTGCACCGACTCCAAAATAACTGATTATAAACTATATATAGTAAATTATTATAGGTATCAAGGATTGCATTGAGTCCCCTTTAATGTTCTTTGCTATGAAGTAATTAAAATATTACTTTCTACTTTTTAGTTAAGGATTGAACATGTAGGTGTTGCTTTTTTTCTAAAAATAATTTTATAGTATAACATAATAATATTATGATTGAAGTTACTGATTACTACAATTATTTGTATCTAGAACTATCTGAGGCCCTAGACAAGTGCCATAGATTTTTATTCTATTCTTAGAATAGATAAATATGTATAGGATTGACATAAGCTTACGACAATGTTAGCGCGAGCTTATGTCAATCCCATATATTTTTTAATCTATTCTATGAATAGAATATATATCTATGCCGCTTGTCTAGGGCCTCTGTTTACGTATAATGTTTTTAATTTTTTTAATGTGATACACACATAGCACAGCCTTGTTCTGTAGGAAAGACGAAAGAGAACATAATATTATACTGCAGTTCTCATATTTATTACGGTAGTAGATCCACGCTGATTTCAGCATGAATGGGATGGATCGTCCGGGGAAGTACTACCCTCTCATAGAAGATCGACCTAAGAGTAGTAGTATCCGTACTACTGCGTTTCGTTCGGTGAGTAAGTGCTAGGGGCCCAATTTCCCCCCTTTCCTCTTTCCTCACTTCCCTCATTCCATTCCCCTAACCCCATTCCCAGCCGCCATAGTGAAGGCCACCATACCAGCAGTTTAAGACGATGGCTTTTGGTATAGTGGCCGCCACTTCTGGATTCCACTGACTGCTTACCATCAGGCGGGGTGGAGTCACTTTGGTGGGCTATAATAATAAAAAAATATATATATATATCAACATGAGGTTATAATTGTCTACAAGTGCGCTACTCATCTATACATTATTGTTAGGGTTCTTTTTAACTTTCTCATCTACTACTTTAACGCATAAAGTGTAATTTGAGTTATCTTGGACTAGCTTTCTGCAGCGCGGTTTTACCGGCAACTTTCCTTACTGCTCTGCTCCCTTCGCCAGTAGCGTGATGTTACAAAACCTTCCACGAGAACAAAAAAGAATTTTCAAATCCAACTGGTAGTTCCAGAGATTAGGGCGTTCAAACAAATAAACAAACTCTTCTACTTCATATCATACTATAGATAGATACTAATGTAGCAAATAATTTAAACAAATATATAAAATTTTATAATCTTAATTTCAACAGTGAACATGCAAATTTTTGTGTAAGACCTATGCATTTAGTATGTGTACAATGTGTAGGAGTCAAAAATCAGGGTAGAGCTAGGACGTTATTCGGCTGATATAATGATGATGTAGTCTGCCATGCGTTAATGCTTATTAGGTTTGTGTTAATTGCAATAGAATATGCCCAATTCAATATCTAACATTGGAATCTAGAGAAAATTTTGACTCATCGATGTGCCAAGTTTAGAATTCTTTAGATCAGTTCTTTATGTTTGGATCTTTTACTTGTTGGTGGGCCCGTTGTCCACAAGTAAACCACTTGGTATTTTGTATGTCCAAGTTAAGCTGGATTACTTCATCCAGCCCGGCTCCACCGAGAAGCTCAGAAGTTTCCTGGAATCTTCTTGTATTCTTAGATTGTAGCTAATTTCGTATACAATTATGTTTATTGTATGCTGGTATTTAGTCCCTGCTTACCCTGTTAATATGACACATGCGTAGGGTTACATTTTTAATCTTTGCACTTTTATTTTTGCTGTAGTATTGACAAGTTAAATATTATCGTTGATAGCTATGATATTATTTGTGTTTTGTTAAAAAGTTCAACAAATATTTGATAAGATAAAATTGGTTGCTAAATACAATATTTACGTAACATCAAAATATGCATATAATTTTGTTGGTCTGAGTTTTTTTTTATACGACAAAGGTCACAAACAAGCACACAGGCCGCCTGATGGTAAGCAGTTACCGTAGCCTATAGACGCTTGCAACACCAGGAGCATCACTAGCGCGTTGCTGACCCTGTTACAAACCTTTTAACTCCTTTCTTGAAGAACTCCATGTTGTTAAACTGTTTAGTTGAATTAAGTATATACGTATTACTAGAGTCGTATATGTGTATAACCAATATCAACCGCTTGCAGTAATGTCTGTTAGTATGACATATTTCAAGCAATCAGATATTGTATAAAGAAATTATTGCTCGGTGGGTTCAACAAGCTTGATATCAAGCTTGTGCAAGGATTTTTTCGAACCATGTGAAGTTCTGTGTTAACAATTCTTTACCTATAAAATTTTTCCCACTTTTTAAAGGCTTTTTACTACACAACTGTCCTCTGTCCAGTTCTATTAGTCGTCTTCTGGTGAAGGATATTATAACACGTCATATACTTGGTTGAATGAACCGAGACGGTTGTACTTATTGTTTCAGCAGCATTGCGATTAATACACTTACATAATGATTAAGATAACCTCGATGTCTCTGATAAAAACTCTTTATATAGTAGTGCAAAGTATTTTATTAAATAGTTGTAGTTAGTACTTAAAAGATCAAAATGTTTGCGAATAAAGTTGTGATTGTGACTGGCGGTAGTTCTGGTATTGGCGCAGCGACAGCTGAACATTTTGCTAAGGAAGGTGCCACTGTTACTATTGTTGGCAGAAATGAAGAAAAACTGAAAAATGTTGCAGAAAACTGTGAAAAACTTGGAGCTAGAGTACTTGTCATTAAAGCTGATATATCCAAAGATGAAGAAGCTAAGACTATTGTCAAACAAACCGTGGATAAGTTCGGTAAACTTGATGTGCTCGTTAACAATGCTGGTATTGTCAGGCTTGCTAGGGTAGATGAGAGCAACATGCTAGCAGCTTACGATGAAGTAATGAACACAAATCTACGGGCAGTTATCCATATAACCAATTTAGCTGTTCCACATATCAAAGAAACTAAAGGAAATATTATTAATGTATCAAGTGGTGCTGCAAAAACAATTCCATGTCCTAGATTTGGACCTTACTGTATTTCTAAAGCTGGTTTAGATCATTTCACAAGATCTTCGGCAATTGAATTAGCTCCCTTTGGCGTGAGAGTGAATTCTATTAATCCAGGTGCCGTTGACACTGATATTTTTAATACTTTTCATATACCTGAAGATGTAGCACAAGCGTATGAGAAAATGACACCACTAGGTCGAATGTCGGACTCTTCAGAAATAGCAGACTTAATACTGTATATGGCAAGTGATAAGGCTAAGAGTGTTACTGGATCGTGTTATGTTATTGACAACGGTGCGCTGTTAGTAATGTGAATAAAAACAAGGGATATAAAAATGCTTTTTTATTTAGTAATTTTATTCATACCTAAACTAAAGGTACTGGAAAGCCTTTTTGCACGACTGCTGCAGTCAAGGAGGGTAATGTTTTTCGAGCGTATGTATGTATGAATGTGAGTGTGTATGACTTTTTCTTTGGCACGTTCTAAAGCCTAAATGTCTTAATGGATTTTAACTTAACAGGTGTCATTCGATTCGTATTGATTGTGGAAGTGACATAGAGTACATAATATTTCAATGTAGCGTCAGCACGAGAAAAAAATATGGGTTTCCCTTTTTACTTTGATTTAGGCAGGCGGGCTGTTTGTATTTTAATATTATTGCTTGTTTTTTTAATATATTTACAAGCAAGATTTTCAGTGACGTATATTATTTATTTATTCGTTCTTATCGCTGATACTAGAGATTGTATGACTACAGTTACACAATGTACTCTATAGTATTCCTTAGTGTTTTCTAATAAAAAAACAATCACTTTTATTGTTTTCGGACTCTAAGAGTAGCAAAGTAATTATAACTTTCTCATAAAAATCAAATATAAACAGATTAAAGTGGCACCTTTTCTCAAAAGAAAGGCTCTTGAACAACCTAAATAATTGAAAATTTAAAAAAGTTTGTGTGTGTGTGTGTGTGTTGGTTACCACTCAGCGCCTAAACAGCTCAACCGATTTCGATGAAAACTGGTGTGTATGTATACATAGATTCGGTACCGGAGACGGATATAGGATACTTTTTATTCTGAAAATCGGTCTAGTTCTTAAATTACATTAATTAAACACATGCCTTTTTCCGCGCGTGCAAAGCCGTAAATCGGAATTAGTAATACATAAATGCCACAGCCTTCCTTAGTATACTACTGTGACAATACATAAGTGCAAACTAATAGCTAATATGTCAGTCATGCTAGTTAAACTGTTTTGTAAATACTGACTCGATATACTATGTAATTCGAATTCAATTATGGCAAAATTACTAACTATGTATATCTGCATTCTAGAACCCATATCACAAGCTATAATATAATAATAATAATATATTGTTTATTTCGGAAAAACATCCATAGTGTGTTAGTAAAAATATACTTAATAACTATGTTAGTAGATGTACAATTTATGTTTATAATCTTCTCGTGATGATCTTCACCCAATGAGCCAGTACTGGGCAGTCATAGCGGGATGCTATCATTTTTAGAATGCTGTTATTGCTACCGCGCAGTCTCTGGAACAGTAACGCCACTCTTTTGCGAATGATTGCGTGAAAACCGTCCACTCTCGCATTCGCAAACATTTGTGACGCACTGTTATAATATATGCTTACTTTGAAACTAGATGGACCCACTTTACGCCATTTTTTAACCGACTTCAAAAAGAAGGAGGTTATCAATTCGGGTCGTATGTTTTTTTTTTTTTTTTTTTTGTATGTTTGTTACCTCATATCTCCGTCATTTATGAACCGATTTGAAATTTTTTTTTTTTATTTGAGAGGTTATACTTTGAAATTGGTCCCATTTTTTTATTATAAAAAATGGTTCAGTGGTTGTATGTTTGTTACAACAAAACTCGGTCATTTATAAACCAATTTGGAAAATTCTTCTTTTATTTGAAAGGGTATACTCCGAAATGGAGTCCCATGTTTTTTTATAAAGAATGGTTTAGTGGTTTGGCTTTAATTTTATATTTTGTAACAAAACGTATGCAAGAAGTGAAGACGTGTAAAGCAACACGTCGATGTCTTTTGCGACGAATTTTCTGACATTGACATATCCATACTACAAGTGCGAAGTGATTTTCAAAATTCATTTTTTGTTAGAAACGAAGTGGCCCTGGATGAGTGACCATTTGTGTCGTTTCATTTTCAGCGTCTTCATTCTTTAGAAGCAGTTAGACTATGGTTATCACTATAATTTGGTAGTCGTTAAGCCAAGCGATCGTGAAAGTGTTGACAAGGACCTTATATCTCTATTTACAATCTTACCTCTCGTCTCTACTTTCTTCCAAACGGCGCGGCGCTGTCTCATTTGCGCAGAACGTTTAGTAGGTCTATCCATATTGAATATATTTATACACAATTAATTCCCACTAAAAGTTTAAAAATAAAATAATTTTAGAAAAAAATGAAAACCGACTTCAAACAATACCTGCATGTTCAATCCTTAACTAAAAAGTAGAAAATAATATTTTAATTACTTCATAGCAAAGAACATTAAAGGGGAATCAACGCAATCCTTGATACCTATAATACTTTACTATTTATAGTTTTAATCAGTTATTTTGGAGTCGATGCCAGCCAAGAAGGATCATAATGACCTTCATAAAAATGGGTACTTAGTCTGAACGGCCCAAATCGAATGGCACGATAATCTACCTACTAGCAAAAATAACCTACTTGATTAATCTATTAATATATGAATAAAAAATATAGATTTAATACAAGAAATCGAACGGAATCTGATAAGTGCGCGTCAAATTTTTTATGTATATCTGAACACAACTATCAATGATGTCTGCCTTCACGCGTATGACCGCGTTCGGGTAGTGCACTCAGGCATATCCTCCACGCGTGCCATTACCGCACCTTGCATTTCAAAAGTTTGTTGCAAAGCCAGAATTAAAGATCCTTCTTGGCTGGCACCGACTCCAAAATAACTGATTAAAACTATAAATAGTAAAGTATTATAGGTATCAAGGATTGCGTTGATTCCCCTTTAATGTTCTTTGCTATGAAGTAATTAAAATATTATTTTCTACTTTTTAGTTAAGGATTGAACATGCAGGTATTGTTTGAAGTCGGTTTTCATTTTTTTCTAAAATTATTTTTTTCATTTTTTTTTTGGTTCCAGGTAATAGGGGACGAGCCTGTTGCCAATATATCGAGCACAAATCCAGACTCCGGGCTAATACTGAGAATTTTTCGACAGAAAAATATCGCTGTACCTAACCCGGGAATCGAACCTGAGACCTCTGCATGGTAATCCATACACACATTTTACAAGAATATTTTATGAGAAAGTTAAAACTTCCCCGGTCGATTTGGTTTATTCATGCCGATGTAAGGATACCGTAATCAAACCACAAGCGGATCCATCCGGGGTCAAGGTCACTTATCAAGACTTACTACATATCATTGTGTGGCTCTCTGGCCCATCTGACACCAAATATTAGTATAGTCAGTCACCGTGACTGTCCAATTATCGTAAAAGAGTCTATTAAGGTTTCTGTCACACTAATAAGCAAGACCACAGCGTTAAAAATAGGCAGATTTTTGTAAGCAAATTTACTATGGTCCTTGACCTACCATTTATAACATAAGTATTGTTTACAAAATTATCAATAGTAGCTGTTGACCGCAGCTCCGCCTGCGTTATATCTCTGTTTACATTGACGATTTTTCATACAAACTTTCATCTCCTATTTCATCCTCTTTAAGCCAGTTTTTCGCAATAAAAGTTTATTTTCCGAGGTCTAATCTATCTCTATACCAAATTTTTATCAAAATCTGTTTGGTTTAGGCGCAAAAGCGTAACAGACAGACAGACAGAGTTACTTTCGCATTTATAATATTAGTATGAATATATCTTATTTTAATTAATTAAGTCATTGAATTACATGTATAACAGGGTAATTCGATGGAACCTCGTCTACTACAATCTTTAAATGTTTTGTAAAAATTAACCACGAAGATTAAAACATGTACTTCGCTTTACTAAGTTGTTGGCCTTTGAGTGGAATCATATTGTATAAATATTTATTTTCATATTATATTTACCTAGGTAGAACAATAATTATAAACATAAATACATTATGTTTTACTGTCACACTGAGGCCTCTTTTCATATAAAGAAGTCAAAATACTACTCAATACAAATCACAATGTCTCGTAAATTAAACTTTACAAAATTTATTTATTGAAGTTCTCTCTGTTATCATGATTCTTAATAAAAAGACTTATTTAAAAATTTAACCGACTTTAAAAAAAGAAAGAGGTTGCTCAATTTGACCGTATTATTTTAATAAATATAATTGCCTCTACAAATATTATTCTTCTAATTACATGGATATGATTAATAGTACCCTATAAAGAACACTTCTAAGATACACTACATCGCTACAGTCACCAAATAATTTATTATATTTTATCTCTGCGTGTGATATGACCTTTACGTTAAACTATGATTATCGTATTGCTATAAGTAGTAATACAATGTACTCCATGTCATTATTTAACCCTCGGTTGTGAAGAGATCAACATGTTTGCTAAGAAAGTAGTGATTGTGACTGGTGCCAGTTCTGGTATTGGTGCATCGACTGCCGAGTATTTTTCCAAGGAAGGTGCCTCTGTTACTATTGTAGGAAGGAATGACGAAAAACTAAAAAATGTTGCACAACGCTGTGAAAAATTTGGAGCTAAAATACTCGTTATCAAAGCCGATGTATCAAAAGAGCATGAAGCTGAGACTATCGTCAAACAAACCATCGATAAATTTGGTAAACTCGATGTGCTCGTCAACAATGCAGGAATCGTCAGGACTTCTAAGATAGAAGACAGGAACGTGCTGGCAGTATACGATGAAGTAATGAACACGAACTTGCGATCAGTTGTACAAATAACTCATTTAGCTATTCCTTACCTAAAACAAACTAAAGGAAATATTATTAACGTTTCAAGTGTCGCAGCAAACAGAGTTTCGTTTGCAGGATTTAGTGCTTACTCTATCTCAAAAGCTGGTATGGATCATTTAACAAAATCTACAGCTATCGAACTCGCGCCTTTCGGAGTGAGAGTGAACTCTGTAAATCCGGGTCCAGTTAAAACAGACATATTTGGAACATTTACAATGCCTGATGAACTAAAAACTAAATTCAAACCAGAGAACATTACACCATTGGGTCGGATGTCAGAAGCTGGAGAAATAGCAGATCTGATACTGTACCTGGCGAGTGATAAGGCGAGAAGTGTTACTGGATCATGTTACGTTATTGATAATGGATCACTGTTACAATAGTTAGGTATTTATGTATGAGCTAAAACAACTAATATCAATATTCTAAAGTGATTTTTTTTATTTTTTTTTATTTTTTTTATATTTTAGCCTACCAAAGTGACTCCACCCCGCCTGATGGTAAGCAGTCAGTGGAATCCAGATGTGGTGGCCACCATACCAAAAGCTATCGTCTTAAACTGCTGGTATGGTGGCCTCCACTATGGCGACTGGGAATGGGGTTAGAGGAAGGGAATGAGGGAGGTGAGGAAAGAGGAAAGGGGGAAATTGGGCCTCCGGCACTCTCACTCACCGAACGAAACGCAGTAGTAAGGATACTACTACTCTCAACGGTTTATTTAGTGCAGCCCTTATTTTAAGACCTGACTACGTACCTACTATCATTTTTGAGAGAATAAATAAATAAATTATTAATATTAATTATTATTATTATTTTCTTGGGTCTAGGTAGCGTTGTATAGTTGTCGTGATATTATTTAAACAAATTTCTCATTAATTATATATTACTAGTTTATGAGGCAACGTATATCCTTATAACTTATATGATTATGTAAGTCTTTGTGTATGAGTTCTATTCAAGTAACTTTTTGAGCGCAACAAATGAAAATAAAATACATTATAGTGCACAACAAATGAAAATAAAATATCCATTATAAGTATCCAATTAAATTATGATGTATTTGTAAAACTTTTTTAACATTGAATAAAAAAGGTAGTAGGTAGGTTAAAATTATGTCAATTGTAAATGAAACGCATAAACTTTATAACTACAGTTCTAATCCGAGCTAACTTACCACAGAGTACTGTAACCTTTCGTCGCCATGGACTTGCCTCGCGGGTTCATTAGAATCGCCTATTGGGTACTCAAAAAACTCGCCGCGCGATTCCTAAATACCTACATACGAAATTATAGCGGTCATACTAATTAGATAATTTATAGTGCGGCAACGAAAGTGTTAACGGTATACGTTATACTAGCTTTCTACGGCACGGCTTCACCCGCGTCTTTCTTTACTGCTCTGCTCCCGTCGCCAGCAGCGTGATGTTACACAGCCTGTAACCTTTCTCGAGAACTGGGCTATAATACGCAAAAAGAATTTTTCAAATCCAACTGGTAGTTACGGAGATTAGCGCGTTCAAACAAACAAACCAACTATTCCGCTTTTTTAAATTGTTTATATAAGATTGAATTGATAACAGCTTAAAATTAAAAAAAAAACTTAGTTCTCAGAATAAATCCCAGAGGCGCTATTTATTTACAAAATTTTACTCTGTTAAGTAACAGCTACACAAACACAGCTCATGTTAAAGCTATTAATTGGCACTCTAGCTTGCTGAATCTAAACAGTTCAATTAATTGCACCAAAGATACAATGTCATAAATAAGTGGTAACCTTGTATGTTAATTGTGTAGTAAGTTTAATGACGGAGTACAAAAGATATACACGGTTACGGCATTCTCAAGAGTTCTTTAAAATAATTACATACATACATGACTGCACGCCTGTCTCCCATTAATGGGGTAAGCAGAGACTATAGAACGCCATTTGCCAAACATAACTTTTTTGTCTATTAAACATTCATTAATTGTTTCATACACACTCGTCGGTTACAGGTCACAACACATCACCTATTTGGTCCTAAAACCCTTTTAAAATAATTTCTTGTAGTATTCATTGAATAAGCTGCGGTAATAAATATGCTTCACTTGCTTAGCACAGGCAAGAATTGTTAGTAAGTATTTCAAATTTAGTTCATAACTTTTACCTTTTGAGTTAGATTGCAAAAGTTGCACTTGCTAAAAAACGTTAAGCAATTTTGAGATGAGTTATAAAATCAACAAAATTATTATAGCAATTATTTTAATTAACGATTGTACATATTAAATAGTAAGGCAATGATCGGAGGTTTGAATCCGGGCAAGTACCAATATGACTTTTCAAAATCATATGTACTTTCTAAGTTAATCTGGACATTACTGACTAACTATGAAGGAAAACATCACAAGGAAACCTGTTTTTTTAAAGTCTGAAATTGGCAATTCACATCAAGCAAGCGTTAATCACCTACCTTCTCTGTAGGTGAAGAGGCATTTCCCTGCAGTTGTTTTAACGGGCCAATATAGTGATAATAAAAAGTTACTTATTATTATCAGTTGAGGTAGACATTCAATTAAATTCTACTCATTGATTTTACATAACATCACATAAGCATGACAATGCCCACTGCCACTGTATTCTGGCAAAGGGAGGAGTTTTTTATTATGAAATGACACCACGATGAACATAATTAGATTAATTTAATTAATATATATATCTACATAGAAACATTTATCACAGTTCACATGTTGCCTTTACCTTTTGTAGCAATATGCAAATTGAGGCAACCTGTAAAGCACACATTTTACTTTTTAATTTTCTTTACAACATAGAAAGCTGTAAGTAATTAAGTATCTATAGAGTTAAGTGTATTGCCTGCGTCACTTTGCATGCTACTTGAAACTGTAACTTACAAAAATTGTAATAACCTGGCGATTAAAAAGAGTGGCCTGAGTTTCTTGCCAGTTCTTCTCATGGCTCTACTTCGTCAGCGAACTGGCTGTAGGTTAATTTGCTGACATTTTGTAAACTTTGACGTTCATAAGTGTTAATTTAATTAACCTAAATGAATAAACATATATTTCATTTCATTTCATTTCATTTCATTAAGCTAGCCCTGGACTTTCCTATGTTAAAACACATAGGCTATCTCTTCACGTAAAGCAGTTGTTTCATTGTTATTAACATTAGTTATATTTTTATTTTAATGTATGTAATTTAATTTATTTTGTTTGAATTTATTTTATATTTTATTTCACTTAATGTTATATATTTTTCATTTAATTTATTGGTGTAATAAAATTCTATTTATAATTTAATTTAATGTATTATTGTATGACCAACTTTATTTGTAACTGCTGTGCACACCTTTATGTGGCAATTTCACTTTAGATAATAATAATAAAATTTAAACAATAATTAATTTGTGAATGCATCGTTGGAGTGCCATAAATAAATAAATAAATAGTTGTCTCGCAAACAATATATATACGCAACTGTCATACGGATGTTTATATACCTACTAATCATCATATAAATTGTATGCATTAATAAAAAGCTAATTATCTTTAAATAGTGTTAATAAGAATGCAACGCCATTAAACTTCTGGCTATTTTTATTTTATCGCCGAGGTGTGTTATTCGTGCACTGCTATCTACATACATTTAAGTTTCGGCTTCCAAAATCAAATGTTCAGTGGTTAGTGGTCAACCTAGTGTCAGGATTTGTACAGGTTGACCATAATTTATTATAGAGGCATCCAACTTGACCTAACGACTGTTATCAACTTGATAACAACCGGAACCGGCTTTTAACGTGCTCTACAAAGCACGAAGACGCTCAGATCAAATACCACTATGCGGTCACCCATCCATAGGCCAGCCGCACTCTAAGTGTCTTAAACCGCTATAATATTAACTACACACTATAACCTGTCCGCTATTACTGTACTTAGTATGTATGTGAATATCAGATTATAAATAATTATAGCATTAAAAACAAAACAGCTTTTTTATATCTCGACTCTATGTATGATACGACCTTGATAATAACATGTCATTAAAAAGTATATTAAAGTTTATAAACGAAATATATAAGAAGAATACAATGTGTTTCACATGACATTACATATAATTTGATCAACAAGGAAAAATTTCAACATGTTTGCGAAAAAAGCTGTGATTGTTACTGGTGGCAGTTCTGGAATCGGAGCAGCGACAGCAGAGTACTTCGCAAGGGAAGGTGCCTCTGTTACCATCGTCGGCAGAAATGAAGAAAAACTGAAAAATATCGCACAACGTTGTGAAAGGTTTGGAGCCAAAGTACACGTCATCAAAGCTGACATATCAAAAGAGGAAGAAGCTAAAACTATTGTCAAACAAACCGTTGATAAATTTGGTAAACTCGACGTGCTCGTCAACAATGCAGGCATCGTCAGGATCACAAAGATAGACGATGTCAATGTTCTAGCAGTATACGATGAAGTATTGAACACAAATCTACGGTCTGTAGTTCAAGTAACCAATTTAGCTGTACCTCATTTAAAAGAAACTAAAGGAAATATTGTAAACGTGTCAAGTACCATGGGTCAGAGAGTTACAGTTCCAGGGTTTGGTGCTTACGCAGTATCTAAAGCTGGGTTGGATCATTTCACTAGGTCTTCTGCAGTTGAACTCGCGCCTGCTGGAGTGAGAGTGAATGCTGTTAGTCCAGGGCCGGTTAAAACAGATATATTTCAAACTTTTACAATGCCTAAAGAAGTAGATAGGACATCTACTTCAGAAGTTATGACGCCTATGGGTCGTATTGCAGAATCTGAAGAAATAGCAGATTTAATATTGTACCTAGCGAGTGACAGAGCCAGGAGTGTTACTGGATCGTGTTATGTTATTGATAACGGTGTTATGCTAAGTTAAAAGGTATTAAAATATTAACCAAAAATTTTACCAAGATGACTCCACCCCGCCTGATGGTAAGCAGTCAGTGGAATCCAGAAGTGTTTGCCACCATACCAGAAGCCATCTTTTTAAACTGCTGGTATGGTGGCCTCCACTATGGCGGCTGAGAATGGGGTGAGGGTGAAGGGAATGAGGGAAGTGAGGAAAGAGGAAAGGTGGGAAATTACGCCTCCGGCGCTCTCACTCAACGAACAAAACGCAGTAGTACGGATACTACTACTCTTAAGTCGATTTTCTATGAGAGGGTAGTACTTTCCCGGTTGATCCGGCCCATTCGTGCTGAAATCAGCGTGGATCTACTACAAGAAAAAGTTTATAATAATTTTAAAGAGACTTTATTTATTTCTACGTTACTTTATTGAAATGGTACAGTACGGTATTAAATACATTAATTTATATAATATTAAAACAACAGAAAAGCAAAACACAAATTATCAACAAAAAAGATTGTACACTTTCTACATTAGAGCCACTGGCATAGTCTTCTTAAATAAGCATATACATATCAATCAAAGTAACAGACAAGTAAACAATGAGCACCTTTAGAGTACTGCCTAATATAAAGTATAGCCTAGTCCAGTGACAAATACGGTTCTAAAATGTGAAAAAAAAAACAAATATCGAGTGGTTAGTGGACAACCGAGTGTCAGGATTTGTTCAGGTCGCCCATAATTTATTATAGAGGCATCCGACTTGACATAACGACTGTTATCAACATGGTAACAACCGGGACCGGCTTTTATCGTGCCCTCCGAAGCACGGAGACGCTCAGATCAAATACCACTATACAGTCACCCAAGGGTCCACTAATCGATTACCGATAAGTGAGCGTAACGGGATATGAGTGAGTGTCAAAATTAAATGAAGTCAGCTAATTAATCTACAGCCAATTAATTTAAATTATAATAATATTCACAGATTTTGTCAAGGCTATACTGTTAATTTGCCTCCTTCATTCTAAATCCATTAATCCACAAACATAACTAAGTATAAAATACTTTTGGAACGACATTTCGTGCACATTTAAATGTATATCATCAAACTCACTTCTTCATTCTGTATAATATTAACACTATTTAAATTTCCATTACTATTATTATGTGTCAGTGAAAATAGATTCCTTCTTCGATGTCTCTCACTCCGACCCGTTAATGTAGAAAAACATTACGCACACTGCTATGTATTTGACACATACGCATATTATACGCTTTCATTTGAGAATAGATTAATATTCATTGTATAATATTATTTTGTCTATAGTCTTACTGAATGTCAAACACAACCGTGTGTGTAAAATGCATGTTAGTGTGTAATGTTTTATTTATTGATTACATGTATATTTTATGCATAATTAAAAAAAAATATTAGCATTATAATCGTCTAAAGTCGATTCAAAAACCGAATCAAGAGTTGGACAAAGTGTTATCTTATCTGTTGCACGAGAATAATTTTAATTTTACGTTTTTTACAATATAATTACAAGTCATTGAAATTTTAGCTTTTCCCTGCTATAATTTGCATGTAGGTACATGAAATCCGTTGCGTGGTTTAGCCTGTGACTGTTTAAAATGTTTACATTGTATCCTAATTGATTGCTTTTAAAGCGCAATTTCTGTAGGTAGGTAAGTGACGTTGTTGTAAAGCGTGTTTTGGATTTAATAACGTGAGGTCAAGTATAATTGTTAAGTAAGTATCGTAGAATAGAATCTTAAAGACTTACGTCATAGGTAATCCCGACAACTGATTCCATATTAACATATTAACGTAATCTCTTGGCTGCAACTATATTATGAGCATTTTGTTACGAGAACACGGCTATTGCTGGTGCTCTACCTGCTTATTCCACCTGGATGAACCACAGACATTTTTTCTTACCTATGGTCCACCCTAGTTCACCTGAATATACCAAGGGTTTTCTTGCCACCACCTCAACGTTAGGTAGACTACCTAAAACGATAAAATTTATATTGTTTAGGGTACAATTTCGGACTTATTTAAACGAAAAAAGTAAGAAGTACTAGACAACATTCGCAGACTTTAAATATTATGTCAAAGCGTAACACCTGCTTTCATAGTTGTATTTTTATCCTAAAAGTTCCTTCATCTAGCCATATTTTATTATGTGCCTAATTACTAAATTAGGCCTATTCTTTAGAACTACCAAAAACTATTTGTTGCGCCTGTAAGAATATGTTCTGCAATTTACCAAAATTTAAGTTACAAACGCCTAACTAAATTATCATAACAACTTTTTAAATTAATTACTATATTTATTTTACGTAGGGCTGACATATTGTTTGACATCTAATATTGGTGTTTAGAAAAAATTCGTTACCGCCACTACAAATGGCGCCCCTTCAACTTTCACATTGGGCCAATCAGGGATTAACTTTCAAAAAGCTAGACCTGATTAGTCGCTGCTGCCACCTCGTAGGCGCCATTTTAGAAATCTTCTCTGCTGTTTTCTTTTGTCCTGAAGCAGATTTTGTAAATTAAATTTTAAAATTTCTGTTAACTACTCTTTCATGCCTAAACCGCTGAACCGATTTCGATAAAATTTGGAATAAAGATAGAATAGACCTTGAAGAACAACATGTTTTATTGCGAAAAAATTGCTTGAAGGGGTTGAAATAGGGGATGAAAGTTTGTATGGAAAATGCGATTTAACCAACATTTACGCGGTCGGCGCTGCGGGCAACAGCTAGTTATTGCATATACGGTCAGCCTATAGTCACTTAGCTTGTTTATTTTTCTATGTTTTTTTAGTTTTTTGCTAAGTAACCTCATAATGTAATTTATATTTGAAATAAATACCTAGTTACTAGTAAATAAGATACATTTTGTCTAACTTTTTTCAAAACAGTTGCATCATTCTTTAATTGCGATGAGGCGGATTATGTCAGATGTCTCTCTGTGGGATTATAATATAATCTTTGGTTCTCCTGCCAATCTCTTAATATATTTTTTATAATTTAAATAGAATATATTTAAAAAAAAAGTTCTGCAAGCTGTGCCATTGCCATTAAAATAAGGCCTTAATCATCAGAATCACCTTAATGCAATAGACACGACTAACAACCGGACAAGACGCATAGCTTGCAGAACTTTTTTTTATTGTCTATACGAGCCAACAGCCTACCTAATGGTAAGTGGTAACAGTCGCTCATGGGCTACTGCTGCAGTGACAGAGGCTCTGCGAAACCGCTGCCAACTGTAATATCAATGCTCTCTTTAAACCTAGTTTGAAGAAAGACATGTCATAGCGCTCGAAAAATACCGCAGCTAACAGTTTCAGAGTCTGCACGTACCGCGAAAAAAAATATCGCTGGAAACGAACCGTGCTGTGATGATGAAAAGTAGACGATGGAACGAGGTCAAACAGTTCCTCCAGAACTGATGATTGTTGGGGCAGAGAAGTTTTGATATAGTGAATTTAGAGATGCAGCGTGAGCTAGCCTACCACAAGATGTACCGGCAATCAGTAAGAGTGGTGGTCATCCGATTGAAACATGGCATACGGCTCTTAGAAGTGGAGATGCTTATGTTCGTCTTTGTCTAAATGATGACGCTTAACGCATCTTTTAGACGAAAATAATAACGCAATAATACAAACATAGATGTAATTCTGGTATTTGATCACATTTTTTACTTAACATGTTATGACACACTAATGAAAAATGAACAATCATCCTTAGATTGCGCTAATGAGCTATGAACGCAGATATCAACACACTATTGAATGTTATTTATATTGCATCGCTAAGTAATTGTGTGCTATACATGCTACATGTATATTTAAATTATATATAATAATTTGATCATGGCAGATAATATAATTTACTAGCTGTTGCCCGCACCTCCGCCCGCGTGAATGTCGGTTATATCGCTATTTACATTGACGATTTTTCATACAAACTTTCATCCCCTATTGGCAAAATATTTTTCGGCATAAAAGATAGCCTATGTTGTTCCCCGAGGTCTAATTTATATCTATTCCAAATTTTATCAAAATCGGTTCAGTTTTATAGGCGTAAAAACGTAACAGACAGACAGACAGAGTTACTTTCGCATTTATAATATTAGTACGGATTAAATTTGAATTTGAATTGGGAGAGGCCTATGTCCAGATGATGGATTGAACTGGGTCTAAGCTAAACAAACGTACAGGACGCATATAATTATCCACGAGTCTCAGCAGTTAAATACTAAAATTCATTGTACTAGAAAAATCTCTAGTCAGTATAGATTCGTCAGGAATAATTCTGTCACTGTTCTTATTTATTAACAGTACTTAATTACACAGTACATATCCCATAAAGTCACGCAGACGTTATCTACTACGCTAAGGCCTTCCATTGACTTGATCGTCGTATAATTTGCGAGAATGTTTCATTTTGAGAAAAAGGATGAATCCTTATAATTACATATGCTTCTTTATCGAGAATAGAATATGCCAAGATATTATTGCTCTTAAATTACATTAGAACAATAATAACTTAAACAGGAATACATCGTCAGCTATTAAATAATCCCAAGGCTGCTTTTTAATATCTTAATTCTGTGTGTAATGCGGCCTTAATGTTTATATCGTGATATCGATAAAAGATATATAAGTGAAATACAATGTGTTTCGAGTAATATTATTCCGCCAACAGTGAAGAGCTCAACATGTTTGCTAAAAAAGTAGTGATTGTTACTGGTGGCAGTTCTGGAATCGGAGCAGCCACAGCAGAATACTTTTCTAAGGAAGGTGCCTCTGTTACTATCGTCGGCAGAAACGAAGAAAAACTGAAAAATGTCTCAGGACGCTGTGAAAAGCTTGGAGCTAAAGTACTCGTCATCAAAGTTGATGTGTCGAAAGAGAATGAAGCTAAGACTATCGTGAAACAAACCATCGATAAATTCGGTAGACTTGATGTGCTCGTTAACAATGCAGGCATTTTGAGGGTCGCAAAGATAGACGACAGCAACGTCATGGCAGCATACGATGAAGTGATGAACACAAATCTTCGATCGGTAGTTCAAATAACCAACTTAGCTGTTCCACACCTCAAAGAAACTAAGGGAAATATAATTAACGTGTCAAGTGTAGCAGGATTAAGAGTTTCATTTGCAGGATTTGGTGCTTACTCAATATCTAAGGCTGGTATGGATCATTTCACTAGGTCTTCAGCAATTGAACTCGCGCCTTTCGGAGTAAGAGTGAATTCTGTTAATCCGGGTCCAGTTCTAACAGATATTTTTAACACTTTTACAATTCCTGAGGAAGTAGCAGGCAAAATGACCCCAGAAAATTTAACACCATTGGGTCGGATGTCGGATGCCGGTGAAATAGCGGACATAATACTGTACCTGGCGAGTGACAGAGCCAAGAGTGTTACTGGATCGTGTTATGTTATTGATAACGGTGCGCTATTAAGATAGTTACTTTTATAGATGCAACACGATATATTATAATAGTCATGTCAAAAAGACAAGTATATTCTTACAATAGCTAATTTATTTATTGCTATTACTTGTATCTATGTAGTAGTTATAGCCCGGACGAAACGTGACCTTTATGTTATGAGTATGACTCACATTACCAAGACATGACATGTTTTAGTATTATTATATACTGTTTTATGTTTATATCGAGCTATGTAAAAATAGCATTATGTACCTTACATACAGAATACAATACAGTGTACTTACAACTAAATCAAAATATTTTCGTATAAATAAATTGGGAAAATAAAGGTAATCAGTTGTTTTTAACCGACTTTTAAAAAAGGAGGTGGTTTCTCAATTCGATAGTACCTATATATTCTTTTTTATTAGAATATCTTCAATTGTGATAATTTTATTAGTTTTCGAGTATGAATGGAATAGTAATAAAGAATATAGTAATATATTCAGTATTGCATACATACATATTACAAAATAAATAATAGAACTGCACACCATTATTATAGCGACAATGGGTGACCTTATTGCTAAAATCAATTTCTTCTAGGCAATCTTTTAGGTAAAGTAATTTAAGGGCGGCTCTGATCGTCGTCTTTTTAAGTATTGCAAGGAAATATGCCAGGTACTTAGTTCTTGAAAATAACACACTCGAATTGTTACTCACAAAAACGCAAATGTACTAAATACATTAAAATCAGATAAATATAAAAATAGTTCTTATTATGATAAATAGGATTAAATATATAAACACCACGATACAAATAATAAAAAACCTCATAATTGTGCTTTGATAGTTGATAAGATAACACTGCCTAGACCCCTGTACAGTTATATAATATTTATTCATCTGCCTGATCGTAAGCAAACTGTGGAATCTATCTAATCTGATGGCCACCTTTTAAACCCTTTAGATTGTACTGTGGGTTTCGTTTCGTTCTGGATAGCAAAGAAAGAGAGTGGGATTAGTTCAAAGAGTTCTTCAGAACTCTCGGTGGTAACAGCTTAAGACTGCTATTGAGGCGACGTCTTTACACAGCTGTAAAAGCTGAAGGTACTAAGTGGCTAGACTTTGGATAATACGGACTGCTTGCCGCTGCAACCTATCGAGTGCATCCAGTAAGTATTGTGTGGAGCCATCCTAAAGATGAGAACAGTACTTCACGCAGAAAACAATTTATAAGAAAACCGAGCTGCTCGAGAATGAAGTTCCGTCTCACCCTGTTCTGGGTTCAAAATTGTCTGCAATAAAGAAAAAGAAAACACAACCAAGCCATTTTCGACCTATAGGGAGAAGAGGTTGATGTAGGAAATAAAAAAAACCGTGGGAGGTAATTTGGGCCTCCAGCGCACTTATGACAAATATCAAGTATAGTATACTACATCAATAATAATCAATCAATCATCAATTGTCAAGGTCAGATTATGTATTCATTAAATGATAATTGTATAAAATAGATAACCAAGAAAAATTAAACTTTCATGATTATGCGTCGATGGTGGATGAGATTAAAACACTGAGTAAGTAAGTACTGGGTAGTTACTAGATAATCGAAACGGTCAATGATGTGTATCCAAATGAACCAGATGCGTATTCTTCGTCCTAACCATCGAAAAGAGCGTTGTATTTTCATAGCATAGACTTTTGTGACGTATTGAATTGTATAATTATGTCTTTATTTGAGGCGCTCATAGCTCGTTGTGCTCATTGATCGGTAAACTATCAGCGGGTTAAGCAACTTAGAGTGGGCTGGCCTATGGATGGCACACTGGTATTTGACCTGAGCGTCTCCCTGCTTCGGAGGGCACGTTAAAAGTCGGTCCCAGTTGTTACCTAGTTGATAACAGTCGTTAGGTCAAGTCAAAAGGCTCTATGGGTGACCTGACCAAATCCTGACACTAGGTTGATTACTAACCACTCGATATTTGATTTGTGATGTAGAGGAGACACGATTCTCATAGGTTACAGTTACCACTTACCATCAGGTGGACTGTATATTTGCATGTTTACGAAGTTGTATTAAAAAACATAACTTAAGAGTTAAACACCTTATTATGGTTGAATTGTTATTTGCTCGAATCGAACTTGGAGTCGTACATAAAACTTCCTTACAACAAAATATTGACGTGATTTATTAGGTTTCCATAATTGCAAATTTTATTTTATTGCCGACCACTGTTGGGCATAATGGCTTGTTTACCACTGTAGAAGAGCAAACAGCCCACGTGATGGTAAGTAATAACTGTCGCTCATGAACGACTCATTGCTCCTACAATGCCAGACGCCCTAGACAAAGATTTCTATTCTATTCGTAGAATAGATTATAAAATGTATGGGAGTGACATAAGCGTTGGCGTTAGCTTATGTCAATCCCGTACATTTTATAATCTATTCTACGAATAGAATAGAAATCTTTACCACTTCTCTAGGGCCTCAGGGACTCTGCAAAGTCGCTGCCTACTGTGAAGGGAGTGGGGTA
This sequence comes from Parascotia fuliginaria, assembly GCA_963082885.1. Lineage (NCBI taxonomy): Eukaryota > Metazoa > Arthropoda > Insecta > Lepidoptera > Erebidae > Parascotia > Parascotia fuliginaria. The sequence goes on from OY720191.1 coordinate 1,944,042, forward strand.
GGTAAAAGGATTGACGGAAGTGAAAAAAAGCGGCGCTCTCACTCACCGAACGAATCAAACAAGAAAACAACAAGAGGGTAGTACTTTACCGGTCGATCTGGCCTATTCCTTCTATTCTACGTTCAGGAACAACAATATGCGCTTATTCGCTGTGTTTTCTTATTATTGCTGCAATATATAGAGAACTGCCACAAACCACTTACAATCAGGTACCTTCATACATAGTTGTCACTTAAGTTGTCTAAAAAAAATTATTAATTTGGACTTGAACTTTGAATGTCTAGATTAAACTTTATGTTTGAAGATTAATGTATAATTAATACTTACTTTATTATAGACTAACTGCGCCTCGCGGCTTCGCTCGCGCGTAAAATGAGGTTTGTCTCCCTCGGGAACCAGACCAATTTTCGGGATAAAAAGTATCCTACGTCCGTCTCTGGCACCGAATCTATCTACATACTAATTTTCATCGAAATCGGTTTAGGCATTTAGGCGCTGAGTGGTAACAAACACACACATACACGCACAGAATCTTTCGCATTTATAATATTAGTAGAATAAATATTAAATATAATTTTATCAAAACAATGATATTATTGATAAACAGTTATCAACCGGTGGGCATACCAACACCCACGTTGCATAAAAATAATAATTAGGTGACTAATAACATTAATGACTTATAATAAATTAAACCTAATTTTATGAAGATAAATTTTGTATGTTTGTAGTGAATAATCTCAAAAACTACTGAACTGATTTAAAAAATTCTATTACATACAGAAAGCCACATAGTGAGTAACATACAAGACTACTTTGTTTATGTCCGAGTAATTTTTTTAAGCGTTATAGCTTCATGTCATAACATAGTCGTCTTTATCCGAGGGGGTCTGCTTAAGTATATACTACACAGGCTTTGCCCAGCTGTGTAGGGTCTAATAGAATTTAAATGTTTTGACATTTACCAGGAACAATTCCAGATTCCGAGCTTATACTGAAAATTTCTCGAGAAATAACCCTAACATTACTTTACCGGTCCCGGAAATCAAACCAAGATCTGCGTGGCAGTCTATACAAAGTACTAAACCACTGAGCTAGTCCAGTAGAAATATTTCGTAACGTCAAGTTGACTTGCTTTTTTAAAGTATGTGTCATTGCTAACCAATAGTAATACTAATAAACAATAATTATTCAACACGATAATACAGATTTAAATAATTATACTATAAGTAATATTACCTACGGTATTTGCTTAAATAAGAATATAAGTAATAGTTATGATAGATATCAATACAATTACAGAACAATCGCACACGTATGCCCATCACTGTAAGCTTTTACGATTTTTGATCCCCGACGCAAGGTGTTATAAGTTTGACATGTCTCTTTTTGTGAGTAAGTGTGTGTGTATGTGATTCCATATTTTTCACAGCTCCCTTTTATATGGGTGTATCAAATGAAAGGGCTTGACTAGTAGAATAAAGTACACTAAATCGGAGGTTTCTTAAATTTTCAATTTAAGTATATTAATAATCAAATTCAAAATCAAATTCAAAATCAAAAGCATTTATTCACTACTAATGCGGTACATCGAGATGATAAAATAAATTAGTTCATCACATTCTACCATAACAATGGTGCGTGAATATCGTACAATTAATACAAATAGATTAAAATAAGAAAATTTAAATTAATTTAATTTAAATAAGAACTTATTAACAAATTTAATTATTTTATGTTCAATTAGAGTTATTATACCGCAATTATTTAATTCAACATAATGAAATATAGATAGTCAGTATTAATAAGTAAAATAAAACGTTAATTAATGTTAAAAGTTTTAATAGGTCAAAATTGTAAAATGTCAAAATGGTAAATTTCTAAATAGTAGAATGTCAAAATATTGTAATTTCAAAATTGCATTTTGTCGGTAATTATCTATTTATTTGTAAATTATTTAAATTGGAAACACTTTAACATTAATTAATTACATAATTGTTTTTAAATGTCATAAATTCGTCAAAGCTATAGAAACATTTGTCTTTCAGTGGTAGTTCTTTAAATGTGTTAGGCAGCTTATTGTAAACATCTATTGCCCTCACATAAACATTCTTCTCGTATATATCCAATCGACACCTGGGGCGGTCAAGCTTATATTTATGTCTAGTGTTTCTAATTATCACATCTGAGTGTAATCTGAAATATTGTGGGTGATACTTGACGAAAACACAGAGGTCCCTAATGTACATGCAAGCAAGTGGCAGAATACTCAATCTCCTAAATAGTGACTTACAGCTGTCTGTAAACCAAGCACCACAAATTGCTCCCACGCACTTCTTTTGGAGGCGAAACGCTTTCTCAACCTCTACAGAGCCTCCCCATGCAATGAGCCCATATGATAGAACCGAAGCTACGTATCCGTGATATGCACTCAGTGCTGCTTCTGTAGATCCGGTTTGTCGTAGTCGTTTAATAGCAAATACAAAACGTTCTAATAATACATCATCATATCGTCCCATTATCATCCCACTGAAAGGAAAGGCCTCTTCTTATAGAGGAGGTATGAGCATTGATCGCTTTCTATAGGCAGATTAGCGATTTCAGACTTCCTCAGAAGTCCAGGTTTCCTCACGATGTTTACCTTTACAGTCAGACAGTAATGTCCAAATAAACTTAGAAAGTATATATGATTTGAGAAATCACATTGGTTCTTGCCCGGATTCGGACCCTCGACTTCGAGTTTACGAAGCGGGTGACTTAACCACTGGGGCATTACCATTTTTTTAAATTAAAATACATACGTAGTTAAATGACATGGTGGTCAATGATGACATTTAATAATTGACATTCTTTCTTTCTTCTCTGTTGAACTGACTGAATCGTTGCGAGCGGAGATAAATGAGCTAAAGCGTGAACTTCAATCTGCTAATAACGAAATAGATAATTTGACATTAGAAAATATACAATTAAAACATGACATAACAATAAAAAATCAACAAATATCGACCTTGAAAACAATCTGTTCTAGCCCCAAATCACAAAGTCGCAGCCGTTTTGGTTTTACTAATAAAACGCCCAGTACCTCAAGAAAAATAAACGTAATTTCAACGCCTGTAGCGACATTCAAATCTAATAATAGGGAGCAATTACTAAGCGAGACCGTTACTCCTTTGCAAACTAATCGAGAAAAAGGAAATTGCGATCAAAAATCTACAGTATCGAACACAACATTGACAGATAAAATCTATATCTTCGGCGGTCAACAGTGTGTAAACCTAGCATCATACTTACTTCAAACAAGATACACTCAGCATAAAAAATATCAAATAACTTCATATCTGAAACCAGGAGCAGAAGCTGATGAAATTTTAAGATCATGTCATGCACATGACTTTGCAACCAGTGACAAAATCATACTGTCTATTGGCGAACATGATCACGACCCTTTAAAAACCCAGCTAGAATTATGTCATGTATTGAAACATCTACAAAATCATACAGTTTTTATTTTAAGTATATGTGAGAACAAACATCTAAATGAAAAAATGTTAAATAATATGTTAAAGTCGAGTTCTAATTATTTTAAAAATTGTATTTATATTGATCTAACCACTTGTAAACACACTTCCAATCTTAGATATAAGCAACGTAACATTTGTAAACTAATTAATCTAGCTATAAACCAATATGATTATGATAACACGTATCTGAAATATAATAAAAGGCAGCTTTTAAATATACAGACAACAAAAACATTAAGTGATGTACAGATAAAAAATCACATACAGAATAAAATAATGCCGCCGCATTCCAGTGACCTCACGCGCACTTTTAGTGCATTGCCTAGTCTCAATGCTAGTAAAAAAGGTACAATACCGTTTTACTTTGCCCCAAAGCGGGATACTTTACCTGCGAAAAGTGGACCAATAAATTGCGAAAAATCACTTCGTCAGCAATCAATTTTACAGTACTTCAGTCGTAAATCAAATACCCTCCCTACACTTATTCAAACAATGAACATCGATAACTGTAGTAATCGTTGTAATCAGCTTTTTCGCAAGCTATAAGTGCGAAACTTTAACAGTACTACATCAAAATATTGCGGGCATTCTAAGTAAAAAAGAATTATTAGATCTGACATTGGTAAATTTGCTACAAGATGGTGTATATATTGATGTACTTTGCTTTAGCGAAACTTTCCTAAAAAGAGGCCATGAATTAAACATCACTTTAAAAGGTTTTAAGCTGGCGAACTCATACTCAAGGTGCAATCAAAAGCGCGGAGGTGTTGGTATTTTTTGTAGGAACTATCTAGAATATGTGGAACTGAAGTTTCTGTCTAAATTAAGTACAGAACTTTTTTTTGAGTCGTGTGGTATCGAAATACCTGCCTACAATTGTATAGTTATCTGCATATATAGGATACCTAATTGCAACCCCACGGTGTTCCTTAAGAAACTAGAAATTTTGATGCATTACCTAAAAACGAAAACCAACAAACGAATTATTATAACGGGCGATTTTAACATAGATCTTTTAAAACCTTGCGAAACATTATCTGAATTCCTTAGAATAGTTGGCAATTACAATTACTCTACACACATAAAGGAACCTACTAGACTGAAGGCCTGTCTAGACCAAATTTTGAGTAATATTTTGGATGTCCGATGTAGTATTCTGCCTTTGTTTCTGTCCGATCATAACACTGGACAGCTGATAACAATACCATTGGATACTAAGAACACGTCACCTTCATATACGTTTAAATATAAAAGAGACTTAAGTAATAGCAATATAAATATATTTAAAAATTGTCTGGAAGCACTATCGTGGTCTGAAGTGTTTTGTGAGGCAAATGTAAATTCGGCCTTCAACACATTTCATGACACTTTGCTGTTATTCTTTGCTCTCTGTTTTCCACTTCGTAGATTAAAGATACGCAGCGCTGGTAAAAACGTATCTTGGCTTACAAGAGGTTTAAGAAAATCAGCTGAAAACAAGCGACAACTAAGATACAGATTTTATAAAGCCAAGACATCAGGTAATAAAATAATATACAGTAGATACAATAAACTTTTCAAAAAATGTGTAATTACAGCCCAAAAACTCAGCAATGAAACATTTATATGTAAGGCCAAAAATAAGTGCAAGGCATCGTGGCAAGTTATTAACAATAATTTAAACTCTAATAATAATTCAATATCTGACATCAACAAAATTAAATCAAATGACATCTCTATCACTAACTCTAATGCAATTGCCAATACCTTTAACGACTATTTTTTGAATTTGAATTCCAATAATAATGTTAATAATGTATTCACTGACAGTAGATTTAGGACCAGTAAAAATACCTACAGCATATTTCTGAGTCCAACTGACCCCGATGAGGTTGAAAAAGTGATCAACTCTCTTAAAAACACAACATCGGTTGGTTTTGACAATTTGCCAACTAAACTGATAAAAGCTTGTAATACATATATCGCTGCAGTACTGGCTTACCTAATAAATCTCTCCTTTTCACAGGGAGTCTATCCAATTAGGCTAAAAACAACGGTTATTAAACCTATATATAAGAAAGGTAACAGAGATGAAGTTGCTAACTATCGCCCTATAGCCCTAATACCAGTGTTATCAAAAGTTATTGAAAAAATTATGCATAAGCGTCTCATGTCCTTTATCGTTAAATATAATTTATTATGTCCAGAGCAGCACGGTTTTCAAAAAGGTAAGTCAACAACACTGGCTGTGTTTAAATTAATAAATAACGTAATATACTCTACAAATAAGAAGATACCCGTTACATGTATCTTCTTCGATATGAGCCGTGCTTTTGACTGCGTTTCGCATGAAATACTCCTTAATAAATGTGAAGCATATGGGATACGTGGCTGTGCAAACGAATGGTTAAGGAGCTATCTAGAAGATAGAACTCAACATGTCGTGATAACTAGTATTAATATAAACAAAGAGGAAGTTGTCTCTAAGTCCAATACAAGAGATAATAGGCTGGGTGTGCCCCAGGGCAGCATTCTGGGTCCACTCCTATTCCTACTCTATATAAACGACCTGCCTTCCGTCACCAAATACCAATGTTACCTTTACGCTGATGATTTTTCTATTGTAATTCCTAAGTCACACTCAAATTATGTTGACGAATTAAATAAAGCCATTCACGATGTCATAGACTGGATGAAGATCAACGGTCTCAAGGTTAATATTAATAAAACTAGCTTCTTGCAGTTTTATAACCAAGGTGCAAAAAAACAGGATCTTATGCTACAATACGATGATCAATGTTTGACAGAGGTACATGAGACTAAATTTCTTGGTATAACTCTTGACTCAACATGTACTTGGAAACCACATGTAGAGTTAGTAAATAAAAAAATAAATAGGTTCGTGTACGCTTTATGGAGACTAACCAAAATCACAAATAGACAAACGGCTTTAAATGCTTACCATGCCTTTGTGGTATCTAATCTCAGGTACGGGGTTATATTGTGGGGCAACTCAGTCAAATTAAACTGCTTGTTTATAGCACAAAAACAGTGTGTGCGAGCTATCTGCAATGCGGCGCCCTGGGATAGTTGCAAACCTTTATTTCGGAAGCTATCGCTATTAACTCTACCATCCTTGTATATCTTTGAGCTGTGTATGTTCGTCAAAACAAATTTAGGAATATATACACGTCACGAGACAGTTTGCAAATATAGCTCACGTTTTCCTGACAAACTAGTCCTTCCGACCATACGTACAGAGTTATGTAAGAGAAATAGTTATGTAATGTCTATAAAAGTATTTAATCATCTTCCACAACAATTTAGGAACTTAAATTTGTGTAAATTTAAAAAACAATTGCATGGATGGTTAGTAGAGAAATGTTTCTATTCTGTACAGGAATACCTTAATTATAAATTCTGATTGACATTTTATTATTGTAATTATGCATGAATTTATTGATCCTGAATTTAATTGACATTTTTATGTAACAAATTGGTAACTTGACTCTTTAAATTTTATTAGTATGAAGAATATACATTTTAGATTTAATTATAAATATTTGTATGCCATGGAAATGGTAAATGTGCTGGACTTCCACTGTAATGACACCAATATGTATCCACATTTGAACAAATAAATGCATTTCATTTCATTTCATTTCATTTCATTTCATTTCATTTCATTTCATTTCATTTCATTTCATTTCTTTCTTCTCTTTATTTAAATATATCTCACTCTCTCATTAATATTAATTGTTTGATTTCATTGACATTCCCCCGCGCGCGTTCATTCCCCCGCGCGCGTTCGCTTGGCTCGCACGTCAGCATACTCGCTTAACTATTCTGCGTCGATCCAACAAAACTAGTGATGGAACTCCGTCCGATCAGTAACTGTCACAGTTCTTCATTAAACAAGTATCAGTGATAGATAACGTAATGGATAAATATCTTACCAAATCGTTATCTAACTCGTCGTTGAACTCGAAGGGTTTCGCTGATAATGACCTACCAAATCCCAATGATTGGAAAGTACCGAAACGAACCGCTCAGAAGTCGTCACTCAAGCAACCAGCAGGTGTTCCTGTCTCTAACAAGTTTAGCCAGCTCACCGGTGACAAATGTACAAACATCACGAGCAAGCTGCAAGACGCCATTACAACAAAGGCCCAAAAAGGTAAAATTCCACCATTATTTTTGGAACTAAAACCAGAATGGACTTTTTTTTTTTTTTTTATAGTATAGCCTACCAAAGTGACTCCACCCCGCCTGATGGTAAGCAGTCAGTGGAATCCAGAAGTGGCGGCCACCATACCAAAAGCTATCGTTTTAAACTGCTGGTATGGTGGCCTCCACTATGGCGGCTGGGAATGGGGTTAGGGGAAGGAAATGAGGGACGTGAGGAAAGAGGAAAGGGGGGAAATTGGGCCTCCGGCGCTCTCACTCACCGAACGAAACGCAGTAGTACGGATACTACTACTCTTAAGTCGATCTTCTATGAGAGGGTAGTACTTCCCCGGACGATCCGGCCCATTCATGCTGAAATCAGCGTGGATCTACTACCGTACAAAAACCGGACTCATGAGTTTGTGAAAACTCTAATCTCCCGTTATACTCAAAGTTTCCATATGAAGTACACAGGAAATGGCAAAGTATCTATCCATTGTTATTCACCTGAGTCACATAAACTGTTAAAAGAAGGATTAATAAAAGAAAATGTCCTTTTTCATACGTTTTCAAGAAAAGACGAAAGGACAGCAAAAGCTGTTATCTTCGGATTACCTGCATATGCCCTAGATACTCTAACTGAGGAACTGGTGGCACTTGGATTTAATGATACAAAAGTTCGAGCAATGAAGCTGCCGGAAGGCGTAACCTCTTCATGTCCACCTTTCTTGGTTCAATTAGCTCCAGGCTCCAACTTAGCAACATTTAAGCGAATCAAGTACCTAAGCAATTGTGCCGTACAGATACGAAAATATATAGCGAAGAACCCGATAGGTACACAATGTTATAGATGCCAAAACTTTGGACATTCATCTAAAAATTGTAACCTTCAACCACGTTGCGTGAAGTGTACTGGTTCACATCCCACTAAAGATTGTGAGAAAAAAGACCGTTCCTCTAATGCACAGTGCTGCAATTGTAACGAATACCACCCAGCAAATTTTAGACAGTGTAAAGAGCGTTTGAAGTACCTGAAGTCATTAGAAGAAAGAAAGCAGGAAATTAAGATATTCCAGGCCATGAAACACCTCCCAAAAGCATCAAACACCGATAGTAGATCCTGGGCGGCTGTCGTGGCCCCTGCATCTATACCAAACAACGACCAAATTGGACCACAGAGTAAACCTACACAAAAGCGTTTTGAAGCAAGCACTTATCAACCATCGAACCTTCATGATGACACTACGGCCGAAATACTTCAGATCCTTATAACCATTAAGTCATTAAAAGAACAGTTTTACGCATGTACGTCAATGATGGACAAACTTATTCTCATAATTTCTCACTTAGGACAGTATGTATGATTGCTCAAAATTACGAGTGTTATACTGGAATGCTGACGGTATTCGCTCAAAAATTGATGAATTATTTGAACTAACTACTCAACTTTCTGTGGATGTTATAGCTATATCGGAATCCAGACTGGGTCTCGATGTTTGTTTAAATACCCCAGAGGCCCTAGACAAGTGTCAAACATTTCTATTCTATTCATAGAATAGATAAAAAAATGTATGAGATTGACATAAGCTCTGGCGTTAGCTTATGTCAATCCAATACATTTTTTTATCTATTCTATGAATAGAATAGAAATGTTTGACACTTGTCTCGGGCCTCAGGTTACACTTGTTATCGTTCTGATAAAAGAAGTGATGGAAGTGGACAGGGTGTAGCTATATTGGTCAAATCTGATATTAATCATGTTCTTCTAAATATTCCACCCATGTTGAACATGGAGTGTATTGGTATTCAAATAACTATCTCTGGTAAAAGTACTGCCTTTATTTCAGTATACCAATCACCCAATCTAGTCCTAACACTTAACGATTTAGACTCACTGATAAACTATGTTCCATATTATTTAATTATGGGTAACTTTAATGCTAAACACAATTATTGGGATTGTTGTATCAATAATCCACATAGTTGAACACTATTTGACCACATGATAAGTAGTGATTACAATATTCATGTTCCAAACTCTCCTACCTTAGTCCACTACCATGATAATTATTCGTCTTCTACTCCTGATCTGCTACTTTCTCCAAATGTCTTTGAAATATCTGTCTTGAAGACAATGACATGTTTGTCATCTAATCATTTACCCGTCTATTTTGAGGTCGGAGGTAACTTTGTTCGTAAACCCTACGTTAAGTATCGATATCACGAATCTGATTGGGCGGGCTATCGCTTATTTGTAGATCAGAATATCTTTCTGTCTTCAGATATTCTGACTAATGCTACAGATATTGAGTCAGCTATCTCTAATCTAAACGAAATTATAAAGTCTGCTCGTGATGTCTTTGTTCCGCACGGTCCCTAAATTCCTAAAACAGATAACTTACCACCTAGCATAAAATCGGCTATTAAACTTAAAAATAAAATTCGTAGACTGGCTTGTGATGAGTCTTCCCCCACGGTTAGAAAGCTATTATACAACTTAGTCAATCGACTACAGTATAAAATTAAAACTGCTGTAAAATCATTTAATGATATGAAATGGAGAACCACGCTATCAAAAGTTGATAATCCTTCTGCTGATGTATGGCGTATAACGAAGTTCTTTAATAAAAAACCAGCTATAATCCCTCCACTTAACCTACCCAACGGATCCACGACAACAACAACTGACGAGCAATGTGAAGCTCTTGCTTTTTGTGAATAATACAAATCTCACAAGCGATTGGACCAGTAGTTCTCTGACAGAGGATTCTGTAATGAATTCTATAAATATAATAAGCTGCTCAAATGTCAAATGTGCGTCAATTCCATTAGTTACTCCACGTGAAATTTACGAATTATTGCGCAAGTTAAAAACGCGCAAAGCCCCTGGACAGGATGGATTATGCAATGCTCTTCTTAAAAATCTTTCTCGCAAAAGCACTATATACCTTTTAAAAATATTTAATGCATGTCTTCTGAACTGTTACTACCCTGCGTGTTGGAAGACAGCAAAAGTCATAGCCATTTTAAAACAAGGTAAAGACAATACTGTTCCTACCAGTTATCGCCCTATTAGTTTACTACCTTCTATAGGTAAACTTTTCGAATCTGTGTTAGCCCGGAGATGTATCATGGCTTTTGATGGCAACATCATGCCTGAGCAATTCGGATTTCGTAAAAATCACTCTACAGCTCAACAGTTAGCAAGAGTTGCCGAACAAGCTTCACACAATCTAAATCTAGATTGTTCTACAGGTATGATACTGCTTGATCTAGAAAAAGCATTTGATACGGTCTGGCATCACGGGCTTTCACACAAATTACTCTTATATATACTCTTATATAGACTCCCCTCAAAGGAGGCAGATATGACAGCCACAGTTGTAACCGAATTCACCAGTACCTTTATTAAAAATAATTTTCTTAAAAATGTAAAATTGTTTCACACCTCACAACGCGGCAGACAGCTCCGAACTTCTCATTTTGGACTTGGCGGACCCGAATCAAACATATATATCTCAGAACATCTAACATCCAAGGCTAAGAGACTGCACTTTCTCGCCCGTGATTTTGCTCGAACCGAACATTTTCAATACTGCTGGATTGCCAACGGACGAATTTTTCTTCGAAAAAAAGAGGGAGAAAGATACACAATTGTCAAAAATGAAAACACCTTTCAACAACTTCGCGAAGCCAATAAGCAAGAGCAAAAGTAACATATATTTTTTCTACTTTAAATTCTATTTCTTCTACTTTATATTTATAGCAATACTGACATACCGTTCAACACAAAAGCTGAAATACGCTAATTATTGTTACATAAACACACTTATACACATTGCGTATATCCACCTCACATACATCCAACACTTACACACTCAATCATCTGTATTCACTTCTATATTAAATATCAAAAACATACAAAAACTAAAATACGGTAACCATTATTACTCATACACACTTATTCACATTACGTATTCTCAACTCACACATATTCATCACTCACACACACAATCGCCTGTATACACTACTATTTTAAATATCAATAACATACAAAACCTGAAATATGCTAATTATTGCTACACATACACACTTACTCTCATTGCATATACTCACCTTACACGTATTCATCACTCACACACACAATCGCCTGTACACATCACTATATTAAATATCCATAACATACAGATAGCTTATAAATTAAATGAATCTAGACAAAATGTATCTTTCCAACCATGTCTATCAATTGAAAATGACTAACACACAAAATCTTATTTATCAATTAGACGAAACAGACTTTCACAGCTGCATAAAATGTAATTCCCCACAACAGTGTTTAACTGCTCTCTGCGATCCCAAAACACAATACACATTAATATGCCAAAACATACGTAGTATACAAAGAAATTTCGACAACTTCTTTATTTACTTATCTAGACTTAACTTTTTACCTGATTTAATAGTACTTACCGAGTGCCGACTCAATGAAACTACACCTATTATGTCCATTGACAATTACGAGTGTCATTACTCCAAAAAGTATATCAACCAAAACGATGGCATTGCGATATATTACAAAAAAGAACTACAAATAAAAATTGAAGAACCACCCTTTAGAGACGCCAACTGTCTGCTTATACAGGTAAATAAGGAATTAACAATATGTGCAATTTACAGGTCTCCATCTTTTCATAATATTAATAATTTTTCCTCCTCGCTAGAGAATGTCATGCAAACCTGCAATACTGCAAATTGTGTCATTGTAGGTGACATCAATATAGATATTACGGTTGACACCAAAGATAAACGCGCACACGAATATTTAAACATCACCGCACACTATGGATACTATGCAGGACACCGACTGCCCACACACGATCGCACATGTCTGGATCATGCTATGATCAAATCTAAAAAACCAGCCAGAATCATCGTATATGACTCAGGAATTACTGATCATGACACTATTATATTGGGTATTGCGAGGGATACATACTGTGAACTACCAATGAACAGAACAATAACTAAAATAGATTATGCTAAGCTAGCTAAAGCAATCGAAAATATAGACTGGAGCTTTATCTATAAGTATACTGACATTAATACAGCAATGACAAACTTTACAAACAGACTGACTGACAAAATCCGGAATTCTACAATTATAACAATTAGCAAAAACTTAAAAGCCATCAAGAAACCCTGGCTGACTAGAGGAATACTAAACTGCATACGAAAAAGAGACCAATTACACATTGAAGTTAGAAAGAAAGATAATAAAATGAACCCTGTTATACAGCAACGTTACAAAAACTATAGAAATTTCTGCAATAATATTATTCAAAATCTTAAAAACGGAAATGCAAGGAACCAATTAGTAGAAGCAAATGGTGACAGCAAGAAAACATGGACAGCAATTAAAAATATTTGTGACATCAATAGAAAGACCACTAGCAGCCTAGAACTATTACACACTCACGCCAACCCCATTCAGTCTCTCAACAATGTCAACTTTTTTAGAAACGTGGGCGAACAACTAGCAGAAAGCACTCTAAAAAGATTAAAGAAAACAGAGATTGAATTAACACATATGACTGTCCATCAGACAAATAACAACCCTTTAGGAATTTCCTTTTTTGCGGCACCAACAGATGAAGTCGAAGTCATTAAAATCATCACTAGCCTTAAGAATAACTCGGCACCGAGATGGGATGGCATTACTAATATAATACTCAAGTCATCAAAACACCTTTTAGCAGCCCCTATTGCTTACCTATGCAATCTGAGCATCTCGACTGGAATAGTTCCTGACTCCATGAAAACTGCTAATGTCTGTCCGATCTTCAAAGATGGTGATAGAAGGGAAGCATCAAATTATCGGCCCATATCACTGCTAACGTCGATGTCCAAAATTTTAGAGAAGATAATGAACCACAGACTTCTTGGATACTTAGAAAAACACAACCTAATATCTGACAACCAATACGGCTTCCGCAGTCAGAGGTCGACGGAGGATGCTGTGACCAGTCTAGTGGACTTCCTCACCACTGCACTAGACAATGGTGAGAGATGCGTTGGGGTCTTTCTCGATCTGGCGAAAGCCTTTGACACGGTGTCTAGAAGCTTGCTATTAAAAAAGATGGAAGGTCTTGGTATCCGCGGGACTCCACTAACATGGTTCAAATCTTATTTTGCTGACCGTAGGCAAAGAGTTTATGTAAACAACGAATATAGCGACTAGGCCAGTTTGAATTATGGTGTGCCCCAGGGCAGTGTGTTGGCTCCGACTCTCTTTACTATCTACATAAACACTCTCTGTTCATTACCTTTGGACAAAGCTAAAATTTTTACATACGCAGACGATACTGCCTTGGTCTTTCACGACAACACATGGGAAGGAGTTTATGCTGCTACGAATCGGGGCATTAATCAGGTTTCAGCCTGGCTGGATTATAACTTGCTTACACTGAACATAAACAAAACGAAACTGATGAACTTCAGTGTTACTAAAAGAAATCCTTGCCCAGAACAACTTACAGTAAAGTTACATTCCTGCAACCCAGTACCAAATGCCACATGCTCATGTCCTCACCTCAAACACACAGATAGTATTCGTTACTTAGGGATACTAATCGACAACAGCCTTACCTGGAAAAAACAAATAGAATCACTCAGCACGCGTGTGAGAAAACTTCTGTATATTTTCAAGCAAATAAGTCAAGTTGCCGACGGTAAATTACTCAAAACTGTTTATCTTACATTGTGCGAGTCCATTCTCAATTACTGTATAGTATCGTGGGGAATATCGCATAAAACACACATGATGAGATTGGAGCGCTCACAACGGGCTATCTTAAAAATTACCTATAAAAAACCTTTCCGTTTCCCTACTGATACTCTATATAAGGAGGCCGATGTTTTACGGGTGCGTCAATTATACATTCAGGCTGTAGCACTGAAGTTTCACAAATCTGCACTAAACAAACATATAGTCACCAAACGCACTCAGAGAAACATGCGTTGGCCAGCACCATCTTGTAGACTTACCTTTGGACAAAAAAGCTTTCGATTCATGGGCCCTTTCATATATAGTAAACTACAACGTACACTAAAAATTGTATCGATGACAAGATTTAAATGCAAAAAAGTAATCAGAAATTTTTTAACAGGGTTAAATTACGGACACACAGAACATTTTATTACAATAGTAAAATAACTACAATTTAAAATACAATTCAATTTGTCAGAATCACACACACTCACAGACAACACACACACACACACACACACACACACACACACACACACACACACACACACACACACACACAGCCACACACACACACAGACACACACACACACACACAACACACACACACACACACACACACACACACACAGACACACACACACACACGCACGCACGCACGCGCACACACACACACACACTCACACACACACACACGCACGCACGCACGCACGCACGCACGCATGCACGCACGCACGCATGAATATATACGCATACATACTTGCTTTCACGGTAGTCAAATTTTACAAAAATAGTTAAATTATCTTAAGTAATCTTTTATTTTTGTTTAATACTTAAGCAACTTACTTGTTAACACGAAAGAGACTAGTCTCCACGACACAGGGAATCCTAGTGTGGAGACTAGTGACCATGTAAAACTATACCTGTATTGCTTTTGGAACAATAAAGATTATTATTATTAGATTATTATTATTATATCCCAATGTATTTGATAAAACTCATAAAGTCCTATCTATCCCTTCGATACTTCTCGGTTCATATCGGAACCTGTTCATCACGTCCGAAATCTATCAAAGCGGGTATACCACAAGGCTCAATCCTTGGTCCTTACCTCTTTCTTATTTACCTGAACGACATTCCAAAGCAACCGCACACACACTTGGCTTGCTTCGCTGATGATACCGCTATCTATACTTCAGCTAAAGAAGAACACATAATCATAGGTCACCTCCAATTAGCTTTAGAATTGTTGGTGTCTTACTTCAATAAATGGAAACTAAAACTTAATGTACAAAAAACCGAAGCTATAATGTTTTCCAGGAAACGCACCGTCCCTGTGGTTCAAATAAAAATAAATGAGGATGTCATCCGCTGGAGCAGGCACGTCAAATATCTTGGCCTGCATTTGGACAACAAACTAAATTGGTCTTATAATACAGAAGCCTTTCGTGATAAAGGCTACCAAGGTTATTCATGCCTTAAATCCAATTTTAAATCGTCGTGTTAATCTTAGTGCCAGGACTAAACTTAGAATTTATACCACACTAGTAAGACCATGTCTCACTTACGCGGCTCCCGTTTGGAGTAGTACCCGCGATAGTAATTACGAAAAACTGCAAATATTACAAAATAAATGTTTAAAAATCTCATATAATACTTCGTTTAGAACGAATCTTTCCAAATTGCACGAAAACATTGGTCTTCCAACTATAAAAGATTATGTATATAAACTATCTTGACGTTTTTATTTAAATTCCGTCCCTTATCACAATAATCACCTTATTTCTGAACTAGGTAAATCGCGATTATCTAACCTAAATTACTCTAATAAGTATAACCGTTATCGTTTGCCCCATCACTATTTTCTCGATAATACGTGACGTCAACATTGAACTACCTGGTCGGCCCAGTCGTATCGGCTATACGTGACTGTATATCTACCCACTTTTTAATGCAATAATTTTTATTATTTAACTGTTTTGTAAAGGCGTTACTAACTGCCTATAAAACCTGTATTTATATACTTGTAACTAATTAGATTGTTAGTTGATATTGTAACCTTATTATTTGAATAAAGACATTTTAAAAACAAACAAAACAATTGTTTGATTGGTAATAATTATTTGGTATGGTTATTTGGTGGCGTTAAGTGTACCAAAAATTTTTATTATCTGGCGATTGAAAAGAGTGGCCTGAGATTCTTGCCAGTTCTTCTTACGGCTCTACTTTGTCAGTGAACGATTAACTGGCTGAAATTTTAACGTTAATGTATCATATTTATTTGTGATCTATTTGAAATAAATTTTGACCATGTTGTTATAAATATCCTTTTCCCTCCATTACAAAGCAAGAGACAAATTTAAACTGTATAGAATAATGAACTATTAAAAATATGGAATCCGATTTCAGAGTATACCCTTTCAAATAAAAAAAAGAAT
Source organism: Parascotia fuliginaria (assembly GCA_963082885.1). Classification (NCBI taxonomy): domain Eukaryota; kingdom Metazoa; phylum Arthropoda; class Insecta; order Lepidoptera; family Erebidae; genus Parascotia; species Parascotia fuliginaria. The sequence continues at coordinate 1,960,913 of OY720191.1, forward strand.
TTTCCAAATTGGTTCATAAATGACCGAGTTCTGATGTAACAAACATACAACTACTGAACCATTTTTTATAATAAAAAAATGGGACCAATTTCAGAGTATACCCTTTCAAATAAAAAAAGAGTTTTTCTAATCGGTTCATAAACGGCCGAGATATGAGGTAAAAAACATACAAAATAAAAACGTACCTACGACCCGAATTGATAACCTCCTCTTTTTAAAATCGGTTTAAAAGGACACACTACACTATTTAATACACTCAAGTTCCATGTGTTTTAATATACTAAATAATATCTTATGTTCTTTCGCAGCTAAGTTGTGGCTTGTGACTAATACGGAATATGTTATAGGTCATAATGTAATAGCAAAAAATTTAAAAAATACTCATTTGATATTTTCAAAATGCGATTAATTACAGCTTAATCACCATCATCATGACACTATTTATTATTTAGTAGATGCTTAATAAAGTCCGTATCACACTATAACATGCAAGACTATAATATATAGCGTTTGACCGAGGTAGCACTCTTTTAGTTTTCTGTAAGCTAAAGCAAAAGTCTGCTAATACAGCAGGATGCAAGCAAGCACTAAAATTTTTATGAAACCAATCATTGACTTCTAATCTATACTTAATATATAAAGTTTGTTTGTTTGTTTGAACGCGCTAATCTCTGAAACTACCAGTTGGATTTGAATAGTTCATGAGGAAGGTTATAGGCTAACATCACGCTACTGGCGATGGCAGCATAGCAGTAAGCAAAGACTCCGTTGAAACAGCGCCACGGAAAGCAAGTATTATAAAACGATATCTTTTTTAGAACCAAAAATTATTGTATCAGTTTTCAGCCAGGAAACTTAATAGTAGTAAATAAAAGTAAAGATTTGTTCAAAATTTTCAGTTAATTATTTATGACACAGACCCAAAGAGGCTTTTTAATATTGAATCTTCGGGAAAACTTTCAATTTTGACGGTTAAACATTGGTCAAAAGATAACACGTAAAAAGTTAGTTTTCAGTCACTTTCAAACGGCTGAAAATCTGCTGGAATATCAAAAGATAGTAAAAGATAGTTGATATGGTAAATAATTTTTAGAAAAAAAATAAAAACCGACTTCAAACAACACCTACATGTTCAATCCTTAACTAAAAAGTAGAAAATAATATTTTAATTACTTCATAGCAAAGAACATTAAAGGGGACTCAACGCAATCCTTGATACCTATAATACTTTACTATTTATAATTTTTAATTAGTTATTTTGGAGTCGGTGCCAGCCAAGAAATAAGGATTGAACATGTAGGTGTTGTTTGAAGTCGGTTTTTATTTTTTTTCTAAAAATTATTTTATTTTTAGCCTTTTAGTGGGAATTAATTGTGTATAAATATATTCAATATGGGTAGACCTACTAAACGTGCTGCGCAAATGAGACAGCGCCGCGCCGTTTGAAAGAAAGTAGACACGAGAGGTAAGATTGTAAATAGATATATAAAGTCCTTGTCAACACTTTCTCGATCGCTAAACCCTGAATCCCAGAAACCACAAATCAAAACAAAAAACATACGACCCGAATTGATAACCTCCTCTTTTTTGAAGTCGGTTAAAAATGGATGATCTACCAACAATAAAGAATCATCAAAAATCATAATTTAACTGACCGAGCAATCGCTTAATAGATATGCAAAAGAAGTCGGTTAAAATAAACAGTGGTGCTGTAAAAGCAGGTTTAAGGGCGCCCATTGCTGTTGTAATTTCTCACGACCATAAGACCTCCAACTTGGCTTAACGACTACCTAATTATAGTGATGACCATAGTCTACTGCTTCTAAACAATGAAGACGCTGAAAATGAAACAACACAAATGGTTACTCATCCAGGGCCACTTCGTTTCTAACAAAAAATGAAAAAAAATCACTTCGCACTTGTAGCATGGACATGTCAATGTCAGAAAATTCGTCGCAAAAGACATCGACGTGTTGCTTTACACATCTTCACTTCTGGCATACGTTTTGTTACAAAATATAAAATTGAAGCTAAACCACTAAACCATTCTTTATAAAAAAACATGGGACCCCATTTCAGAGTATACCCTTTCAAATAAAAGAAGAATTTTCAAAATTGATTTATAAATGACCGAGTTCTGTTGTAACAAACATACAACCACTGAACCATTTCTTATAATAAAAAAATGGGACCAATTTCAGAGTATACCCTATCAAATAAAAAAAAAAATTTCAAATCGGTTCATAAATGACCGAGATATGAGGTAACAAACATACAAAAAAAAAAAAAAACATACGACCCGAATTGATAACCTCCTCTTTTTTGAAGTCGGTTAAAAAATAGTACAATAAAGAGAAGGAAAAGTTAACGCAGGAATTGGAGAAGAGATTGAAGATTTAAATGAAGAAAGGGTTTGAGAAAACTGAACAACAAATAAAGGACGAGAAATTACTGAAAGAAGGACTTTGTTTGATTTGGAGACTGAAAAAGAGAATGAGAATCACTAGTTAACTATATTTTAGGTAGTTTATAAACTATTTCTTTTGCTTATTTAACTTCAATTTCTATAGCTTATTAAAAATTAATGAATAAGGTACAACAAAATTTCTAATAATTATCTTTATTTTCACTAAATTAGAAATATTTTTAATTAAAATTTTTAATTAATATTGTTTTCATTTTTATTTAAAAGAAGATCTACTTTAGAGTGGAAAAGAGTCATTTGAAAATGTATATTATGGTTGAAAACTAATTAAATAAACGGTCGAATACCAAAACAGGTGGCCGAAGCCGACAGAAAACTGGCTAAATTACCTTGGCTAATGCTAAGCTATACTAAACTTCTAGGTACGCAGTGTGTAATGATAACCTATGATTAATAATTACTGATAATAATTCAAATACAAAAATCGCTGTTGTTGATAAAGAACCATTTATATAGTAGTAAATTTTATTCGCAATCACATTCAGCATTATTTTCTATCGACTGTAAACATATCATCATGTTTGCTAAGAAAATCGTGATTGTTACTGGTAGCAGTGCTGGTATTGGTGCAGTGACAGCAGAATACTTCGCCAAGGAAGGGGCCTCTGTTACTATCGTAGGAAGAAATGAAGAGAAACTGAAGAGTGTCGCTGCACAATGTGAAAAACTTGGTGCTAAGGTACTCGCCATCAAAGCTGACATATCAAAAGAGGATGAGGCTAAGACTATTGTCAAACAAACTGTCGACAAATTTGGTAAACTCGACGTGCTCGTCAACAATGCAGGCATCGTCAGGATTGCAAGGATAGATTCTGATGAGAGCAACGTGCTAGCAGTATACGATGAGGTAATGAACACAAACTTACGATCAGTCGTTCAAATAACTAATTTAGCTACTCCACACCTCAAAGCAAGTAAAGGGAATATTGTCAACGTGTCAAGTATATCAGCTAGGAAACTTCCAATGCCAGGCATGGGTGCCTATTCTATGTCAAAAGCTGGTATGGACCACTTTACACGCGCTACAGCAATTGAACTAGCTCCTTTCGGAATAAGAGTAAATTCTATTAATCCGGGACCGGTTATGACTGAAATCGCCAGTAGCTTTGCCCATACAATTCCTCAAGATATGGTAGCTAAACTGTCTCCTGAAAATACAACACTTTTAAATAGAATATCAGAATCTGGAGAAATAGCTGATATAATATTGTATGTGGCAAGTGACAAAGCCAGAGGCATCACCGGGTCGTGTTACGTGATTGATAATGGAATGCTACTAAAGTAAATATTTAAAACACGAAAGGTATTAGGAAGGTGATATAAAATTTAAAAAATTTAAATGAAGAGCAGCGAACGATAAACAAAACAGTGTGAGCTTCATGTGCTTCAAGTTTTTAATACAAATGTACTTTTAATGTATTGTTCAGTTATTTAAAGCTTATACTGCTTTTTGTCATTACAACATAATTTGTAATAAGGGTATTAATTAAAGTAATTAAGTTAATATAAGTGTGCGCTTCGTAAACACGAGGTAGTGGGTCCGAATCCGGTCCAGTACCAATGTGATTTTTTAAATCATATCACGTACTTTCTATATTTATCTTGGATATTTCAGACTGACGATGAAGATCATTTTTTTACTGATATAGTGAAGGCTAACGTGCTAGTTGTTTGCCATAATGTCTTTTAGAATGGTGTTCTCTACTCCAAGAATTGACTTAGGTACTGCTTACCTTCAGTCATGTGGAAGTAATTTTACTAATACATTTTGTCACTGTGTTTTACTAGTACATTTTGTCGTTGTCAGAGAATCAACTGGATTGCAACCTGTCCGGTTGCTTTTCGGGAGATACGGGTACGCTCCCCCGGCACCTCGAGCCTTCATTATCGCATACCCATACATCCGCGATATGAAGTCCCCGTCTTTCCTTCCCTCTCCTGACTATAGTGGTAGGGTCTAACCTAGACCCGCACGGGTTGGTACCACAATTCTACCTATTTCGGCCGTAACAGCAGCTAAGCGGTGTTTCGTACGAAGGGGTAAACAGCCGTTCCTGTGTTCCTATTTCCTTTTCCAATTGGGTGGCGAAGTTTTGGTGATGCTTGAGACGTGCGATGGTAAAAGTCTTGGCTTGTTCGTTGAGCGTGACGAGTTGACGCGGGGTCCAGGGAGACCCGATGGGAATGGTTATCCGTCGGCCACCTGCCAGTCAGTAGGGTACCTGAACCCGTGTGTATCCCGCAGGAAGGAACGCTTTTCACTCAACTCCCGGATTGGTCGGGTCCAACACACCGCTCTATCTTTGGGTATCACCTTGACTTCGCCTCCCAAATTACACCTCACCCTCACTCTCTCTACAAACCATGGCCATAAGAAAGAGAAAGAGCAACGTATTTACGGCGGACACCAAATCCACATTTAAAATGGATTTCTACAATATCAACCTTGAGTCGGCGCGGCCTGCCTTGCTCTTTTTAACGGAGACGCAGATATGTACCCCGGACGATATATCGTACCTTAAATACCCCGGCTACGAGTTGGAACATGCTATCCACCGGAAGGCTGGGGTGTGCGTTTTCGTACGGGGTGATATCTGCTGTCGCCGCCTTCGGGCCCTCGAACGCCGGGACCTATCAATATTATGGCTGCGGGTAGATCATGGGGGTCTTACCCGAATCTACTCGTGCCTTTACAGGTCTCCGGCCAGTGATATGGGAGTCACCCAAATAACCGAGAACGTCCAAGGGGGGATTGACCAAATATTGGAACAGCATCCGTCTGCGGAGGTGGTGGTCTTAGGTGATTTTAACGTTCACCATAAAGAATGGCTGAAGTCCCGGACCACTGACCTCCCGGGCAGAACTGTCTTCAATATGGCCTATGGCCTCTCTCAACTGGTAATGCAGCCCACCCGCATTCCAGACGTAGAGGGTCATGAACCTTCTCTGTTGGATCTTCTGCTGACTACTCACCCAAACGGCTATGGGGTAGTAGTCGATGCTCCACTCGGATCATCTGACCACTGCCTTATCCGTAGTAAAGCCCCTGTTGTGAGACCCGATCGCTCTTCGGCAACCGGGTCTCGCAGAGTCTGGCGATATAGCTCAGCAGATTGGGATGGGCTGCGTGAATTTTTCGCGTCCTACCCATGGAAGCGGCTCTGCTTCTCCTCTGGCAATGTGACCCGACACATGTGTGGACTGCATTACCGATACGGTGCTTCAGGGGATGGAAATATTCATCCCCAATGCAAAAATCCCGGTCGGCGGTCGCAGTCGCCCCTGGTTTAATAAAACCTGCAGGCAGGCGACGCACCTCAAGCAGTCCGCAAATAGGGCCTGGAACAGTGCTAGGCAACGCCAGGACCCGCGGGTCAGGAAAGAGAAGCAAAAGTTCAATGCCGCTTCCAGATTCAACAAGAAGGTTATCGCTGAGGCCAAAGCAGAACACGTTGCCAGAATTGGCGAGAGGCTAGAAAGCTATCCTTCAGGGAGCCGTGCATTCTGGTCTCTCGCCAAGGCCGCCCAAGGCAACTTCTGCTCGTCCAATCTCCCGCCACTGCACAAACAAGACGACATACTGGTCCATAGTGCAAAGGAAAAAGCCGACACTCTAGGCCAATTCTTTGCCTCGAACTCGACTCTAGACGACGGGGGACTCACACCACCTACATCTCGCGGTGTGAAAGCTCAATGCCGGAAATCCGCATCACTCAACGCGCGGTCAGGCGAGAGCTCAGGCTCCTAGATGTCCACAAGTCGAGTGGACCAGATGGCGTCCCCGCAGTGGTTCTGAAGACGTGCGCCCCTGAGTTGACTCCCGTTTTAACGCGCCTTTATCGTCTCTCTTATAACGCTAATAGGGTTCCATCTTCGTGGAAGGTAGCTAACGTCCACCCGATCCCTAACAAGGGTGACCGGTCGGACCCGTCAAACTACAGACCGATAGAGATAACATCCTTGCTGTCCAAGGTTCTGGAACGAGTTATCAACTCCCAACTCCTGAGGTACCTTGAGGAGCACCAGCTGATAAGCGACCGCCAGTACGGTTTCCGACATGGTCGGTCAGCTGGTGATCTTCTCGTGTACCTCACACACCGTTGGGCAGAAGCTTTGGAGGGCAAGGGTGAAGCTCTGGCTGTCAGCCTTGATATTGCCAAGGCGTTTGACAGGGTCTGGCACAAAGCACTTCTATCGAAGCTACCATCCTATGGAATCCCCGAGGGACTCTGCAGATGGATCGCCAGCTTCCTGGATGGTCGGAGCATTAGGGTCGTTGTTGATGGTGCTTGCTCCGATACCATGATGGTTAATGCTGGCGTACCACAAGGCTCAGTGCTTTCCCCAACGCTGTTTATTCTGCATATCAATGACATGTTAACCATTGAGAACATGCATTGCTATGCAGATGACAGCACGGGTGACGCGCGGTACACTAGCCAACAGAATGTCCCTCGGAGCTCCGTGCATGAGAGACGGTTACAACTTGTGTCTGAAGTTGAGGGCTCTCTCGGGCGGGCTCTCGAATGGGGTGAGAAGAACTTAGTTCATTTGAACCCCACGAAGACACAAGTATGCGCGTTCACTGCGAAGAAGGACCCTTTTGTTATGGCGCCTCAGTTCCAAGGAGTTTCTCTCCGTATCCTCGATGATATTGGGATCCTCGGCGTTCAAATATCCAGCAAGGTCCAATTTGGGAGTCATTTTGAAGACAAAGCCAAACTGGCGAGCAAAAAGCTGGGCGCCCTGAACAGAGCCAGACGGTACTTTACGTCATCTCAACGGCTCGTGCTATACAAAGCACAAGTCCGACCGCACGTGGAGTACTGTTCTCACCTGTGGGCAGGAGCCCCCAAATACCAGCTCGACCCACTTGACTCCCTCCAACGGCGAGCTGTTCGAATCGTCGACGATCCCAATCTGACTGACAAATTAGAGTCACTGGAGCAGCGGAGGGACTTTGGCTCTCTATGCGTGTTCTATCGTATGTTTAACGGAGAGTGCTCTGAGGAACTGTTTGACTTGGTGCCATCGTCTCCTTTCTATCATCGCACCACTCGACATCGCAGCAAAGTTCATCCATACTACCTGGACACGATCTCGTCTAGCACGGTTCGTTTTCAGCGTTCATTTCTCCCACGTACGTGCAGGCTCTGGAACGAGCTACCAGCTGCGGTGTTTCCCGAGCGCTATGACATGTCCTTCTTCAAACGAGGTTTAAAGAGAGCATTAATATCACGGTAGGCAGCGGCTTCGCGGAGCCCCTGGCATTGCAGAAGTCTATGAGCGACAGTTACCACTTACCATCAGGTGGGCTGTTGGCTCGTCTGCCACTGTAGGCAATAAAAAAAAAAAAAAACTGTTATCACATTAGGCAAATCTCAATAGCCATCGTGAACAATTGAAACACCAAAGTATCGTATAGGTAATTGTATTTTTTTTGTACTTGTAAAAATATTAATTTTTTTATCATCTAATTAATTAAAAGAAATCTAAACAACATAATCATGGTGACGATATAACTATTGACTCACTATATAAGCGATATCTAGACACCTGCTTGTGTTTAGTTCCAACCATCTCATAAATTAGCGTCTTTTAAATCACTATAGTTTCTCTCTGTTCTCTGTCAATAATAAAGATATCAAAATAAGAATGTATGAGATTGTTTATATTTGAACTAAATGTTCATTATTACCCACTCAGTTTGGTGCTGGCTAAAAATATGATGAGAAACAAAACACTGCAGCTATTAATACTGTAAAATCTTATTCGTCTTATTCGTGCACTCTTGGCAGAGTGGTCGTGGTTATGGGTGAATCCCCACAAATGGCGCTCCTTGCTATGCGTCTCTATTCGGCTCTATTTGAGGCGTTGTGAGAGCAGTCAGACATGGTGGTGTTAGTGAACCACCACTGAAACTCTTGCCCTCTACTCTACCTTGGACTACAAGTCGCTCCATCGAGTCTTATTTACTGTATGAAAAATGAACAGCGCCCCTGATATTCACTGTGAGAATAACGTTTTCAAAAATTGTACGTTGATAGACCGCATGTCATTAACTCACAATAATGCTACAGGCATTAGTTACTGCATATTTTTTATTTAATAAAATATACTAATGAATAGAGAACTCAAGAAATATCTCTGGTAATGTTTTATTGTACAATTAATCATTATGAAAGATGGAGATGCAGGATCGATTGTATCAAAAACTGATGGCATCAATCCAGTGGGACATTTACTGACACACTGTATTGAACTGGGTGAACCATTTAGCAGTAAGCCTAGCAAATAAATTAAGTGTATTTCTAACATGACAACGAGTTTTAAGTAATATCATAGGTTAGAATTAATATTTCTACAGGCGCTCTAGAAGAATTTTATTTGTTTTGTAAGTTACTTACCTTAATGTGGTACTTACAAGCTTAGTTATGCATTGTTAGGATTTACTTACATATTGCCTTGATTGTCATACATTTTAGAATATAAACAATACTTACCCTTATTTAGGAAACATGTACTGTATCAAATTATAATTATCAAAGTAGACGTTATAATTTATTTGTTAATTAATTTAATGATGATTAGATTAATTTTAATAGCTTCAATTTATTATTACTTTAATAAGTTACTGATCTGGATCCATGAAGATATCGTTGGGTTCGGTCGTCATGGCAACGTAATAACATAGAGGAAATTTCTAGAAAAATGCAGGGCAATGGATGTCTAACGATATTAATATTAATAAATGTAAAGTTTGAATAAATACCAGTGTGAATTGAATCGTTACAAGTTTTATTTCTACCTGACCTAAAAGTATTTAGTTGACTGCCTCTGTGGTTCGGTGGTACTGTGTATGGACTGCCACGCAGAGGTCGCGGGTTCGATTCCCGCTCAGTGCAAATATTTGTGTGCATGAACATGTCTATTTGCATTGGTCTGGGTGTTTCTATGTATAATATGTATGCATTTAGAAAAAAAAAAAGTATTTAAGTATGTATATGCGGATATACATACTTAAATACTTTTTTTTTTGAAATGCGGATTCTAGAACCCATAACACAAGCATATAATATGCTTACTTTGGGTCTAGATGGCGTTGTGTGTAGTTGTTGAAATATTATTATTATTATTATTATTATTTCCTTTATTCATATTTTTTCATATTTATTACATTTTCAAATATATACTTATAAAAACCAAAAATACACATTTAAAAATATAAAAAATAGATTACCACCGGCAACGAGACAAAGTCCAAGCTACCGGCGGTTAGGGCTCCAGAGAGAGGAACCTCCTAACAATACGTGCCGTGTCGAGCAGCACTGCCTTCTGGATCTGGCCCTTGACCCATCCACCTAATGCGAGCCTCTTTAGGTGTTGGTCGAGGCTCTTTGCTATTAAACCATTTACGGTAACGACTATCGGCACAATGACAGCAGAATCCACATCCCACATGTCAACAATCTCATGGGCTAAATCAAGATATTTTATTTGCTTATCTTTCTCAGCCTTCATGAGATTCTCGTCATGAGGGACGGTAATATCAACTATCATTGCAAGGCGTTCGGATCGATCCACCACCACGATATCAGGCTTGTTAGCTATAATAGTCCTGTCTGTGATGATGGAGCGATCCCAATACAATGTCACGCGACCATTTTCGAGAACCGGCTCTGGGTTGTATCTGTAGTACGGTACCTCGACATCTAGAAGATTGTATCGCAGAGCAATTTGCTGGTGGATGATCCTGGCTACTTGGTTATGTCTGTGCAAGTACTCTCCGTTAGCAAGACGCGAACAGCCGGAAACAATATGCCTGAGGGATTCACCAGGGCGATGACATGCCCGACATATGTCAGTAGTGCCATCCCTCAAGATATATTTCCGGTAGTTGTTCGTCATGATAACTTCATCAGCAATTGCACAAACAAACCCTTCGGTTTCTCCAAAAAGATCACCGAAGCGTAGCCAGGCAACGGAAGCAGCACGGTCTATATCAGGCCCATGTAAGGCTCGATAGAACCGTCCGTGAAGCTCCTTGCTCTGCCATACCATTCTACGGTCATCCACACTGAGTACTACAGGCCTGCGCCAGTTCTCTTTAGCCAGGGCAAGCGGGGTAAGTCCACTATCCACTGCAACCATATCACGATGCACACCCTCGCCCATCTTGTGAAAATAGTCTCTAAGGTTGCATATCTCGCGATTGTGGAGGGTTTTGGCATTTAGAAAGCCGCGGCCCCCACATTTTCGCGGGATATACAACCTCATGACGGATGAACGTGGATGGTGCATACGGAATGCTGTTAATAATGTGCGGACTCGCCTATCCAGGGCATCCAATTCAGTCTGTGTCCACTTGAGTATGCCGAAGGAGTACATAAGAAGAGGCATGACCCAACCATTACAGGCGCGCACCTTGTTGCCGCCTGATAAGTGACTTTTTAATACTCTTTTAAGGCGGCTGAAAAAGCGCTCCTGTAATGATTGTTTCATATCTGTCTCTCTAATGCCCAGCGACTGCGACATACCCAAGTATTTATAGGCGTCAGCGATTAGAAGTGACCTAAGATGAGTAGAATCAGATAGCTGAATTCCATCAGATTCGACTACCCTGCCTCGCTTTACATACATGACTGCACACTTGTCCACTCCGAAAGCCATGTTGATAGAATTACTAAAGTTTTCAGTTACCTTCAGTAACTCTTTCAGCTGGGGTTCAGTTGGCGCAATTAATTTAAGATCATCCATGTAAAGCAGGTGGGATATTATCTGACCACCTCTACGCAGCCTATAACCTAACCCTGAACTCTCCAGTATTGAGCTAAGAGGGTTCAGTGCTAGGCAAAACCATAAGGGACTCAGACTGTCACCCTGGAAGATACCCCACCTAATCCATAGCGGTTCGTTAACACCTGGGGTTTGTCGACACTCTGGATAGGTAAGGACCGTTCTCCATTGCCGCATGCATGTCTCCAAGAAGGTGCGTATTGTAAGGTTTATTTTATATAATTCCAGCACCCTCAGGAGCCATGAATGCGGCACGGAATCGAATGCCTTCTTATAATCTATCCAGCATGTCGCCAAATCCTTCCGGTTGCGGCGAACCTGCTGGCTAATAGTCGCGTCGATAAGGAGGAGCTCCTTAGTACCACGGGCCCCTTTCCTACATCCATTCTGAGAAATTGACATAACCGAATTAAACTCAATATGTTTAGTAATTTTGGTTCGCAGAATGGATGTAAGAAGTTTATAGACCGATGGTAAACATGTAATCGGTCTATAATTACCGGGTTCCGTAGTGCTACCTGTCTTATAGAGCAGGTGAGTATAACCTGTCGTTAGGAACTGTGGTAGCAATCCACTTTCCAGTGCAGACTGAAATTGAGATGCCAATCGAACATGTGAGCTACGTAGCCATCTCAGCCAGAAGTTGTGCAGTCCGTCCATTCCCGGTGACTTCCAGTTAGCCATAGGACGGACTGCATCAGCTACATCTTCAGCTGTGATGACTACGCTATCCATTTCTGCAATTTGCTCACATGCTCGCTTGACATCTCGTATCCAGTCACCTTCAGAGTGGCTGACTGGTACCGACCAGATGCTACTCCAAAACTCTCTTGTTGCAGTAGCATCCGGCAGCTTACCATCATGGGTCTCAGAATTTGATTGCTCCCAGCTCCTATATACCCACCTTTGGTCCTTTTGAAATATGCGGTTGATCTTAAATCGATCCACTCGTTTTCTATATCTGCCAATTCGGTTAGCCCATGCATATACCTTCTGCTTTAGGAAGTCGATGCGCTCTGTGACCTGAGATAAATAGTCGTGGGGACTAACTCCCGTCCCCGAGAATGCTTGGTTCACAAAGCGCATCACTCTCGGACGTGTATTTCCATTCCTAAAGCAGATTAGCTTGCCAATAAGCACCCTTGCTCTAGCAATACGCTGTTCAATCCTGTACTGCCAGACTGGCGCAGAAGTCCTGCGTGGCATAGGGGTGTCAGCAGCTGGAAAGTTGACACCCGCCAATCGATACACTGCGACAGCCGCACAATACAGAATTGAATGCGTATCACTCAGACTTTGACTTTGATTGAAGTAGTCCGGTAGAAGTGAGTCAAGGGTACTTACTAGCATTAGGTTCTTTCTATGCATCGGTAACCGAGGCAGCCGTGGTCTAAATTGTTGAGGTGCGAATCGATAATTGTCAATCGCACATTTCAAAGCGTCCCAAACCTCCTCATTGCATTGAGTGTCTACAATAGGAGCGCTGTCATCTCCATCCATGCTATTAACATTCTGCATTTGTGGCAGAGTCCGCGGAGTATTAGTTTCATTCTGAGCTCCTTGGGTGGAGATGGCAGCGGTAGATTGCACACACTCTAAGCGCAGCCCATCAAGTACAGTATCATCCAACATTCGACAGCGTTGGATGGCCCGCACTTGATCCGACAATCGTTGAGCTGTAACATTGGTAGATGGTTCAAGATCCTGAAACAAAGCAAGCATTCGACAGCGATACGCAGTGAGGTTGGTTCCTCCCTCAGTTGCCGCAAAATATGCGCGCATGACGTTCTCATTTGTTGTCGAGGACCATCGCATGCGCTGCACATTACCGCCGGCAGCGAGGACCCTGTTCGCAGCCGGTGGGCCGCGGGATCCCAAGCAGGCCGGTGGTCGGCCTCTCCCCCGCCGACGCATAGGTGTTGGCGACGTCGCGTCGGAGGGGAGAAAAACTCATCGCTTGATGTTATTTTATTATTATTATTATTATTAACTTTTATCTACATATCAAGATAAAATTGCTTATACATAGATACGAGTACACTTTAATGGTTAAGGCAAAGTGCATATATTTGTATGTGTGGTGGATAATCTACGAAATCAGTGCATCTATTTGAAATATTCTTTTACATATTTTAATTTTGCTCTTCTTTCTTAAACTGTTACAATCTACAACATGGAACCACCCTCATCGCATGCCATCGCAGCAGTGAGAAATGACTAAGAGAATGCTGAGAATGAAGTAGCAGTATACTACGGTAACTAGGTCGTCTACCAAACGTAGTGGAGAATGCATTTTTACATGAACGTATTTTTGTGTCGAAATTTGGTTCTCAGAGTGACCACCGAAAGCGCTTTTCCTCTACATGTGTACAGTACTTAATAAAATCGTTAGTTCGGATTTTTCTATCAACCTACTAAGTCTAAAAGCAAAAATGCAAGGCATGATTATCATCAGGCAGAGTGGAGTAATTTTTAATAGGATAATTAAAAAATAAAGAAAAATAAATTCTCAGTAAACCAAACGATGCGATGTTAAATCTTATAATCTTGGCGGCTAGTTGAGTTCAGTTGACGGGAAATAATACGATGTGTGAACTTGACCTTGTGATAATGTACAGATAATATACATTTTGTTCAAACTTTCTAATATCATGTTGTCATGCATTTATAGCGCTCATCGGTGATTGCCTATCACCGGCTTGGAGGTATAAATAAAATTAGAAACCTAAAATATAATATTTTAATAAACACACTTTTAAATTGAAAAATACTTAATAACATTGTCGACAAGAAATAAAATGTTTCTCATTTTCTCATGGTAACACAATGTTAGACACTACATTTACAGTTAATGTTCTTAATCTTTTTTTTTATTACTTTATCTTGATGATATCGTCGAAACAAATGTTTACATAAGGCTCATACCATTGTCAATAACATATGTACTGCCAGTAATACCCTTAGCTTTATCACTGGCCAAATATACGATCAAATTCCCGATTTCCTCAGGCTCTGAACTTCTTCCAAGAGCAGTCACGTTGGCGTTTTCTTCTTTAACACCTTTAAGATTTGCATTTGATAATATATTTGTTAACACGGGTCCTGGGTTAACGGCGTTTACTCTGACCCCTGATGGTGCAAGCTCTATAGCTGCTACGCGAGTAAAAGAGTCCACTCCAGCCTTAGATATAGTATATGCAGGGTATTCACTTCCTCGCTGTGGTAATATACTTGCTATACTTGATGTGTTGACCACACCACCTTTGGTCTTGATCAAATACGGAACAGCCAAGGTTGTCATTTGAACTATAGAACGGAGATTAGTGTTCAACACTTCATCGTAAGTTTCCATTATGTCTCCAGTTAATATTTTTCCTTCTCTGACGATGCCTGCGTTATTCACTAGAACGTCAAGTTTGCCGAATTTAGAGATTACTTTTTCAATAGCAATCTTGACATCTACAGCATTTGAAACGTCTGCTTTGATCACTAGAACTCTTTTGCCGAATTGCTTGCACATTACACCAGTTTCGTTGACCGATTTTTCATTCCAGTCGATTATGACTACATCGGCTCCCTTTTCAGCAAATAGTATTGCTGCTGCCCTTCCTATTCCTGAACCTGATCCTGTGACAATCACGACTTTGTTTTCGAAATCCATTTTTTATTTATATTTCGCACGGTTTACCGAGAACTTGTGAACAATACCGACTAAAACAACATAGTAACGTGTAATTCCTTTCCGAGTGGTATTTTATCAGCTGTGATAATTTGAACATTGTTGATTCGACCTTAGTGCTATCTTTTACCTACTATGCTAAATATGAAGTGATGATATTGGTACTGTACACTGGAATAATATAGTTTGCAATAATTAGTATTTAAGTTTTTGCTGCCGGCACCATCGCATACGGACCACAATCACCATGATTTCGACGGATAATTACACCCTCACTTTTTTTTTGTTCTTACCACCATTCTCTGGTTTCTCGCGGTTGGCCATGTTTTTATAATGTTATTTCTGCATAATGCTGCATATAGGTGATGCAGAGACATATCGAAGTAAAAAAAACATTAAATTGTTTCATATTAATCAAAAAGAGTCTAATCACTAAAACATAAACAGCATTTTAACAGAAACACAGTTTGTAGAAGTCGATAAAATAAAATTTAAATAACAGGATAACGAGATTACATTGATATTTAATGACATGGTGCAACAATATTCTATTACTATTTTTAATTAGAATCACTTTATTGTTATGGTAAGTAGTACAATAGTAAAAGATTGCATCCAAACCAAGGGCGTTCAAAGAAATCATAGTTTAAAATATCATACTATAAGTAATTGTAAGCTATTAAGTACTTTAATTTTGCCTATATCATTAACATCTTGCTAGTGCTATAAAGCGTCTCGATTTTCTTCTTTTTCTCTGTTCTTCTTAATACCATCTCATAACAGTTAATAGTATTTTTAACGTGATAATATATGTTTTTTAAATTAAAAACTATTTCTTTAAGCTGGTTATTATTAAACAGAATTTATCAAACTAAAATTAGACCACCCTTTACTTTTAGTTACCATATCTGTTCTGTAATAATTTTAAAACATAGATAAGATTTAATGGGGTGTCTATGTCACATAAAACTTTATTTGTTTAGACATTTAGTTATCACTGTTCAAAATTACTTCATTTAAAGTAAACCTCAGCTGACAGAGAAATGTCCTTCTTAAATAAAACCGTATTAGTGACAGGATCTGGTTCTGGCATGGGAGAAGCAACAGCGATACTGTTCGCTAAAGAAGGTGCTGATGTAGTCATAGTCGACTGGAATAAACAAACCGCTAACAACACTGCTGAAAAGTGCGAAAAGTTTGGCAACAGAGTGTTAGTAGTTAAAGCAGATATTTCCAAAGATGACGACGCAAAAATTGTAATTGATAAGACAATTAATAAATTTGGAAAACTCGATGTATTAGTAAATAATGCAGGCATTATTCGACCTGGCAAACTGTTATCCGGTAATATAATGGACAATTATGACTTAGTGTTGAACATTAATCTTCGTGCAGTGGTACATTTGACAAGCTTGGCTGCCCCATATTTGGTAAAGACTAAAGGATGTATAGTAAATACATCGAGTATTGTGAGTACTATGATACAAAGAGGAGGTGATAATATACCTTATACTATAGCTAAAGCTGGTGTGGACTCTTTTACTCGTCTATCAGCTTTAGAGCTTGCACCATCAGGAGTAAGAGTGAACGCTGTCAACCCAGGACCAGTTTATACAAACATCTTGAAAAATTCAGGAATGGAAGGTGGTTTTGATGAATGTGCTGAACTATACACGGCTTTGAAAAGAAGTGCGAATCCCAGTGAGATAGCTGATCTAATTGTTTATTTGGCTAGTGATAAATCTAAGAGTATTACAGGTAGCACCTATGCTATTGATAACGGTATGAGTCTTGTATAATAAAATATATTCGTAGTTATACGTAAAGTTGTAAAGATGCTTCTATGTTATATAAAGTTTATAAGTTGATAGTGTATTTTAATAATTTATGATAAAGAAACCATCGTGGAAAAAGATAAATAATAATTTTGAATTTGTAAAAATATATTTTGAACAAAGGTGATGATTAACATAAACATTTGAATGTTTGCTGACTACTTACTGCTGTTTGCTGACTGTTAACTGAATGTTTGCTGACTGTTAAGACTACTAACGGTAGTATTGGTCTAATTTTTGAAATTCTTGCTCCAATAGAAAGAGACATTAACCCTGAATGCTAGCTTTACTTATAATAAGATAGTAACATGTTTTAATAGATATTTATTGGCACTTTTATTTTATTTAACGGTTAATTCATGATTGTACTAAATAGTCTAAACTAGTATTATAAAGATAAAAGATTAGATTTTTTGTATGTTTGTAATGGATAAACACAGAATGTATGCAACCAATTTTAAAAATTATTTCACCTATAGAAAGCTACAATATCAGTGAATAGCTGGCAACAGCTAGTTTATTTTAAAAGCACATTTTTGTTCTACAAATGAGTGATGGATTTTTTGTAAATGATGGTGCATAATCTAATCTTTGCTTATCTCAAGTGTTTATTAAAAATAAAGGCACGTATTTGTATTTTTTTTTTTAAATGTTACTTTAATATGCATTACAATAGCAAATATAAATTACAATACTTTATATACTTGTGCTAATCTACTATACTATACTATTTTATAAAGTAGAGGAATTTGTTTGTTTGAACGCGCTTATCTCTGGCACTACAAGTCGGATTTGAAAAATTATTTTGCCTATGTTAGCCCAGTTCTCAAGGTAAATTATAGGCTATGTAACATCACGCTACTGGCAACGGGAGCAGAGCTGTTCGCAAAGACGCGGGTAAAACCGCGACGTCGAAACCTAGTAATGAATAAATTACTTATATAGAAAGTGAAAGCTTGATTTACTTGAAACTACTACTATTTGCATTAAATCCAATCATGATCTGTTCAAACAACTCTTAACGTGGTAAACGTTTAGATTGCGTCAACGTAAAAACAACTCGCACTCGACACCCTATTCGACGAAAGTTAGTGCGACAGATTGTTTTCGCGACAAACGATAGAGCGACAGAACTTTTAACCGATAAACGATAGTGCGTCTCAACTTTCGCTCCGACTAAACCGCATTAAATGTTGTGGTAAATATTTAGTGCGATTATGTTAATAAACCAATAGTAGACATTCGTAAGAAGTATATAAAAAGCTGCGGTGTGTGTGTAAAAAGTGGTGGCCACCATTCCAAAAGTCATCGTCTTAAACTGCTGGTATGGTGGCCTCAGTACCGTCTTTACCATAAGGGCACACAGGGCACGTGCCCGAGGCCCACAACCTCAGGGGAGGCCCAAAGGACCCACAATTTTTTTTACACATTTATTCTCAAATCTACTTTTGTCGGGTACATTACATTTTCATCACAAAAAAAGTCGCAGCTCTAAATCAAATAATCGAAATATTTCCTAAACTTAGATACCTAAGTACTTATTTTTACGGTTGAAAAATGAAAATGTAAAGATTTTTTTTCGTTCACCCATACGCACTTAGTCCAGTCAGTGGATTGTTTTATCTGTAAAGTTGGGGTGTTCTAAAAATTAGAAAGTTTATAGATTTGGATGTGCTCTTTCCGAATTCCTACTTTGGTACCTCATTGTATCTCTGCCGCTCGCGAGTCGCTTCCCCATATTGGAAGTAAAACCCAGTTTTTTGATTGTATCTCTTTTCAGGCTCATTTCACGGTGAAAACATGTATAAAACTAGAAAAATTGCCTACAATTTATGTACTCATTGAAATTGTTTTCGTAGTTTCAACAGTTTTGAAAATACGTCAAAATTTATAAACAAACCAATTTTCGGAAAAGTTTCCAAGGAAAAAAGTGAAAAGTCATGGATTTCTAATGTTGAGATTACATGCTGGATGTAAGTATAAAATTAAAATTGCTCTTCTGGTAGAGTTGTCACAAGATATTTAAAAACAATTATCAAAGAACTCAATTCAGCAAAGTACCTAGTACTAGTACATGATATATGATATAGTAGCACATGATATAGTACATGATACCTAGTACATGGGACCTAGTACATGATATAGTAGCGTAGATTCTACGCCAGATCTATCACGTTGACCTACTCATTTTCACTAAAAAAAGTGCGTGCTACAGCGTGCTGCTTGACGTATTTTTATTTTTACTGCATATCAATGATAGTAAGTTGTCCATCGACGTTTTATTGTTATAGAGACGACAGCACTGAGGATACGTTATACGGGCTGGGCGATTATACCCTGGTTTCATTGTGCATTGTGTAGAAAAGTCGAGAAAGGCTTGTCTGAAATCAAGAGCACTCTGCAGTCTTCGATCCGATTACCAAAAAACAGTCTGCGCGTTCACTGCTAAGAAAGCTCCATTTGTAGTCACTTGAGCTCGGTGTACTCAATAGGGCGAAGCGGTATTTCGGGGCAAAGACTGTTGATTTACAAAGCTAAAGTTTGTGCCAACACGGATTACTATTCCTATCTTTGGGCGGTAGCACCTAGATATCAGCTTGGACCACTAGACCCTTGTCGAGAAACGTTCTGTAAAAACTATAACAATTCCAAGCTTCTAGACGGTATTGAATCATTAGGCTTAGGGTGAGACTTTAGGATGGTGCAAACGGTCACTTTTTATCATCGCACTTTCTGTCATCGATTGAGAGTTCATCCTTATACACTAAAAACTCTTAGGTGCCGTACAGTGAGGTTTCAGAGAAACTTTTGCCCTGGTACAATAAGGTTGTGGAATGCACTCTTCGTCAAGATTTTCCCGAGAAACTACAACACTGGCAGGCGCGTCTAGCGTTTCACCACCTCTCTGTGTGCAACCGCATTTTGTTTGTATTGCTCGTCGATTTCGCCGGATGCTGTTGCGTTCTCTCTCTTTCCCGCTCTTTTTTTGAGTGACAGAAAAGTATAGAAACATAGGAAAATGCGATTCCTTGCCGTCATAGGTGGTTCAATCTTAATGCCCTTTCTTTACTTTCAAAAGGGCTCCATGTTCTTAGGTGCCCTGGGGCCACAGCATAGCTTAAGACGGCCACCATTATGGCCGCCGGGAATGTGGTAGGGGAAGGGAATGAGAGAAGTAAGGAAAGAGAAAAGAGGGGAAGTTGGGCCTCCGGCGCTCTCACTCACCGAACGAAACGCAGTAGTACGGATACTACTACTCTTACGTCGATCTTCTATGAGTGGGTAGTACTTCCCCGCTCGATCCGGCCCATTCATGCTGAAACCAGCGTGGATCTACTATCTGTTAATGGCGTTATGTGTAGTTGTTGAGATCATATTATTATTAAATAAATATTGATGAATCGTTTATATAATTTTCTTGTAGATTACATTATATCATCGTAGGTAATTTTTATTAGAGAACAGTGAGTATAATGTTATAGTTCAAGCGATAACCGGAGTACCACAGAATAGATTGTTTCCATAATAAGTTACATAATTATTTTATTATGTCACTGTGTATTTTTTTTATGCTAATGATCTCATCTTTATTGCCTATCCCTGTCGATTTTAATATGTTGCCTAAAGAGCAAAAACTAGCTGCAAATCAGTGTTGTGCTACACATCCTATAAATGCAAAAGTTTGTGTATCTGTTTGTTACTACTTAGCGCCTATACGGCTAACGGTAAGTACATAGATTCGTGCCTGAGACGGACATAGAATACTTTTTATGAGGATCTAGTACGTCGAGTCGAGTCTAGTAGATCGTGATAGTACATCCTATATACTGAGCAGTATTATGCACATAGCTTTAATTGTATTTCTTGTTGTTTTTATTAACGCATATAAAATATTTTAATTTAAACAACAAAAAATGTGTGCAACAAAAAATTTTGTTTACCATATTGATATACTGTAAAGATCACAGTCTTGTTGATGATCGAACCTTTAGTAATGTGATATATTATCTTTGATAAGCAGTAGACAAGTTTTTAATTTTTACAATTTAAATACCTTATCATTTTCTTTACAAAAATTAAACCCGAACTAACAATAATATTTGAAATTGTTTACATTCGATAACTTGTTTGTCTAGTGTAGTTATAAATAACGTAATATTAGATAACACGTCGTGACCTCAAAGAGTTGTGTATAGATACAAAACACGAGCTTAGTAACAACTCCATGGTTCTTATCAAATGTTCTACAATATCCTTATAGGAACTGCTAAGGACCCTAATAACCCTGCTAAAGACCCGAAATATTACAATTTTATCTCTTTTTTAACTTCTTCTTCTTCATAACGAGTGGTTAGTGGTCAACCTAGTGTCAGGATTTGTTCAGGTTGCCCATAACTTATTATACAGGCATCCGACTTGACCTAACGACTGTTATCAACTTGGTGACAACCGGGACCGACTTTTAACTAAAATATACCTACTTACAAACTTTCTAAAAGAAACTCTCCGAACTATAGTGAAAACCGTTCATTAAACTGCATTGTGAAATTTAAAAAAGTTAGAAGGAAGAAAACAGCAGTTTTGATTAATCAGAAATCCTACCCAGACCTGGTATATATATATTTATAAAAAAACTAAATAGTTCAATTCACTTTTTTTTATTGCCGATACTGGCAGACGATCAAAGAGCCGACGTGGTGGTAAGTGGTAACTGTCGCTCACGGATGACTTATATATAGGCCCTAGCATTGCTCCTGCAATGGCAGGGACTTTGCAAAGCCGCTGCCAACCGTGAAGGGACTGGGGTAGGTAAAAGAATTGAGGGAGATGAGGAAAAAAGACACTCTGACACTTTCCAGATTTACTATAACTAATCTAATATTTTCAATTTCAATTTAAATGTTTACTACTATTATTAATATAGTTTACTAAAAATATACACTGAATATGAACATAAGTTTCCAGATTTGAATTGTAAACAATAATGATAAATTAATAATAACAACAATACTTCACGGTTTTTAAGATTTGCAATAGTTAATGTTTTACATCAGCAATGGTAGTGTATGTGAATCTTCAATGTACCTTATACTTAGAAATAAATGATATAATATTCTATTCTTTCTCTAACTAATTCGCTTTTATTTCTTTTGTTTATTTTATAAGATTTACCGTCCTTGCTTTTATAATAGGTAGGTTTAATAGTCACAGCAACATTTTAAAAGTTGTGCATTTCAATTTTAATTAAAATCATTATAATAAAATAGATGATCACATTCGATCAAGTCACTTACCTCCAGTTTCTTAAAGACTGATCAACGAAAAATTAACTAATCACCTGCTAAATCTCATGTAGGTAAAGTACCAATTAGGTTGTTAAAATCAAGGATAATTAGTTTAATTTGATGTGATGTATGTGGAACTCCTTCTTCATTAGATATAATGTAGAAGGAGTTACATTGTGTCAATGAATTGTTTTGGCTTTTAACAAGTTGTATAAGGGAGACAGTATCGTACCACAATTTTGAATAAATTTGCTACAATACATCACCATACCTATAAAAGCCCACCACTCTGACACATTCGATGGCGCCGGAGTACCTACAATCGCTATAACCTTGTCTAAATAAGTATGTAACTAATTAGATCAAAATAAACTAATTATTTATGCTTTTAGCATGCTTTTAGGTACTTCAAATGAGATTTAACAGTTGATTAATAAATTTTTCGTTGATCAGCCTTTCTGAAACTGGGAGTTAATCTTTTAGTGAAGTTGTCAAAACCCCATGTTACTAATAGTCTAGTGATTTTCTATGAAATACACACAATCTACAAATGTCTGACCTTACAATTATTATATAACAGACACAAATACATAATATTTAAATAATAATAAAGTGAACGAGAAATACCAGTTTCTTGTTAAAACAAAACATGGAATTTTCCTAAGTTTAATAGCCTATAAAATTACTTCGAATCACAATGTTACCGACAACACTTCGAAGAAGTTATACTTTCATTTAATACTTTCTCTGTTAAGCTCATATTATGTTTAAGCTAACAATAATATAAAATTGTCTAATTAAAGTAACATATTGTGACATGTTACCATATTCAGATAATTTTATTAAAACAATTTTTAATAATAAAATGTTGTGGATCGCTCATGACAAATTTAATATACGTTAACATAATACTAGTCACACAATACAATAAGAAATAGAATCCTCCTTTCAAACATTTTGTTTTTGTTTCGACCTTTTTTAATGTAAAACAATCTAATTTATTTATTTACCAACACAGAAACTATAGTTAATATATTATATATTATAATAATACATTACACTTCAGAATTAAACAAGTCATTATCCTTAATTCTTAACCAAAGTGCCATTATCTATAATGTATTCTGCGCCAGTAATACCCTTAGCTTTATCACTGGCTAGAAATACGATTAAATCGCCAACCTCCTTTGGTTCAGACACTCTGTTCAGTTTCAAATACTCCTGCGTTTCCTCCCAAGTGTTTTCACAGCCTGCCTTCTTCAAAATATCAGTCCGTGTTGGTCCTGGACTAACGGTGTTAACTCTCACATCAACAGTTGACAGTTCCAAAGCAGCTCCTCGAGTAAAATGGTTTAGCGCGGCTTTCGAAAGGCAATAAGGAAGGTACACAGGATATCCAAGCATAGATGTACCAAATATACTTGATATATTCACAATATTACCTTTCGTCTTAATAAGATGTGGTGTTGCTAAGCTCGTTAGTAATAATACAGAACGAAGATTTGTGTTCATAACTTTATCATAATCCTTCATCAAATTTCCTGCGAGAATCGACCCGAATTCAACTATTCCCGCATTATTAACTAAAACGTCGATTTGACCAAATCTCTCAATTGCTTTCTCTACTATACTTTTCACATCTTCATCATTGGTCATATCTCCTGTCACGAAGATAATTTTAGCACCAATATCTTCACATATTTTAGCGACACTTTTTAATCGTTCTGTATTTCGTCCAACGATAACAAGATTTGCTTCTTCTTTAGCGAATAATTCTGCTGTAGCAGCGCCTATGCCTGCGCTGCCTCCGGTGATAACAACAACTTTATTTTTGAAACTCATGACGCACACTCTAACTTCTAACACGGTCCGGTTAAGACTGTTCACTGTAGCCATTCCTATTTCGTAACGTAACGATTAAACTGGTTAGTCTAGCGAAATGTTATTTCTCGTGCACACCTGTTTTTTATAGCAATAAATTAAGTTTATTCATGTTGCATCGATGACGCAGTAGTAGATTATCAACAAATGATAAAGAATAAGTTTGTTAGTTCATTTTCTTGGATAGAAAAAAAGAAAATACATATATTATATTATTTGATACAGACAAAAAGACACGTTTTTCGTTTTTTTACAATGATTTCTAATAGAATACAGTCATGTCAGTAGGTTACGTAACCTCTTATCATGAGATGTACTGCCCATTTACTGTAGCCTTGCTACCATCTAAATGATATAGTAGATCGTCGTCTTTCAGAATAACGAGAGTATCAATCTTCAGTTGACCATCACCAGAGCGCCATTTATTGCAGCCTTGAAATGGGCTACACGACAGATGCCGTCCATACCAATAGAAAGTACTACCCTCTCATAGAAGATCAACGTAAGAATATTAGTTTTCATGCTAATGTGTTTCGCCGGCGCCGGCAGCCCAAATACCCCATCGGTCCTCTTCCTTTTCCCTTTTCCTTCCTTATCCCCTTCACCGTGGTCGGCCAATACTTCTTCAATGCTTGGAAAACACAGCTATCTGTATAGGTTACGGTTACCACTTACCATCAGGTAGGTTGTATGCTTGTTTGCTACTAAAATAGTATTAAAAAAAATACAAAAATACACCAGGGTGCAAGGCTACAATGCGACCCATCTTCCACTTCAAAAAAAATGGTCATATAAGAAAATAATTTATACCTAGTTAAATAACTAAGATACTTATTACATTTACGTACAAGTGCACTTACGTCATTCTGTAACTTCCTGCACGTTATGTTCCTACTTCTGAGGTAACTCAAACTGTTTATTATGTACCTACTAATTGTACAGTTATTACATAATATACCGATTTCAATGACTCAGTATCATTAGTTCTACCGCGTATCGGTCTCACGGATGACAGTTGACAATTTAGTTCTCAGAATCATTACTAGAGGTGTTGTACAGTTCATAAAAATATTTCAACTGACACCGCTAAGATATTAGACTTTATTTTTTTTATTATATATTAATCTGCAAAATGTCTCGAAAATGCTTCTTGGGTTAGATTTTTTGTAAATTTTAAGTATAAATCCGTATTCTGAATTGTGCCTAATAACAAGCAACAGACTTAGATATACATTGTTACATGAGACTCAGATCAGAAAAATGTAATGTTACGTTATATAAAATTAAAGAACATTCACCTTTATTAGTATACAATTACTTTTACTGTTCTTATCTTAATACATAATATATACATAAACATTACATTCCTATGCACATGCATTTATAAGGTTATCTCTTAAGTTATTCATTCATATTTTAATTACATTGATTAACTAATTACTACATTATAGATAACCTATAATCATGTTTACTAAATATAATTAATAACATTGTCTATTTAATAGATAAACTCGGGAGACTGTGTGTATCGTCAACGATACCAAAATATTTCGTTAAACTAAAATATTCCATATAAAATCTTTTAAACAGCACTCACAGTCCATTATCTGAAACTTACAAGATCACTTAGCAGTCTCGAATCTTAGTAAAAAGACTTTAGGGTAAGTGGTCCTGTTGTCGTCCGTGTCGCTAATAACCGACGTAAATATCGTGCTTAATATTAAAGACGTGATAAAACTAGCACGTTAACACGTCAGAGAGATGGTGTGGTTACATTGTTGGGCTGTTTTGTATTATTTTATGGCTAAATGGAAATTTACCTACTATTTAGTAAGCATAGTATAAAATATGTAAGCTGTGTTAAATAAAATGTTGACAGCCGATTGCGCCGAAAAGTACCAGTGCAAATTTAGGTACATTGTCGTTATTGTAATCACGCCCCGTTTATATCACTACCAACGCTGTTTTACTCAAAATATAATTGACAATCATGTTTTGTCAGCTCATACAATTAAAGTAATAGCAAACATTGGTAGTCCACGTTTATAAACGGTCAAGTGCTTTGCTGACCAGTATTATGCAGTCAATACTTTTTTTTCTATGTTTCGTTTAAAAACAGACATGGCCCATCAACTCATATTTAGCTTAAATATCGACTTGTATTTAACACGTCGTTTATCATAATAATTATTCTTAAATATGACTACAGATCGATACAAAATTACTTACTCATATTTTACCAAAAACATAAAGATTTCTTACCAAAACAATCTATTTACTATCATAGTATCATATTGCACAAATGTAACCTCAAAACAATTCCTAAAATTTAAATTACACAACAAAATGAACCCGAAAGCACCAAAAACATAATAATGTAAGCGGCGCTTAAGCCAAGGCGATACCAAGACGGTGGAGATAGTGCTTGGGGGTCATCGCAAACAAATGAGGGGTGTAAATCCTATCTTACCCACCCCTGTGTAGGTGTGCCCCCACAGGTAGCACTTGCTGAACCCTTTCTTGGCTAACATATGGCTTGTATAACTTGAAATGCGTAAATGATGGATAAGTAATACGAGTATTAAATTTTTATTGTAATGTTTTTAGATACCAACATTAAAGTTAAGTTTTGTTACGAGTAAGTTATGCAGTCACGTTTTACTAAGCATAAAATACATTATTCTTATTACAAATATTGTAGATTATGTAACTGAACAGCAAATCGACTGTTGAAGCAGGTAGTATTAATAAATCTAAACTAATAATATGAATAGACTCTATTACATTTATTGTTATTATACTATTATGTCATAAAATTTTACTACAACGAAATACTTAATATTTATAACAAAACTACTATTTTTTTTTATTACTCTTTTTTTCTCATATTTGCAATGTGAAATGTAATAGGCGTTTATTACGACACGCTGCTTCCACTGCTTTGTTACGTTTCACTGACACGAAAATGGAAACACAGGAAGCAATTGCAAAACTTACATAGAAATACATTAACATAATTCTATCTATCAGATTCCTTTCCTATCCAGGAGCAACAGTTCCCAGTAAAACCTCTCGTACAGGCACACGCGGTTAAGACAACTGAAGTGTTTCGGACGTTGCGCCGGATTTATCACCGGACTGTATTGGTTCCGTTTTGTGTGTGCCCTACCTTATGTAATGCTTGATGCTTTTGAGAATTTCATTTAATACATGAGAAGGAGCACCGTAGTTTTATGTTGAATGTTAGATTTAGGAAATTGCGAGAGGTCTCGCTTCAATTTATTTATTTATTTATTTATTTATTACTCTCAAACTTACATCTATCTTTACAGACAAGCCTAATGCGACAAAGAAGTTGAGCTTTTTATCTAGTTTATAATTATATTTATTTCTACATCCTAATACATGATTAAAACTAACTAACTAACTAATTGCTTTAATACAATAAATCAATTTACATTTTAATTCGATTATACATTTTCTCGGTAAGTACTATTTGCTCTGTGATTTAACCATTGTTAGGTAGTAAAATCGTGAAGTGGCGACTACAACGATTTTACTGCCTAGCCATGGCTGCAATTGACCTCGTAACGGTGGCGGGTTACATAGTACCTGGGAGGCTAAGAAAGGACGTTGCATGTACCATTGTACATACTTGAAACACAAATACCTATATATTTCATGCCATCGACATATTATAGGAACATACAGATAGTTTCACTAAAGACTTATAAAATAAAGTTCGTGAAAAAAATAAATACAGATATTCCTAAACTCACGTAACCACATATGTTTCTCATTATCAAATAGCAATAAACAGTATCAAAACTACACAAATAAACAATAACTGACAAACCATTAGTTATTCACGTCACATTGTCGCAACCCAATACTCACAGCGAGATCAATCATTGTAATTACCTCCCTGTTTCACCAAGAATAGACGACAAATACGACAATTTTTTATCATACTACACTGTCCCAATTCCCAAGTTGAGCTCACGAAAGTAATAGATAGCTGGTGTGAAACAATTCTGAGGGTAATTGGGGTAGATGCCTCGTGAGGTCCTCTGACACTCTTGACATATGACGATATTGTGTAAATTGTATACCCATATTTTGTACGTGACAGAAACTGGCGATGTCACCCTATTTTGGATTGGGACATACGCGTTATGTATGTCGGTTGCTTGGGATTGTTTAGGTTATGTGTTATTTGTTGTTTCATTCGGATTATGCCCTTTCTTACGCTGTAGGTAATATGTTGAGATAATTTTATAAACTTATGGGCATTGTATACCTATTGTAATAAATCATGTAATAGATATTATTACATAAGTATTCTTAAATAAGCTATGATATATTTTATGTGTAGATACTGTGTATATTTGTAGATACCTATACCAATAATGCTACCTTTTTTTAGCTTCATAAACGAGTTTACCTACATGTCTTTTTTTAAACTAGATTTAAAGAGAGCATTTACTTCAACGCTCAGCGTCATCAACATCATACTTAATACTTACCTACCTACATTTACCTTTTAGGTACATAATAATTATTAAAACCGTTATTCTAAGACTTTTGTTCAAGAATGGCAAGTTTTAGATACTGACAAGATGTATTAAATAATATCACACTACAACAACTACAGACAACGCCATCTAGACCTAAAGTAAACATAATATATTATTATAGCTTGTGTTATGAGTTCTAGGAATGCGGATAACTTATATATACTTTTTTTGGAAATACATACATATTATACATAGACACACCCAGACCAATTCTAATAGTCATGTTCATGAACACAAATATTGCACTGAGCAGGAATCAAACCCGCGACTTTCGCGTGGCGGACCGTACACACTACACACTACTAGACCAAAAGTTGGCTAACCAAACTACAGAATCAGTCAATTTATCAAATTAAATGGACTTTTTTTTAATAATAAAATTAGGTAGGTAGGTACTTTAGTACAATTAGGTAGGTACAAGCTTAATTTAACCTTACAGTTGAAAATTATTTGCTCGTAATTGACCCACCCTACGTCTAAGTCAATTTTCCAGCTGCAAAATTTAAATTTGTTGTACTTATAAAAGTCTTAAGTAGGTAACTCTTCTATGTCTTTATGTATAGGTACGTGCCGAGTACATAATATTATCTACTACGTAGACAGAGTCACGCTTCTTGTCCAATTTCAAGACATTAGGTCATAGGTAGGCATGACCTATTGGTTTTTGATTTATACCTGCTTGCGAATGTAGCCAAGGCATGTTTTCCAATAAAATGATGTAGAGTCTGTTCAAAAAGAGAACCGCCGTGTCCAAATTGTGAACTAACGGTCCGATTATTACATAAGTAAATTATTAATTATTATTATTATTATTAGTTATTATTATTATATTAATTAAATAAATTATTACGATAATAATAATTAGTAACGGAGCAGACGCACTATAATATTGCCCACTAAACAAAATAGGTAATGAGGCACAGTTGCGCCCTCCAATCCCACGACGGTTCTCTTTCTGAACAGGTTTTATTACCAAATTAGGTGCTAACGTCCATCAGTCAAAGAAGTCAAAAGTACAAATATTGTCTATACAACTCACGTATAATGCCTGCAGCATAACGAATAAATATTGTTTGTCGTATCATAAATAAGGGCTGGGACAGACAGAGGACATGTCACCTTTTGATACATTTCCACTGTCGTTATTAATGACAAGTCATCGGTGCTCGCTGTCCCACAGGGAAGCAGGGCTGGCACGAACATAAGATGTATTAGAGGTCATTGCTATTGTTGATCATATTGTCTTGTGTTGTCGTGCTAGGCTTTTCTGGTTCAGGATTTTAAAGGTCGATATTTTAGGAACCTATATTACGGACACAATATTAGATCCTTACCTATATTAATTTGCGTGATTTTCGAAATTAATATTTGTGAACTGAAATTTTTCTATTTCAATTCGTATCGTCTCAACAATTGAGGCGAATGGCTGGACAAATGATGTAGATTTAAATAAATATAGCTAACATTGAAATAATTAAGACGGTAAGTTACAATTCAATTTATTAGGTATCAATAACTTTGAAATAAATGGAATGACCAACGATTAATATATGGATTAATGCGAGTTACGTATTTTAATAGATTTTATTAATTCAAACTAAGCATTTAGAGTAAATAATGATTTTATTTAAAAGAATACATGATACAAAGACGATCTAAATGAGAGTGTCCGTTCTATCCCTGTCTAGACGTTTTGTTTATGCACACTGTTCTGCACTCACACATTTGCACATACACTACACTATAACATGCGTGATATTTTAAAATATAGGCAAAACCACCGACCAACGACAGAATATGTACCTAAGAAGTTTTTATTTCTAGTTCAATACAGTTACATCAAGTCAAGTCGTACTTAATTCGACTGGCCTGTTGGTCTAGTGGTTAGTGACCCTGACTGCTAAGCCGGAGGTTGTGGGTTCGATTCCCACCCATGACAAACCTTTGTGTGATGAGCATGATTGTTTGTTCTGTGTCTGGGTGTAATTTATCTATAATATGTATGTATTTAAAAAAAAAATTAAAAATTAAGTAGTATATCAGTTGTTTAGTACCCATAACACAAGCAAATATAATTGCTTAATTTGGGGCTAGATGGCGCTGTGTAAATGTGGTAGAATATTATTATATTATTATTATTATTATTATTAATTCAAAATCCTACTAAGTAATATGAATAAAACTTACACTACATTCAATTCAAACATTCAAACCCATCCATAATAAAAACGTTAATAAAAAACTTGACCTATTTCTTTAAACGAACAGCCCTAACCGATTCTTGGGATCCTGCCCAGCATAATAATATGAGGGTGGAGTATCGCCACCCTTTAATACCGTGTGAGTTTGGCTAAATTTATCAATAGCATTGTATTTCTGAGGACCACCTTTATATTTTATTCAGTTTGTATCTTCAACTGATCTTATTATTGGTTTCTTGTTTTAAGTTACGCATATTGGTTTTCTCTTACAATTGAGTGAAAATGAGGTTTAAGCTATTGTATGACATAGGTCGCTTCAGTGAATGTAAGCTTATATTTTTAAATTTAAAAAAATATCCCGTCGGTTTTCTTCCGTTTCTCTTTTCCTTCCTCATTCTCTTCTCCGTGGGCGGTAATGGTTTGGTTGTGTTTTTTAAGCATTATTACTTCTGCGATGCTTGAAAAACACAGCCATCTCTATAGGTTACGGTTACCACTTACCATCAGGTGCACCCGTATGCTTGTTTGCCATCAAAGTTGTATAAAAAAAACGGTAGTAGATCCACGCTGATTTCAGCATGAATGGGCCGGATCGTCCGGGGAAGTAGGTACTACCCTCTCATAGAAGTATCCGTACTACTGCGTTTCGTTCGGTGAGTGAGAGCGCCGGTGGCCCAATTTCCCCCCTTTCCTCTTTCCTCACTTCCCTCAGTACCTTCTCCTAACCCCATTCCCAGCCGCCATAGTGGAGACCACCATACCAGCAGTTTAGGACGATGGCTTTTGGTATAGTGGCCGCCACTTCTGGATTCCACTGACTGCTTACCATCAGGCGGGGTGGAGTTACTTTGGTAGGCTATAATATAAAAAAAAACTTCTATACTAGGTACCTACTTTATACTTATTTATTATTTATTTATTATATGCTTTTACATCATTAGAAACTTTGCTTATAACTAATTGTACAGTAATAGTAGGTACAATGGGCGGCCTTATCGCTAAAAGCGATTTCTTCCAGACAAACTTTGGATGGACAATATGTATGGAATTGTAACGGTAGTTGTTGGCGTACATTATACATACTTACATGTTTATTATATATAATCATATACATATTTGTATAAATATATAATATATAATACATAAAACAATATAATATAGGTATATTATATAAAGAATAGGAAAAGAAATAGCATTATGTTATTTAATATTTAAATTCAAAATACAACAAATCTTAGCACATTCAGTTAAGACGATTTTTAAATGTTGCAATGTATGTAAAATTTTTGATGGCCATTCATTCATTCATTTACATTTAAGATTCCATTTAAAATATATAAATAATAGGTACAAACATTCTGCATTAACATAAGTTGGTCCAAAATCACCGGGATCGTTTTTAATCATGACTGCACATAATTTAGGCATAGGTAGTCTACCGATAATTGTGGTCGTCTCGCTAATACCTATCGCCGCAATCGTGCTTACCTATGTGTTTATTTATTCATTCCATTTTTAGTTTATTGGGACAAAAAACAGTTACATATTAACAAAGTAAAATATCTACATTTTCACTAAATTAATACAAAGGATAAATATGTAACACATACCTATGTAAGCGGAATAATCATATTTGAAAAATAGGCCAAAATCGAAGCAAGAATAAAAAGTTTAGTGTTCTACTTTTAATACGTCGATAGCCATTCGCCGGAATTCTGAATATAGAAATGCAAAAATGTCTAAGTCCGTTAGGTGTGTGTTATATGTGTCGACGAGGCAACGAATAGGTGCCCGCACATCAGCATTAGTTCGGCACTTCGCAGTGAAGAACAACTGGGGAGCAACACATCGCGGTTCTAGGTACAGTGTAACATTACCAAGCTGATAAGAGTCAGGCTCCTTCCTATCTAAACTTTAGATAACTAAGTTTTTAAAGGATTACTTTAAGTAAGTTTGTGTAATTTCATGCGACTTAATATTTTTCAATGCTTTTTTATGGCAGACGAGCAAACAGCTCACGTGATGGTAAGTGGTAACTGTCGCTCATGAAGTCAGAGTCCCAAACATTGTTCCTGCAATGCCAGGGACTCTGCCAAACCGCTGCCTACCGTGAAAGAAGTGGGTTAGGTGAAACGTCAAACCTTTCACTGAGGAGGTGAGGAAAAATACTTAGGTACATATTAGGTATTATATCTTAGGTATCTATCATCAAACTTTAGGTAGTAAGGCTACGAGCAACATTCTTTATGTAGGTACCTACATACCATAACATAATTTTCTTAATACGCACAATACAAAGCATTGCACCAAAATTCTTAATCGCAATTCGACTAACAGCTTCTACTCTATCAATGCCAAGAACAATTCAGAAACCTTTAAAACATACAAAATATTAAATTATACAACGAAAATTCACGTACGAAATCTTGTAGAATGAAATTTATCGCCTTCTATATGTTGTTTTATTTATAAGAAAGTATGGGCTGCGCTCAGGGAGATGAAATTACGTGATACCATTCCGAATCACGGTGATATACAGCTGCTATTGTGACTGTGGGCACAATCAGTTACCTGTGTGTGTTTTGTTTTCTTCACAGCCTATCTATATGTATCTATTTATCTATTGATGGCGTAATGATTGCTTAGTAGCCAAATGACCGCACCCAATGGAGGGATAGAGAATCGTGCGTGGTCGCGATCCTAAGGAGTGTGGGACTGAGTAAGAAGATAAAGGTTAGGTATCTTCATTTTATGTTCTTTCGATTAACAGTATTATTCGTAGTTTAATTCTCACAAAATAATAATTCAACTTTGGTTTTTCTGTGCAAATCATTCAGACGACAAAAAATAGACTGTTGTACCAATCGTAGGTGGGTGTTAGGTACCTAAGAAGGTAGATAGGTTCTTCTAATTCTAAATCTCTCTTGTTCTCTGTAATGATTGTCATAAATAGGTTTCAAATGAACACCAAAGCACTGACAGATTTAATTAAGTTATATTATAAGTGTTCAAAAGATCCATCTTTTGTTTTCACGGAAGATGGTTGTCATTTAATTTCATCCACATTTTTTCTATTTTTATCATTGTATTATACCATTAATATCATCAACAAGAATATAATTCTACACTTGACGCTGGCAGAAATAGCTGACACAAATCGTCGGCTCTGTTGCCAAAAAAAAGGAGAAGAAGAAGAAGAAGAAGAAGTGTTCAAAACTTTCGAAGAAAACATTGCGAAGACTGGCCTTTTTTTTTCAGTGTTGAAATCAACATTCCACAATTATGTGTGAAGCTATGTAGGAAGGTAAAGTCTGTTCAGAAAGAGAATCGTCGTTGGATTTGAGAGCGCAATTGTGCCTCATTACCTACCTATTTTGTTGAGTGGCCAAAACTCTAGTGCGTCTGCTCCGTTACAAATTATTAATACCTTTAATGATTTACCTAATTAATAATTAATATAATAATAATAATTAAAATGGATTGCTGTTCGTTAGTCTCGCTAAAACTTGAGAACGGCTTGAACGATTTGATTAATTTTGGTCTTGAATTATTTGTGGAAGTCCAGAGAAGGTTTAAAACGTGAATAAATATGAAGTTATGAAGTTGTTAAAGGTCTGTTATTTATCGATTGAGGCAATACGAAGTCTGCCGGGTCTGCTAGTAATTAATAATTTAGTTAGGTAATCAGACCATTAGTTTACAATTTGGCCACGACGGTTCTCTTTTTACTGCTTACCATCAGGCGGGCCGTATGCTTGTTTGTCACCTTAGTCGTATATAAAAAAAAAAAAAAAACACTCTAACCTTTTTAAATAGCTTATCGTGTTTTATCTCTGAAAGGGCTAAAGATAGAGGTGTGTGCTCACTCTTCACCAGATATGTTAGTGTGTCCAATTTAGCTGGAACGAGCCTATTGCTATTAACTTAATTCCAAACTCCAAAATAATACTGAGAATTTCACCACAAAAAAAGTTCATTACATTTTACTATCGATCCGGATATTGAACCCCAGACTTCAGCGTGGTAGTGCGTAGGTACGCAGTACGTACCTACCACTGAACCATGAAGGGTTCACACGTTTTCTTTTACAATTTATACTTAAACTAAGTGTTAATTTATAAGACTAACAAAGGAATAATCTTTAATACAGATATGAATTAAAATTAGCTACTTACAATCCATAAAGATGTGACAAATTAAACGTTGCGTTAGCTTTGGTCAAAAGCAAGTTTATTTGAGGTCAGTAAAGCGCCGGCACTATGAGAAAACGAAACGTAACGTAATAAATACCGCGATTGGAACTGTCAAAGTCAGGTTGTAAAATTGTATCGTAATTCAAAACAAGAATTTTCTTTTAATTTTTATCATGGATAGCAGTTTATACGAGTCGAAATTACCTAACCACAAAATATTTAAAGATCTAAAAAGCGGTATTGGTGAAAATGCGACAGGCAAGTTGCGTAATTTGATCGAATTAAAGGACGAAGTTTTGTACGTTTGGAGTCCCGAAGAAAATTGTTTGTTGTGTTTAAATTTGAAACATTTGGAAGAAAATGAAGATGAAACACCTTATCAGGTAATTAATTACTTGTTTATTTATTGCCAAATTATTTTCCAATTGCTAATAACGCCCGGCATTATCATGTTTTATAATGGAGTTTTGAGGTTATGTTATTGTCAAAGTTCTAGTTTAAAAAAAACGAGCTTTTTTCTATGTAAGATGATTATGTTTCGTTTATAACCATCTGGTTGTCTACTGTTATCTAAAAAATCAATTGTCGACAAGATTAATGAAAATTAAGTTCATTTCAGTTGCCATTAGGGCAAGAAGTTTTTGGTATTTCCTGTTCACTAACTAAATTAGTAAGTTACTTAGACTGAAATATTGTAAAACATTAGATTTTTTAATAATATCCTAATAAGTATCTCATAGAAAATTGATGTAAAAATATTAGTTTTCATGCCAATGTGTTTCGCTCGGTGAGTGAGAGCGCCGGCAGTCCAAATACCCCATCGGTCCTCTTCCTTTTCCTTTTTCCTTCCTCATCCCCTTCTCTTGTTCTGTTGTGTCTTATTTCTTGTGTTTGTTAATCATTATTACTTCTGCAATACTGCCATCTCTATAGGTTACCGTTACCACTTATGTGGAGGCCACTGTTCGAAAAGTCATTGTGTCAAATGTTGGCTGTGTTGTTTACTTTGATGGCTATCTGAGATAATCATTTAGATGTGAGCTTAACTGTAAGAGATTAAAAAAAAATGTCTTAAATTAGTTCAACGTTGTTTGGTGTGAATTTATTAGTAACAATGCCGCTAAATATTAATACTTATACATCTTATCCCTTTACAAATGAAGAAACAACTTTAATTCTAGAGAATAAACTCTGTACATACATACATACATACATACATAACTTCACATCTTTCTCCCATTAATGGGGTAAGCAGAGACTATATAGTACGTCATTCGCTGTACATTGGCAACTTACTTCAAATCAGTACGAATTTGTAACTTCCACAAATAATAATTCAGGATGGACATTGTACCTGTTATTGTACTTATCTGTTAAATTACCAACTTATATACAAGCCTTAGGACAACAGTAGTTTTAATAATAATAATAATAATATTTCAACAACTACACACAACGTCATCTAGACCCAAAGTAAGCATATTATATGCTTGTGTTATGGGTTCTAGAATACGGATATACATACTTAAATACTTTTTATTTTGTAAATACAAACATATTATACATAGAAACACTTAGACCAATGCAAATAGACATGTTCATGCACAGAAATATTTGCACTGAGCAGGAATCGAACCCGCGACCTCTGCGTGGCAATCCATACACAGTACCACCGAACCACAGAGGCAGAAGTCTGGTGTTATTGGTGGTGTAATGTGTAAGTGTGACAGGAGTTTTTAGTACCTGTGTAGCTAGCTGGCTACATTTAATTTAATGAAGTTGTAATTCTATTTTTGCCCAACTGTTGCAGTCAAGGAGGGTAATGTTTTTTGAGCGTATGTCTGTATCTATATCTATACGTATGGATGTATATGTATAGTCGAAAATGGCCCGAATTGTTTCGAGAAAAGGATGGTACGGCCGTGCCGCTATTTTTGCTCGACTTGGCGAGGGCACGGCGGTGTATGTGAGAATGTATGTCTGTTTCTTTGGCACACTCTACAGCCTAAATGACTTAATGGATTTTAACATATGAGGTGTCATTAGGTTCGTATAAATTGTGGGAGTGACATCACGAGCAAAGAAAATGGGTTTCTTTATTTGCACTTTGTTTTAAGCAGGCGGACGTTTTGTTTTTATTAATTGCTTGTCTAATATCAGCAATTTCATTACCATACTTGATTCGGAAGTTTGGGTATTCAGACATTGGAATATGAGGCACAATGTGTTAATTTACTTTTAAATACATATTAATATAACTACAAACGCTTTCTGTGTATATATACTAACACTGTTTTCTTTTTCAGGTAAATAAATCAGCTGTAAATAAAAACAGTCTATTTTAATGGCCTACCTATGTAAGTGTTTTTGGTATTTTGCTGTCGAAAGAATGTTCTGTCTCGCACTAGACATAAACCAAGCAAACAGTAACCTTTAATAATGAAGAGGGACATTAAAAAGATGGTTTTTTTTGACATATTAATTTACCATGCCCTGATGGCCTAAAGTTTGATAATTATTTATCAAGTTCAAAAGCAAGGTAAGTACCTACTAATTTAGTACTTACCACTACTTACACACTTACTATACATACATACATTCATAGCTTCACGCCTTTTATCCCCGAAAGGGTAGTAAGAGGTGTTCAACCACCCACTTTTCGCCATTATTTATTTTAGGTGAAATGTAACAGGGGGAGAGTGTTGCCGTATATATTGGGCAAATTCCAGACTCCGGGCTAATACTGAGAATTTTTGACAGGAAAACCCAATATTACTTTACCCGACCCGAGGATCGAACCCGATACCTTTGCGTGGTAATCCGTACTAAATTATAGCATTTTCATTTTAGTTTATTGCATTATGATCAAGAAAAATTCATTCACATTCTCAATTCACCTTATCTAAGCATGGTGATTAACAGTCGGATTTCCTATGTATGAGGCATTTGCCCCATAGTGATTACTAGCTTCCCGCAGCGCGATTTCACCTGCGTCTTTGGTTACTGCTCTGCTCTCGTCGCTAGTAGCGTGATGTAACATAGCCTATAACCTTCCTCAAGAACTGGGCTATCATACGCAAAAGAAGAATTATTCAAATCTGACCGGTAGTTCCAGAGATTAGGGCGCTTAAACAAACAACGAAAGCTTTATAATAATAATATACTTCAGTTGTTAACCGACTACAAATCAAGGATTAAG
The DNA here is from genome assembly GCA_963082885.1 of Parascotia fuliginaria. Taxonomy (NCBI): domain Eukaryota; kingdom Metazoa; phylum Arthropoda; class Insecta; order Lepidoptera; family Erebidae; genus Parascotia; species Parascotia fuliginaria. Next base: position 1,999,044 of record OY720191.1, read on the forward strand.
TAATCTTTCCAAATCCAATGCACAATTTATGAAATTTAAGCATTCTTATGTTGTTTTTATAAATGCACGCTCGCCCTTTCTGAAGTTCGCCCTTATTTAGAACTCTACCATAAAATGCATTGTTCGATATCTTCTGCTATGGTTTTCTGCTTAGATATTATTTGTCTGCCAAATTTCAGCTTCTTCCGTAAAAATGTTACGAGTTTTCATGTTTGAATATTGAATTAATGAGTTACCTTACGCTTTTATATTTATGTAAGTTGATTTATTCATATTTGTAAAATTTCCATCTTTTTTTTTGTTGTATTGTATTTTAACAGCATTTAAAATGATTAAGTCCTTGGTACGTTTTATCAAAAATTTAGTAATATCTACGGGGTCATCTATTATTTTTAATTATTAATTGTAGCACGATAGAAAATGCGATTGTGTTTAAACCTACACGCTCGTTGATAATGTGGGCCGAAAATACGTTAGTCTGCAATAAGATCAACGTGTACAATTTGACTCATACTAAAATTAAGTTCATCCATATTCTTATCGAACGAATCCTAATCTCGCCATTGCATCGCTAACCAAAACAAAACAATAAACATGTTACAAGAAGCCATTGAAAAGAGCTCTCGTTCTCGATCCAACCGCCATTAATCTCACTTGAGCGTTACCACGGAATTAATTATCCTCTGACCATACGATTTAATGGGCATCCAGAGGGACCCTGAGGTTTCGATTAAATCACTACATCTCATTGGTCGATTTATGGTGACCAAAATGGCTGAGATTTATCGGACTTCATGGTATTGGCAGAATTATTTGAGGGTAGAATTGGAAAACATTAATTTTTATTATTTATTCTGTTTTCGTCATCAAATTAAAATGAACGTTAAAATGACCCGGAAAACAGTTCTCAAAAATATTCACATAGGTTTTGTTCATCCATTAAAATTTGGTATATGATGTCGTAAGTAGACGAACACGGCTATCATTTGTATTACGATGGTACTTATCCGTGACACCAAATTTAATTTAAAGTAATGTACACACACGTTTACATCTGCATAAGATTCCACACGTCCAATATATTCCAGCAACAATAAGTTTAGTCTATAAATAAATAGCAATACTTAACCCTCCGAAACTCCTGAAATGTGTCACGACGCACAAGTATACGTTAACATCCCTACGCACACATAGCTTAACAACCATGGTCTTTCTAGCCGGATTTATTGTTCAGAATCCGGCCTTCGGTCCGAGTAGCCCTTTGCTCGGCCCGATTGTTAATCTGAACTTAGGTGTACTTTTCACCTTGGCCGTTTCGGACCAAGACGGTCTTAAATCGCCGGGAATGTACCGTTACAGGGGTGGTCTCTCTGCGGTGTTTAATATGGGAATGGATTCCTTACGGCTGTGATTCTGGAATATATTGTTAGAAGTAAAATGTGTTCCGTCTCGGAGGTTTCAGAATGCTTTCTAGAAATTTCAGTTTGGTTTAGTTAAGATTTAAAATATGAGTAGTAGTCATGATATCTTTTCTGAAATTGTGTGCTGCATAATATTTTAGTCGCTAAAACAACACTAGGTCCTTAGCTGATTCAGTTATCGAGTGAGACGAATGACATTCCCGAAAACAGTGTATGATACTTCATATTGTATCGATATTTATTGAAGGTCGGGTTATAGCCACTTTAGGTTTCTGAATCACCGATGTTGAATCTTAAAGATTCTTATCGAAATATCGTTTGACCAAAATTAAACTCCTATACGCAGGGTTTCCTAGAGTCCAGACAGAATATATCGCGTAACATTTTAATTAAAACCATTCTAAGTGACCCACTTAGACCTTCGATTTAATCAGTTACTCAATAGGTAATTTGGTGGGTAGTATACCTGGGTGGAACAATTAACTGGACCCGCCTTCATACATAAATGTGTAAAGCAAATATTGTCACAATTACGCGATAGCATCAGCCTGTAAACACACGGCCGAAGAGTGGTACCCTTCGGCGTATATCTCAAGGCTTGGAGGCCCGTGTGGCAATTGAGGTGCTTGTCCAAGTTTTGGAAACACAGCGTAGAAAACTGCTTTAATGTAGTCATGTGGTGGAAGAAATACGCCTTTTTGGAATATTTTCATCTTCTGTTGATGGCCACAATGTTCAAAATTGCTTAATCACAAATAAGATTTTGTTTCACTCTGCACTGCAAAAAAAGAAACCCTACATACTATTTTAATTTTAAAAACTATTTCTTATTCATTTAAAACAAAACTATGTAATGTCAAGGCCTTATAATGAACACCGATCAACGTGAATATTTTTCCGCGACTTTACCGCCAATAGTTCCCAGCTTGGGCCTGCCTCTAAGACATTTTCCTCCGTACCTTAAGATCGTTTTATTACCAACCCGGATGGACTTCTGGGATGGATGGTGGGGAATGTAAATTTACTGTACTGAACCGGACGCGAGGAGGTGAGCATCGGATTGTTTTGTTTTTGGTCGGGCCGCATTAAGGGTGGCCGCGGTTCACACCGAATCGTCGTTGAGATCTTAGTCTTTTTCTGTAAATGGTTAAAGACGGTGTGATATTGCCTAACATTGCTATATTCCGGCTTGCACTCGATATAATATTATTATGTATCGTATGTGGAAATATGTAAAAAAATTGCTAAGAAAATCACTTGATCAAAGTTTTCAGGTAGTTTATTTTTAATTATTTAGAATTAAATACGTTTTAACATGTTGGCCTTGTTTCTGATATAAATATAATGGTATTCATAAGTAATAATCCGTACTAATGATCATTCATCGCTTTTTATACAACTTTGCTGGTCAAACAAGCTTATGACTCTGCTAAACGACGTTGACGTTCAAGTGTTAATAATTTAATTAACCTATATGAATAAATATATTTTCATTTTCATTTTCATTTATTTTTTCGGAACTTAATAAGTTCACCAACCCAATGTCAAGGATATTCAAGCAAAGGTACTTTAATGTCATCTGTATTTGCTTCTTCAATATTTGCATTACACTTCGGTATAACAACCTAAATCGAACAAGTCGTCAAATACTCTTAGACGATTACATACTCTGTTGCCTCGTAACAAGGTTCTTAGTTAGACTGCATCACAATTAAAGATTTTGGGAAGGTTTAAGACAATCGCGTGTTCGTCGGCATTTCGCTTCAGCCTTTGTTAGACGTGTTAGATCGATGTGCCTAATGTATGTGGATTGAACTGCACCGCGCGTTTAATTTGCCGCCTGTCCATTTGTTCCGATTCTGGCTTTATTTATTGTGTACTGAAGATTGGTTCTAAATAATGGTTTGTATACGGTATACGAGCAAAAACCTAGTTATTTGTCGTCGAGGTACATTGCTGCTTTTTGCTTTATTAGACCTTTAGTTTTGAGTACAAGAAGGATAATATATTTAGTAGTTATAAATATTTGTGAATCACATAAATGCTGTGTGGTCTCAGGTGGGAATCAAAGCGTGGTATTCGACAGAACCGTTGAGATGACCTTATCTGCGATGCAATAAGTCTAGTCAATTCTTAAAAGTAGCTTCAAAAGTATTCCTTCATTGTTAATTTTTTTTTATTGTTGATAGTGGCAAACGAGCAAACAGCCCACGTGATAGTAAGTGGAAACTGTCGCTCATGGAAGACTCCTAATGGAAGAGTTCCTAGCATTGCTTCTTCTATGCCAGGGACTCTGCGAAGCCGCTGCCTACCGTGAAAGGTGTGGGGTAGTTAAAAGGATTGAGGAAGGTGAGGGTAGTATTTCCCCGATTGATCTAGCCCATTCATGCTGAAAACAGCGTGGATCTACTGCCGTTACAAAATCGAATACGCTACCAGTATTTCTATAATGTAGTCTTTATTTTACCTAGGATACCTGTATCCTTAAATTTAATCATAATACGACGTCCAAGCTTGATCACACCTATGTATATTCAAATAAAAGTACAAAATAAAGCTCTCAGTTAAACAAATCTCTTCATACGTAGTACCTTAATGAAACAACAACCTACAGACTCTAAAACTAATCAGAACTACTCTCACAAAATCTATTAAACATATATCGATAGTCCGGATTAGGCGAAGTTGGGCTTTGTTCAATCGGATCCACCTTGGGGCATCTTGGGACCCTTTACTATCATGGGACAGGTGCGGGCTTCTTGTACGGATTTTAATTAATAATGTCTCGATACTGTGTGGTGTTAGGTGCCTGATTTATTGAGGGAGGGTACTATGTTTGGTTATGCGATTTATTTTACGATGTGTTAAAGAGGTAACTGTAGGTAAATGGTTGTATAACACATGATATATCATCATGAAAAAGCCTGTTAATTAACATAGATTTTGTGTACGACTGCTGAAAAATACATAGCTGATAGAGAACTTAGTCACTATACTAGTGAATTTCATTGATTGTTTATCATCAGACAGAGAATGAACATTTACATTGAGCATGAAAAATAACAGTGACTGCACGGGAACTGCTTGCTTGTGTGGTGTCTCTCCCCAGACCATAGCACATTTATTTTCCTGCTCTGCGTGTCCTGCCACCTGCACACGCATGCTGTACAACGCTGCAGATAATGCATTATTAGTGGCAGCGTTCTGGTCCTCACAAATTTGACTCGCAAGTGTCGACAAGCTAAAAAGAAGTGACTCTTCTTAAGTAAACAAACCATGTCCAGACAATTACTATGAATAAAAACTTATTACTTTATACGAGAAAGAATGCGCAGTAGTTTCAAGAACAGTATATTATAAATATAATTTGCTATAGCATTCAGTTAATATACGAGTGACAGTGTTCTACAATAATGGGTAGTTGGTGTGGTAATGGGTTCTGAACAGAATAGGATCTTTAGTGGTTGGATGCTGTATACGATTGGAATGGTTTAAGTTTTTAATCGACATCGTTTTGTTAGTTTCGTAATAATGGTCGTTTTTAGGGTTCCGTACCCAAAGGGTAAAAATGGACCCTATTACTAAGACTCCGCTGTCCGTCTGTCTGTCTGTCTGCCACCAGGCTGTATCTTATAAACCGTGATAGTTAGACAGTTAAATATTTTCATAGATGACGTATTTCTGTTACCGCTATAACAACGATTAAAAAAAAGAATAAAATAAATATTTAAGCGGGGCTCCATGCGCAAATGTTTTTTTTTACCGTTTTTATAAATAATGGTACGGAAGTCTTCATGCGCGAGTCCGACTCGCATTTGGCCGGTGTTTTAAATATAAAATCTCTCATATCTAACATATTACAGCAACTCAACACTCAATATTAGTCAATGACAAATATCGGTCAAGTGTGATTCAAAAAACCTACCAATTTTTTGTCCGTTAATTGTATGTCTGTAAACTCCTATACAACACTAAGCGCTCCTACGACATTTGACTAAATTAAAAAGATAAACATTACAATATCTATTCAATATATCATCTGCTTCTAATCAACACAACAATTTCTTTCACCAACATATTCCACTATCTAATGAACTCTCCCCTCAGATAACAGACCAAGTCTCACTTAAACCATACGAGTATTGACACACAATGGTCTTAATAACAAGAAGATAAACAACTCCCATAGAGGCGATATATCTCGGGGCTAAGGAACATTCTCGTATTAACAGTGACGTCATAACTTATTAGTTGTTACTCGTTTGTATTGTGAGGCCAATAGTTGGTTATACTGACATATTATTTAATACTAGCTCTTTAGCTGTTGCCCGCAGCTCTGACCGCGTGATTGTCGGTTATATCGCATTTTCATACAAACTTTCATCCCCTATATCAAACCCTTTAAGCCATTTTTCGCAATAAAACATATCCTATGTTGTTGCCCAAGGTCTATTCTATCTCTATACCATATTTCATCAAAATCGGTTCAGTGGTTTAGGCATGAAAGTGTAACAGACAGAATTACTTTCGCATTTATAATATTTGTATAGATTTTAAATGATATCTAAGACAGTTAAAATGATATTATTGATATCTTAAATTGATTTTAAGGTATAAGTTTGTTTATGTTAGACTAACGAACGACCCGCCACGGTTTAGTACGAGTATATAATTTATGTAGTAAATGTGGTATATCTTTAAAGTACAGACTACTATTTGAGGGTCACTGGTGATCGATGGCGTTATAAGGCGAGCTTAGGTACTTAATTGTTAGCTAAAAAATCATACTAACTGGCATGACTTTATATCACAAATAAATTTTATCCAAGTTAACCAGATACGCTAAAGCAATGCTATCTTTAAATCCACAATTCTTTAAAACAAGATCTATATTAATTACTAATAAAACTTTTAAACATCCGTGAGTGTCTCAAGACACCGCTAAGATCTACCCTCCCTCTGGGTGGGTGGGGTTGTCCGTACATGGTGAGCGTGAATATGTAAGCCCACGGGTGTTCATTAACTCGGCATGTTAAGCCGATGATCGTAGATAGTGTTTGCGGTAGTCCATTGGGCATGATTGAGAAAGGACGTCTAAGATACCTCGATGGGTAACGTAGATTTTGTAATGGATACCTTTGAATAGGATTAGAAATTAAAATATTTAGTTATTTAACAAGACTGATGTGTTTTACAAGTGTTTCAATGTACATAAAGTTACGGTTTATAAAATTTGAGTGCGACATATACATTATATTAAATTCTTGTGGTATGTAGTTTTTCCATTGAGTGATGCAGTTCCTGTTGGAAGACTATAATATAAAATAAGTATTTTGTTTTTCCTTTTGAGAGTGTTTCTAGTAAAACTGCTTTCACGACTTACATAGTCCTATCCACAAACCTAAATCAATAATATACAAAGCCCTAATACCGGTATTGATTTTCAAAACGCATAAGATTGATGCACATCCAAGAACAGTAACACTAAGTACATAAACTATGAATATTAATTTAAAATCCGACAGTTCAGGGTAGTTTGCAACGAGCGCGTTCACCTCACCACTCGACATTTACACGATAAAATGCAAAATGGCGTCATGTAAAACGTACATCGCAGTGAGCACTTGAAACTCGTTCTTTTCCCGCCTCGGAGTGTCGTTGCCGACATTAAATCTTAATAAATCCCTTCATGCATCATGATGGCAGGTCCTTTGATTTTTCACTCGGCAAACCACGTCTACCGTATCAAAGAAAATCACAACTCTTTTCAATGCGCGTCGATATAATGTTCACAAAGACCACCTTAATTGATCCCCCCGCGCCCCACTCCGCTTTGATATATATGAAACCGGTCAGGTGTGAGTTGGACAAACTTTGAAGGTTCCAAGTTTATTAAAAAATTGGTGTAGGGTGTGGTTCTTTCATTACAGTTGTTGATTAGTCGGTGATTATTATTTTGTGTTTGAACGAAACACACGAAAGATGCCAACATAAGTCATTATTTATCTTTACTTTAGATTTTTTTTTTGTAAGTTCTGCATTATCCATTGTAAACCACATTATTGATTAACATTAGACGAAATGGTGGTCAATCGCAAGCTTATCACTTATAAATAATATAAAAACTCACACTACGTAATACCTAAACACTATTAGAGCTTATAAAACTTATTATCACGGACATAAGTTACATCCAATTATGAACGAACTCCTTATGGTTTGCACGTAGTTTTATTCCGCGTGGAAATCGAACCCACAACATACCACGGACTGTTTTAACGTTTTCTTCTGTTTTACTTTACCTACTTGGTTCTCATGCAACAGACTTTTCATTAGGTTACGGTAACCATTTAACATCAGCTACGCAAATGCTCGTTTGATACTAAATTGCTATAAAAAGGTATATTCCTTATTTTCATATAAAGTATTTCAAATCACGGTACCCAAAAGTAGTGCCCAAGGGAAACGAGAAATGCGACGTCAAGTCTCAATAGACTGGACATGTACTTTCAATTTACTAATACAAATAAGCGCGACTCGGTCCTTTAGGCCCCACCGCTATGGGCGACGCTTTTTAAAGAACCATGCCATTGTGTTCAACCCTCAATCGTGGCCTCGATTATCGAAAAGAAAACACTCATCTATATTTTAAATAATGATCAGGGTAGGAGACGCAGGCAGGGGCAACAACGGCTGTGATGGATTGTAGGACCAATAAAGGCTTTGTGTGGTTGTCACCCCATCTTACAATAGGTTCGATGTTTTGTCTATTAATTTGAGCGGTATGTATGGGAGTGATAGATTTATTAGTTGTTGAATTGATGTAGGACAAATGGTTATGCGCAAAATATAAGCTTTGACGTGAAATACCGCAATTCAGACAACTTAACAATATTAAAGGTTCCTCAAAATAGTGTAAAATGACTTGGATTGTAGATATATATTAAGAACGAAGGTAATGCTTCTGCCAATTATCTGGTAATCCCTTGCGCGTTAACACCAACACGAACAGACAGTGATACTATGTTCAAGGCCGAACTTCTACCATCGATATGAACTTCAAATCTAGGATATTTCAATCATAGCAGTATGTATATCCGTATTCTAGAACCCATAACACAAGCTATAATATATGCTTACTTTAGGTCTAGGTGGCGTTGTGTGTAGTTGTTGTGATATTTATTTATTGCTCTTAGCTTATTCAATTCAAAATTATAAATGAACTTCGTTATCTAAGAGCAGTTGGTCATTAAAGCTAGTAATGTAAGCAACAATTCATCAGAAAATCACATTCAAAAATTCAAAAGCAAAGTGCAGAGGTAATGAACCCCATACATCATTAACTGGTAGCGTAGGAGTGTGACACAAACAATCCCGCTCCAGTTTCGCGAAAGGGACTGGTTGATAGTACGTAGTGGATTCGTTACAGCGAGACTTGTAGTGGTGCCATTGTGACTCGAGCACGTCTGCGCTGTTGTGTCCGAGATGTGGATAATTGCCCCTGCTGCCTACTGCGAGAAAAAAATCTAGATGCGATTGAGAATTTATTTCAACGATTGTTTTGTTTGTGACTGAAGAGATGATTAGTAACAAATGACCATTTTCATCAACTATTCTCTCCTACACCCGATTATCTTCACGAATTTGGTTGATACAATCTAAGGGTTGTTTATTGAGTTAGAAACCACTACTGTGGGCATCCATAAAACACTTCGCAAGTAATTTCATTAAGGTATTGTAAGCTCTTATCAAATTAAATTTTAGATACCGCTATTACCACTTTACGATATGCACTTCAAACATGGTTATAAACTATATTCTCCAAAGGCTCTGAAGGTCATCTAACTTGAAGATATGGAAGGTTCCATTCATTAATTTTACGTCTTTACGCCATCCAGTAACATACGCAATACGGTTCCTTTAATAAACCGCGACCAATGCCTCACCCTGTTTATATGCATATAATAGCGTCCCAAATGTTCGTATTGTTCAAGAATATGCTCCTGTAGACTCGACGCCTCTAACAGGTAATGACATTATTTATTGCCACTAAAGGAGCGTCGCGGTAACAAGACAAAGAGTCCAAATAGTTCGGAGGTTGAAGGGCTCTTGTTAAGGCATGTTATGATAGTTGGGCAACTATGTGAGTTATGGGGCACCTTCATTGATTCGACCCTCCGCTTAAAGGCCACATTCCTTAATATGTGTATATCATCAAAAGAAAGTTTATTTTCTAGTCGATTTGAAGAATGTTTATGTAACTAAGAACGTAATTTGGTGTCAGTAAAAATACTAAGTGTTTCATAATTACGGGGAATATTTTTTTCTAGCATGTGATTCACGTCGCATATCTAAGAAAACTCGATTCTATTCCGTGTTCATCAAAGTAATCAAGTACTGCAGCAATTTTCTATAGTTTATTACACTTGAATGAAAATATTTCTCAGCTCACTTCATCAATCAATGACCGCGTTGGCCCAACATTATGACGAACCTAATAAAATCAGATTGAAAGGACTGGAGTGGCGTGGAGGCACCCCACCATCTTGAAGTCAACAATGGGTTTCCGACTTGTTCTTTGCGTTGCACCGTTATTAAAATCTCGTGAAACAATCGACTCGAAAGCGCACTTCCGCGGTTTGTGTACAGACTTGCGGACGGTTTGGCGTTTCAATATTTCATAGTTACTTTTGATGACATATTTGTTATAAATTGTTATTTTAATGTTATATTCTGGGTTTAATATAACATATTTCATAGATTTTTATCCAGGATCACACTGTTTTTGAGTGATCTCTCTACAAGTGTAGGCACATAGATCTAGCAAGAGACGCGAAAGACTATAAATTTTGTTGCGATGAATTTAGTAACACTTGGTTACTACAACTTCGTAGCACCCTGTTGATATAAACTTCGTAGCACTTTTTTACAATAAACGTCGTAGCACTTTGTTACAACAACAGACGTGGCACATAGTTACAGCAACAGTCGTAGCACTTTGTTACAACAAACATCGTAGCCCTTGGTACAACAAAATAATCAATCAATAAAATTCGTAACTTATTTACTTCTTTTTAAAATGACATCACACTTAGCCAACCTTTCAATAAAAACACACATCAATCTTTTAATAAAATCATAGCACCAGAATTCGATCAAGTGAACAAAATGTGTACTAGTACCAAATGCATGGAGTATTAATACCGGGTCTGCCGATGGTGACTCCGAACGGATCATTAAAGGATAATTATCATGCCACTTCACAGGAAACTGAAGGGTTCTCTCGGAAATCTGATTCTTTCTTTATTTCACTCCCGCGGAGCGATTTTTGTTAGAAAATTTTCCACCTATATTAACAAGTATGGGTGATAGCTGACTTTTTATAAGGAGAAGAAATCAATGATGTTTTTGTGCCTTGTGTGGTTTAATTTTATTTTTATTATATAGCAGTAATACAATCCTTTATGTTATGTGAGCATTATTTTCACGATAGGCAGTGCCTTTGCTGTGGTATTGGAGAAGTTCATGAGCGACAGTCTCCAATTAGCATCAAATGGCTCGTCTGTCACTTCAGGCAATGAAAAGCTGTAGGCGCTTCTAAAGTCCACGAGCTACGGTTACGTACGGGTACGGCAAAAATAAGTAAAGTAAATTATTTAACAGTATCAAATTCTTTTGCTTCAGTGGTCTATCAATACGAATTTAAGCATACATTAGTAACGAATTTTAAATAGACTCATACATTTTTATGACATAAAACCATCGTCTCACGCGTGATGCGTTAGGCCCCAAAAAGGGCTCGGTCTCAAAGGTCCGAAACCGAAGTTGTGCATCATTAATGAATAACCGACCACATCTATTGTTACACTATTTAACAACTACACACCCGACGGAATTTCGTACAAAATTAAACCGACGATTGTATAGAAAATAATACTGGGAAAACTCTTTGTTGGAGGCACACGGGCGGACGGTGCAAATAAAACTATTGTTACAAGAAGTATTAATTAATGTGAATCGTAAATTAATCTGGTTTCGGCTTCTCGGCTTGACGTGTTTGACCGTCAGTATCGAGATTGACCGGAGGGGAGGCATGGATGTGCTTATTGATGTAGTTGCTTTAGTCTAAAACATAATTAATGGTCAGTGTTTTATTACTTGAACATTAAAATATGCGTATATTAAAAGCTTACAATATCGAAGTGTATTGGAGTGGTTTGCTAAGTATATTTTGGATATTATTGACTAAAGTATAATTCTACTTTGTTTATAATGTCCGAAATACCTAAAATTTATTGTTTATGCCTGAAATTCTTTGTAAGAGTTTTATCTAAAGCATCATACCGTCATTACATTTTCCATGATAGCAATCGTATGGTGACCTCTACTCTTGGACTCCACTTACTTGTCAACAAAATAAAAATCTTTCTTAATTCTTTAACTAATCTAAAAATATTTTTTTTTTTTATGTATTATTCTTGTGTTAATTGTTAAATACATAATATTTTTATTTTAGTAGGTATTACTTTAATGTGTCTAAGGGCAAGATTCACAGACCGCACTTTGACTTTACTTTGATGCAAAGATCTACTTTGTACCAAAAATATGTATCTTAGGCTCAGATTCACAATCGTGACTTTACTTTACAGCAAAGGCACCTTCCCAAAGTAAGCTTTGTATTGCCGAAGATTACTTTCAACTTCATATTCAAACATATTTTTGGTACAAAGTTTAGACTTTACTTTGTAAAGTCAAAGTGCGGTCTGTGAATCGTGCCCTCACTATTTTTGCATGTTGTGTACCTAAGTAAATTTTAATTATTGTACACCCTGTGGGTATGTTACAGTGAAACATTTGTCTACTACCACCTGTATTTCATAACCTACCTGTAACAAACAATAAAGGTTCATTTCATTTCATTTCATTTTATTTCATTTCATTTAATCGGATATTAACTAAATCTAAAAATACAAACGCCATGTTATCGTTAGATGTTTCTTCATAATTAAAAAGTGGGAAATCGCTCTCGACGCTGTTGGAATCGGGAGATTTTAATTATGTTAGTGAACCGTCGCTTTGTCCCAGGCTACGATAGCTTTTTTGCGATACCCTCTAGACTTTTTCTGAGACGTGAAGTAAGCACTAACTTGAGAATTCGCAAATAAAACATTTAGTCGATGGAAAATGTTGGATGTAACTGTATTAGTACAAAAGTTTACCGTTAGGATCTCTGAATGCAAAAGTTGGGTCTAGTTCGTGTTTAGTATTCGGTGATTTAATTGGTCAAAATAAATCTTCGTTATTTCTGATTATTATATTAAAGAGTTACAAACTGAAAAGAATAAAATTATTTTTAGAAAAAAAATGAAAACCGACTTCAAACAACACCTACATGTTCAATCCTTAACTAAAAAGTAGAAAATAATATTTTAATTACTTCATAGTAAAGAACATTAAAGGGGAATCAACGCAATCCTTGATACCTATAATACTTTACTATTTATAGTTTTTAATCAGTTATTTTGTAGTCGGTGCCAGCCAAGAAGGATCATAAAACCTTCATAAAAATAACCTACCTACTAGCAAAAAAAACCTTCTTGATTAATCTAATAAAAAAAATTTCAAATCGGTTCATAAATGACCGAGATATGAGGTAACAAACATACAAAAAAAAAAAACATACGACCCGAATTGATAACCTCCTCCTTTTTGAAGTCGGTTAAAAATACCCATTCATGCCGAAGCGACGCTGCATGTAAATTTTATATAGGTACCATAGGTCACTCCTACAATCAATACGAATCTTAGGACACATCATTTCTAAAAAGCAATTAAGCCTTTTGGATATACGCTCGAAAAACATTACCCATCTTGACTCCGGCAGTAGGGCAAAAACTTTGGTGCGCATCTGAATACGTCGACGATACCACTGTTGTCTTTTCTTACTACTATCTTTGAACATTACTAAAACTAACTAACTAAAGACTAAAGAAAATATATTTAAATTTTTTGTTTGTTTGCAACAATTTAACTAAAAATCTACGTTACCGACTTGAAAATTCTTTCATCTTTAGATATCAATAAATGGAGCGGGTAACTAAGCCTATATTTTATTATGTTTACATATTTTCTAGCAATACTCAGAATTTCAATATTTCGTCGTTGCGCCTGCAAAAGTCGCTATGTGATTTTTTAAGTATTTTGGTTTTTGATGCCATTTTGATCCTTATCAAAATGTCAATAAGGGTCAAAATGGCATCAACCAAAATACGTAAAAAATCACATATCGACTTTTGCAGGTGCAACGACGATTTGTAAATTTGCAATACAAAAGATAGCAGAAGTAAATTTGCAGTATAGCAATATTAATTCGCTGACGTAGGTTATATTTATATATATTTATTTCAACAACTACACACAACGCCATCTAGACCCAAAGTAAGCCTATTATATGCTTGTGTTATGGGTTCTATAATGCGAATATACATACTTAAATACTTTTTTTTTGTAAATACATACATATTATACATAGAAACACCCAGACCAATGCACATGACATGTTCATGCACACAAATATTTGCACTGAGCGGGAATCGAACCCGCGACCTCTGCGTGGCAGTCCATACACAGTACCACCGAACCACAAGTCAATATTTTGCAATCATATTTTATGTAGGCGTTTGTTGCGATACCGAATGAAACTTTTGATACCAAAGCGAAGTGACAGCGGACGTCTATTTTATTATGTTTTAGTATTACACAACGAATTAATAGCGTTTAGTCGTTTTGTAGGTAACATAATACGTGACTAAGGGAATACGGAATATCAGATAACCATTTTATTGAGTTAGTTTGCGGTACTGTAAACGTGTATGTAAAAGAAAAGGTAAAAATATTTTTTTTTATTGTGATGCCTATTTTCAGACATAAGAAAGTGTGTGAAGAAGAAAATAATCATCATAATCGAATAAGTGTTTAATAGTCTTTAATCATTTACCTTAATTCTACACGAATACAGATTTAAATTCCAATGTATTGAAAAACTAAATGAACCACCTTAAAATTCAGTTAAATTATGTACACGCTTGTTTAGAGTTTATAATTAAAAATGTATGCAAACACCGTGTGTACAATTGAGTAAACCGAACAAAACTTGTAACAAAATCTCATTTGTGTGGAACAAACATCTGAATCCAACATGTGTAACGTGTATTTGATTGTTAAACTTAATGTTAGTTTTCATTAACAATCACACCGTACCGCTTACAGCATCAAACAAACAACGGACTCTGATTCAAAAACATTTTGTTCTATAATGTTCGTACGGGTGAAATGTTAGGCATGTCCCGGGGTACATGTTTGCCATCGTCCAAAACTCGGACCTCTCGCGCGTAAAATTACTATCAGCTACACCTTAGGTAAATATGTCGGCAAGAAATTCGCTTTGAACCCTTTCAGCCCTTTGTTGTTCAACTAAAACTATTCTCAGTTAATCCCTGGATAAACAGTGCTTGTTAATAAATTAACGCGTTATTAATATATGTTACTGTGACCCTATGGTTGGCAGGTGTCCCTGCAGGGTACTTTCTCTATTCTGTTTCATTGTACAACAAAGGTTATGAGTGAAGAAACAGTAATTTCGGGTCAACTGTAAATATTGTAGCCATTCCGCTTTTTGTGTTGTTAATAAATTACGATATGCTCGAGTGACGTGTTTGTTTTGCTCTCATTATGCTGAAATATCTTTGTGAATCGTTCCATTTGGTCAAAGACAAATCTGTTGGGGCTTTGAAAATATGGGACTTTCTTCGGACCGGTGTCTTCTGAATATATTAATTAAAAATAAACTTACAGTAGAAACCGTTATGATTCTCTTTAATTATCTTTGTTTTGTGCTAAATTGTCAACTTAAATGAAACTTATTAAAATTTGTTAGAACTTGAAACTTTCATAGGATCGATAAAAGATAATCTGAATGCCTGTAAATTCTGTACTTTTATGAGGGTAATAAAGATCTGTTTCCAAACTTTCATTTATCCACACAACAGTAGTGAGCAGAAGCGATAGTCCAATATACTATAATTAACGACGTCACCAGAACCCCTCATATTGCATCGCGGAAAAATAATCCCGAGAATCTTTTCATCCTTAAATGTATCCTAAGCTAATAAATAGAAGAGAAAAACTCGGTCAGCGGGTGGAGGGGATAGCTAAGTGAGTGCTTTACGTCATATCCGAAATCCCGGTAAAGTGAGTCCGGTAAAGCTGGCGATGTTCGATGGTTCTCGGTCCTCGCGATCTCTGTAATAGCAATAGCTTTGTGTTAAAGCTGCCAGAGAGGTTTCTTATTGTTTGGTGTAGGGGACGAACATTTGATAGTACAGGATTTTTTGTAGCAAATAAGTTTTGGCTATCTGATTAATTGTGTAATTGTATTCTATGTGAGATTTTTGCTTTCAAATTCTGGTTTACATCGTAATACACTCAAAAACTATTGCAGATCATAGTTTCATATTAAGTTCTTCCCGAATCGTAAGATACGATTATGTTCTTTATAATTGTACTGAATTTTGATGTTATTCAAACCGGTTATTAAGATTTCCTGTGGCAGATCAAGCGCACTTCACCCGCGAATCTTCTATATCTTGAATCGCAGCGTTATATCGGCGTGGCTTAGCGCTTTTTCATCAATCCTGCTTTATTACGGCGGATTCGCTTTTGTCTACGGCCGGATGTCGGTCATTTAGCCTGACCGTGCCAGTCTCTATTACACCCATCCGATTTCATTCGTATCTGTCGTCCGGAACCGCCCGGAATCCGTCTTCGGACGTCATCTGCCGTTTACTTTCCAACGAATTCCGTTTTTTCTCCTCTTTTTAAGCCACTTGATGTATAACGGCTCGCCATTGTCAGTTTGTTTTCTGTTTGGCAATTTTTAACGGGATTACACGTCGACCCCTAGCTTGATCACGTCTTTGCAGCTGCCCGTCTATTTATGAGGCAATATTTTATGGAATATTGAGTAAAGTGGCCTTTAATCTACTAATATAATGGGGTTTAGCGGAAATATTGCTCCTTCAATTGTGTTTCGGTTTCCTATTGTCCGAGTTGCTTTAGTGGTCATCTTAAGATTATTTCTAAGACTTGACTGTATTTATTTGGATGGGAAAATGATTTTCTTTTGTTTGTGCGATTTATTGCGTGTATAATTTGATAGTATTGTCCGATAGACTTGCGTTAAGAAATTATAGCTTGTAACTTTCAAATTACAACATGTGAACCTAATTAAGTCTTTTACAACCTTCGGCTACAGGTGACTCTCAATTACTAGATTTTTCATACTGGTTCAATTTTTCTATAGCAAAAAGATTCGCCACACAACTAAATCTCTCAAATACAGCATCATATTTCTAAAATATATTAAATCCAACATGAACGACCAAAAAAATCTATCCAGCATAGTTGCCATCAGCCGTGATACCCCTGGCAAGTTTCCCAATGAAATGGGATTAAATCATGCGACATTAGCGTCGTCGTCCGCGGCACTAAATAATCTTCCTTTTATTAAACTCGAGATAAATGATTATACAGTCGGCTGTCCCCTTGTTTGTATTGTACCACGTATCACGCTACGAAATTTTCTTTAATAAGAGCAATTTATGTTTCCAAATATATCAGTTTCGTTTTTGTAAATGTGTCGTATGTATGTATCGAAATAAATTATTTTCTTTTCTTTCTTTTTGAAATACTACATTTTTAATCATCATTTAATTTATCTGATTATTTTCTAAGTCCTGTACGTATTGCTAATTTAATGTTTATGTTTTATCGTTATGCCTAACAATGCGGGATACTTCGGTATGCACGAGTGTTTGAAACCGAGTAAATATTGCCAATATGACTTAAAATACGACAGCAACCTGCAGGCTTAGAATGTGGCATTTAAGATCGCTTCTCGTTGTTGTCGACGAATTTTCTCGAGTTCTTTCGGTCTGATCCCCTGAATCTGCCCTGGGGGATCGGTAAACTAACAAAACCTAGTGAATAATAATAATAATAATAATATTCTACCACATTCACACAACGCCATCTAGCCCCAAATTAAGCAATTACATTTGCTTGTGTTATGGGTACTAAACAACTGATATACTACTTATATACATTTTTTTTAAATACATACATATTATAGATAAATTACACCCAGACACAGAACAAACATTCATGCTCATCACACAAAGATTTGTCCTGGGTGGGAATCGAACCCACGACCTCTGGCTTAGCAGTCAGGGTCACTAACCACTAGACCAACAGGCCAGTCAATGAACAGGCCAGTGGATGATGTTATAAGATAAAAAAATTGAACAAACAACTAATTAATTGTTGCGTTAATTTTTATTTCATATCTATCTTACCGTCTGCTACCCTAACCCTTAATTTATTGTTCTATTATTACATATAGTATCCAGAACTATCCATGCCCAGCATTTTCCTTAGTCGCGTGTCCGTTGTCCATTATATCGGTGACACGGCTTTAGTTTTGAGTAATTGTGCCACAGACAGGCCGTAACACCGGATCAGATAATATATGATCCGGGATATCTTTACATTGTATTGTCGTCTGTTCTAGTTCAATATTGCGTGTGATAAAGGTTTGATGTGGGTGTTAGTGTGAATATTGTTATGGAATAAGAAGAAAATATGACCAGTTGTTATGGCCATTAAGGCTACGAGGATACACGAGGTCTGAAATTGGCCAACTATCAATGTACATTTTTAAAGTTATGTATCTGTTTATAAGTTTATCTTTGATATTATTGACTTGCGGAGAAGGAAACATCGTGAGAAAACTGAATTAAAAAATATACGTCTATAAGTCTGATCCCCAAACCACTTTGTGCAAACGTGATGATGCCCAGACTTTTTCTACATTTCTGCAATCTATGTATCACAAGAGGATTTTAATTAATAGTTAAATAGGCAGTGCTGATGGTATTAGCAATTTTGGACATAAATAGACCATTCCTACGGTGTCCAATACGATGTTTTGTTAAAGTACTTCATATAACACACTAGTATTCAATAGGGTATTATTCTCTTTACGATAAAAAATCTAATTTATAAATTCAATTCTAAGGTTTTAGCTTTTTTAATCTGTTTCATTACACTATTAAATAGTAGTCGACAAGTTATTACGTCATACGGCTTCGTAGAAGTGTCAACCTAATCTGTTTCATAACACCAATAAATAGTAGTCGACATGTTATTACGTCATACGGCTATGTAAACTTAGAAGTGTCAACTGTCAACTATTGCGTCCAGCGTATTCATCAAATTACGCACGAAATTTATAAATGAAAAATTTTAATGCATTTTTATGGCACTTAAAAAATATTGTAAATATAATAATTTATAATGGTTCATTAGCACTATATAATCGAATAGAGACACTTTTCAAAAATTAGTGTAATACCCTATTCTGTTTATGCTGACGCCATCTCCAGTATATAATACAGAAAACTCGCGAATAATGCACAGTGTTGTATTTTTCCGCGTGACGCCCACACATTGTTGCAATAGACTAATCGAGTACATCGCAGTAATCGAATGTGTCCGCCATCGCTAATGGTATTACCTATATTAATCATTTGACATTCGCTCCTCGTACGAACCTACACAGTGGATGTTAAAGTTTTCTTAATAGCAGGGGTAGCAATATGCTTAGTGCTATAATAATTATACTGAAATTTACACCCTTTTAATCTTAATATATAACTCCCGGAATGGTCAAAGTGTATGATATGCAACTACGTTATTTTTCATTAAACAGAAAAATCTTTTGCCTCTATCAGACACAACCTCAAACTCTACTTTATAATAAACTAAAAAGCTGGTACCAGTGTGGTATACCTATGCCAATTGGCCTTTGGAAACACCTCCTTCACTAAGGCACGAGTTCTCAAATGCGGGACAACAACATAACAAATATTTATGATTCACGTAAAGTTCTATTTCAAGTGGTAAATAGAACCCACAACCTCTAGCACAGCAGTCGCATGTACTTCCGCTGTACTGAAAAACAGTCAAATAAATAATAATAGTAATACTAGCCTGTTTTACTGTCCCACTGCAGGGCAAAAGCTTCTTCTCATATAAAAAAGGCATGAGCAATAATCACCACGCTTGCTCAAGGCGGATTGCCTATTTTAGACTTTTAAGTCCAGGTTTCCTCACGATGTTTTCCTTCACCGTCAGTCACAAATGTTCAAGATAAACTTAAAAAAAGAGTGTGTACTCATGTACGCACGTAAGAAGTTATACTTTTTAGGCGTAACAATCCAAAAATACCATTCGCAACTAACTTCAGGCTGTTGCTTTTTTCTGTCGGTGTGCGCGCGCATCGTAAAAATTCACTCATCATTTTTTCCAATCGCGCCAAAAGAAGTATAACTTCAAAAATACATATGGTTTGAAAATCGCATTAATACCCGGATAATTGCCCGGATACTACTCGTCTACCTCGGTCTACTACCTCGTGATTACAAAGCGGGTGCCTTACCCACTGAGCCATATCGATTTTAGTCAGATTTTAGCAATTAATTCAACTCATGCAAAATTGCTTACAAAATTTTATCTTTAATCTATCCACTCATCCATTTAATGCAAAAATAAACATACTATAAAACATTGAGAACCTCTGTCTATCTCGAGTATTGTCACCTACTCTAGACAGGAAAAGATATTTGATTAGCCACCGCTGACCGGTAGGGGGCGCGGCAGAGGGGTGGTGCGCTACACGTGTTACTTATAACTTACACAAAAGTCATATTTTTGAAAAAGTATTTGTATTTGTAATTCTGTTACAGTTGTAATTACTAACAGTGACTTTATTTAAACTGATATTTTTTCGAAAACCTGATTTTATGCCATGAATCGCTGAATCGCTTTATAATATGCCTATTATTGACAGCAATTCAGCGACGAACGGCAAATCGGGATTTTCAAGAATCTGGGATGAAAGTTTTATATAGAAAGCTACTGTATATCAACAGCCTGAAAAACACTGCATTAAGTAGGCAAGTTGAGGTAATATTTATAGTACACAATAAAGCTATTGCAAATCTTATTTTAATGCGGTTAGTATCCAATCTTCCCTTAGAGCATTAAACCAACAGGAGTGGACACGCGCTCTATTTCCCTTGCGCAAAAGTCTGCCACTTTCGGCGGGGGACGGGGTAACGCGAGCAACGCACACTAATTACAATGTTAACTACTAATGCATTTATAAATCGCGTCGTTATACACGCACACAATAAAATTATTACACACTAGCTTAAACTAAACACACGCAATCACATTCACACACAGGGACATCTATCAGTTTACGCTTCCTTAGCGTAAAATGATAGATGTCCCTATAGATGAAAAAAAAAAAGGGTAGGTGTCAAAAAGTTCAGACGTTTTTTTTGAAAGCTTTAGTTTAAAAAATCAATAAATATTATATTAATCTAATTATTTAGTTAAATTTTATACACAATCAATGATAAATAAGAAATACCTGCATAGCAATACAGTTCATGTGATTTATTGCTAATTTGCATACCACCTGCCAGCACAACACACACTCTACACTTCACTGACACTGTGAGTAACATCATTTTTTTTTTTGAAATGGCACAACTTGTGGACATCCAAAATCACCAAAATATGCTGGAGGAGACCTTTATAAAACGTATGGCTGAGCTAGAGGCTCAGCTGAACTCTGCTGGTTCTGCCAAGGACACAGTTGCAAAAGTTGCCGATGAGTTCCGAACGTTCAGGGAACTGATGTTCTCTATACTACGCCTCATTCGTCAGCAGATAACTGAGTGCAACAACCAGGTGGACATAATGGAGACGAGACACCGCCGAAAAGCGTTGATATTTCTAGGAGTAGCAGAAACCGAAAATGAGGACTGCTCGTCTCTCTTACACAATATCATTGACAAAAATATGTCACTGAAGGTCTCCCACTCATGTATAAGTGTTTGCCATAGGATTGGTACACCAAACAAACAGCATCATCGACCTATTCTTGCTTGGTTTACTGACATTGCTTCAAGGTCTGCTGTGTGGAAAGCAAAGTCTAGGCTCAAAGGATTCTCCATATCCGTTAGAGAGTTTCTAACCAAAAGCCGGCAAACAGTTTTCACTAAAGCACGACAACACTTTGGTATGCGAGCGTGCTGGTCGCAGGATGGCATCATCGTAATTAAGCATGCGGATGGAAACCGTAGCAAGATATCCAACATCGACGAGCTAAACTCTTTGGTCAAGAAATTTCCCAAGGCAACAGACATCTCAGCAACTTCGACCAAGAACGCGAATGTTATTACGGGAGTGCCTAGTGTAAATCCAAAGGCACATAAGAACTGATACTTGACCACGTCTGTTAAGCTCCTTCCGTTAAGTGCATACAGTTTGTATATGTGTTACCTATCGTCTATTGAGTTTTACTGTTTGCGATGTTATTTTAATTTACCCACTACATCTCAATTTAGATTTTGTTTGTAAACTAGGGTTATGTGCTAAGTGACACGGACAACTGTCAAAGCAAACTAATAGTTGCGTTCCGATACCTTGTGCATGATTTAATTTTGTTTCTGTTTTTTTTTTTTTTTCAATTTTGTTTCCTATTTTCTTTTTTAAATGTTCTGTTTTTCTTTGTTTTGTTACTCTTTAGGTCTTAATATTTTAGTTTTTTTGTATTTTGTTTTGTGTGGGAAGATGTGCTGGCGAGTGGTGCAGATACGAACGTGTTGCACAAAGCCTTTTAGGTACGTTCATATATTATTTCAATTTATTTTATATACCTGTATATAATTATATTATTTTATTTTATAGTATATTATTATTTTATTACTTACAATATATTTTATATGGACTATGATGATGATTCGTTTATATCTGCCAATGAATCGTTATCTAATTCTGAAGATGATAGTTTCTGCTCAGTGACTTGTACCCTAGGTGAACTGCTACAACAATCATTCATGAACACATCTCACAAATGTTTCAACGTGTGTCACATTAATGCACAGAGCATACCCAGTCACTACAGTGAATTGTCGACTACTTTTGCTGAAGGTAACGTTCATGCCATCCTGATTTCTGAGAGCTGGCTCAAACCACATCTTCTTTCTACTACTTACCCACTCCCCGGCTATATTCTGATACGTAATGATCGTATCGATAAGCGCGGGGGTGGAGTAGCTATCTATCTGCGATCTAACTTTCCTTTCAAAATTATATCCTCGTCGCCAGGAAACTATAATTGTGCTTCTGCTGAATACCTTTTCTTAGAGGTTTGCGTCAAAGGAGCCAAATGTCTACTCGGTGTTGTTTATTGTCCTCCTTCTATTGACTACTTCTCCAGTCTCGAATCGGTTCTGGAATCTTTAGGGTCTGAGTATGTACACCACGTCATTATGGGGGATTTCAATACAGACCTCCTAGCCCACCTATCACCTCGTTCCCGGAAACTCCTCGGTATCATTGAATCCACATGCTTGAACCTACTACCATTGCAAGCGACTCACCACAATGTCGACGGGAATGATACCTGGTTGGACCTAATCCTCACCTCCTCTCCTGCTCTTGTTGCCTGTCATGGACAACATCCTGCCCCTGGTTTTTCACACCATGACCTTATCTTTCTTTCTTACATTCTTAAACCTCCCAAACCCACTCCTAAGGTCTTGTACAGGCGTTGCTTTGGGCGTATTGATTTGGAGAAATTGAGTAGCGATGCCGCTGCAATTAAGTGGGATCATCTGAGTGCGGCCTCCACAGTGGATGAGAAGGTCGATATTTTTAATAACTCGCTTACTCAACTCTATGACAGGCATGCCCCTGTCAAGAGGATAAAAATCAAGCGTCCTCCAGCGCCTTGGATGACGAGGGGTGTTCGGATGGCGATGAGGCGTAGAGACCGTATTTTTCGTGTATTTAGGAAGGACCGCACGGATGACAATTGGAAACAATTTAAAGTTGCAAGAAATCGGTGTAATAAGATGATACGCGACGCAAAACGCCGTCATATTCACGATAACATCGCTTCCTCTTCCCCCGCCAATATCTGGAAGTTCCTAGGGACTCTGGGTATTGGCAAACACCGACCTGTAGAGTTGTTCAAGACAGTTGGTTTGGATGACCTCAACCTCCATTTCACCTCCACAATTCCGATTGATCACCAAACCAAATGTCATACCTTGGACTACTTAGCTGGTTTACCCCGCCCCAACACCAATCCCTTTTCTTTTTCTCCAGTTAGTGCGGAAGAGATCAGAAAGACTATCCTTTCCATCAAATCCAATGCTGTAGGCTGTGATAACATCAGTCGCAGAATGTTATTACCAATCCTTGAATACCTTCTCCCAGCCATTTCCCACATCATCAATTTTTCCCTCCACATGGGCAGTTTTCCGCTAATGTGGCGAAAAGCCTATGTTATTCCCCTCCCTAAAATCTCAAATCCTACTCTTGCTAACCATTTCCGTCCCATATCAATACTCCCATTCCTTTCTAAAGTACTTGAGGCCTGTGTACATAGACAACTGTCTAGATTTGTGCACCAGCAGAATCTGCTAAGCCCATTGCAATCTGGGTTCAGACCTGGCCACAGTACTACCTCAGCACTCCTTAAAGTAATTGGCGATGTGAGGGCGGGTATGGAGGATGGTAAAGTCACAGTTCTTGCCCTAGTAGACTTCTCCAATGCCTTCAACACCGTCAATCATGATATCCTAATAGCCATCCTTTCCTACTTTATGATCTCTTCTGAAACTTTGGAATGGTTCTCGACTTATCTTCAGGGACGACAGCAGTCAGTGCGCATGGATGAATCCTCATCCAGTTGGCGTGACCTGGACTCTGGTGTTCCTCAAGGCGGTATTCTCTCTCCTCTTTTGTTCTCTATTTTTATCAATCTTATAACTCAGAGTCTTCAGTGAGCGTATCATTTGTATGCTGATGACTTGCAAATTTACTCACAGGAAAAGGCTGATGACATATCCAAGGCAGTTGACAAAATTAATAGCGACCTGGACTACATTAAGACTTGGTCAAACAAATTTGGCCTGTCGGTAAATCCACATAAGTGCCAGGTGGTCATTCTAGGCAGCCAACATATGTTACGCATAATTAATGCTAAACAACTACCACCTATTGTTTTTAATGGTTCGATTATACCGCTGAGCAACAATGTCAAAGACCTTGGAATATACATAGACTCCAACCTGAACTGGCATGCCCAGGTAACAAGCGTTAGCCAACGTGTTATTGGTACTCTTCGTGCTCTCTATCGCCTCAAAAACTTCCTCCCATCTAAGACAAAGGTGACGCTTGTACAAACTTTAGTTTTCCCCTTAATTGACTATGGTGACGTGTGCTACTTAGACCTGAATGCAGATTTTCTCAACAAGTACGACCGTCTTCTCAATAACTGCATTCGATTTATTTTTAATCTTCGAAAGTATGACCACGTGTCTACATATCGTTCCCAGCTGAATTGGTTAACTATTCGCCAGCGCCGTAGTTTGCGTACTCTCACTACCCTTTATTCCTTCCTAACTTCTCCTACTCCTCCCTCTTATCTACTGGAGTATTTTCAGTATTTAAGTAGTAACCATAATAGAAACCTTCGTTCCTCTAACAATCTACTTCTTCAATGTCCTTCTCACTGTTCTAACTTTGTGGGCTCTTCCTTCTCTGTCCAATCTGTTCGTCTTTGGAATGAGCTCCCTCTCGAAATCAGGATGTCCACTAACCGTTGTATGTTTAAGATAAGAGTGCGGAATCTCATCTATACATATAATAAAAATGTAACCGAACGCTGTCTGTACATGGAAGATATATGAGAAAAAAAAATATTGGGACCTTTATCAACGCAAGTAGAACCCAAAACAATGATTGTTACAATTTTTGTCTGTTTGTCTGTTTGTCTGTTTGTCTGTTTGTCTGTGCGTTTGTTCACGCTAATCTCAGAAACGGCTTATCCGATTTAAATATGGTTTTCACTAATATATTGTGGTAAGTTTCACTTAACATTTAGTGTTTGTTTCATGTCAATCGGTTCATAAATAAAAAAGTTATGCCAATTTAAAGAATCACATCGAATATTCGTTAATTTACTACGAAATCTTTTAGAAGCAGAGATTTTAACCCAAGGTAAGACACTAAAGGTTGTGGGTGTGGGTCTAAGTATTAGCTGTTTTTCGCACGGTCAGCTTTATGTGGCTCCATCACGTGTTAGCATTCCTAGCAGCCTGTATGCTTTGATCCCTGATGGATGGCTATACGTCTAATCCATACATCCATACATATTATAAAAGGCTTTGTCCTGACTGACAGACAACGTACAGCCTAAACCACTGGTCGTAGCGACTTGAAATTTGAAGGGTGTGTTTGTCTTAATGTCTAGAAGTGTACTAAGAAATGGTTTTTAAAAATTCAACCCTTAAGTGTATGAAAAAGGATGAAAAAGATTGTATGAAACGTCTACATTTTTAACTTACAGCTTTGAAATTTTGTTTTGGAATAATTTTATTTAAATATAAAAAAATTCTCATTTTTTTTTTTAACTGGGGTGGATTTATAGGCCTGAAATAAGGGATTAAATATTGTATGGAAAGATCTTTGCTTTTGAAGTTGGCGACTTGGAATTTGGAGGGAGGGGGAAGGGAGGGGGAGGAAGAGGAAAGGAAGGGAGAAGTGCCGGGTAGTGAGGGGGAAGTCAGGGCAAAGGGAGGGTAAAGTCAGGGGGAAATCGACTGCCTCTGTATTTCGGTGGTACTGTGTATGGACTGCCACGCAGAGGTTGCGGGTTCGATTCCCGCTCAGTGCAAATATTTGTAGCATGAACATGTCTATTTGCATTGGTCTGGGTGTTTCTATGTATAATATGTATGTATTTACAAAAATAAAAGTATTTAAGTATGTTTATCCGTATTCTAGAACCCATAAGCAAGCATATAATATGCTTACTTTGGGTCTAGATAGCGTTGTGTAAAAAAAGGAAAAAAGAAAACGGGAACTCAGGAGGATGTGAGGAGGCAGTGAAGGGCAAGTGAGGGGCAAGTGAAGGGCAAGTGAGAGGTAAGTGAGGGGGAAGTGAGGGGGACGTAAGGGAAAGTGAGGGAAGTGAGGAGTCAGTGAGTGGTAAGTGAGGGGTGAGTGAGTGGAAAGTGAGGGAAAGTGAGGGAAAGTGATGGGAAGTGTGGGGAAAGTGAGGGAGATGGGAGGGAGACGGGAGGGAAAGGGAGGGGAATGGGAAAAAGGGGGAGAGGAAATGAGGGAAAGGGGAAAGTTATTGTAGTGGAAATTTGCCTTAGTGTATTGTATATTGTTTTACGGGTGATATCTTTAGGTAGGTGAAAGAGGGTTTGTACGAATGGTGATGATGATGAGATTAGAAATAGTATGCAAAACAGTATTTAAACAATATAAAAATGTCCATTGGAAAAACTCACTCATCACGAAATCTCAGAAACTACAAGTGCTGGGAGTTTCAAATTTTGGAAATAGGTGCTCTCTAATCCCAAGTTTTCACTGACGACACAACATGTTGTAAACAGCTACCTATCCCACTCATTCTTTGAGAGTTAAATAGTAAGATATATGTTTGCAACATGTTTTGTCGTCAGTGAAAACGCGAGGTAAGACGGGTTTTTCGAAATTCATTTCCCTGTAGTATAAAGGGGAACAAAATTTGTATAAAGCTTCTATAGTTTTTAAACGGGAGTTTTGATAATACGATTTCCAAACTAGGAACTATTCTTATTAAGTGGGAAAATAGGAGTGGCAAGTTTCGTTAAATATCGCAAAATTTGTTATAGGGGTAGCGGGTGAATAGATTTAAATAGGATTCGCCTTAGAGACGGATTATACTGATATTTATTACTAATACAATGTACGATTGCCGTAAGATTAGGTAAGAAATATACAGGCACACATCTGAATTTTCACGCGAACGAAGTCGCGGGCAACAGCTAGTTCTAAATAAAAGGCAGACTAATCTTCATCATAATGTTTAATTTCGTCATAAATACCACACCTTATATCCATAGTGTTTGTATAAATATATATATTATTTTATATATTATAGATATATATATGTATTTTATATATTATATGTATATATATGTATAGCATCGTATATGTAAGTATGTTTATATAAATCTGTATTTTATTATTCACTTTTTTTAACTTTAAATGCACCTACTTTGTTCTTCTCTGCATCACCCGTACTGGTTGACTGGTAGAAAATGCCCCAGGCATTAAGTCCACCAAATATACTGTCATGTATATAAAGTTTTTAAATAAATAAAATAAATAAATAAAACAGTTAGAGCTTGACTCTGTCGATATTTAGTATCGATGTTTAGGATTTCATATAAGTACGCGAAAGATTTAATTATTTTCATGATTATTATGTTTGCTTATTAAAATGAGCATTATCTTATATTATATAGAACAGTTTTAGGTAATAATAATCTATTATAATTTTAAGGTTTTTTTTTATTTAAGCACTTTGAAATAGATGAAAGTAAATAGTTCATAAACATGAATTAACTAGAAGTAATACTGCTAATTCATGTTTATGTCAATATTACAGGAAGAATAAAACAGTGTTTCTAACTAGCACACTTTTTTGTAATTATTATCATTCGTCATACGGTCGGGCTAAATTTATTTGTTAAACATTGTTCGACAAACAAATCTGGTTATGCGGTCGGGCTCTCCTACTATGTTTACTAATGTTTATTCAATACTTCCGATCCCTGATAGTAAGGAACCCTCGGCGCGCGAGTCCTACTGGCATTTAGCCGTTTTTTTTTGAAGTTATACTTTTTTTGGCGCGATTGGGAAAAATGATGAGAGTGAATTTTTACGATGCGCGCGCACACCGACAGAAAAAAGCAACACCTTGAAGTTAGTTGCGAACCTTTTACACACTGAATTTAGTTGCGGATCTTTGTGTGTCGTATCAGTACAAATAATCTGTGTGAATAAATAAAAAATAATAATATATTGGCGTTTATATCAATTCAAATATTTATGTATGTATGCGTTGTATTATTATTTGGTATTTTTGGATTGTTATGCCAAAGAAGTATAACTTCTTACGTGCGTACATGGGTACCCACTCTTTTTTTTTATTTTACTACTGCGCACAAGGATGTATGTTCAATAACCACCACCTGTTGAAATTTGTTCTAGTGTGGATTAAAGATTGTAATTAATTATTACGTGTCAATTTTACGTGTATTATTCCTAAGTATGTATGTATATTCAAACCAAATAATACTTTGAATTAATTGTCTGTTGCTATTTAATTTCGTTCCAACTAAGCAGAGCTTGTAATTGGAGGATTTTGTTCTGATTACATAGTAACAAGACACTGACATGAGAATGTATGAGTAGATTTTTATTAGAGAGATGTTTTATCTGTTCAGATAACAAAAAAACAACAGAATATATTTCAGAAAGTCTTTATTTAAGTAGGTATAATAAAATACTGAAAAACTGTGCAATTTAAATTAACCTTATAAATCTAGTTTAACTAATCCTAGGTAATGCAATAAGAGAAGGTAGCGCACAGCGAGTTTACTTGCTAAAAACTGAGCTCTGCGCCGCTTGGGGGGTAGGGAGGAGGTAGCAGTGCTGGCAGCACAGAAGGCTTTGTCTTTTAAGCTGTTAGTCAGATACTTGTACGCTTAGGAGCCCACTTATTTGGTTTCTACAATATTGGACCCTAGCGACTCGAGGCGCTGCTTCTTTTGAAAATCTAAAACAAACAAAAAAAAAATAATTTAATACTGGAAAACCAATATCGATATTTGTGATTAAACTGTCTCATCTCTAATTATGTTAAAGTATGACCAGTTTCTTAAAAATAAATACGCTTATTTTTGTAAGAAATGAGCAATTATCTTTCGGAATAAAGTGCACTAATCTTGTATATTTGGATTTATAATCTCATTTTACTTGTTCATTTATTATTATTTTGTGCATTACTTGGTAAAAAAAACATTGGTTTTAATAAAAATAAATAAATATGGGAACGGTGACACAATAATGTACATCCAAAATGAAACTTAT
This sequence comes from Parascotia fuliginaria, assembly GCA_963082885.1. Taxonomy (NCBI): domain Eukaryota; kingdom Metazoa; phylum Arthropoda; class Insecta; order Lepidoptera; family Erebidae; genus Parascotia; species Parascotia fuliginaria. The sequence continues at coordinate 2,028,602 of OY720191.1, forward strand.
TAGATATGTCAACAAGGCGAGATATAAAAAAGGAAAGGTTAGTTTTTATGTTAATTCAACTTAAAATATTACACCAGATTGGAGTATTGATGATAAGCCTGGCAACACTTGTTGATTATCATTTTATTTGGTTAAATTGCTAATTTAATGCCTTATTTAATAATATTAGAACAAAATAATACTTACAGGTGGAATGTAATATTATCCTTTTGTAGACTTGATGTCGCTGAACGCTTTTTACACCAAAATACACTGCAATTCGGCATTTCTATTGAGACGCTATTACGCATGCACTGATAGGTGACTTATGATGCGGAACGCGCGTCAACTAGTTTTATATAACGGGTATGACCGGTGGGCTGGTACCTTTGGCAGAGGGGTACGCCTGTCAGTGGCCTCTCCGGTTGGTTTAATGCTCTAAGAATCTTCCGTTTAAACTTGTATTTTTATGCGTAGGTGGTTAAAGATATTTATTTTTCATAAAAATGCATTAAGTGCATATATTATTTACAGAGGCAATGTATAAAATAACATGATAATAAGCCGATTTGTGTAACTTATGATACTAAGCAAGAATGGGGAACAAAATTTATTAGACTTCTCGCCATTTTAGAGTTTACAACATTATATTGTTGCCCATCTTCTTCGACTGGCCTGTTGGTCTAGTGGTTAGTGACCCTGACTGCTAAGCCGGAGGTCGTGGGTTCGATTCCCACCCAGGACAAACCTTTGTGTGATGAGCATGATTGTTTGTTCTGTGTCTGGGTGTAATTTATCTATAATATGTATGTATTTACAAAAAAAAAATGTATATAAGTAGTATATCAGTTGTTTAGTACCCATAACACAAGCAAATATAATTGCTTAATTTGGGGCTAGATGGCGCTGTGTGAATGTGGTAGAATATTAAATTAAAAATAATTGCTTAATTTGGGGCTAGGTGGCGCTGTGTGAATGTGGTAGAATATTAAATTAAAAATCTTCTGCCAAGTTATTGAAATCACGATCATAAATCTTAGAAAAATGTTTACATAAAAATAATTATATTAGTAGTAGTATTATAGTAAACTTAAGTAATCTACCGTAGTTGTAATAATTTTCATTGTTATATTTTAATATGTCACGTATGATAAACGCCTTAAATAAATATGCATACCTAATAACATAAGACCTTTATCGACACAATTCAATTATCTAATAACTATAAAAGGTAACATTAAATCCCATGGCGATTGTCTGATAATAATGGTATAGTCACGAACAGATATTACCTTTTTTACCAGACGACACGATCACGACACGACGTCAAGGTAATTATTGTATTGTGTGTAGTGTTACTTATTCTTCCAATAATTTCATTAAATCTATCAAAGCGTTTTGTATTAGTGCTGTATTTATATCAGAATATCGTCAGCTACAAGTTTAGTTTCTTCTATTTCGTACGGTGGCAACGTAAAATATGCGTTGCCTCTTTGTAACCTTACCACTATGTCTGTCGCTATAAAAAAACAACTTCTCTGCTATCTCCCTACTGACGTGTACTTTCAGCTAAAATCCTCTCTACACCATTACCACAAAGTAGATAAGCCGTACAGAGACAAAGCTTTCTACAACCGCGCAAATCGGTTGCACTACTACAAGCACGCAGCGCATGAGTGCGTGTCCACTGGCTGCTTATCACGTACGCGGCGAGACTGGAAAAAACCGGTTGACGCTGGCACAGCCAGTTGACAATCTCAGGGTCAGTGCGACGCACGTTAAATTTAATTGTTAATTATTTTATCGATTGAAAATACAATCATCATATCAGCCAAAAGACGTCCACTGCTGGACATAGGCCTCCCCCAATTTTCGCCATCGTAGCCGGTCGTTCGCCGCCCTCATCCATCGGTTGCCCGCCACCCTTATAAGGTCGTCGGTCTACCTTGTGAGGGGTCTGCCCACGCTGCGTCTTCCGGTTCGTGGTCGCCACTCTAGAACCTTTCTGCCCCAGCGGCCGTCAGTTCTGCGAGCTATGTGTCCTGCCCATTGCCACTTCAGAGAAGCAACTCTGCGAGCCACGTCAGTCACTTTAGTTCGCCTGCGGATTTCTTCGTTTCTCAAACGATCGCGCAGGGAGACGCCTAACATAGCCCGCTCCATCGCCCTCTGAGCGACTTTGAGCCTTCGGATAAGACCCATAGTTAGCGACCACGTCTCTGCTCCGTATGTCATAACTGGCAACACACACTGGTCAGAGACCTTGGTCTTAAGACACTGCAGTAGTGCGGACGAGAAGATATGTTGTAGCTTCCCGAACGCTGCCCAGCCGAACTGGATTCGACGAGTGACCTCTTTCTCGAAATCGGACTTACCTAATCGGACTGTTTGTCCCAGGTATATGTACTCGTCAACGAATTCAAGCATCGAGCCTCCGACGGTAATAGGAGTGGGTGTAACATGGACATTGGTCATGACTTTAGTCTTGTCCATGTTCATTTTTAGGCCCACTTGTCGAGAGACTCTACTGAGGTCATCGAGCATTGTACTGAGCTCCTCCACGGTCTCAGCCATGACGACGATATCGTCCGCGAATCGAAGGTGAGTGATGTACTCGCCGTTTATGTTGATGCCAAGTCCATTCCAGGTCAGAAGCTTGAACACGTCCTCCAGTGCAGCGGTGAACAGTTTCGGAGATATGACATCTCCCTGTCGTACTCCTCGCTGCAACTGGATAGGCCTTGAGCTCTGACCATTAATTCGTACTGACATGGTAACGTTTTCATACAAACACTTCAGCACTTCGATATATCGATAGTCAATATGGCACCGTTGGAGAGACTGCAGCACGGCCCAGGTCTCGATCGAATCAAAGGCTTTCTCATAGTCCACAAACGCTAAGCATAGGGGCCGGTTATACTCTGTGGACTTATGTATAACCTGCCGCAGCGTATGTATGTGGTCTATGGTACTAAAACCTTTTCGGAAACCGGCTTGTTCGGGAGGCTGGAAGTCGTCGAACCTGTTTGCGAGACGATTAGTGATGACTCTTGAGAACAGCTTGTAGACGTGACTCAGGAGTGTGATAGGTCTGTAATTCTTCAGAAGGGTTTTATCGCCCCTCTTGAAGAACAGCTCCACCACACCCCTATGCCATGCCTGTGGCGTTTTGCCCTCGAGGAGGACGGCACTAAAGAGCCTCTGAAGAGCTTCAGGACAGGATTTCCGCCTGCCTTCAGTAGCTCGACTGTGATTCCGTCCTCACCCGGCGCCTTGTTGTTCTTGAGCTGTCTCAGGGCCATACCAATCTCGCACAGGCTGACGTCCGGGATGTCTTCGGTGTAATGTCGAGTTAACCTAGCTCTTGGATCTGATGCTAGGGAGCTAACAGGTGCATGTTGTGTCGTGTATAACTGTCCGTAGAACCTCTCGACCTCCTCTAAAACCTCTGGCGTAGACGAGATGATCCTGCCGTCCCCAGTCTTCAGCTTGACAAGTCGGCTCTGCCCGACAGACCGATCTCGTGCGAACACTTTCAAGCCTTTGTTGCGCTCTATAGCCTCTTTGACACGTTGTGTGTTAAATTGGCGAAGGTCGCGAGTCAAAGACTTGGAAATCCGTCTGTTGAGCCGCCGATAGTCACTAGCTTCCTCTGGGGACCGCAGTACCATCCTGCGTCTTTCGTCCATAAGTTTGAGGGTCTGGTCGGTGATCTTTCTCGGTCCTTTACTGCGGTGGGCTTTAAAGATGTTAGACCCTACCGAACGGACAGTTTCCACGAACCTGTTGCTGTATTCGTCCACGTCTACGCAATCGCCGAGGCTTTCGAAGCGGTTAAGAAGTTCGAGTTGGAAGCTCTCGGAGCTTTGAATTTGAATCGGTGCAGGTCGGAGCGTAGACTTCATCAGTCGAGACCGGTCCAGCTTAGGGTTGATATTTAATGTGCCTCTTAACATCCGGTGATCGCTTCCGGTTTTCACCGCATTGATCACTGAGACATCATTAAATATTTGCGGCCTGGTCGACATGATGAAGTCAATCTCATTTTTTGTGACACCATCAGGACTAATCCAGGTCCATTTGCGGCTATCGCGCTTCTTGAAGAAGGAGTTCATCATAAAGAGGCCCTCCTTCTCCATGAAGTCAGCCAGCATTTGGCCCCGGGGATTCCTGGATCCAAATCCAAACTGCCCCACTCTCAACTCGTTACCGCCTCGTTTACCTAGCTTCGCGTTGAAGTCCCCCATGACAACAGTGTATTGGGTCCTAGAGGCATGTATTACTCTGGAAATGTCCTCATACATAGCCTCGACCTCATCGTCGGGGTATGTCGAAGTGGGAGCATAAACCTGTATGACCTTCAACGAATACCGTTTGGTGATTCTGAGTATAAGGTATGCTACCCTCGCCGACACACTCTCGATTTTCACCACGTTGTTCACGAGGGACTTGTGGACGATAAACCCGACTCCACCTTGGGACAGTTGGTCGCCCTCCCGGAAATAGAGCAGGTTACCGGACTTAAGGGTTATCGTATCCGCCCCCTGTCTTCGGACTTCTGACAATCCCACTATGTCCCATAATACAATAAATAAATAATAAATAAATACAGAAAATACAATAAATATGTTAATATTTATATTTAATAAGAAAAGTTTGATTAAAGATAAATAATAAGTATGATTGTTTATTTTAACGCGTTTTAAGTTTAACTTAGTGAACTTACTTTCATATTTTATTAGGTTCATCAAATTCTTTCATATTTTGTAAATACTTACCTACTTGAAACTTGATACACGAAAGAAAATGTTTATAAAACCACATTGGCAACAAAACTTTTATAATAATTATTATCAGCTTAAAACACTAAAATATATCGAATTTAGCTACATAAAAATGCACAACGACAGATGTTTTCCTATTCACATTGTTAATCCTATTCGTTTAAATGAGATATCAAAATCAGTAGGTACTTATATAGAGTTAATCCGGTCCGACCCCCTGAATCTCATACACTGGCGATCGCTTTATTTTTTGTTATTTTCTATTCAGTTCTGATCGCTTAAGAGATCAGAAACAAAACTTAAATATATTTAAATGTTTTATTCCGGTCGTATCTCTTAGTTATCTTTCACAGATTTTCGAGAAAATACATACAATAACTTCACGCCTGCCTTCCATTAATGGGGTAAGCAGAGACTATACAACTGCAATTATTATTTTTATGTTTTTAATTAATTGTTACATAAACTGCTTTTCCCTTGAATTTTCTCTGGATCAGATCTGGGGGATCGAACCGGAATAACTCCATATATAAACTATTTAACAAATGTTTTGTTTGTCTTAACCTGTTGTGACAACCCTACCAGAATAGGTAACAATTTTGCACTTTCTTAGGAAGCTTTGCCTCTGTACGGCTACTCTGTGCTATTACTACTGAAACACCAGGTAAAAGGCGGTGTTATTACCTTCACACTAAACGTCAATTTATTATTATCACCAAAACCCTTGCCAAACGACTAAAATACTAAAAAACGCACTTGAAAATAGCTCGTATTGAATAGTGGATATCTTTAAATTGATAGATAAAAAGATACATATCGTGACCGTGTCGCGTATTGTAAATCAAATAATACAAGGTAATCGAAGTGTTAAGGTGCAACTCGTTATGGTGACCATCCACCCTTAGGTGTATTATGTAATTTTCTACTTAACTTTATGTATATGTGTATTAATTGATTAATACATCGGTTAATGTTTGACTTTAAATATTAGTAAATGTTATGACACTGCACAAAGCGCAAATTGCATTATTCTTCCAGCTTTAAATTGGAAAAAAAGATGTGTCGTGTTTGTCTTAATTTTTTGTTAGCCAATCAAAATACTTCAATGCACTTCAAATGTTTAAGTCTTTCCTCTTTAGGTACCTGTAGTAAGTGCATTAATTTCGTCGTATGCTTTCAAATTTAATAATAATAATAATAATAATTGTTCGACCGTATACAAGAAACACCCGTTAGACATTCTATTAAATATAAATGGATAATAACCTAAACACTCTACAAGAATTAGACCACACAGAAATTGCGACCTCGGCGTTGATTGATATCACACATGTATCTACTTTTGTAAGACCTCAAAGCTCTAACTTAACAGTAATCACTCAAAATATAAGAAGTATATACGGGAACTTTGACGACTTACAGGTTAACTTATCTCTGATGAAAATTAATGTTGATGTATTGATTCTTACTGAGTGTAGGTTAACAAATAAAAAACAGATTCCAAAATTAAGCAACTACACATCATACTGCACTTCAGTACAGTTTAACCAAAATGATGGAGTGGTGGCATTTGTTAAAGACAATCATACGACTCAGGTAACAGAACTAAACATAACACATGCTTCTGCTCTTCAAGTCTGTATTGCAAATTTCACTATCATAGGTGTATACCGCTCCCCATCTAATGCCTGTGCTGATAAATTTATTGATTCTGTTGACAGCTATTTTGAATCCTGTAGTACGCATAAAAATATTATCGTTACAGGTGATATTAACATAAATATTATCGAAAAATCGACAGAAACATCACAGCAGCGATCAAACAGGCTTAATTATTTAAATATGTTTTCTATACATGGCCTTCTGCCCGGACACTGCCTACCCACTAGAGAGCAAAGTTGTCTTGACCACGTTTTTCTTAAACTCAATAAAAGTAATACCAGTGCATCTGTTGCAGTACTTAACACAACCATTACGGACCATGCAATGGTTCTGGTAAATATAACTGAGCCAGAAAAGGTACAAAGAAATAACATGAAATTTATAACTGTCATGGACTTTGAAAAATCACATAAAAGCCTCATTAAAATAGATATATCACTTTTTGATACATATACACTCCCTGACATATTTGCCAGTAAATTGGTGGAAGTGATCAAGAATTCTCTTCAATCCAATTCTAAAATAAAACACATCTCTGGTAGTACTTTAATACTGAAGCCCTGGATCACTGCAGGGGCACTAAAGTGTATCCGCCTAAGAAACAAATTGCAGGGTCAGACTAGAAAAGATCCATTTAATGTAATTTTAATAATAACGTTTAAACGCTACCGCAACTTTTGTTGCAACTTAGTGAAAAGGCTGAAAAGAAAATACTTAAAAAAGAAAATAGAAAGTTCAACTAAAAATCCAAGACATCTTTGGTCAACAATTAATGAAATTACTCAGTTTAAACCACCAAAAACTTCTAATAGTCCTCTTCTCAATATTACACCTCTTCCACTAAACTCTCTAAATTATGTTAACCAGTACTTTACCACAATAGGTAAAATTTTGGCAGACACCATTGTAGCTCATACTGGCTTGCCGACTGTAACCAGTTGTGGTACAAACTCTTTCACGTCTTCGTTTGTTTTAATGGACACTGATCCACAGGAAGTAGACGGCATTCTGATGGGTCTAGACTCTGGCAGTGCTCCTGGGTGGGATGGTATACCTACTGAGTACTTGAAAATGTGCAGGGATTTTGTGGTTCCTTTGATAAGCAGGCTAGCTAACTTGTCTTTTAAAACCGGCAACTTTCCGAGTGTATTAAAGCGATCTGTGGTAACTCCAGTTCATAAGAGTGGTGACGTGAATGACGTTAGTAACTATCGACCTATATCTGTGTTACCTTCGATTTCAAAAATTTTAGAAAAACTGTTAAACAATAGGCTTATACAATATTTAAATAAATTTAAAATTCTATCAGAATCTCAGTTCGGGTTTAGAAGTGGTCGTTCAACTCAAGACGCTGTTATGGCTATGACGTCTGAGATTGTTAATAAGGTGGATAAAGGTCACAAATGTCTTACAGTGTTTTTAGACATTAAAAAGGCTTTTGATACTGTTTACGTACCAACTCTTTTAAAGAGACTTGAAGATATAGGTGTTCGAGGAACTCCTCTCTCACTTTTTGAAAGCTACCTTAAAGGTAGAAAACAAAGTGTTAAAATTAATCACCTGAATAGTTCCGAAAAAGACATCTACTACGGAGTACCACAGGGGAGTGTGCTGGGTCCAACACTGTTCTTAGTGTATATTAACAGCCTATGCAACTTACAAAACAGTAGAGGAAAAATCTTCTCCTATGCAGATGATACTGCGGTCGTATATTCTGGATCTTCATGGCAGAACGTTAAAATTGCTGCTGAAGAGGGTTTGGCGGAAATAGCAGGCTGGCTTAAATCAAATCTCCTAACCCTTAACACCTCTAAGACCAGTTTCGTCTGTTTCTCCCCTAGTGAAAGGTCACAACCAGATCCCGGATACAATATCCGGATTCATGTATGTGGAAACAGTTTCGCTTGTACCTGTAATTGTGATCTCATTGAGAAAGTTGGCTCCGTTAAATATTTGGGTATAGCTGTTGACCAGAGACTATCATGGCACTCCTACATTGAGATTCTCATGAAAAGAATCAGAAAGCTTGTGTGGATATTTAAGACCTTACGCCATGTTATGACCTCACAACTTCTGAACAACATCTATACCGCCCTGGTTCAGTCTGTGATAACTTACTGCATTCCGATTTGGGGAGGAACCACCAAGACTAAACTTCTCGAGTTGGAAAGAGCTCAAAGATTGATTATTAAGGTGATGTACTTTAGACCACTTAGGTTTCCTACAACTGACCTATATCAAGTAAGCAATTTGCTTTCGGTAAGGAAACTTTACATCCTAAATGTGACTATGACACTACACAAAACCCTTTCATTTGACCAAACCACGCAGAACAAAAGACGCAGGTACATTGTGGCTCACTCCCCAAAGATTCGAACAGCTTTTGCTAGACGCCAGTATGAGACACAGGCTGCCTATATTTATAATAAATTAAATTTAAAATTAAACATATATCCCCTTATCCTATTTAATTGTAAAATAACAATAATTGACTGGTTAAAAACCCTGACTTACAAAGAAACGGAAAATATATTAGTCAGAATTACTTGAATGTAGGTATTATATTTATTACACACACACATGCACGCACGCAAGCACACACGCACGCACGCACGCACGCACGCACCCACGCACGCACGCACGCACGCACACACACACACACACACACACACACACACACACACACACACACACACACACACACACACATATATATACACACGCACACAAACACCCTTATAAGAGCTTTTGCTTTTTCTGTTATTTTTACTTGTTTTATTTACTTTGTCATCATTATCACATAATATAACTGTCTCAACATTGTATGTGCTAATTTACGGGAAGTAGCGAGGTAGCTCCGACACAAGTGCTTTAGTAACTTAATGGAGCTGTCTCAATTATTGTATGTTATCAATGTTTGAGCTAAAATAAAGATTATTATTATTATTATTAATAATATTCTTCCACATTCACACAGCGCCATCTAGCCCCAAATTAAGCAATTATATTTTGCTTGTGTTATGGGTACTAAACAACTGATATACTACTTATATACATATTTTTTTTTTGTAAATACATACATATTATAGATAAATTACACCCAGACACAGAACAAACAATCATGCTCATCACACAAAGGTTCGTCCTGGGTGGGAATCGAACCCAGGACCTCCGGCTTAGCAGTCAGGGTCACTAACTACTAGACCAACAAGCCAGTCAAATTTAAACCAAAAAAAATGCTCATGATTATATTAGAAACAGTAACGGTAATATATGTTTCACCAAATAAATTACTACCAAATTGTATATTAGAATTAATCACCTGGCAACACTTATCTACCACCCTTCACGATAAACAACAATATATTTTACCATACATTAACGCGTATAAACTATTATAGTATCTATACCCTATAAGCAATTTTCATTACGCGTCGCCATCAATTAATAGGAAGCGAGTTGACATGGGCGTGCCACACATCGACTATAGCCGGTAATTAGCTAAGCTACCTTAACCGCCTAATTGACGATAACGACTTGTTTACCCTGTTTTTTAACAGGAGCGGTTATTGGTAGTCATTATTGTGGTTAGTAGAAACCCTGTGTGATTCAACATTAAGGTTTATTTATAGAGATTTTATTATAATCTAATATTATAAAGAACAAACTTTATTTGATTACTAGCTTTCCGGAGCGCCTTTCACCCGCGTCATTGATTACTGCTCTGCTCCCGTCGCAAGTAGCGTGATGTAACATAGTCTATAACTTTTCTCAAGAACTGGGCTATCATACGCAAAAAGAATTTTTCAAATCTGACTGGTATTTCCAGAGATAAGCGCGTTCAAACAGACAAACAAACAAACTTTTCTGCTTTATATAATTGTATAGACAGATAGATTATTATCGTATGGTCGTGTGGTCTCTTAGTCTTAAATACGGAACTATTACATCCCTTCCCATAGGTGTCGTAAGATGACCAAGATAATACCAAGTACTAGGCAGCACCATTAACTGCATTCTGAATACCATCTTACTGTAGTCACTGGCTTGCCAAGCATAGGGAATATAGCAAAGTCCACACTTTAAAAGAAGTCTGTATAGATTGATAGATATTAGATTGATAAATTGAAGAACTACGACCGATCAAATGAAATATTACCAAACTAACTCATCCCTACTCGATTTTTCTATTCATAAAATACTTTACCTAGTTCAAAGCTAAATAGAGACATAACAGTACTAATTAATTATGATTATTACACCAAAAAACTGCATGGTACGTACAAACATCGCACATGATTCCGTTGCATATTAGATTTAATGGCGCGCTCCGAATGTTTTAATCACAATTTAAGGTTTGAACTCACTGAACGAACAGTGTCAAATTATATTTTGATTTATTTTTAAAATAAATGAAATTTAAATCAGTATTTAGGCTGAGATGTTTTCGTAATAGATATTCGTATGCGCATGCAGGAGACATTAATTAAATATAACCCAACTAATATTTCGCTTCCGGAAGGAACATACTCAGAATCTCCTGTCTTCGATCTCTCGAACACGACTAACACTATCTAAAAACCTTAGTAAGTCAGGCATTTAGTTTGCAAAACGTTGCAAAAACAACTTACATATAATAAAGTACCATTTATTATTACATATTACATATTCATTATTTTATACAGTTCAAAAGAGATTACGGACCAAATTTTTATTGTAAATCTCATTTAAGTAAACTGTAATTTGTTCTTATGAGAATAAAGATTCTTTGAACTAAAAATCCAAAACACAGATGGTACAGATTAGTCCCGAGACAACATTAGTAGTGGCATGTAAATTGCTTTGAATTTGAAGTATGGTGTCAAGCATTTTGTCAAATGTAAACTATTCGTTGAATCAAATAAATCACTTTTGCTTCAACTGCTTCATAATCTACCTTAATTATGAACATACATATTTTCCACAAATACTTTACGTACAATTAATATATAGAAAATATTTTTTTGACTAAACATATAAAAACATACATTTATAAATTCTCTATATTACAACCAAACCTTAATCAACGCTCGCACTGAACCGAGGCAAGAGCGCTCAAAGCGAATAAAGATATCTATATTCATTAAAATTTAAAACGCGAGCGGGTTATAAGATTCAAAAGGAGGGCGCAGAGGACTTGGCTGTACACTACATGTATAGTTTAGGACCGCTAATTTATATATAAGGAACTATTTTTAACGTATCTTATTAACAATTTTATGTTTTTCCTATGTATTTTTGTACACTTTACCAGCGCATGTGTTCCCATCTAATTATGATCCTGGGTCTTTTAAGCAGGGCGTGAAAAAGCATCTCACTAAGCTTGATAGCGGAGGCCACCAAACCACCACTGCTTATTAAGCTATTATTTTATATATATATATTTTTTTTTTTTTATATAATATTTTTTTTTCAACAACTACACACAACGCCATCTAGACCCAAAGTAAGCATATTATATGCTTGTGTTATGGGTTCTAGAATGCGGATATACATACTTAAATACTTTTTTTTTTGTAAATACATACATATTATACATAGAAACACCCAGACCAATGCAAATAGAGATGTTCATGCACACAAATATTTGCACTGAGCGGGAATCGAACCCGCGACCTCTGCGTGGCAGTCCATACACAGTACCACCGAACCACAGAGGCAGTCAATGCTTACCATCGGACAATGGAGTCACTTTGGTAGGCTACTATAAAGAAAAAGAAAAAAAATGTGCAACAGAAGACGTCTTTTGGCTAATACGATGATGGTGTTTTTGAGTTTTCTGTATTGGTTTTGAGTCTAAAATATGGAATAAACTCAATCCTTCTCACAGGTGTACGCAATAACTACCTGTATACTACAATATTAGCTACCTCGTTGTGGCCTTCAATCCGCCTGTTAATCGTAGTGAGTATTCAGATATCTCTCTTTGAAAGTTTTTTATGTCCTGCCGTATTACATATAAATAGTGATGGCCTCGTAAAAATTATTTATGGCCCAGTGGTCAGAGGTTTGAATCCGAGCAAGTACCAATGTAATTTTTAAATCATATGTACTTTCTAAGTTTATCTGGATAATACTGACTGACGGTGAAGGAAAACATCGTAAGAAAACCGAGACTTCTGAGGAAGTTTTCAATTCGCCTTGAGCAAGCGTGGCGATCAATGATCATACCTTATCTGTATGAGAAGAGGCCTTTCCCTGCAGTGGGATAATAATGAATGATTCCCCACAAGCAAAATATTTTTAACCTAGCGGTCGTAAATACTTCACTAGTCCACAGTCAGTTAACCTGAAGGTGACAATACTACATAAAGAGGTGGCAGGAAGATAACAACACAGGACGGTCAGCGTCATCCCGAGACAAGACCGCCACCGCTGCGATCGCGGATTCCGGTAAGGAAGGTAAGGAAAGCGATTATCGGTAAAAACACCCCTCAATTGTTCAGAAAGTAGATTTAAGGACGCACTTCGACGACTGCCACTTCAATGACTGACGACCGAGCTTTCCCGCGAACTATATTGTGCTCATTATGTAATGATCTAACAACGAACCAAGGTTATCGAAATACCTCGTAGGGTTAGCAAGCTAAAATGATATTAGACTAACACAGTATCCATATCTATTCAAACGACCGAAGTGGAGCTAAACTAAACCTTGTGTGAGTACTGCAAATCGGGTACAGTGCCAAAAACCGGCAATCGGTAATTTTATTAATTTTAGCTGTGTTAGTATTTTAAATTTACAAAATTAATTAACTAAACGTAGTAATGCACAATTAGTATTGTACAACTTTATCGGTATAAATATATTTTTCGTTTACTTGAAACAACTATGGTTTCACCCCTTTTCATCATTTCCAATAGTATTTCAGGTTTGCAATTCAAATGCTTTTAACCAAGATCCGTATCGAGTCTCAATATTTAAATTTGTTCAATTTCCAATTCGGCAGGTTGAATTCAAACTGGTGCCTACCACGAAAACCGTCGGCAATAACAATTACGATTCGGAATCACGCACCCGTCATTACGCGAACATTTTATCTTGAGACACAGCGAAACGCCTCCCAAACCCTTTAACGTCTAATCGTGAATTATATACGGTAATAAAATTCTTTAATCAAAGAAAACAACCGAGCGCCCATTAAGGCGTGAACACGTCGCCACCTAGAGTCGTTACAGCGAATATTTACATACATGTGTCATTACATTACACCCCCTCACCGTTCACCCCCTACCATAATTAAGAGTATAACGGAATCTTAGCGTCTTATTACGCGAACGTAACGATATCCTTTCAGAAAATTGTAACAGTGTCGTTATATTCCCCCCACCTTGCCCTTCTTAAATGATCGCCTCCGTTTGCCACTCAAAAGTTTACAGAAATATCCTCACTGGGAAGCTAAGAGCACACACGAAACTTAAATGTGAAATATCCTCTAATGAATCAGACAATATTTTAAGGCGTGGGAGGCAATAAAAACACCCTGCCACCCGCTAATGTACACCAACACTTTGTCTTTGTTTAGGGATGGGGTGATTTGAGTAAATAAGTATCGATGTGGACACGAGATAGGCGCTGCGGTTTCTTCTTTATCGATAGTTGTAAATTTTGAACGAGCATCGATAAAATTATATGTATTTTCAAGACTTTGTTCAAGATTTTGAAGTTTGGTTTTCATTTTAAAGCTTGTAAAGTTTATAGTAAACCTGTCGTAGCTATATATAATAAACGCTTTTAGATCAATATGTTTAGATTATAATGAAAATGTAATTTAAATATTTAAGGATGACAAACTAGGATCAACTTGTATTTGCCCATGACTAATATCCAACTGTGTGGTTTTGACTTTGCGATTCACTTTCACTTTGAAAAATTCATGAAGGTCAAATAAATTATAGACGTAAACATATGTTATTATATTGCATATTGTCATCAATCATCAAAGTAGTTACTAAATACGTTTTATTTTAAAGTTACTTAGCTACTAATTTTTATTAGCTACTAATAAAAATTTTGTTTACTCTAAAAAACCAATTTATTCTACTCTAATTTTTACTCTCAAGCGCATTTTACATAAAAACTACGAGCACCGTTAACTTTCATACATTATATTAGCCAAAAAAAACGTCCACTGCTGGACATAGGCCTTCCCCAATTTTTGCTACGTGGCCAGGTCGTGAGCCGCCCCCATTGATCAGTTGCCCACCACTCGTACAAGATCGTCCATCCACCTTGTGAGGGATCTGCCCACGCTCTATTTTTTATATACTTACTGGCGATTAAATCCATCGACTACGGTCACATCACTAATGTTTCGGTCATACTTGGTTTTTGCTACAACGGGGGTCGAAATTATGTCAAGATGCCGATGGTGTAATGTCCTCGAACACAATATGTTTGCCAGATTCATACGCTGTTCTTGTGTGAGTTACAATCAATGTATTTCATACTAGCTTTCCGCGACGCAGTTTGACCCTCGTCTTTGCTGCTCCCGTCGCCAGTAGCGTGATGTTACATAGCCTATATCCTTCCTCAGGAACTGGGCTATCATAATCAAAAAAATGATTTAAATCCGATTGATATTTCCAGAGATTAACGCCTTTAAACAAATTAACAGAATTTTGCGCTTTATATAATCGTATAAATATTACGAACGTTTTGGTTAGATGGAGTATAAAACAAAAGATGTCTCTTCATAATCGGTCAGGGTAAAAGTGTTTCAGGGCATGCAAAGCTTTGTTCTGCGCAATGTTATTCTAACTCCTGTATTCTTGGCAATAATTAAAGCAATATTGACTATAAGTACGATGTATAGGCCATTGATTATATATACTTGCTTGTTTTTAAAGACAGACCTTAGCTCGAAAATGTCCGTTGTTGGACATTATACCTCTCTCAAAGAAACGAGTAAAATGGCTGTGACGTGCCGGTGACATTTAGTACGCATGTCATCATGCTTGAAAAACACCTCTCTTTGAGAAAAGCAGTGTACGTTTTCAAGTTGATAATGATACAATATCAAAAATGTTAAGGTGTCTTACCAATCAACAGTTATGTACTGAAAGCCCAATAGAAACAGATCTACCATATACTCCATCAATGCACGGTGTTATTCAAGACGTTGGTAGATGTTCCCGGGAGAGCATTTTGTGGTTCCACTGCTCGAGTGACTCAACCTACAACTGTTCATATGGAAGTTTGTTTCGTTAATACATTTTGATCATATTGCCTGTTCAGTTAGCGAGCGAATTTGCCAGCAATTCCTTAGGTTGCTTGCTTTGGTAATGCTTATTCTGTGAAGAAGACTCATTCTGTCTTGGCTACTCGCAATGTTGGCCAGAAAACATTAGTTGACGGGACCTATGCCTCTTCCAGGAGAACGAGTTTGCTATGCAACAGTATTCCTTACCTAATGACAACGATTGGATAATCGGTTAACGCAGTGAGTGTGTAATATGCCAAAATTTTCACTACACGCGCGAAAAGACATTGGGTGGTTGTACATTTTTGACTTCCTAGAAGCAATAAACTCTTTTTATGAATAAGGCCTTGAAACCACCGACGACACCTTCATCCACTTGCAAAGTATATAATCTATCAGATATATTTTACTAACGCAGTCAGCTAAATGATAACTGATATGATACATATATTGGTAAGGCAATCATCTAAAACAGGACGAAAAATAATGTCACCATTGCGATCGCCAAACTAATAAGCGTGGCATGATGCATGAAGGTTTACATCCAGCATTAGATGTCTTAGGTCTGATGAAATAGATGTATATTTTTATTAAAATGTTGCTAACATTACCCAACCGTGTGTATAAACATAAACAACCGCTGGCAGTTTGAGACGCGATGATTTATTGATTCCAGCCGACCACCGCGGGATCGTTGCGAACTCGCGATTAGATCCACGGCCGTTTTCATTATAATCTCACTAATTGGGTTAGGGAATATGTGCGTAACGGTTATAAACTTTACCATTTATGTGTCGTAAATATGGTTTTAGAAGATTAAATAATCCTATGCACACCTCATACCATTTTTTATATGGAACTATATGGAGATTATGGTATACTGGTCTACAATATGTCAAAACCTTTCAGTGGATGTCATAAAAGGCGATTATGAATTAAGGAACGGCATTACCTGTGTACTAAATATCACCTTTCTGCGATAGAAAAGTCTTTTTTTCGAAGAAAGGCAAGTTCAGCAGTAGTTTTTCGGGCGAGCGATTCCTCGAAGGATTCTTTCGAGGAATACTCCCTTCGGACTGATCAGAGTGAAGAATGGTTTTCTAAAACATACGGGACATACATCAATGAACCTATTACAGTTAAACTTTGGACATACATATTACATCTCTGCCAATTTACGCCCTTACACCCGGTCCGAAACACTTCGAATTTAGTTCAGTTTCATACAAAAACACAAAATTGAAAGTCCTTATAAAGCCGTATAAAAGTAAAAAATGTCGCCGCCATCCCATTAAAAATGTAAAGCAATCAAAGATACTAATTAGGGTGCTGTCAAAGCGCAAGCGATAACACGCGCGATCAACAAGAGTGCGCGCTTTTTGACGCGCGTTTACTACGAATCGTGATCGTAAACTACGTTAAGTGTTATGTGGGGCCCGAGAACAAGCGTTACTATTAAAATATCCGAATTTTGTTTTTTTTTTAATAAATAGCTAAAGGGTTATGCCGTTTATCTCGTTCTAGTGAAAAGAAGGTTAGAAAAAGAGTAAGGTTTCTATCTCGTGAGGTTTTTAGCGCTTGGAATGTAACTCGTAATCCTTTTTGCTCGACTGCCGAAGTCAAGAAGAGTAATGTTTTTCGTATGTATGTATGTATGCCTATTTCTTTGGCATCTATACATCTTAAATGGCTTAATAGATTTTATCATAATTTATGAGGTGTCATTAGGTCCGTACAAATTGTGAAGTGACGTATGGTAAGTATATAATATTGCAATGTAGCGTCGGTAGGGAAAAAAATGGGCTTCTTTCTTTTCAGTTTGTTTGAGGCAGGCGGGCTTTTTAACCGACTTCAAAAAGGAGGAGGTTATCAATTCAGGTCATAGGTTTTTTTTTTGTATGTTTGTTACCTCACATCTCGGTCATTTATGAACCGATTTGAAAAATTTTTTTTTAATTGAGAGGGTGTACTCTGAAATTGGTCCGATTTTTTTTATTTTTTTTATGCCTTTTATTAATCTAAGTATGAAACTGAATTGTCGCTACAAAGCAATACAACATTATCCAGGTAATATTTCTATGATTATGTACTATACTTCTATGAAGTTCAAGTTTTACTGCACCTTTGAATGGCTTTACTGTAATAAAACATTCATATCTATCAAGATTTACTTGTTCGCTCATTTCAGAGCCTAATATTCCCCCTTTGCACTCCAGGTGGCTCATTAGACTTAACAAAAGTATCGGTTCAAAGCAATACCACACAGTAAAATCTAACTTCACCACACTTTTATTGCGATTAGTTATTGGTGGGTTTTTACACCTATTTAGAAGACTTTGTTTGCACTAATCTGTTAGGTATTACTTTTATTTTTCATCTCGGTTTCGATGGAGTTTAGTTGCTGGTTTGTATGCAGGTCGAGATTAAAATAGTTTAGCACTTAAATGCTGCATTATCTTGTATTGTGCAATGGTGGAAGGTTATTGAGTTACGGCTGGCGAAGAATGAGGGTGTTTAGAAAAACTTTCGCCACCAGTTGGCGCCACTTCAACTGTCATATTGGGCCAATCAGAGGATAACTTTCAAAAAGCGCTTGACAGCTAGGACTGACGCATCCGTGCTGCCCCTTCGTGGGCGTCATTTTAGAAAACCCTCTTAGAACTTTTCTTTTGTTCTTATGCACGTGAATTATCCATTTTGTGAATTAAACAATAAAATTTCTAAAATGAACACTGAAACATATTTGTTTTCATAGCGCTGTCAAATGAAAGACCTTTTACCAAAGAGTCACTAACTGATGGCAAAAAATTTTCTTAAACACCCTCATTATTTCAACTCTTTTAATCTGTGGGTCACAACGTTACTAAACACGTTTTAAAAATACTTTTGGTATACACAAACTTATTTAGAGGGTGCAAACCCTATTAGATGTGCCCTAATATAATAGGCGAAACGTGATGTAACACATCTATGCCTTCCAAGAAAACGTGATGTTTAAACATCACTTGCAAAAAATATTTAGAGGCACTTCTATTTAATTTGTTTAATTTTCTGTGTGTTCATGCAGTTTTATTAGTTTACACAACACCTCTATACACTTATCCCTGCATTGTTTATGCAGACAGAATACGAAGGATTATGCCACGTGGTGAGCATTATCCTATATCGAAAGAAGTCGCCAAAACCCTGTAAAATTACGTGAAGAAAATATTCGGCACGCGATAAGTACATAAAAGCTTAAAGTTTAAACCTTCAGTCCCCCTGCTATTAAGCGTAAGAACGCGCGCAGACCGCCAAAGTGTCACAACTCAGTGTAATTAATATTTTAATTGGGCATTTTGTGCGCTGTTACTTAGCTGATATTGCTCGATAAATTCCGTGGCGCTAATAATGTCTAACCCCCTTGTTGAGTGCTTCTGTGTAGATTTTGTATGTTACAACAACACTACATAAAATATAAAGGTTGTTAAAGAAAATGGCTTCTTAAGCTAACTTGCTTTGTTAATCAGCACTTCGTTTAGGTTGTCTCAGCGATCTAACAGGCGTAGTTTCAATTTGGATATAGTGCGATCACTCCATGTACCGTAATCTGTGCTTTTATTACGTAGGTACTGCTATTCATGTACTGCTAGACTACTCGAATGAAACTTTTCATACCGAAGCGAAGAAAAGTTTCATTCGATCTTACAACGAACGCCTACGGAAAATATCATAGCAATAGTTGCGTATTGCATCATTCAGATTTACAAAGGCGCTTAAAATATTGTAATCTAGAAAATGACTTAAAAATATGTCAAACAATAAAATATAGCCTATGTTACCCGTCCTATTTGTAGCTTTCTAAAGGTGAAAGATTTTTTTAAATTGGTTACGTAGATATTGAGTTAAATCGGAACAAACAAACATACAAAAAATCTAAACTTTCTCTTTATAATATTAGTTTGGCACAGTATGAGTACGATATGATCGTTTCATTTCCTTGTGGCTTACCTTTCAAACATAATATTAATAATTTATATGTTTACTACTTAGCAAAATATTTATGGTACTAATAGTGTCTATATTATCTCAACCAGTTTTTTATACGACAGCGGTAACAAACAAGCATACGGTCCTCCTAATGATAATCCTCCAATAATTTTGCATACACAGCTAATTCATATGTTTTTGGTAAGGTAATGAATTTATGTCTCTGAAAAGACACAAGCACTTACAGCATCGATCATAAAAAAAAAATTATATACGAACTCATTAATACAAACTATGTACACACTTGATTTGATACCAAACAAGCCGACACTACCACAGTTAACTAAATACATCATCCCTCTAAATATTAAGTGTTAATAATGCCGCTGACACCCCCACTGTCACCCCTCGAGATCAAAAATTTACCAGATCTCACCCCAAAAGGGTTGTTTTACTTCGACGATTTTCAAACTCGTTACTCCCTGTATTGGATATTGGGATGATATTAATCGTAGCTTTTGTAAGTAACGGATTTCTGGAAATTAATCGGGCAAATACATTTAAATTGTGAAATGAGGGTAGAATCGATTTTACAGAAATGCTCTCTGATGCTGCCAATTTTGTGCTACGATTGTGTAATTAAATGGAGTTAAAGACTCATCATATCGGCCCGCTATTATCCCACTGCAGGAACAGAGGCCCTAGACAAGTGGCATCGATTTCTATTCTATTTATAGAATAGATTCAAAAATGTATAGGATTGACATAAGCTAACGCCAACGCTAATGTCAATCCCATACATTTTTTATCTATTCTATGAATAGAATAGAAATTTATGCCACTTGTCTAGGGCCTCAGGCCTCTTCTCATATAGAGAAGCTATGAGCATTGATCGCCACGCTTGCTCAAGGCGAATTGGCAATTTCAGACTTCCTCAGATGTCTAGGTTTCCTCACGATGTTTTCTTTCAAACTTAGTACATATGATTTGAAAAATCACATTGGTACTTGCCCGAATTCAAACCACCGACCTCGTGTTACGAAGTGGGTGCATTCACCACTGGGCCATTACGTCTTTTTTAAAGACTCGTTGAACTTTTTAATTGTAGTGAGTTGATCGAATTTAACAAAATGCATTTAAATTGTCTTCATTTGTTGCAGGTACGTACTACGTTACAAACAAATATTTTCAGAACCGTGCCAATCGATGTTAGACAGGTAAGTATTTAATGATTATTATTATTTAGTATTATTCTCCATGATTGTTTGTTCTGTGTCTGGGTGTAATTTATCTATAATATGTATGAATTTACAAAAAAAAAAAAAATGTATATAAGTATACTACTTATATACATTTTATAGTTGTTTTATTTCATCAGTTGTTTAGTACCCATAACACAAGCAAATATAATTGCTTAATTTGGGGCTAGATGGCGTTGTGTGAATGTGGTAGAATATTATTATTATTATTATTATTATTATTATTATTATTTAACTATCAAATCTATACTTGCAATTATTATTTGTTAGGTTTCATACAAAGCAAGTGTAAACGCCGATCACCACGTTTATCAAAGCGCATTGAATAATTTTTGACAAATTAGTTGCGTCCGAGGTAAACATTACAAAGTCGAATAAAAGAACCGCTTTTCTCTTGACTGTACTTACCTGTCAAAAAATATGGATCAGACCGGAATGACTAAATTTATAATGGATCAGAACGGAATTAAAGAATAATAATAACCAGCAGGGAATCAGATCTGAGAGATCCGACCAGATCAACTCATTTATTGCACAACAATTACAAAACAAATAACAGATGATGATCCGACTGATTTCGGCCACGGCGAATACTTCAACTCAGGTATTGTTGACGTTTATGTGCTCGCACATAATCGCACATCGTTTTAGTCCATACTAACGTAGCCAATCTTCCTTACAAAGATCCTCGACATTGCGGGCATGTGAGCACTCCGTTGCTATATGAATTTGTATAAATCACATTGTTATCCATTGATGTCTGATTATGGACTCCCAACATCGGGTAGGTATAGAAGGCCATCTCTATCAGTCAAGTATCGGTGTATCAAATTCTACCATTATGTTTTCTATAGAAGATTGAAAAATAAATCTATCCACCTTACAAAACAGATAATTAAACGAACTGTATTATCCATACACCTCCGTGGATGGAGCACCTTCCAATACACAGCCATAATCAACATTAATATTCAAGCACCCCTTCCACCCCAGTAATGAACACAATCAATATATAATGCAATCAAAACACGTAATTAAAATTGCTCCCGAGACATTTGCATATGAAAACCTCTATAATTGATCATTCGCACCCCTGCAAGACAATGTGGGGTGCACGAAGACTAAACAAATTAGCCATCGGGAAAACAGATAGTGAAAAGCTCGTATTTATTTTATTCTGAAATATTTCTCGAAGTATGAAGAAAATTTAAGAATTGCCCAAACGGACTGTATCTGCGATCACTTGCCTCTTTAAGTCTTACACACATTGATGAAGAATGAAGAATTGAAAATGATTGTCAGATTTCTTTTGGAACCTGAATGACAGGGGCATCAAATCGTACCTATGTCTATACTTACTCATTTAAATTTGCCAAGGACAGCATAAAATACAAATGACAAACAATAAAATCAGATTTTGTGGGTAGTAGTTTCTATAAGCAGATCTTAACACTAGGTAACTCTGTCTATAAGTAAATAGACACAATTGATTTCAAATGATTTATATTTTAAAACTTAAAATTATCGAAAATCTACTGTACTATTTGTTCTATGTACCCGCAACATAAACAATAGTAATCATACAATAATCCTATACGAAATACACATACATATACTACATGGAGCATGATGCGTACGGTATATTAATTTTTCAACGAGTGCAGTGGTGCTCTTGAAAACGTCGCCGCTGGCGTCGCAGACAGTCGCGAGTGTTGTAGACGCGTCTGTCTGTTGTATAGGCCAGGAAATAAACTGGATGAAACATGAACAAGAATAAATTCGATTAATATTGCCAAGATATTGTTAGTTGTAGTTATGTTAATACAAAGTAATTATTTGTAAAGTAGGTATAGTAATATAGAATTTTAACTGATGGATGAGGGCGGCGAACGACCCGCCACGGTGAAAATTGGGGAAAGCCTAGGTCCAGCAGTGGACATCTTTTGGTTGATACGATGATGAAATGATAGAATTTTAAAGTTTAGTATTTTTATAAGATAAACAAGGAATTACTGTTAGGTTTCTCTGCGAGATCAAATTAAAGAAAATCTGCAAGGAAACCAATGTAGATATAACTCGCAAAGCCGCCTTACTGAAGTGGCAATGGCCTTGACAACTCTCAATACTGATGGTAATAGTTCCAGGAAATATCCTAATATTTTTGAGAAACTTGAGCTGGTGGTTTTCACAAATCGATTTTTCAGAACCCTTTCTAGTACACATAGGTACGTTAAAAATCAACGCGAACATAAGCAACAGTATCTAACTGCAATCAGCTTACAAGTATTCACAAAGTTCCAAGCTTGCGCCTATCCATACGCTACTTTCATGGCCCGTCAAAGAAGAACACACAAATATAGAAACGCAATATATAAATTCACACTTATAATTACTATTATATCAGAATTTATATCAATGTCGTCGTGTCAATAAATAACTTCTGATTTGCTATCACGTACATTTATTTTTTAAAGAGGTTGCTGAATATTTACACCAATTTCCACCAATTTCACTCTCTCCTTAATTACACACTAATGTAACTAATGTGAGGTAGCACTATATTACTTAATATACCTAATTATTTGTGTATTGTATCCTGAAACAATACCTTCTTCTATTAATATGAATAATTCAAAATACCAAAACTTAACCAAATACAATTATAACAATTATTTCCATAATGAAGTCTACTTCTAAATGAAGCTCCGATAGGACTCACAGATAACAATAGATCAAAAGAAGACAAGTAATTAATCCTAAAACGATCAGCCGGACACGCGTTTACAATCTTCATTTAATTAACCGGTCAAATCCAAACTCTAAAACATCAAAAGCTATCTAATACGCTCAGAGCGAAATCGCCCGCCATCGGCATTAGGGACCCTCGACAATTTGTGTCTTCATATGAGGTGAAATTTTCACCCACGTTCGTCCAATAGTCTATTAAAACCTTACTACCAATAAGACTATCCTTTGTTTATAATAAACACTTTCCCTATTTCTGTCTCGCTCACATCTCTTTCTGTATTATATCGATGTCTCTCTCTGGCGTTTGTTTTGTAGTAGCATTCTAGTGCATATCTAGGGTAGAAACAGTACGAAACACTCTCGAGGAACGTTAACGACGCACCCCGAGTATGCCTGAGGCCGATTCAATTACTACTGTCGTATTATTTCGACGAAAATATGTATGTATGTTGTACATTTGCTGTGGTGTATATTAAATTCTGTTTCGTGTTTATTGGTCACCGTCGGCGATGTTTGGATAAGGGTTGGATACCCGTATATTGGTGCGAATTGTTGTTACCTGTTTAGATTAATTCTGTGTGCGTCGAGTTTCTCGATATTTGAGCTTTAAATGCTAGTGGCATAGAGCATAGTATATTGGGCGGAGAAATTCATCATGTCCTGTAAATACAAAAAAATACTACGATTTAGTAATGTCTTTTATAATCATAATCATAAACACTACACGTTTAACAGCCTTTGATCAGTTAAATTCTTAACGCAAGCAAATTTATTATCATCTAAACTTATCAATCGTTTAACCTACCACAAATCCCTTTAAATACTATTATTATATTGTCCTTAGAACATAATAGTAAGACCAATATCGGTGAACTATAATAGATTTTGATTAACCGACGGGTGCCCGCAGCGCAATAATTGGTCCGATACCACCGTTAAGTACCCGATAAGGCGTTATCGACGGTCCTTGCCTATTTATGGGGAGTTAATAGTTACCCTTTAATGTTTTGGTTTTCTTGATCGATTCACTGTTTTGTGAGGATCTACTATATTTTGCTTATGATTTTATCGTATCTGGCTATAGGGTTTTCTTAAAAAGTTGTTAAGCTTAGTGCTAGCTAATGAATCTGTTGAATTTCTACTGACCCTAAGAATTGTGATATCAAACTTGTCATTCGTGCCTCTCTCTGGGTGATGTTGAGTGACATAGAAAGTGACTGATACTCGTTATTTATTACAATCAGTACTACTTATTTCTTATATTTGTCGCCGCTTAAGGTGGGAAGCAATTCTCTCTCTCAAATCGTACTCATTCAACACAATAAATATCAATCAATCCTCCATTTTCCGAGACTAATACTGAGGAGTCTGACCCGTGGAAAATAATGGGCCAATCATTTCCGAAGCACTCACGCCTTGTCAAAGAGCGATTGTCGGCCATTGAACGATGGACCCGTCAAAAGACCATTCGGTTGGCATACAATCCATCATAATACCGTTTCTTAGACCCCCACCAAATTAACCAGACCTCCCACCCCTCTTGATACTATTCTACTTCTAGGCACCTCAAGGGGAATACCTTAGTAGGTTATGGTTCAAAGTTATTTGGTCGGTTTTCAGATGAAATTATTTTCACTACTGGACCAGTCTGACGTTTCGATCTGTTTCTAGATGGATTAATTTGATTATATCTGGCCAGATGTTTCTTAGATGTATTAAATTGTTAGTGTATTTTCTTAATACTTAGTATTATTACTTATTGATACAAGTATCAGTAGTAAATGTACGTGAAACAAGTTTTGAATGTAAACGCCAATAAAGTTATTTTATCTACAATAGTTTCAATATTCATCTATTGCGTATTTTTCCCGAATTTTATTTATCAGAATTTTTACTATAACAAAGTTAAATACACTCATCCGTGCGTGCAAATCGTCGCAGTACGTCACGAAATTTATTTATCAATTAATATTAAAACATTTTCAAGATTCAGCATTGAAATATCCTTAGAAAGCTAACATTAATTTTGGTATAATTGTAAGAAAATTTGGTAGCAATGAAACAATAGAATTATGGACTCTTCGTCTTACCATAATGTTTCCTATTTGTTTCCTAGAACAGCTCAAATACCGGCGGTGTAACTCCAAGCCGCGCGATGCATTTGATTACAACTACTAATCCTGAGCTACAGTTATTAGCCAATAGCGAATACCAGACAGTTGATGAGATCGTCTTGGAATAGCTCCTTGCAATTATGGAGTTTCATCGTAAGATTATTATTTATATATATTTTCTATTACCTAATATAAGCTATATTAGGTAATAGAAAATCCAAGATTCCAGGGCCTCCAGACGTTAGTTATTTTCTCACAAATGGAATAAAGTAGTATTACTACGTACTTTGATTGTATGCGTACCTACTAGCTTGGGTCGACGGCTAATTCATAGCTACCAGATGCTTAAGATACATAAATACAGTAAAAATTTTCTTAAAGTTTCAGTGTTGACTTTTACATATATTTTATAAAATATTGTTAAAATAATCATTACTACCAAAGACACTTTCCGTCGTCGCTTACCCTTACCACTCTTTAAAGCTCCAGAAATATTAATGATTAATAGACATTCTTACATGATTGATTTTAAATAAATACGGCACTATGTACTCTAGCGTATCACTCAAAATAATTTCTACAAAACAGTACATATAATAATAGTTATTTTAATGTAAAAGAGGCAAGAAGACAAAACACGGCTTTTCAGACATTTATCTTATGTTCATTATCATAACGCTTAAATTTGCGTAATAGCTAATGTGACATATAACATTTGGTAAGAACTAATCCACAAACGGTTGAAACATTCTCGTCACTATGTTCACGCACTATCGGCCAATCGTGGCTCAGAACAGATTACCAACTACAATTACGACTTAGCTGTTCAACAAGTATGTACATTTCATGTTACGCACTCCTAACTGACAGCTTTTCTACGTGAAACTGTATGAAACGAAGAATATATGTCGCCTTTTTACGATTTAACGGTAGTAGATCCACGCTGGATTCAGCATGAATGGGCTGGATCGACCGCGGCAGTACTACCCTCTCATAGAAGATCGATGTAAGAATATTAGTTTTGATTCTAATGTGTTTCGCTCGGTGAGTAAGAGCGCCGGCAGCCCAAATACCGCCCCGGTCCTCTTCCGTTACCCTTTTCCTTCCTCATCCCCTTTTCCTTGGTCGGCAACGGCTTGGTTGTGTTTTCTAAGCATTATTACTTCTGCGATGCTTGGAAAACACACCCATCTCTATAGGTTACGGTTACCACTTACCATCAGGTGGATCGTATGCTTATAAGTCACCAAAGTGGTATAAAATTTTTTATTTAAGAATTGTATAATGTAAATTAACAGCATTTTGAAAAGATGACTTATGGAATGCTGTCACTTCTGGATTCCACTGACTGCTTATCAACAGTCAGAGGAAAGTCACTTCGGTAGGCTAATAAATACCTACTGTATCAAAGAGATAATTTCTAGTCTGATCACTTAGTCTGGAATTCGATACTCAACCGATACACATATATAGGTAATTCAAATCAAATATCAAGTAGTTAGTGATTAACCAAGTGTTGAATGAATGAATTTGTTTAGGTCGGCCATAGAGGAATCCGACCTTACGACTGTTATTAACTTGGTAACAACCGGGACCGACTTTTAACGTGCCCTCCTAAGTACAAGACGCTCAGATTAAATACCACTATGCGGTCACCCATCCATGGGCCAGCCGCACTCTATGTTGCTTAACCAGCTAATCGTTTACCGATCACTGAGCGCAATGAACTATAAGCGCCTCATATAGGGTGATTTAAAATGAAGTACTTGTTTAAAAGTTATGTGTACTTGAATCATGTATGTTGGCATACATAATTAACTAGCTTTCTCGGCGCGGTTTCACCCACGTCTTTGCTTACTGCTCTATTCCCGTTGCCAGCAGCATGATGTTACATAGCGTTAAACCTTCCTCGAGGACTGGGCTATCATACGCAAAAAGAATTTTTCAAATCCCACTGGTAGTTCCAGAGATTAGCGCGTTCAAACAAACAAACAAACTCTTTCGCTTTATATAATAAGATAGATTAAGTAATTTTTACAAATATATCATAACAATACCTCATACATTTAAATTCAAGACATCATAATTAAAATACTTCAAGCCCCTTAGAGAAAAATACAATAAATCACAAAGATGCAAATCCCACTAATAACTTGCACAAAACCGAAAACCATTTCACCGTGGCAAAGCGGGCACGGCAGTAATCCACGAATATTTTATACTATAGCGTAGTATAGGGGAGAAGGACTCTCGGGTGCTATTTCCATGTTGATGTTTAATAATTGATAATACCCCGCGAAAAACGCACGGTTCGGCTGTGCTAGCGATTGATATAGAGGTGTTGTTACGTACGTAAAAGTTAAAATCATAACTTACAAAACTATACATGAAAAATATTAATTCTTGGGTCTACTTTTTGTTAAGAAAATGAATAAATACATAAAAGGGCGACTGCCTGCGTGTTTTAATGATGTTACATTTGTAAACTGTTGCGATTTTTACATACTATCCAGAGCTTTTAACAGTAATATTATATCACATGGGAAGTGTAACACATTTATTCTTATTTTTTTAATTAATTAATACATAAACTGTTTTTCTCTTGCTGTACTTACCTGTCAAGAAGACTCAGGGGATCAGACCGGAATGACTAAATATGTAGGGGATCAGAACGGAATTAAAGAATAATAATAATCTCAGGGGATCAGATCTGGGGGATCAAACCGGAATAACTCAGCAATACTTGCCGGGCTTCTATTCCTATTCTTCTATTCTTTATTCAATATATTAGAAAACCACCAAACACAGAAAATAGGTACAGCAGGTCTAAAAATATAAAATGAGTGTCTATATTTTTTTACCGCTTATGTAGAACTTGTCTTCGTGTAACGGACACAAGTTTTAAATAAGCAACATAACATTTTACATAACATAATACAATCCATACTAATATTATAAATGCGAAAGTAACTCTGTCTGTCTGTCTTTTACGCTTTCACGCCTAAACCACTGAACCGATTTTTATGAAATTTGGATTGGATAGAATAGACCTTGGAGAACAACATAGGCATACATTTTATAGCGAAAGATGGCTTAAAGCGGTTGTAATAGGGGATTGAAAGTTTCTATGTAAAATGCGATATAACCGACATTTACGCGGGCGGAGGGTCGGAGGGCGGTCCTACAACAATCGCGCACAAAATTATCACACTAAAATAGTCACAGCTTTTCTACAACTTCTCTATACAAATCCAAGTTACCTGCAAGATACATACCCCAGCATCACATTATCAAGCTCCTCGACTTGTAAACTGAGCAACTCAATCGATAATCATCTCGAATACAAACAACGAAGACATTATGTATAATTTTGATTGAAACGTATGATACTCGTAAGGGTGATATAAGAATAGGGTGTTTTGAATAAAAGAATATTATGATTGGCAGATACGTGAAATCGGAATTGTAAACTCCAAGCATTTATTTCATTTTGATCATAAAGTATGATGGTTATAAAAGTCAAAATTACATGAAGTCCAGCTAATTAACCTACTGCCAGTTCGCTGACGAGGTAGAGCTGTGATAAGAACTGACAAGGAACTTACGCCGCTTTTATACTTTTGTACCTCGTATAAATAACTAGCGTTCTGCGGAGCGGTTTCACTCGCGTTTTTGCTTACTACTCTGCTCCTGTTGTCAGTAGCGTGATGTTACATAGCCTACAACCTTCCCCGAGAACTGGGCTATTTTCTAAAAGAATTTTTCTAATCCGACTGGTAGTTCTAGAGATTAGCGCGCTCAAACAAACAAACTCTTCCGCTTTATAAATACTATAAAAAAAAAAAAAAAATAGACATAACTCTCTACCAAGAATCGGTTTGACCATCATTAATCGGTTACCCATTGCTTATCAGATCGTTCTATCTTGTTTTGGCCATGGGTTTGCCCATGCTGCATTTTTCGTTTCTTTTATAAGAGCAAAGTTACGACAAGCACTCTTCTTCCAAGTCGTAAGCAGTTCCTTACAAGATAGACTGGTGGTTATAAATTTGGCTAGCAACCGAAGAACGAGGAAAATAAGAGCATTAGTAAAAATGGCGACGGCTGTTGACTGAAATAATGATGTTATATACTATCATGGTAGTTTTTTTAACGATAGAATAGTGACTATGAAAACTTCTTTCTTCGGTAGAGACCTTACATCCAGCTAATGGAAGTAAAATATAAAATTGTCAAGCCAAAAAATTGATACATCATAATAACTCAGGAAAGTAACTTAATTTTGAGTCAATTAAGTTACTTTCCAAAATTTTCACTACAGGTGCTCATAGCTCGTTGCGCTCACTGTTCGGTAAACGATAAACGGGTTAAGCAACATAGAGTGCTGCGGGCCAATAGATGGGTGACCGCATAGTGGTATTTGATCTGAGCGTCTCAATGCTTCAGAGGGCACAAAAGTCAGTCCCGGTTGTTACCAAGTTGATAACAGTCGTTAAATCAAGTCGGATGCCTCTATGGACGATCTGAACAAATCCTGACACTAGGTTGACCACTAACCACTTGATATTTGATTTGCGATGTAGAGGAGACAACCATTCCCATAGGTACAGTAACCACTTACCGTCAGGTGGACTGTATATTTGCATGTCTTCGAACCACCACTAACTACTCGATATTTGATTTTGACAACAGACGCCATAAATTTTGTACTGCTCGTTGTGCCTGTAGAAAAAATGAGTCTAATCATAGATCTATCCGCGATGTCGTCTATTATGATCATAATACTTATTCATAAAACAGCCAACTACCGCAAATATGTAAGTACATCAAAATATTTATCCCATCCGCCATCAAACAAGGCAACACAAATAAGGTCTTGCAAATAAGACGGCTTCAGAGAGGGTATCTAGGAAAAATAAATTAAACAACCACCTTTTGCAAGGCGGGGGGATTGATCCGGGGGCATTATTGTATCTATAAACATTTCAATTGCGGCGAGACACGCTTATCCAGGGTGCAAAGATCAGCAAATTTTAGATAACGGAACCAACTTTGCCGGGTAAATTTGGTCGGTAAAGAAACGTGTTTAGGATTATGTAATACTAGCTGTGCCCCACGGCTTCGCCCGCTCGTGAACCAGACCAACCAGATTTTCGGGATGAAAAGAAACTTATGTCCGTCTCCGGCACCGAATCTATCTACTTACCAATTTTCATCGAAAGCGGTTCAGCCGTTTAGGCACTATGTGGTAACACATATACAAATTTTTGCATTTATAATATTAATAGGAAATTAATAGTATACGTGCAAAAGAGTGGTTTAGGAAGTCGTTGCCGACTTTGTCAGAATCTTATACTATTTGTAGTAACCCTATGTTAATATAGAACAGAACTGTGCTCCTGAATTACCTGAATAATGTCGAAGCTCAGGTTATAACTGCTAATTATAGCTAATAAATACACAAAGATGTGTTTAATTAATTATTCCCAATTAGTGTTGCATGGCGTCATCATAATTTCCTAAAAATACCCCATCTACAGACATTTCTGACACAAAAGTTACGTCTTATCTGTTCTTCAAATAAATAATCTATGTTGGTGCCTGCTCTCACGCCCGATATATATGCAGATGGAATTATTACAGACGACGGTGTTAAATAAAACGCGCACAGCCGCCGCCGGGTCTCTACACAAGAGAGGATTACTGCCTAGTGATGAAGAAAGGCAAAATCATTTATTTTATTACCTGTGCAAAAATAATAAGGAGAACAAAATATCTCCGGCATGAACTGAGATATTTTGAAATATAATTAGAGGTATATGTAAACATGTTTAGGGGATATTTTGTCATTTTCTTTATATTTTTTTTATGTTTAAAGAGACGAATTTCTAATGTACATAATATTTAAGTTAACATTTGAATTTTGGGATATCAGAGGGCCTAGTGCAAGTTTGTTTTATGTTAACGTGATCGATATGTTTGTGACTTTCGGTGCTTCAATTGGCTTGCTCCAAACTCTTAACCAATCAGAGAACCAAACACGGCAAACTTTTCGATCGCACTCTGAGGCAAAGTTGGATGTATTATCAAACCACCTGCATCGTGACCCACCATAAGCTCATTTTGCCAATCCATCTAAATGCAAGTAGGTCGAAATTCGCGTGAAGACAGATTTCCTTGGCAACGAGCTTGTTATTTTTACTTCTTTATTATTATATAGAGCGGAAGAATTTATTTGTTTAAACGCGCTAATCGCTGGAACTACCAGTAGGATTTGAACAACTCTGTTTGCTTATGATAGCCCAGTTCTTGAGGAAGGTTATAGACTATGTAACATCATGCTACTGGCGACAGGAGCAGAGCAGTAACCAAAGACGCGGGTGTATCCACGCTGCGAAAAGATAGTCATTTTATAAGATACTGACATTTTACTAAGTACATTTTTATTATATTAGTGTTCAAAATGTCCTAAGTGATAGATCTTAAAAGTTTGACAGTTTTAAGCGAAATATCAGCAAAATGGTGATTCTGGTGGTGAAAATGCTATAAGTATATTTATGCACTCAAATTCAGGAGTTTGTTATAGTACGTAGATAACGCAGCTGCCCGTTACCTGATATTCCTTTAGCTTTGACCCAAGAGTAGTGATAAAACAACGAAAGCCAGCGACGCGACGAAATACATGTAAGCAATTTTGGTTAAATTGTAATATCGATTTAACTTATTTATCGAAGTTTGAAAAAAACCGCAGGTGAACCAAAGCGTCTTCCCGGTTCGTGGTCGTCTGGAACCTTTTTTCCCCAACGGCCGTCAGTTATGCGAGGTATGTGTCCTGCCCATTGCCACTTCAGAGAAGCAACTCTGTGTGCCACGTCAGGTACCTTGGTTTCGCCTACGGTATTATATTTATATAGGTTAAATATAGTCGCCACGCTTCTTGTGAATTGGTGCTCACAGTATGTAGAATAGGTAACAAACCTTATATAATCATTTCATAAATAGTGATTCACTCTTAAAACATTCTATAATTATACTTTTGGGGTCAAAAGTTACATATTCTTTAAAACACTTCATAGTATTCAATAGCGTAGTATGAAACGGTGCTCGTTAAAAATACTATATGTATTAAATTGGCAGCCCGTGCTACTGAAGACTGAAGGTTCTGATGAATAACTAATGAACCGACACTAATGACGATGCATTTTTTCCTGGTGGAATGTTCTGGATGTAGTTATTTTAGTTTCACACATTAGATACGTGTATATATTGAGGTATATATTTTATTTTTACTATTTTATTTATTATTTTTTATTTCCATAATTATTGTTATTCTTAACGTTAAACTATAGAAAATTACATACTATATATTAAATGCAACTAAAAGAAACTAAAACTACATTGATTTTGTACAAGCTTTTAAAAACAATATCGATATATCGCCGATATATCAATGCCGACGACCGATAAATCGTTTTTTTAAAGGAATATAATTATAACATTAATTACATCAAAATAGCCACTTAAATAGCCATTTAAGGTATAATATTAATATTATTTTACAGCAATAAACTCAAAATAAGAATTAGCTAGATACTCCGTGTGTAGTCTCTTGTTGCTGTCGTTTTTAAACTTTAGATTATGATCATCATCATATAAGCCAAAAGACGTCCACTGCTGGATAGGCCTTCCACATTTTTAACCACCGTGGTCGGTCGGTCGCCGCCCTCATCCATCGGTTGCCCACCATTCTTATAAAGTCGTCGGTTCACCTTGTAAGGGTAAGGCTACGCTGCGTCTTCCGGTTCATGGTCGCCGCTCTAGAACCATTTTGCCCCAACGGCCGTCAGTTCTGCGAGGTATGTGTCCTGCCCATTGCCACTTCAGAGAAGCAACTCTGTGAGCTACGTCAGTTACCTTGGTTCGTCTGCGGGTTAATATTTATATGGGATAAATGTAGTCACCACGCTTCTTGTGAATTGGTGCTCGCAGTAAGGTAGTAGAATAGGTAAAACCGATTTCGATGAATATTGGTATGTAGATAGCTAAGCACCACGGCTTCGCCCGTGCCTAAAATATGTTTTGTCTTCCTCGGGAACCAGACCGATTATCGGGATAAAAAGTAGCCCATGTCCGTTTTCGGAACCGAAACTTTCTACATACCATTCATCGAAATCGGTTCAGTCGTTTAGGAGCTAATTGGTAACAACACACACAAACTTTCGCATTTATAATATTAGTAGAATTAGTAGGATATGATGACTAAACTTTAAAGATTATAGGTATACTTATCCTACTCAAAAATTGCGTTGCTATTCTGACTTCATATTTGTACGTAGAATATGATATAATATTTTTAAACATCGGAGCTTCCTTGAAAATATATGTAGCATTTTATATACGTTTTCTGAAAGGTAAGGAATAACAAAATAGTCACATATGGAACATTCACCGAAGGAATTTTGACTTCGGTAATACGTAAACTTAACAGGAAATTGTAGCTAAATAATAACTGGTCAAGTTTACCTAAGTTCTTCGGGATAGCAGTGTTATGGCAATAGCAGAATCTTGACCTTTACAGCTAAGGCCTTAGATGCCTAATACCGAGGCGTTTACAATACGACATAGAAAATCTGTTTTTTTTGGGATTGCAAGTTCTGTAAACCGATCACACCAGAACTTCTTTCTTCTTTTCTTTTAATATATATATAATTTTTTTACAGGCTTACTTGTTTATTCGTTGTTACTTACCAAATATCTGATATTTACAACTAGGCAGAGTGGAGTCACTTTACCTGATGGTAAGCAGTCAGTGGAATCCAGAAGTGGCGGACACCATTTTAAAAGCCAAACTACTGGTATGGTAACCTACACTATGGCGGCTTAGTGAGATGCTATATATATATAATAATATTTTCATTATACAATAAGTTAGTAATTTCATGTTTAAAATAACATTTAAACTAAACAGTTTTAACAGATATTTTCAGTGCACCTCTAAACTCTTACACCCTTGTATAAAGATGCATTTTCTCTTGAAGTTGAAGTGTCAGCCGTTCCACAGTAAGTGTTACTTCTATGCTTAGAACCCGTGATAGAGGCAGCCGGGGGGAACGAGACCACTCCGTGATTAGTCACTGTAAATAATATTTTGATATTACCTTGAGATAAAATATAGTTAATTTTATTATAACAGCTAGGCTTTTAATTGTAAAATTGATCTATAAAAATACAGTTAAATATTTGTTTTTTTTTTTTTATGTACATTTAACTAGAATAATATTTGACTAAACTTATAATAGTTATTAAAAAGGTAAATCAATACAAAAAAAAAATTACATGAAAATTGAAACTTGAGTTGGCAATAGGTATTTGATACACTCGAAAGTTTAATACGACGTATTAACATTAAATATTTAATATTATTTTTTTTACTTATAAAATTTAACTCTATTAGATCTTGGTGTAGTGTTATATATAGAGCACATAAATGAAAAAATAGTAAATTTGTTGCTATACAAACCAGAGTAAAGTATCTAATGCGATGACTTTCATTGTAAGAGAAATTAGACTGGATCCATCGAAACTCAAAGTAATATATTAAAAAATATATAGTGTAAAAAATAATTAAATTAGTACTTATATTCATGTTTACCAACTTTTCGTAATAAAAATTTTAAAGAAAAATAATAAGCATTGAAAATACTCGCACCAATATAATGATACCGAAACATTCGCTTTATTAAAATATACAAGTGGCTTATTAGTGTCGAACATGTTTCGAGGGTAGACCAATAAAAAATTGTCGGGTTACATAATAAAAGTGTACGCGAATAACGCCCATTAGTGGGCTACAAGATATCTGTGCTGACGTGTAGAAAGTGAGCTCCTATTACGTCTAAATATATTATTTCTTTGCTATTGCTATTAGGCTGACGTTTGATAGATATTGCAAATATCAATTTGAATTTAAAGTATTTAAATGTACAATGTCCACACTTGCTATGGATCGAGGAAAATGTAAGTCGTGGGGAAAGGCCTTTGCCCAGCAGTAGGATGGTTTAGGCTGACAATAACAGTAATAGTTACAGTAAATGTACAACTTTCAATATTGAAGTGACTTGATCGTTGGCTGTTTATGTACATTATCCCGGTTGACTGGTAGAGAATGCCGTTGGCATTAAGTCCGCCGTTATACATTCTGTGTGTAAGAAGCTTAAATAAATAAATAAATAAATAAATTATTACTTATTTAATGTCTCGATTTTCAATTGTGTGTGCTTTAACAATGATACTAGTAAGTAGTGGTTTCTAATTAAAGTACAGTTTTGGTAAAACCTACAGGCCTATCGCTGTGACTTCTGTAAGCCATGATTAATAGCGAAGCACTGGCAAAGCTTCGAAGCTAAGTTTTCATAAACCACAGAAATATAGCACAAGACGCTGACTTGGGACGTACGGTACTGCGCCGGAGAGATGCTACATAAATAGCTTGTTTCCTGGGTACTGTTCTTAATAATATCTACATGATATTTATTAAGAACAGTACCCATACATACAAACCCAAAGCTCACTTATCCTACACCCGATACACGTTATCACCGCAGCGATACGTAATAAAACCCCTAGTATCATGTTTTTGCGTAACAAGCAGCCGAAATTACGACAATTATTCAATGTTGCCGTGTTATCGGCAGTTGTAAAATCGGGAGACAACGGGGGTCTCATTAAGGTGAGGGGGGGTACCTCCCACAATTTTGATAATGTCGACGGTATAAAAAATGGCCGGGCAAACTTGAATGATGTACGAGTATAGGTTTGTGAACGAGGTTGGTACGCTATCTTGGAAAAGGAGATACTTAGTGTTCTTGAAGAGTAATGGAAGGTAAAGAAAGTGGCAATGTGACGTAATAAGTAAAAAGGTTGTACTTTGATGAATGTTGTCTCTGTCTATTGATACTGATTGAGGGCACCCTTCTCTTGATGTTGGGTATTTTAATAGAACAATGGGAACTCAGTGTTGCTTGGAAGTACCTACAGTTAACTTCTTTCTTGCAAAATATGGCATTCATAGCAAAACTAAATAGTCATTTTATTCTCCAGAATAACTTCTTCGTCTTGTTCTAAGCTAGGCACCGAAATCATACATATTATTTTAAATTTAACTATTATACTATTTATGTATGATTATAATAGTTAAACTATTTTAATTTATGATCATACACAATAAGTCGAAATCGCCCATTGAATAAGGTACCCGATTCGTAAACACGATGTAGTGGGTTCGAATTCGGGCTAGTACCAATGAGATTTTTCAAAATCATATGTACTTTCTAAGTTTATCTTGGACATTTCTGGCTGACGGTGAAGGAAAACATCGTGAGGAAACCTGGACTTAAAAAGTCAAATGCCAATCCGCCTTGAGCATACGTGGTGATTAATGCTCATGCCTCCTCTATATGAGAAGAGGCCTTTGTCCTGCAGTGGGACAATAAACAGGCTGGTTATATTATTATTATTATACACAATACAACAATCAAAAACTTATTTACAACCAATAGAAACTCTATTATTATAGATAGTGACCCGAAATCTTATAATAATACAACACCAAAGCGTATCAGAGAACCCTTTGAGTGTTCAATCGTTAATACAAGTTGGGAGTCAGCACCTAACTGTGAGATGCGAAATAGCCGGTCAATTAGCAAACACTTTGATCACTCAGTGGATGCGTTGACATGGGTCGAGTCTGCATGTGAGATCACTAGGTCAAATACATCCTTTAATATGATGTTCAGTGATTTGGTATCTCTGTTACTACAACTATATAATTATGCTATTATTTTTTGCTCGAGTGGAAATTATTCTTAAAGTCAAGTGCATCAAGAAATATAGAAATATGAAAATAGATATCAAAGGTTGGTCTATACTAGCTCTATAACAGGACAGGTTGATGGAAGAGAGTGCCTTTGATTTATAATGGAAAACAATGGCCTTAATAAATAAATATATACAAATTAAAGGACATAACAAATTTCAAAATAGTTTAATTACCAGCGATGGACATCTTTCAAGTAGGTAATGATAAAGCTAATCTATATCTTTGCTACAAACGAATTTTATATGAATTCGAGCTATTAATCTCTGAAACAAATTACGCTACCAATCTAACTTCAATAACTTAATATCGTTAAATACTATAATTTTTCTGCCCCCACCTGTATCCCTTGCGGGCTTAATAAGGCGTCGGCCGTTTGACGCGACTTTTTACGCAAAGATTATGCCCCCACGACGGAGTTTTATAGACATGTCCTGATTTAGTTTAGAATGTAAAATATTTTATTATTAGGTACCTACTAAATTATAAAAGAAAATGATGTTACGAGTGGAATTGTATGATTTTAAAGAGAGGTATTTCTCTTGGTAAATTTTATGTGTGTATAGTAATTTTTTTTGATAGGAATACCGCCCTACGTGCATGAAACAGGTTCACACTAAGCTAGCTAAAAAATATTTAACTTTGGGACCTCTATCGAGGTCCTAGAGAAGTTTCACTTATCATCATCTAGATCCTCAGCTCGCCTATTACCACTGAATATAACAAATTAAAGCATGGCTTTTAATGTAATTCAATATAAAGACATTTCACAATTTTATCCCATAGCTGAAATTAATTTATATTAGGTTCATATCCAATCCAACAAGTTAATAAGCACGAACTAGCTCATTTATGCAATCAGGTAAACTTCATCCTTTACAATTGTAAAGGATGAAGTAATTACTGATTGTGACTGCACAATCCAGGCTTTTCAATAAAATTTGAGGTCTCGTCCGACTTTAACATGCTACATGGTAACCCTATACGCAATGGTCCTCAGAGCTATGGAACCCCACTTTTATGGTTTTCATTAATGAAGATAGCTTCGGGGCTGATCGTTCGAGTCCCTGTAAACCTTGATCATGGGGTGATTTTTAATGTTAATTTTTTTTTTTTTAAGATTGCAATTCACTTGTTTATGGTGATACACATCTGTTTGGTAACTTGAGAAAAATCAGCTCTATTTTCTTCTGGTGCTCTCAATTACTGGAGGTTGGCCGTCAGCTCAGCGAACTTATTCATATCTTCTATATCTTCCCTATCAGCCTGAAGACGATCAATGCTGGATAAACTTCTACAAATCCAAGGTGTTTAACATGGTCACCACTCTTGACAGACAGATACAACTCCGATAAAGCTGTTGCCTGTTGCTCTAGTTCTCGATCAATCCTAAAGATAAAGATGTTGTTCAATATTGTAGACTACAGTACAAACTTATTTTTTTAGCTGTACCTGCTATTAATAGACAAGATCTCTTCATGCCTTGAGATATTCTGTACTATTTTTTATAATAAGACTTCAAAATGTTTCTTTTTACCATATGTCAGTAGTTTCAAAATGCCCTTGGAAATAAATCATTACGACATGGTGTTATCTTCTAACAATGTATGTTTCACTCATCATTACCTCGACTTTAGGATGTCTGCTGTTGTAGATAGACCTACAGACCGTTTCGGAGACCAAATGGAGCTACCTAGCTTTCAGCATTTTTTAGTCGGTTTTAATAGGTCTGCTGACATCTTGTTAATGGACGTTCTTTTAAGATATTGAAGAACTGTTTTAATGTCTTAATTAAATTAAGAGGAAGAAGAAACTGTATTGAGCGGGAGACAACTCCCTCATCAACACCAAGACACCGCATAACAAATTTACCGTTCTTAAAACAAATCGAATATAAAAAGAGGCATTTCAATTATTCACGAATTCAAAACGAGTCTCTGTCCACGGCAGATCTTTATTCAAATCGGATATAGGCAGCCATTTTCTTCGCACGTTTGCATCACAAATCGGTAGGAGGTTTTTTCTCCGATTTAAAATTCCTACACTTCACCCCAAAATTGCCAGTTTGATTGCTATTTTAATGCCTCCCGTTCCTTTGCGAAATTATCTTTCAAATTTTCGGATAATAAGCGCGATGGACGGCGCTGTTACAAAAATATTTTTTGGATAGACAGCTGACGAGGTGTTTTGCGTGTTGTATTAATGAATAGAAAATTATGTTCAAGTTTGACTTTTAAGTTATTTTAAATTCTCTTTAGATATAGTATCGTAAGTTAGATTTTTTTGGCCCTGTTGTTGTCAGATTAGTCTCCTAAGGCTTACTATTTGTACTTACTCGATATTTTTGAGTTTGTACATTTAACTACGTAGTTGCTTAGGAGTTCGTTGTAATACTTGTAATTATTATTAGTTAGGACTATTTTGCTTTGTAGACGATCTCCAAAAAATAGCTAGAATGGGCAGGCAGGCATTATCCTATAGTGTGTAGTCGTTGGACGTATTGAAGTTAAAGGCATCAAAAGCAATATCAAAATGAAAAGTAGCACTAAAATATTAATATTGTAAATTTCTATTATCTACACAGCAATTATCACAAACATTTTTCCTTCATAAAACATTAGAGTTGGGTGATGGATGCGACGGCGATTGTTGTTGCTGTTTGATCTTGATTAATTAGTGATAGCAAACAGAATGCGATATTATCAACGTGATGGAAGGATTACTCGTCAAATTGCTCGTTTGTACATCGATGGGTGTTAGCTGCACCTCTGAATCACTGATTAATGTTTACTAATTGGATGTTGATGATAGGTTGTTATAATGTGTCTTTGTATTTTAGTCTGTTGTATCTTTCGAATGTAGATTTCAGTTAGTTTATCGTAATGGTAATTTGCTTTATTTGATGTAAAAAATATATGTTGACGTTTTAAAATTATAATGTTTTACGATACCTTTTATAGAGACAAGATTTCACAGAAAAAGTGTTTTTAGAACAAGGTTATCATGATAAGGCCCACTTTAAGATTGATTTTCATATAATAACTAAGTTATGAAACATTAGTTATTTGTAACATTTATACATATATGTCTGTATATATTGTGACAGGAAATCAATACTATTATATAAAGCGGAAGAGTTTGTTTGTTTATTTGTTTGAACGCGCTAATCTCTGGCAATACCATTCGTATTTCAAAAATTCTTTTGATAAAGGTTATGGGCTGTAAAATCACCTTCTGGCGATTGAAGCAGTAAGTAAAGACGCGGGTGAAACCGCTCCGCGTGAAGCTAGTAATATTTATAAGCCGTAAGGTTGCAATTATACGTTTGGTGCCTACACTTTTACAAACAACGCTTGATACGTAATGTAAGTGTAGTGAACAAACATTACTGAAGCATAAAATTTACTATTTACAAGACTTCGGGCAACAACATATTAGTAAAAGCGTTCATAACGTATAATTTAATCACCACAATCGATTTAAAGCGCCCATCGTGGACATAATCGCCCGACGGTCTTTAAGACTGTCTCCGCGAAAGGGGAGGGCGGGGCGATGATGGCATTTTTTTTTCAAGTCGTCAGATAGATTGGATGACACTCGATCTCCCCAAGAGGGCGAAATTAAAACGGCGGCGATGAGCCAAGCACGAACGGCCGGGGAATTATTTTCCGTTGAGTGATTCTTGGCCATAAAATTTCTGATTGATCAATTCATCCGGTGTTTCCATTTCTTCATAATGAAGAGCACGTTGCTGGTCGACATTTTTTTTTACTTTAGCATCTCCCTCGGCTCTATTTTCCGCCTGTTTTCGCTTTAGTGGGTGTTTTATTAATTTCCTTAGCGTGTTTTTCGGTCGTTGTCCTTTGAATTTGCATTGTGTTTTCGATAGTCGGCAACAGATTTGTGGCTGTTTTGAGTATTATCGTTTGTATTTTCATCTGCAGAGTTATTGATAATTTTATAAAATCGTGTTCCTTATGCAATATGCTCATTTTGACACTTACTTGATTTTTCACTTCGCTTTATACAAACTTTATATCTGGATTATCCTTTTCTCTTTTTATTTGTATATCTATAATAATAAATAAACATATAACTCTGATAATAATGACGGTCTGAAACAATAGTAGTGTACAACAACACAAATTTTAAATAGGTACAAACAAAACCCAATCAAGAGTCGAATGTCGCCATAAAACGCATCACAAACTTTATCTCCCATTCTAAAGTTGTCACACGATCAGTTACCGTCCACGCGACGTCCGAAACATAGCGAAGCAAATTTTATTGCGGGCCCTTCACGATATTAAGAGGGAAAAGGGGGATAATGACTACCGATCCAACGGACAATGGTTCGGCGGCCATCATTTTGGTCACATTTCATTAAAAACAACAATAAGTACGATAACGACTCGTCTGGTGATCGCGTTTTCTTACTTACGTTTCATTTCGAGGCTATTTTATTTGTTGTTACGTATTTATGTACTATTTTATTGTGTTGTAGTTTCTTCAGTTCAGTTCAATGCTTAGTTTGATATTGATTGTCCCATTTATTAAAACTAAGTATTCACAATACATGTTTTTTTTGTTATATATAAACTTCAAAGAAAATTCTTGGGTGGGGTATAAACATATGACCGATGGGGTTCAAAAGTTCATAAGTGGAGAAGACCACTCACGCGAAAGCGGCTTAAAATCATAGTAAATGTATTATCTCAGTACCCTCATATAGGACTTTATATAATGGCAACAGCTTCTTTAGGCGCAGTGTAAATGACTACAGTAACCTATTTACAGATCTCGAAATATTTAATGACAGCTTACGTGAATACAGATCTAAAATTAAAGAAAAATTATTATCAGCATCTGATCAAACAGTAGTAATTTAGTAATAATTATTGTATTGTTGATGTGTGGTGTAGGTGTAATGTAACAATAACTCTCAAATTGTAGTGTATTCGTAATTTTCTAAAATTATCATTTAATTTTTGTACAAAATTTAATCTCTTGTGACTATTAATAGTATTTTTCTTTCAGTTCTATTAATAAGAATTTGTTACTTATATGGGACTCTAAGTCTATATTTAGTACTCATTTTGTAATAATTATTGTATAATGACTTTTTGTTTCCTAAATAAAATAAAATAAAATTACAAACTCGACACTACATACAAAATTCTTATTGCTTTTATACCAATATTTTTTATAACATAAACATTACAATCTAAATACATCCAGAAATCTAAGTAAATCCATAACACTGTTTTGGTTTAACTAAATTTTTTTATTATTAAATTTAGTGTTGTTTTATGTAATTAAAGCTTCATCATTATTATCAGCCAAATGACGTTTACTACTAGACATGAATTGTTCCAAGTACATATTATATCCACCTTAACCGGTACTAAGCTACCCTGATTCTTTGGTCGCCCGATACCCTTTTTTTTAGGTCATCACCCACTTTGTGAGACTCAATTTTTCTCCGCTTGCAATAACAGTGATGTAAATATTATTTTAAGTGTTTTTTGAGTTTAAAATAATAGAATTAGGAACTCATCTTCTCAAATAAAGAGTATTAAGCTAAGTAACATAGAGTCAGATATTTATTACTTAAAGAAATACTAAATCAGTACCATCTTTTTAAATCATTTGAAGTAAAATTCAATATTAAATACGATCTTACATAAACATTTCGATTTCTTTCAAGTTTATTAAAAAATATATATATCCAAACACCAATTCCCCCTCATTACGAGGGCCCATTCAATTTTAACGAGATCGTATACGCCGTAAAATGCCTTTGATGTTAATCTATAACGCTCCTCGATCTACCGATAAATTACGAATAAACAAACAAAAGGAAGGAAAAAGCGTAAGATGGGCCGTTTCTGCCCACCCTCCCCTTGGCATAATTTCATTATTTGCACGGCGCACATCACTTTAAAATATTCTCGATCTATACGATGGTAGCCGGGGTTATTAGCTACCAGTACTTTTCGTGTTTCGCTCCTTTTTCAGGATATTTTTTTCATTTTTAAGTAATGATATGAATTTTTGTTTGAGTATTCTCCTTTTCACAGGTTATTTTTTAAGTCATTTTTTACACTAGAATAAAGCCTATGTCTCTGAGACTACAAATATAGGGTACAATCAACAGATAGAGTGCGTCCGTACTATCGAAAGAAATATATTTTTCTCATATCAAGCTCACAACACTATATACTTACTCTTTAATTTATTTGTCATCTAAAATTATGCCATTAGAGTGACGCACTGTTAAAATTTGTCTAACTACGCGATACATCTACAAATATGTCTATGAACGTACACATTCCACCTGTTTGTTCCCCCCAGAGGGAGCGTGCGACCGGGGGTGGTGACAGCAATGTTTTTGTCATGTTTTTATTAGAAAAGAACAATGATAAATTAGCAAACGTGTTTATTAGAGGGTAAAGACATTCTTGGCGGCTTGGGATCTGTTGGCGATGTATTTAAAATTTAATCTATCAACATTTTTAAATTGCATTGGAGTTAGTATTTTTATGTTAATTTTAAATGCCAGTCAATGTTTTAAGTGGTGTTTATTAACTGTAATAATTTATTTTTACTAGCTGTTGCCCGCAGCTCCGCCTGCGTGAATGTCTGTTTTATCTCTGTTCACTTTGACGATATTTCATACAAACTTTCAACCCACTCTTTCAACTCCTTTAAGACATTTTTCGTCATAAAAGATGATGCCTGTGTTGTTCCTTGAGGTCTAATCTATCTCTATACAAAATTTCATCAAAAGCGGTTCAGTGGTTTAGGCGTGAAAGCGTAACAGACAGACAGAGTTACTTTTGCATTTATAATATTAGTATGGATTGGGGTCCTTAAGGGTTTCCATGGTCCAGCTGTGGATGTCATGCCAATGATGATGATAAAATTAAAATCCAGTAAAAGTGTGATCATTTATTATTGAGTGTACGAGACAATTCCCTTCTTTAAAAAGTTCTTGTAACGTTTTAAAAATATAGAAATAGAAAAAAAATGTCCACGAATTAAAATTACATTACACGTCTGTGAATTTAATGACATTAATTTGCAAACTAATATGAACATAGAGAACCCGTAGATCAAAACCCAACACAACCAAACCTAATATATAGGTACATATATTTTTGCCCATTTCCACAGTAGAGGATGGCCCGTACAAAATTTATATTAACAAGGCTGGCAATATAGGAGTACATCATCGTAGCACTTCGGCAGTTGCCGGCGTTCTTGTTT
Organism: Parascotia fuliginaria; assembly: GCA_963082885.1. Taxonomy (NCBI): domain Eukaryota; kingdom Metazoa; phylum Arthropoda; class Insecta; order Lepidoptera; family Erebidae; genus Parascotia; species Parascotia fuliginaria. The sequence continues at coordinate 2,073,503 of OY720191.1, forward strand.
TAAATTAAATTGTTCGCTCGCCTCGCCAGGTGTCTTACTACTACATTGACTTGCGAAAAATTAAGGGTATTTTAACAAAATAGGTTGAGAATTTACATATTAAGGATGTATAGATATACTGACGATAATAAGGTAAAACTTCTGAATAAATACTTTTTATTTTGATTGTCGCCTACAAAGCTTTTTTTAATAGCTTACCATATTTATCTATTTCTAGAATATATCGTTAACTAGCTGTTGCCCGCAGCTCCGCCCGCTTGTATGTCGGTTATATCTCTGTTTACATTGAGGATTTTTCATACAAAATTTTATCCCTTATTTCAACCCTTTTAAGCCATGTTTTCGCAATAAAAGATAGCCTATGTTGTTTTCCGAGGTCTAATCAATCTCTATACCAAATTTAATTTATATCGGTTCAGAGGTTTAGGCGTGAAAGCGTAACAGACAGACAGATAAAGTTACTTTAGCATTTATAATAATAATATAGAAGTATGAATTACACATTACATTTCAAAAAAAATTTTTAAATTTAGCATTTCAAATCTCGCGTTCTGCTTAAGTTATCACTGGACTTTTGTATAGTTTCCTACCGGAAGGGATTTCGCACCTCGTCATTCCAGCGACTGCCATGATGTGTCATTAAAATTATTATATCGCGGCATATTCAGTACTGTATATTATCGTTATCAGAGGAGAGTCGGATTGTAGTTTGTAAACTAGCAATATACAATTGTACATTACTACTAATGTACAATAATGTACCGATTAACGTTCATATAAACTCACATTATACACTAAAAAAATCTAAACTAAACGAACAGATTAAATTCCTAAACTGACAACTAATTATATTGAATCAAAATCTAAGTTTTATTTTGGTGTATATGAATATGTCCTATCCCATAGTGAATCCATTTTCACCCCCTGTCACTAATAATTTCAATATCATAACATATTTAAAAACAAAATATTATACATACATAACTTAACGCCTGTCTCCCATTAATGGGGTAAGCAGAGACTATAGAACGCCATTTGCTGTGATTCAAACATATCTCCTTTGCCTCTTCAACATTCATTAATCTTTTCATACACACGTCGGTTACGGGTGCTTGTAATTGTGGCCTTTGTCAACACATCACCTATTTGGTCCGCTTAGACATGTTCGTCTATACCCCCTACCAACTTTCCCAGTCATTGCCGCTCTATAAATCTCTTTCGTTATCTTACTTCCATCCATCCTTTACACAAATCCAAATCACCTTAACATACTCACGTGTTATCAGTATCACTCAGCGCCTGCGGCTGAACCGATTTCGATTAAAGTTGATATTTAGATAGAATCGGTGCCGGAGGCGGACATAGGCTACTTTTTATCCTAAAAATCGGTCTGATTTCCGAGGGATAAAGCTAACCATAATTTACGAGCAGGCGAAGCCTTGAGGCATAGCTAGTATAATATAATCATTATATACAGTATCTATGAAATAACAAATCATACATCATAACGTAGAACCTTAATAAGCAATGGCTTTAACAGACATATCGCGTTTTGCTTCAGAATGGCTACGTAGACTCTAGACACGTTCGTTAATATGAAAATTAGACGGAATGACGGTGTACTAGGAAGTTGGCTAGCTTACCTTCTACCGTTTATTTATCAGAGCAAAGTATTATGTATATTTAAATTAAATTAAAATTAATTTATAACATAATAGAAGCTTAAGTTTTTAATATAAATATCGGCTTTCAAAGATTACATCTAAGTAGATCTATAATAATAAGTGGAAGAGTTTATTTGTTTAAATGCACTAATCTCTAAATCTACCAGTCGGAATTAAAAAAATCTTTTTGTGTATGATTGCTCAGTTCTCAAGGAAGATTATAGGCTATGTAACATCACGCTACTGGCGACGGGAACAGAGCAGTAAGCAAAGATGCGAATGAAACCGCGCCGCCAAAAACTAGTTTTTTATAAAAGTTGACGACGAACAATCTACTTGATAGTGGGCAGAGAATAGACATATTGGACATAATTATGCTGTTCTTGACTTAATTTTTTTACTGGCCTATTGGCCTAGTGGTTAGTGACTCTGACTGCTAAGCTGGAGGACAAACCTTTGTGTGATGAGCATGATTGTTTGTTCTGTGTCTGGGTGTAATTTATCTATAATATGTATGTATTTACAAAAAAAAATTATATAAGTAGTATGTCAGTTGTTTAGTACCCATAACACAGACAAATATAATTGCTTAATTTGGGACTAGATGGCGCTGGGTGAATGTGGTAGAATATTATAATTGATTTGACATGAGACAGAAGTACTGACAAAGAATACTATTTTTTTTTTCTTAACTAAACACAACCCCATCTAGATCCAAAATAGGCATAATATGCTATATATTATATAGCTTGTGTTATGGGTTCTAGATACGGATATACATACTTAAATTCTTTTTTTTGTAAATACTACATATTATACATAGGAACAGATCGATACAAATTGACATGTTCATGCACACAAATATTTGCACTGAGCGGGAATCGAACCTGCGACCTCCGCGTGGCAGTCCATACACAGTACCACCGAACCACAGAGGTCGTCAATCTCATTGATTAAAATAAAAAAAAACATAATTCACTTTGTGAGCTACAATAATTTATTAGCAAATAATAAAACAACGTTAGACTACTAAATCTATATATATCAAAGTATCCGGCGGAGATTCTGAGAGAAAAACGGTTTCATACAACGTTTACGGAGAAAAATTACATACTACGAACTAAAAAGTCTGCAAAGTGATGTTGAACAAAGGCACTTACGTCGTTATTCTTTTGAGCTGAGCCACGAAACTGCCATAATAGCTCGCTTTGACTTACTAGATGGAATTTTTAATGCAATAATTTCGATAATTTATCGCTAGATAGCGCTCCTTTGTGGTGGGGCGGTAAGGGGCGGGTACACAAATTGGTTTTCTTTTTATCAGTAAACATTAGAGTGGGCGACTCGATTGACCTCCGGCTGTTGTGTGATATACTGTCAGGGAAAACATAAAGCCTTGTATATGTGCTACTGTTACCGTTATATCAATTTGGCCGTTTATATATTTATCTAGTCAAATACATTGTCATAGTTCAGATATCAACTGCTGAATTGATTTAGTTTTGCTCGACAGTTCCTAAACATAACGCAAATCAATCGTTATCAACTACAATTTTTTATGTAGTAAAAGTTTATTTATTTATTTACCACATCATTGAAATAAGCTAAAGCCTGCAAGCAATAAAAATATCTACAAAAGAAGAAAAACAAGGAAATTGATTAATCGTAATTCATCTTTATTTTTTTATTACCGACTGTAGCAGACGAGCACACAGCCCACATGATTGGAAATAGTAACTGTCGCTTATAGACGACTCAGAGTCCCTAGCATTGCTACTGCAATGCCATGCACTCTGTGAAGCCGCTGCCTGTCGTGAAGGGAGTGGGGTAACTGTAAGGATTGAGGGATTTTAGGAAAAAGGAAAGGAGGGAAATTGTGCCATTATACTGCAATTGGAGCACCTTACAGCGCTCCCGGACTGCCAACTTCTAGCACACTACAGAATCTCGATATGATTTACCTCTCGCCTGATGCGAAATCTTCATATATTTGGCTATCAAAGCTCAAAACCAATGTGTATTCTAATGTTAGCATCCAATTCTAAAGTGTCACTTTTGAGGCACCGTAGACTTCGTAATTAAATACGTGACGTTATTTAGCCATGGCCTCTCCGGTAATTTGCGGTAATGGAAAGATGGCCGAAACGATTTCGCGAACGGTTCTCCGTTTATTTTTTTGATATTAAATATAATATCTTCCATGTTCAAGTTGGTGGAAAATTTTGTTTGTTATGGTGTATTGTTTGACTTTGATGATGGTTTGTTTTTGCTCTTTAAACACTTAATGGGAGTCCAAGTTTGAAGTCGAAATTGTAAATGTAAAATGGTGTCCTTGTTTCTTTAACTGGGTAACATGTAGGTACCTACATATTCCAATTGACAAGTGTACCTTACGTGTTTTTATCCTCACACTATATTTTAATTTATCTACGTTATAGAAACAACTAATTATTATTACCGATCTCAATTTTAAACTTGTGATATATATCCCGAAAAAGCGTTCAAGGAAGTACCAGGTCGAATTGAACGCATTACTGCTCCGGTTATGCGTTCAATTCGACCGTCGAACTTAGTAACAGGATCATGTCCAGGGGGCTTACCACCACCTCATACAGCAGTATTTATGTAATGTAACTTTGTGTTTTGTCTTTTTCTTTTATACCAATAAAAACAAGGATGGAGGCAAGGTAAGGTAATAATAACATTGCTATAAGAGCTTGTGGTAGAGCCCTAGCAGTCGACATCTTCAGACTGAAAGAGCGTTATTTGTCGTTCTCAATCAGAATTGACCTAATTATCAAAATTAGATTAATGACCTGGGTTTAAAAAACGGTTTGAAAAAAACACTTCATAAATTCGCCTTAGTGGAGGCCACTATACCAGTAATTTGCGACGGTGGCTTTGACACTGACCATCAGGCAGAGTAGTGTCACTTTAGTAGGCTAATATAAAAATAAGCTTAAAGATAGCTAAACTTTGATTGATTTTGACCAAAAGTTTGCTTATTAGTATAAACAGGACACTCGATAATTAGTACATCGAAATTTCCTCTCAAATAATATATAATGGCTCACACAGCTGGCCTGTTGTAATAATCACTATACATATGAATGAAACTGTACGTCAGCATTAGCACACGCCGGTAATAGCAATGGCTCCGTGCCAGGATATCGGCGAGTGTAACTAGTGAAGGCACCACGTTTTAGCTGATACCAGATTATTAAAAATCTTATGCTATGTAAAATAATAAAATTTAGAAGCTGACCGGCTCTCTACACTATTTAATTTTATAACATCTTGTCTTTATCGTAAGCGATACGGTTAAGGGCAGACAAAAGTGGAAGAGAAATAAGCCTTAAATCAGTGGACGCCTCTCATATATACGAACCTATACTACCATTATACTGGGAATAATTGCAGACTACTAAACTTGTAGCCAAATATTTAATTTTACTTAAATTGAAAATACCATACATTTTTATACACATATCCTTCAAAATATAATATTCAGCTTTCTCTTTTAGTTTAACCATCACCAAAACTTGTTCCATATTGGACATTTATTTTGACTAAATTCATACAATAAACTACCGACAGCAAAGTTAGGTGCCAAAATTCAGTGAGTATTTGCTATTAGAATAGCTAAATAAGTTTTTAATCCAGCTAAAGTATTGGTCATAATATCCAGCGGTCTGGGTCCCCGATAACCGAAGCTGGCAGTAAGCCAGGACAACGTAGCTACGTTGTGTGGCCAATACAGCTTGGGATAAAATATGTATTTTATTTATGTACATCATAAATTTTGCTATCAGAAATTCGAAGTGTATTGCACTGTGTCACTTTGCATGCTACTTGAAACTGTATCTTCCAAAAAGGTACCTGGCGATTAAAAAGAGTGGCCTGAGTTTCTTACCAGTTCTTCTCATGTCTCTACTTCGTCAGCGAACTGGCTGTAGGTTAGTTTGCTGACATTTTGTAAACTTTGACGTTCATAAGTGTTAATTTAATTAATCTTTATGAATAAAAATATTTTCATTTTCTATTTCATTTTCATTTCCATTTTCGTCAATCAGAAGTCGCAAATGTTACAATAAGCTATCACATTTACTTCATGCGATAGTATCTTATAATGCGTTACAAAGTAATAAGGATTGAAGAACGTTGATATCTAACCCGATAAATATCCTTGATACAATTAGTCAATGTTATAATTACTAGTTTCTATGAAAATAATTATGAGGAAATCTAGATTATAAGGTTGTAATTCTGTTTACCTTCATATAAGTACCATTAAATTAGACTGGCCAGTCTAACCAAAACCTGTTTTTATACACACTTTAGTTCTTGCAGTTATCAAATATTAAAGCTAATCCCCTTTATGTACCATCTAAATTTCGTCAAACCCTGAACGTAAAATTTTTCAACAACAAGAAGTTCGCGAAGCCTGACTTCCTTCATAAAAATATAACAAAGAAAACTGCGGCTACCATTAACGCTTCTTAGGTCCACCTGTCCTCAAAACGACATCGAACCTCGAATAGTTAGAAAACTCTTCACATAAATCAGCCAACTCCGGCATAACGTACTCTCTTCTGAGCCATTAGCATTTTTTATGCATAGGAATCGATCCGGCGACCGTCTAATGCCTCCCGCGATACATTAATATCTTAGTTTTTATGACTCTTCGCCAACAATTCGTCTCATATCGCGGGGTATAACCACCTGACAATGTTTTAACGAAAACTAACTCTATTTCTGGGTCCATAAGATTGGTTTTGTATGTTTTCTGGGGAAGGGATGTAGGTTCGCTCGCGGATTAAGTCGCGTTTACAGTTTAGCTCAAAAGTTATGCTATAATTGTGTAAGTGTACAAATATTTTGGATAAGATCGTGTTTAAGGTGTGTGAAGCAGTATAGTTCGTTGAATTTTATGACCTGGTTGGATTACGAGCTAATCAAAGTGACAGGAAATCTTTGGATACATTTTCAAAGTTTATGTTAGAAAGTGGAGTTATTAGCATGAGGAGACAACGAAGTCTTATTATCATAGTACAAGCCTGTTCTTATGGTACCGCAAAACAAGCACTTTCTTATACAGAGAAGGTTTGATCATTCACGTAGTACTTACATGACTGCATCTGTCTTTCGTTAGTACTGTGTACGGACTGCCACGCAGAGATCGCGGGTTCGTTTCTCGCTCATTGCAAATATTTGTGTACATGAACATGTCTATTAGCATTGGTCTGAGTGTTTCTATGTATAATGTGAAAAAAAGTATTTAAGTTCGTATATTCGCATTCCAGAACCTATAACACAAGCTATAATATATGCTTACTTTGGGTCTAAAAAATTTGTGGCGTTGTGTGTAGTTGTTGTGATATTTTTATGATATTATTGTCGACCTTGACAGGAAGGCTTGAGAGGAAAAATAAAAGGCTAGAGATTGACAGGGTTATTGAGTTTTGAAGAAAACTTCTCCGCACAAATAGTTTAGCGTGACAATAATCCGATATTAATATATAATCTGCACACTAAAATATGTAATTTGTGTTTAGTTATTTCTAAGTTTTAATCAGTTACCATAGCCTATGCTGATGCTGCCTGACGCTTACAACACCAGGCATACACGCGTTCATTGCCAATCCTGTAAAGCCTCTTAGCTTCTTTCTTGAAGCCTATATTGTAGTGTCTACGATACTCCTTGACGGGAAATAGAATAATAAAAAATATAAGCAATATTAGGTCTATAACACACCTTTATAAAAAGTCGCAGTTGATAATATGGCGTTGGTGATTTCTTGAACATTTTTCTTGCACAGCTACTTTGAGATTAAAAGTTTGTAAATGAAACGTTTGGTACCGTTCGTTCGGTACCTATAGCCGACGTATCGGGGCATTCGGTATAACTGTTAGGGGAATAACTTTTTGAATAAAAATATGATTATGTAATGATTTTTTACTGTGTTCGTTGTCTTACTTTTATGAATGCTTTCATTATTTCGAACTTCTTATAAAGTGACGGTTTTATTGTGCATTTTCAACGCATTAATTAGGATAGTGCCACAGATATTTAAGCTCCCCATCTAGTTAATCCATTGTAGGCACATTAACTCTTCTCATACAGAGAAAACTTTAATGACACTTGCAAGGCCGATTTCGATATATTGTGACGCGCTCGTCATTCCCATGGCGAGCCTCGCGACGTCGCACTGTAATCAACTTTCTCAATGATGAAACTTCAAAAAAAGATTGCCGTATCTTTGGTACACCTTTATACATATTACTTTATAATATAACAGTCACGAGGTACTTCACTATGGAAATATTAAGAAAAATGGATTATCTACACCTAAAAGTCTAAAATTTATCACTGTGCGTCGGCGTGCCCGCATATATAGAAAGGACCCGCTGCGCGCCTCTCTTCGCAGTTGGAGCCGCTCAAGTTAAGTCCAGCCTTTAACGCTAGTACTGATCTCTCCCTCCTTTCCTCTATTACCTAGTGTAAATTCTCTCCTAATTTAAATATAATAATTTTGTCCCTGTTTTTTACCTATTCTAACCCACAATGACACATTATTTAATACATCATTGCATTCAACACCCAAACAGTTAAGGAATACATACGTATGTAGTAAGGACTTATAACAAAAGTCTTAATTTGACAATTTACCTTGCAAGAGACGTAATCAAAGCCTTCTTCAAGTCTCCTTCTTCATGTATTGTGTTATCAAAAATATTCTAAGAATCCACTGATGTACCTACATTCAATTCTTCAATGCGTGTTTGTTCTTATATTTTCTAGTTGCTTACTGTTTGAAAAATAACCTTTAAGTAGTTGATCTTTCAGTTTGTGTGCCTCTTATTTATTTCTATAGTAGCTCCGCCTGCGTAAATGTCTGTTATATCGCATTATATTATTTATTTGTTGACCTTTTTTTATACAAACCTTCATCTACTATTGCAACCCCTTCAAGATATTTTTTTGCGACAAAGTATATGTTGTTACCCAAGGTCTAGTATATCTCTATACCAAATTTCATCAAAATCGGTTTAGTGGTTTAGGTGTGAAAGCGTAACTGCAGACAGACAGACAGATAGAGTTACCTTCGCATTTATAATATAAGTATGGATCATACAACCGATTAATGTTTAAACGTATGATTTAAATTGGATTACTTGAGTATTAGTTTTAGAAAATCTAATCGTTTTATTAAAAAAACTATGACAATACATATTTATTTTTTAGCAATATTTATATGCACGCAGTCCAACGTTTTGAAGTCCTCTACGCGTGCTACGAGCTGCTACGAGTTCTCGTAGCCGTAGCTGTATTTACATATTATACACACACATAAAGTTTACATAACAAACTTTTTTAGACATATTTTTATAATACCAACAAATAAAACATATTCTACCCATAATCAACTTTAAAATAAAATTTTCCTCATCGCAGAAAAATGGAAAATTGTACCGCCTAGCGCCATCTACCGTCGAGTAGCGTAACCAGAGTTAATTACGTGTCGACTTACAGGAGTTACAGGTTATTTAATTCATAATAACTAGAGCTCTGTCTCTCGGAACGGTTTATGTGTAAACTTAGATGTTGAGTTTTGTAAATTATTGTAAATACTTGCTGTAACTTAATTGCTTAGTATGTGAAGCTCAGGTCAGCTAGCATTTTTGGGAAATACTACAAATATGATAAATAGTTTTTATTTGGGTTTTAAAGTTTCATATCTACTTTTATTATTTTCTTAGAATTTCGTCGTCAGATCGTCATTTATGTTTAATATTGTGATAATCACTTCTGGCTAAAATTTTCTTTAAGTATCTTTATTTTCACTGACTGTAATATTTTACCTTGTAATTAAATTAAACTGACTATTTTAGAAATGATCACTCAAAACGTGCCAATTCGTTTATAACTTGCGATGGATAAATTTTTCGAAAATATATACAGTAGTTCAAAATTAGAACATGTAATTTGGAATCCAATTTTAAACCCTATCGTCGACGCTTTAACTTTCTTAAATTCAATAGATAGTGTAATAACTAATTACCAAAGCCGCAAATATTAATTTTACATCCATAAAGCAAATTGTTAATTCAAAGGCGATTTCCAGCATTCTGACGTGTAGAATAAACGTTTGCTAAATCTTTTATACAAACGTGTCATTAAAATTCCACCCGTGGAAGAATTAAAACGAAAAAACACAAACAATTATTTGAATACATGCACCATAACAATCTTTGCTAGCCTCTCCGGTCACGTAAAACAAAATGGTGAAAAAAATACATATCTGTCCCGGACACCGATCGCGATACACGTCCGTACGCGGGATGAATATTTTAATTTTTTAAAACATAATATTATTATTTTATTAAATATGGTGAAATAACCCTGCCACCGCGCGCGGGGTCCCCTTAGACCCCGTCGCCCACCTTCGCTTAATTATACGCGACTTAGCTATGTGTATCAGGAATTTTAATACGTAACCACTGTAATCCCCGGCTCTTATTTTTATTATACTTTTGGTGGTGAATTTGCATATATAATTTATTTTTTAGATCATGCCTTTAATATATGTATATGTAATTATTTTTATAGCATTCGTGTTATGTCATTCGTGGGATAATTTTTAAATGCGATGGCCGTCGCTGTTTCTTTATAATGGTTTTGAGGTTTAGAATATCCCAAATTGCGGTTATATATCTCAGCGAGATTGAAATGACGAAATTTGCTGAAGAACCAAGTCGTAGACAAAAATTGCCTTAAATAATAATAATACCAGCCTGTTTACTGTCCCACTGCAAGGTAAAAGCCTCTTTTCAGATACAGAAGACATGAACATAAATCACCACGCTTTCTCAAGGTGGATTGGCAATTTCAGACTTTTTAAGTCCAGGTTTCCTCACGATTCCTTTACTGTATTACCTTACTGGTATTATTAATTGTCTTACTGTAGGGTAGGCAATAAGCAAGATGCGCTCGCAGAGCTAATGGTCTTCGGAGCAACGGAAACGGATCACATCAAGTTAGATTGCTATAATCTTATGCAAGCCACTAACTAGAAATTAATTAACTAATTCATTGAATCAGATTACCAGATTAATCAAATAACTTCGTATCAAACTTTTTTGACCGTCATAAAATCCTTTTTTTTTGGAAGTAAATGGCCATATTTTAGGCGTGAAATTCGAAGCCATTATCACATCGCGTAGGCTACCCGTTCGGAACTGTCGGAGGTTTTCGTCGTCTGAATTTATGTCTGCCCCGCTGTAACCGCAGCGTGCGAGTTGGCCGTGAGGGTTGGGTGTTTGTGATAGCGTAGAAGACAGACAAATAATAATAGCAAATAGGAAGATAACCCAAAACTGTTATTTTCCATAATTACAATAAATTCAAGATGATAATGCAATAAACATTGCAAAAATAGAAAATGATTTAGATTATTTTGATCGGACTATTTTTTTTTTGTTTTGAAATCCTTTGAGATTAAAAATTGATAGGCGTAACTATATCATAAGATATCCACAGCGGAACATAGGCCTCGTCCATTGATTTCAAAAATGATCGGTTAAAAGCTCTCTGAGTGTCTTTATCAGATCGCCTACCTACCATACATGACGTTCGACGACCTATACTGTACTTTCTTTTTTTTGATTTTCATCTGGAAACTGAACTCTAACGAGTACTTACATACTGTCAAAAGTGATTTTTTTACAATCTCAAATTGTGATTAAAAATGTAGTGTCCTGCTTTTATTGTGACCCCAACCGAACATTACCGCGCGGGTCAAAACGTTCCCGGTTCCGTTCAGTAGGGTTAACCCACTTTGATTCTTTTCGATAATCATCCGCTAATGCACTGTGGCCGTTTGGGTTTTTCAATGTTTTAAATAATGGCCCGAAGAGGGTAAACTTCTATTGTATTTTGTTTTGGTAGATGAAGAATGTGATCATTTACTTTGTGTGCCCTTCTGTTCTGCATCACATTATTGTGCATATTTATATAGAATTTATGATAATTAATATATATTTATGATAATTAACAGTTTCAATTCAAAATTATATAAGTACTTCTTTAATATTTTATGCTTAAAACTAGACGTCCGGCTTCTCTTCGTTTTAGTATTAAAAGTTGTGTTCGATGTCACAACACACACCTACGGAAAATATTATTGCAATAGTTTCGTATTGATTCATTTAGATTTTCAAAGGCTCTTCAAATATTGAAATTTATAAAACTACTGAACAAAAATGTTAAACATAAAATATAGCCAATAGTTCATATATTAGCTTTATTTATTGATTTCAAAAGGAGAAAGAATTTTCCATATCGGTAAGATTTTCAGTTAAATCGTTACAAGCATACAAAAAAAAACAAATTGTTTTTTCTTTTTCTTTCTTTTTCTTTCTTTTTATCTCTTTATAATATTAGTGTGCTGTTAAATGTACTATGTGTATATTTTAGAGGCTTAAAAAGAACTCCCAAAAAACTTAGGCCACCTTTTTATCGATGAATACAATTTATGTACATGTTCTCTCACGAGCTCCTGTCAGTATTAATATAACAAGCTAATCGCCAATGACATTACTTTGACCATCACTATAAACAGAGCTAGTACTCTGAACATTGAATGAGCAGGCAAGTTAATGTACTGGAAATAGTATCGCGATCGTACAACTCATATTTGTGTTGTTGCTGTTGACTCGTATGTATTTGGTTGATTTCGCGTTATAGTGGCTCCTCTGTGTAGAATAGAATGATAAATAATAATAACTAGTTTTTCGCGGCGCGGTTGCACCCGCGTCTTTGCTTACTGCTCTGTTCCCGTCGCTAGTAGCGTGATGTTACATAACCTTCCTCAAGAACTGGGCATCGAAGAAATAATTTTTCAAATCCGACTGTAGTTTCAGAGATTGGCGCGTTCAAACAAACAAACAAACTCTTCCGCTTTATATAATAATAATATAATATCACAACAATCACACACAACGCCATCTAGACTCAAAGTAAGCACATATTATAGCTTATGTTACGGGTTCTAGAATGTGGGTATACATACTCAAATATGGAACGAATCTGTCCTGTATGGAAGTAATGGCACTTTACCTACGTTTTAATTAGGTAAACTTTAACTACGTGTCCAGCAGTGAACGTTTACGCTGAAGATACACTGCGCCTTATTTTGATTATGATTAAAATTGTTACTTTTAAGAGGCTCAAAGACTCCTGCTACTCTTCGAGTAAATTTTGGCGACAGATAATATTTTTGAGTTTTAAATCAACTAGAGTTTCAATATTTAGGCAATAACATAATAATATCTGAACCAAATATACAATTTTCAGTTTGACTTTGTAAAATGAGTCATCAAAGATATTGGCCTCTGCAGGCTTAAGTAAAATTCAGTGCCGATTCAGTGTCCTCCCTAAATCACTATTATACTTTGTAATTTAAAATTGTGGGCCTATAATTTTTAGATCAGCAATATCACTGCAAACTATACCTAGCATCTTAAGATACGACGAAACGAGCTTACAAGCACGGCGTTAAGGCCCGATCTCGATTCTATTTCACACTCTACGATCAAGGCAACTTTTTCAATTTCCTTTAGAAATAGGAGCGGCGCGGACCGCGGGCGGCCGTCAAACGATAAATGATTATAACTATGAAGGCGAGGAAACGAGCCGAGGCGCCGGTGTAATGAGAAATAAGGCGAAAAAATCCACCAGCCAGGAAGCGACGAAGCTTCCTACTTTATTTTTTTGTTCCTTTTATTGATTAAAAAACTTTCCTAATCATATTTCTTGTTCGCCTTGGGAGAGATAGTTAGGTTATCGGATGTGCGAGGATTCTGTTGATTATTTTTTTGTTTTCGTCCTATCGGTCTTTGAAGATGTAATAGACTTGTAAAGAATGGAGAAGTTTATTTTATTAAAGTTTGTTTTATCACGATACTCGATGAAGGAATTGTTTGTTGTTGTTTTGTAATATTAAAATATATGTTATTTTAGATAGATTAGAACATGATTTAATCATGTTCTTAATTTATTCAAAATCAACATGAGATTGATTGCCAATAGAACATGACCATGAATCCGTTATTATAATTGCAATATATCTTAAAAACCATTAACTATATCGCCTACGATATAAATCTTCATATATTAAATTTTCCATATTTTCGTTTCAGAAACTGCATTTGTTATCCCCTCCATCATTCACTGTGGAACGTATCATGAGCAGCAGCTGCGGCGGTAGGATCTGCGTGTGGGGATCCCGAGGAGTTACCATCGCTGAACTGCCGTCTCGCTGGGGGAGAGCAGGCTTTTTTGACTCTGGCAACCAGACTGTGTTGTGCAAGTAAGTCCTTAAATACCTGTATTATTTAATTTTACAACCTAAAATGGTCATACTGGTAATATTCGATGGGTATACTATGCTAGACTCCATAAATATTAATAGGTTATGCTGAGAAAATTTGAATTACTTTTGACTTACAAGTTAATGCAAATTAAACATAAAGTGCATGTATGAGAATTCAGACGTAATAAGGAAATACTTTTCATACCTGCAAAATAGAGTATAATGTAGGCGGTATCGAGATAATATTATTTCAACTAAACAAAATAATTTTGATGCTAATAGTCTGTCCACTCTCTGATATCCATGCGCCGTTTATTTGACTGGCCTGTTGGTCTAGTGGTTAGTGACCCTGACTGCTAAGCCGGAGGTTGTGGGTTCGATTCCCACCCAGGACAAATCTTTGTGTGATGAGCATGATTGTTTGTTCTGTGTCTGGGTGTAATTTATCTATAATATGTATGTATTTACAAAAAAAAATGTATATAAGTAGTATATCAGTTGTTTAGTACCCATAACACAAGCAAATATAATTGCTTAATTTGGGGCTAGATGGCGCTGTGTGAATGTGGTAGAATATTACATTATTATACATATTATTATTATATTCAAGCATTTCAACATCTTAAAACATAAAGCAAGCATTATAAACGTAATCTTATTGGCCGTATGCAAAATATAACGGACCATTACTTCGCTTTCCATGCATTGCGTCACTATAAAACTGGCTACCAAAACCAAAGAGTCATCAAAGTAATTAAGTAAACAAAAGCCAATATATCGCACAAATTTTAACTATAAAACGAGGGCTTAACCTCTAGTGAAGAAACTAAACACCTGAAATCTAATAAAGCCTGATAAGTTCCTGAGAATGCTGGCACGTAAGCATCGTGTATTTTCTACTATCACGGTAAATTTTGTAACCTATTAAGCTCCTCGAAGCGGCTATAATGTTAGCCTGAGGTAACGATTAAGTCATAGATTATTGTTTAGATGACAATTTTAACAGATAAGTCACTTCTTTTAATCTGATGGTAAGAACATTTCTACCTACTTTCAAGTAATAATAATAAAATACCAGCCTTTTTATTGTCCCATTGCAGAGCAAAGACCTTGTCTCAAGAAGGCATTAGCATTAATCGCCACTCTTACTTAAGTTATAAATAAAAATTCAGTTTTATAAACTGAATTTTTTTTTTTTTTTTTTTTATATTATAGCCCACCAAAGTGACTCCACCCCGCCTGATGGTAAGCAGTCAGTGCAATCCAGAAGTGGCGGCCACTATACCAAAAGCCATCGTTTTAAACTGCTGGTGTGGTGGTCTCCACTATGGCGGCTGGGAATGGGGTTAGGGGAAGGGAATGAGGGAGGTAAGGAAAGAGGAAAGGGGGGAAATTGGGCCTCCGGCACTCTCACTCACCGAACGAAACGCAGTAGTACGAATACTACTACTCTTAAGTCGATCTTCTATGAGAGGGTAGTACTTCCCCGGACGATCCGGCCCATTCATGCTGAAATCAGCGTGGATCTACTACCGTTAGAATCATACTAATATAAAAATTCAATCGAACTATTTAGAATCTTAGGTACTAGCGAAAGCTTGCATTAATGTTCGGTTATTGGCGTGATTTTATAGGCATTAGAAATGGATTATTTAATGTAAAACAACAACACACCGACTAATAATATTAACAATAGAAATCTTTACACCAGCAATTCTTAAACATCAGGTTATTTTCGCTTTTAAAAATCGATATCTTGTTTAAAAACAGGCTGTATTTCTTTAGATAAGCTTCTTCGTAGAACACAGATAATAAATTAATATTAATGAATATAATCAATCGCAAAAGAAAGAAAACACATTTCTTCAGGACTAGCACTAACACACAGATTAACTTCTATCACAGCAAAATGTATACATACATCAGTGCCGGACTGAGTAGGTGCCATCACAACTATATGCTGCGAATCTAATGAGAGGTCCACAACGTTGCTTTTCTAAGTAAAAAAACTATCACCAATTCAAAAATACGAGTCAAGATCCTCTTAGGCAGAAAACCAACAACATCTGCTACTCCACATAGTCTAAGTGTTTCGCGCGCCCGAGTCACCACTCTTTTGTACATGTTATTAGGCGGCTATATCTCGAAATTTGCATATTTCGGCAGTAAAATTAATTCGAAGATTTGCCCGCATCCACCATCCAGACTGGGGTATCAAGGGGTGGCTTTCGTAATGTTTTTGGATTTCTGCATTACAATTTATACATACCGATACTTATTGTGGTTCAGACGAATCGAGGAGTATTATCCGAGCCGATGAGTTTCAATTAAGTTTCGATTGAGTTTCCAAGTTTATGATAAGTAGGTTAGAGGGTGTCGCTTGGGATTTTTTTCTTTGGTGATATTGTGCTGTACTTATATTGTTAATTTCAATTAATCGTAATTGATACTGGCTGTATACTTTTTTTGTATACATTTTCGGGATGGGGCCAAAATTTTAAACCGTTATAATATTATAAACGTTTATATAGTGTAGTTTCTTTCACCATTTATGAATGTTTAAAAACTTCAAAATATTATGTTGTCGATTTATATTTTTAATAATTGCCTACTTTCAATTCGTTAACAATAATAGAATCATGAGAAATACTGCCACGAAATTCACTTCCATCGCCACGTTGTAACAATTTAGTACAGGCTACGAGTACATTTTTTGTAACAAATAAACAATCTCTATATAATTTTACGTTCTCTAATTAACTAAATAGCAAGAGTCTGTTTTCTGATGACAACATTTTCAAGTCGTAAGTGAATAGGTTATAAGTAAGCGTGCTCCGTCATATATCACATAATTGTTCAAACGAGATAGTAGCATAAATCCATGGTACCAAACAACAAGGTATTTCAACACTTATGATATATGGTTTAAGATATTTATTTCACTCAAAAAGAATATGCATATTCACTTATATGAGGAAAAACAACTTATATTTATGTCACCATAAAATTTTAAATACCGTAAGATTATAATCTATCTCGCGAGATTGTGAACTGGCGAAAGATTGTGAACTGTAACATACTGCTTATAATTTAACGCATTAGTTTTCGGTAGATTATATATAATCTATCGAACTGAAACTGTTATAGTTTACAATCTCGCGAAATAGATTATAATCTAACGGTATTTACAATTTTACGGTGATATTTATAAGTTAAGCTAACGTACCAGACGCTTAAAGCAACATCTTAGTAAAAGAAACATTCAGACAATCTGAACCCTTCCCAAGACTTATGATAACAGCAGTTAGCACAGCTCAGTCGTTAGTATTAATCCCTACAACTAATATTAGCTATAAACGGCCCCTTTAGCTAATTATGCTAAGATGTTCCGCCGACTTGCCGCTGTGTTTGCATCCTGGATTTTAGTTTTATACTTTGTTACTTCGGTGTACATGGGTGATAGAAGCGGTTTAGTACACAGGTTATTTTAATATAGCGTTTTAATAATTTGTAATAATAATATTGAATAGTAAATTATCTTTTTATGTAAGATTATGCTTATTCCACGCTTGCGTGCGGTTTAACCCGCGTCTTTGGCTACTGTTCTGCTCCTGTCGCCAGTAGCGTGATGTTACATAGCCTAACCTTCCACAAGAACTGGGCTATCATACCCAAAAAGTAATGATTCAAATCCTACTGGAAGTTTCAGAGATTAGCTCGTTCAAACAAACAAATAAAGAAACTCTTCCGCTTTATATAATAGTATAAATAATGCTTTTTTGTGTTGTGTTGATGTGAGAGAAACTCTTTACTACATCGATTATATATTAGCAATGAGAAAACTTATGAAATGTGAGAAAAACAAAAAGCAAGCCGCCATAGTGGAGGCCACCATACCAGTAGTTTGGCTTTTGGAATGGTGTCCGCCACTTCTGGATTCCACTTACTGCTTACCATCAGGCAGAGTGGAGTCACTTTGGTAGGCTAATATATATATATAAAAAAAAAAAAAAAAAAAAAAAAAAAAAAAAAAAAAAAAACTTTATCTGTAAACGAAACGACTCGACTCGAATTCGCGCTTGTGTCGCATAACTGTCACAGCCCACTTATTCTGTTAAGTGAGATCATATCACATTTGGTAGTGTGCTACATTTTCTTTTTGAATCTTTATGCCTCAAATATTTCCACTGCTTTGTACACCTTGAAATGACTGACCGCAAAGCATGACGTCACCACATAACGTAAACGTAGAGTGACAAAAATACTTATCAACGATATGTTTTGTGAGTTTCTGTAAAGGAAACCTCATATACTTTAACGAATTGTAATAAAAATATAGCAGAAAAGATTCCGCTTGTAGAAGTGAAAACCAGATTTTTTTAAAAAGAAAAATAATTTAACTTTTCTGACTATCATCATCATTATATCAGCCAAAAGCCGTCCACTGCTGGACATAGGCCCACTCCAATTTTCGACCGGGTCGTATTACAAAATAAGATAATTAAACATAAAACAAAATATCCCAATATCCTATGTAATTAAACATAATGGCTAAGATTTAATTCGTTTTGTGTAGCATCGCGTTCGGTGGCACTAAACATATCCGGAGCCGCTCGTATATTCTTTGATAACCCGTTATCTGAGCGGTTGTTCGGTGCATTGTGCAACCAAACTGGATCTCTGAATGCCTTACATAATATATTTAATATAAAATACTACTGGCTTGCATGTTTCTCTCGATTAAATCTGAATTTTGTATCCCAATAGTGATTATAAATTATATCACAAGCGAATTTCTCGTTTAGAAGCACAGTTTACAAAAATAAATATTTAATAATAAATGTTAAATGATTATTTTGTGTAAATAATAATAATAATAATACCACAACAACCACACAACGCCATCTAGGCCCAAAGTAAGCATATATTAATAGCTTGTGATATGGGTTCTAGAATGCGGATAAACATTACTATATACTTTTCTTTGTAAATACATACATATTATACATAGTAACACCCATAAAAATAACATAATAAAATAAAAATATATAATATTACATAGTAAGTAAAGTCTACAATTCAATTACCTACTAACTTTTATTTACATATAATGAATAACAATATAGTAGCTTAACCTAAATCTAAAAATAGTACATATCAAACAAATTAGATGTCCATTATTGGCACAGACAGATGTTAAACATTCAATCCTGTATAAACAAACGAACAAATAGATCTCGCACGGGAATTGAACCTACTACCGACGGAACTTTGTTTGTTACTTCCTAGGATCGATTCCGTTTTGACGAAAAACTTGAAGAAAGTAAACAAATTTGTTCGTGTTGTAGACTCGAAGGGTGTATTGCTTAGACGGTTTAATAATATACCTATTTAGCTTGAAAGTTTTGTTGAAAATAAGCTTATATTAAAATTAGGATGCATTTTGGGCGTATTATTCGGCATATTAAATAATTGTAGCATCGGATAAAACTGCTATGGAGGTCCAACAAATTTTATTAGATATAAAGTTATTGAAGAAGCAAGTTAAGTAGGCAGTATTTATCGTAATGATAGGTAGAGAAGGTGATTGAAGTATTTAATTGCCACATAGACACTGTTTATTGCTTATGTATTCTATCATATATTATGCGATTCTTAATGGAAACGCAATATGCAAACGACAGATAGTTACGTGGTATTTAAATTCTTTTTAATTTGGTCACAAGTTTTCCTCACTTAAAAGCCAATCTATACACTTAAAATTATATTTTTGTTATATTAACAAGATCGATTACGATACAGACACCTAAATGACTAGCAACACACCAAAACGACTACCCTCCCGATACCCATCGGCAACATGATCAAACATCAAAATCCCGAACATTAACCAACCCAAGATCGATAGATAGCGATACACAACCTAATCCTTCAACCGCGTCGATCTACCCGCAAACCAAACGATCCTGTAAGTCTCAATTACTGGGTAACCCTGATTTAACCGACGACCGATCCAATTTGTAAACGGGACCCGATCGGAGAAAACTATCCTTGATATCATCAAGCAAAAATCAGCTTTCTTCCCTACACCTAAAGCTTAAACTAAAAATCAGCGCTGACGAGATCACCTTCCAAGTCGATATTGTCTAGTCATGCGAGTGATGACCATGGATAATGTCGTTACACCAAATTACTCTGTGATATAAAGGCGGAAGGTTTGTTTTGCTTTGTGCGGTATTTGACATCGGCCGGCCCAACCTGAACCCCAATTATAGGCCACAAACTATTTTATCTAACACCCGTGTGACAACACTAATCTTATTAGAATCTATTGGAATCGAAATCGTGCGAGGCAAGTAAGGAGTGGGTATTTGCTCTAAAGGAATCCGTCGTTGTTCACACTAAATAACGTGTGTCTGTGTACCATTTTTGAATCCTTCAGGGGTAATCAATTGTGATAATTATTGTATTAAAACAACATAGTATGGGTACATATTAGCATAAGGACCTACCTTGTGTGGTTTAAAAATACATGGTTTTGCTTCTTTCTTCACCTGCTTACTCAGAATGCATTGATTTATCGTATTGGTGTGTTTTACTTTTATTTGGTGGATAAAGAATTTTGAAAGATATTTCGTGTAGTTTCAATAATAATTAAAATTATTAGTTACATTTTCTGTAATCCCGTCTGATGGCCAGGTAAGAATTTAGCGCCAACCATTTCAGTTTGAAACTATGTTCTTGTTAAATTCCACTATTACCTGCACGAGACTTGAGAAAGTATATATAGATGGGGAAATGTGGACGTAACACTGCATAAACCTTCGGTGAAAACGGTGTCATGTTTTATTTTACTTTGTAGAAATATTATACCTTAAAGGTTGATTCATTCTAATTGTAGGCCAGTGTCATTGTTATATTTTCATGTTCTGTCTTGACAATGTAAAAGCTTTAAAACTCTTACCATTTTCTTTATAAAACTTCCTCTAACTAAGCAGTTGTCCTCTATCCTCGTTACTTTCTATTTCTTTGTAATTGATGTATTTAAGATTGCAATGTGTTTTGTGTGTCTTAAATAAATAAATTAATAAGTTTTTTACCAAAATTGAAATAAATTAATAATGTTCAAAATATAAGGACAATAAATATCGAAACGGCTTTATCTTTTGGCACACAACTTACTAAACCTCATTACATCTGTAATAAAATCCAAGAAATTCTAATTAACTAATATCATCCAAAAACCCACAGCAGCCTTTTCCATTGCAAACAACCTCACGTCTGGCCCAATTGGGATTGATTCTACGGCGTGATCCGGGCTTTCGGCTTAAACCAATTTGTTCTTAATCCACGGTGCACGTACGGACGCCTCCGACCCTACAGACCTTCTTATTCTTTGTTATAAGTAAGGTTTATTAATCAATAGATAATATTTAAACTGTTTAGAAAGCTGTGAAAAACATTGTAAGGCGATAAATGTTTTAGACATGTTTATGAATCTAGGTCCAAGAATATGCTTTTGAATAAACTGGTTTGTTTTAACATAAGTAGATTAAAATCTTGCGATACTATTATTTCTCGGTTAACATCTGTAGTTTTTAACGTTAATAAGTGTTAATTCAATTAATCCAAATGAAAGTAATAAATAAATATCTTTGACCATGACGTTGCAGTCGTTGACGGATGTCATTGTTGCTTATAGAATTATTTTATCAGATAGCCGCTAATATATACACGCTCGTTGTTTTAACAAATAATTAAGAGTTAACATTAGAAAAATTCTAGTTAAAACATTGGTTTTCAATCAGTAATTAGAATCAAATAACCAACGCTTCTGTGTCTTAAACAATGTCGTTGTACAAAATGATTCAAATGTTCTATGGATGTTAAATTTTCAAACCTGAATTCTTGTACAATGAATAGATAGACAATTCACTTACCAGTACCGTGCGACTATAAAGGTACATTCACATCATCCAATAACTAGACGTTCCCCATGTTTACTCATGTCCACTCCTTGAACAAACACAAACAAACTGGACTAGGTGTATTTGCATATCGGCCTCTTACATGTTTATTGAGGTGGCTAGATTATGTCGTTAATATACTTCGGACAAGATAGCCATTTTGTGTTATACGTGTTATATTTGGTCATAGTTTGTGGTTAATACTGTTTGAGTTTAGTAATCCTGTGTCAATTCTGAAGGTTAGGTGAAGTTATGTGAATTTGGATGTTGAGATTGCGATTGAAAATGTGTGTGTGTTGTTTTTTAGAAAAATATCACGATGAAATATAGAGAGAATCTATATATATATAATAGAAAAATTTAAATGATATTATTTATGTTTTGACAAGATATTTGATCTAGAATGCAACGTTTTCCGTTTAATTCGTGAATGTTCTTTTGGGTGAGAGTTATCTTTTTCAGGTTAATCATATAATGTAATAGATTATGTGAAATCGTGAAATACAAACTTCCATTATTTCAAGACCTGAAAGCCTATGTTTTCAAGTTATTTATACACGTGAAACTACTTCAGACTTTTAGTTACTGTACGTACTGTTGTTTCCAAGCATATCAAATAATAAAGAAGTAAAGTTAATAATCTTTTAACAAGTATATCAAAAGGCAAAATTAACTTTAAAAGCATAAAATATTCGTCTTCAAAAAGTCAACATTAAACAAACCTTTGCACGTAAATTAAAATTAATTCACACATGTCTGCGCAATAAATGATTCACAATTATAATTGTAATAATCACAAATGGAGACCTAAGACCGTACGAACGGTCCAAAAGCCGGGCCGAGCCGTAGCCGTAGCCGTATTAATATTATCACATATCCGGACCGAGGTAGACTCACTGGAAGAATTTTTAATGCTATGCTTTAATTATTTTGCCGTTGCTCGCCCGCCACTCTAAGTTCCATTCACATTAGAGTATTCATTTTTGCTACGGACGCGCCTACACGATGAATTATTAAGGCTCTTGCCGAAAACTGAAAATTGCTGAGATCACGGGGTGCCACACTGGGTATATTTATGAGTGCGTAAATTTTCTAGAGGTGTTCTGTTACCGTTTGTACATTATGAAGGGGCCTAATTAACCGGCCGAGTTCGGCCCACATTAATAATGGACAAGCGATGGTGCGTACCTCTATGGATATAGTCAAAAATGTTTATCATGTATGCTAATGCGATACCCTTTTTATTATAATTATGTAAGATTTTATTGAGTGTTTCTTTGAGGTACTGTATATGCTAAGAGACTTTGTCTACGTGTAACTTGTTAAAGAATGTTGCCCAGTTTACGTATATCTCTTCCAACATGTGGAGTTTGGTCTCGAGAAAAACCTTGATTGTTGAGATTAGTATTAGCTGCCCGGTCTTGTGCTATACTTTTAGCTATGATTTAAAAAAATATCGATTAACAAATACAATACAATTATAATATGTGGTGTGCAATAAAGAATATTCAATTTTTCAAGTTCGTCATGTTGACCATGAATCAATCTTTCAACTGTCAATTTATATTTGGTGTTACTATCAACAAAGTTCTCTTTTAAACAGTAACATTACAAGTAAAGACGCGACATTAGCGTTCTATGTTTACAGACGACTAACTATATCACGCATTTCTTGAAATAAAACGCGTATCTTTAGAAATATAGTTTAAATTTAAGACCAGTGTAGTCGAGCGTATAAACTAGTTCAAAATAAAAATAATTTACGTATGCCACACATAATTTATTAAGCTAAAATATGAGCGTACACAGAAAGATCCGTCGCCGCAAACATACCGTAAAAAAATGTTAATTAAAATTAAATCTTAGCTAGTGACGGCACAAAGAAACGAGTGAAACAAAAATGTAATATGATTAGATACAAATTACATACACGGCCGCGATAAGTCCGACCCGCGAGTAAGCAACCGCGACCACGTCGGATGGCCACCACTCGCCCTTTGTCAGCCCACTTTCTTTGTATATTGTATCATTTCATGCAAAATTTAATTTCGTTTTCAAGACTCGTGCGGAATGATATTACGGGCAGCGGTCGCCACAGCCGTTTGTAATTTCCCTCCTCAAGTGTGTGGACATCGTGCCTTTTTCATCGCATTCCATTTCGGTGGGTGGTCACGGCTCGGACGGTACCGTTACGTTTATTGCGGTGCACCGTTCGGAATGAAACACTCCGGATTGCAACCGGTTAATTGCTATACAGAAAACTACGCTCAGGTGGTTTATTGGCCGGTCCTCTAGACCCCTCAGAGGAGCGCCCGCCCGCATCATTTCACTTGTTAATCAAATGTGCCGTTCCCATTGTGAGATTTTTAGATCTTTTTATAACATCTCACCAAATTGAACGTTGATAGGGTTGGAAAATGGCGAATATGCATATTAAAATACAATATTTAAAAGAATAGAGTAACATTTCTTAATACAGGTATTATTTTATGCTTAAAAGGAGACCTCACCACTATGAACTATACATTGTTCACAAAACATAACTACTTTAATAATATTATATAATAGTCTAAGTCGCATTTTTATGATAAGTCATAAGGTGAGAAATTAAGCCAAGCAATTCCTAACTTTAAAATGATTGACATACGATGTAAATTATCTAAATCACATATTTGATTTTATGACACTTTCAAATTGAGGACGCAATATCATAACTGTAAGACAAGAACCCCTTAACCCAAAGCAACAAGTCCCACGTGTCCGTTTTTCCAACATCAACCCGCAAACATAACAAGAGATTCAATAACCCTTCTTGTAAGGAAGTTCCGAACTTAACCCTTTAAGGATCACCCCCAATTTGTTATCGATACCGGTAACACGGTCCAGTGATCCAAGGGGCCCCTAAAGGGATAAAAAAGGGATTCTTTTCCTGATCTACCGCAAATCGGTACACAATAGGGGACGATTAAGCTACTTACTTCGACGTGAGAAAGTCTTGCTTTTCTTGTATTTTTTGTGATGTTTGATCGGTTTTAGGGAGAGTCTGATAGGATTAGGGTTTCGTTTTACAAGTGCTATTTGAGGTTAAACTTGTTCTGGCAAGTATTTAGATGTCTTTGAATCATTGTAAATTTTGATAAATTCCCTTGAAAAATATTCAGATAAAATACTATGTATCACTGAATGTGGATATTTAAATAAGAACTTTTGTTTGACGGTAGATTAGGAGTGCGTGGGAGTGTTGTGCAAAAAGTTCTGGGTTCAATTTCTACACGGAGCAAAAGGTTATATATATTTTTTTTATAATTTATCCTACATTGGTATTTTTATATGGTGTAAAATAAAGTATAAATAAATAAATATTTCTGCCAGTTCTGGACGTACTTATTGTCAGTGCAAATAATATTACTTGCTATGGAATAAGATCAGTATCCAGTATACATGACTTAGGTTTTTCATAGCATAAAGTTGACTTTCAAAAAAAATATAAATATCAGAGTACCCCGCTTTTTCTTGTAGCTTTTGATATCCAAAATGTATTCTTATACGAAATACACAGGTAGACAAAATATTTAATAAAGTACTTATTTTCCATCCAATGACTTCTAAAATTTGTCTTGCTAATTAAATTCTTATCTTTTTCTTGCAAATTTTTTAACGTGACAAAAACGATTCACTTGAAATAACGAAATACCATATTTTATATTGTTGATGCCTTGATGTTATAATAAACATGACCCTTCATACGGGTAAAAAGGCGATTTACAACACACGCATCAAGACTACGTTCTTGTCTAGATTAGTAGTTTAAACGTTATCTAATCTATCTGAACCCTTTCATGGACACTACTGTAGACACAATAGACGTTTTATTGTCATAAAGGGCATATAAGTTTACTGTCCAGGAAAGTGTTAAGTCTAAACCTAGAACTGAAGGCCCAATTTCACCCCTTTCCTCTTTCCTCACCTCTCTCATTTCCTTCCCCTAACCCCATTCCCAGCCGCCATAGTGGAGGCCACCATACCAGCAGTTTAAGACGATGGCTTTTAGTATAGTGGCCGCCACTTTTGGATTCCACTGACTGCTTACCATCAGGCGGGGTGGAGTCACTTTGGTAGGCTATATTATAAAAAAAAAAGTAGAACTTCTTAATAAATAATGATACGCACACAAAAAACATAGTATACTGTACTGAAAGTTGTGCTAGATTTATTTAGCGTTATTTCACTTCCATGCAGCTTCAGTTACATTCGAAATATATCGGTACCATTTCTAGTGTAACTATGTTGAAACTGTGTGAATTTTCATAAAAATATCGTCGTGTTACTTGAGAAGTGCTCACAAAATGTCGTTTAAAATTTGAGTTTTAGATTTCAAATAGTATTTACGAAATTTAACAGTTTTAGAGTAAAAATAGGTAATAAATGGATTATATAGAGAACATGACATGTTTCTGGAGTCTTTAGAAAATATGGATACTAGGTTTTTTTTTTAAACCTTTAAGAAAACATATTATACATAGAAATACACATTATTAAACACAAAACTGTGTTTCTATGTTACATATTAAGTAAGTATTTACAAAAAAAAAGTATATAAGTATGTTTATCCACATTCTAGAACCCATATCACAAGCTATTAATATATGCTTACTTTGGTTCTAGGTGGCGTTGTGTGGTTGTTGTGGTATTATTATTATTATTATTATGTACATTACAATACTTACCTACTTATTTATATAATTTTATGCACTAAGTATTAAGTTTAACTGTCCCCAAATTTGAATTTAACAGTGTAACATTACTAGTGCCACAATTAGTATATACTTACTAATAATGTTAAGTAAATAATAATAATAATAAACGTTTTATTTGCAAAACAAATTGACAACTTTTACTCAATATTGTACGAGTACAATTTCCTTTTTTCCTCGCCTCCCTAAACCCCTTCCCTTCCCCACACCATACACAGTAAGCAGCGGCTTCGCGGAGTCCCTGGTATTGCAGGAGCAATGCCAGAGACTCTGAGTCGTCGCGCTGTTTCTCATCTGCCACTATCGCCGAAAAAAATAACATATAACTTAAAGTATCTATTTCGATTTAAATTGTGCGCTGACTCAAACATCTTTGCTAAGTGAAAAATTATAAAATAAATCTTAAACCACATTTTCCATCCACAATTCTCTTCCTAAACATAACTTGTCTACGCAAGGCACACGAAGCAAGGCGTAAATCCAGTAAGAAACAGAAACGTAGGCACAGGCAACAAGCCGCAGTGTCACTCGTGTCGTGCCAGACATGCCCACAAACCCACAACGCCTTGCACCTTTTACGACTTGTAACGCTTGAGATGTAGACAGATAGTGCTTATAAACGCATCCTCTATTTTGAGCTACGAAATAGAGTGACCAATCAAAAGGCAATAAGAATATGAATATTTATTTTGATTCTAACATGGTTTCACAGGTGTTAGTTGTAGGTTGTATACAGTACATGTCTTACCGTATAATATCAATGTATGCAAAATTAAGTAGATACACATTACACCCTAATATACACATTACTGCATGCACATTCAGTAATTAATATAACAAAAAATAAAGTTACAATTTTATCACACATACATAGAGAAATTTCATTAAATCAATACAATTCAAAATCAAAATGAAATTGTTATGTTTACCATACAATTTGGTATATCTACAAAAAATTGCAATACAAAGTGAAATAGTGCTCCCGTTAATTATGTGCTCGTTATATGGAGTTAAAAAAACTTTATTTTGATTATGAATTACATTCTCTTATATAATACTAGCTTTCAGCGGCGCGATTTTACCCACATCTTTGCTTACTGCTCTGCTCCCGTCGCCAGTAGCGTGATATTAAATAGCCTATAACCTTTCTCAAGAACTGTGCTATCATACGCAAAAATAATTATTAGTTCCAGAGATTAGCGCGTTCAAACAAACACATTAACAAACTCGTCCGCTTCATATAATAGCATAGATTTATTAGCGAAAAATCTAATTAAAAGTTACTATTCACTTTAGTATCTGTGGTAATACTGGAACATCTATTTTCTTGAGTCGTGACTTTACCTTTGCCGTCAGCCACCGTAGACAACCCTTTCGGCTTTTCAAAGTGACCCTAGCAGAAATAACATTCGAATGAAGGCTTTAGGTAGTGGCGTCCAGTGCGGGCCAATCCAGTTGCCAAGCGTGATCATTATTACAGTACGTCTCAAGTGCAATATTTGGCAGAAATTCATCTTTTAGTTGTAGTCGGATTTTGCTGAGATTGGTACTCTTTCTTACTGTTCTTCTCCCGTCGCCAGTAGTGTGATGTTACATAGCCTGTAACCTTCCTCGAGAACTGGGCTATCATACACAAGAACAATTTTTCAAATCCAACTGGCAGTTCTAGAGATTAGCGCGTTCATACAAACAAACAAACTCTTCCGCTTTATATAGATAAACAGTATAGTATTCATAAAATCCGTATCGGAACTCCCACTATACTAATCAGACTTATAAGGTACGGTTCGCGGAACAAAGCCTGTAACCTGTCCATTTAGCCAACGGATTACGGAGCAATTAACTGAATTGGGTGAGAACTCGCTGAATAATCCAGTTATCGGCTGTGGCTACATCGAAGGGATGCAAGGGTGCATTGATACTACACTCAATCTTGCACACTTTATATGTGCCTATTGTCGGCTTGTGTTGTAATTAAGAACAAAAATCGATCGAAGTTTTTAAATTTCGTTGGATTCTCACATTAGTTTTGCATTACTGGAACTTAATAATATATCACAACAACTGCACACACCGCCATCTAGATTTTAAAGTAAGCATATTTGTGTTGTATGGGTTGTAGAATGCGGATATACATACCTAAATACTTTTATTTGTAAATACATACATATCTTTGACTATACTGTTAAAGAAAGCGGGAAGTTTGTTTGTTTTCTTGAACGCGCTAATCTGAACTACCAGTCGAATTTGAAAAAATCTTTTTGTGCATGATAACCCAGAAGAACCTTCTCGAAGAAGGTTATAGGCTATGTAACATCAGACGCGGGTAAAACCGCGCCGCGTAAAGCTAATTATACATAAAAACACCCAGACCAATGCAAATAGATATGTTTAAGCACACAAATATTTGCACTGAACGGGAATCGAAACCTCTGCGTGGCAGTCCGTACACAGTACCACCGAACCACAGAGGCAGTCTATATTAGAAGATTTTAAGTTTGGAACACAATATAAAACAAAAGCTCATAATTACACCACAATTTAAAAAGACTGCCTCCTTGGTTCAATGGGAGCGTAAGCGACTTTTGTGCACAAGGTTGTGGATTCGATCCCCACACGGGAAAAGTCACAGAAGGCGACTTGCCCACGACGGTTGCCCAAGACGTTGAGCATTTTTGATTTATATTTGTTTTCACACGAAATTTTCCTTCGCCACATAATAGTAATGATATTATGACTTCAAAAATTTCACATTAGTAAGTACTTTCTATTTTGGACATGCATCGGTAGACATAGACTTAATCACCAAGTTTTATGGGTTAGTGATTGAAGTATGGAGATTTTTATTACACAGATCACGCTGACCTTTCTAATATTCAATTAGCTCTAAACACCCACGGCTATATGTAGGTAGTTACATATTAAAGATCAGGTCTCGTTTGCGACAATCGTTTTTCTATAATAAAAAAATCTGGATCAAGTATAATTGAAACTTTAGACGATAGTTTTTACTATTTATTTCGTCTATTCAGAGATTTTTTAAATTCTATTATAGTAATAATACAGCGCTATTTAGACTCGAAATAAGCATATGTTATAGCTTGTGTTATGGGAGTCTAGATTGCGAGTAAACACACTTACATATCTTTTATAGTACCTACACAAAAACACCCAGACCATTGCAAGCAATGACTTGACTTAGCAGTCAATTGCGCTACCTTAATGCCACAGAGATTGTCAGATATATTTATTGTTCTTTTCTATGAGTCGCAAAACAATCAAACACCACCATCTCTGTTAACTTATCTACGAAAAAAATACTGCACAACACAAATATCGAGCAATACATACGCACATCATTCATCTCAAATCCATAATTCATGACAAATCATCAGATCGGTGCAGAACATCGAGTTCATTAAAGGGCAGTGAGGGAGAGCCTTATCCAATATTTATTAACTTATTTCAAAGAAAATGGTATAATTAACACTATGCCATCGCCCCCGCGGCTCTCCCCACGAGAACCTTCGCAGGTATAGAGTATTCTACAGATGCGATAACTTGTTTAACATTAAAATAACTTTGTCAGGTAATTACCTCTACTTTTTCTTCTTTGCCTATTCCTACTTTGGGTGGAATCAGCTCTTTTGTTAGATATTTACCTATAATTTCAATTCCTAAACAAACTAATGAATATGTGGCTTTAAAAACCACTTCAACAGACAGTACATGCTTAAATGCCCTTTTTAATTTGTCATAAATATCTACAAATTCGTTTCATTTTTGACGACACTCATTTTCGTTTACAATACAACAATCACGCTACGTAAAACTGAAACTTGCGTACCAAATTTTGTAAATAGTTACTTACTATATTTATATAGTTTTAACAATAGTTAATACTTGTTTACGCTCTTGCCAATAAATTTTACTTTTTCATGTCTATTTTTATTTTCTATCGTTTTCAAACTTAGTTTAGTGCGGCTCTATGTTTATCAGTACAAAACTTATGGTTTTGGATTAAAACAAATGAACCAAATATAATACAGTCACCATAAAACAAAAACGAATATCATTCAAATGAAATTCAAATTCGGGTGCGAACCCAATCAGTCTACCGATTGGGAGGCACCTTTGCGTCTTTGCAATTATCCGACTGTCGGATCTGTTTCCATCACTCTTAGCACTCAATTAGTATTCATCCTCACTCCTTACATGTTCCAAAGTTAATGAGAGTGTATGCCGGGGTCGTATTTTTGAAATTCACACCCTTTGAACAACACGGGGCATCGCAAAAATATGTTAATGTTCTCTGAGGCGGCTATGCGAGCAAAATTGATTAACTCTTTCTAAGTAACTCAAGTACGTTTGGTTATGCTTATGAGGTATGCACAAAGATTATATGTATTTTTAATTTCCTTCGTATCAACAGTCTAGCTTTAACATAATAATCTACAAATTCATTATCATGAACTTTTAATCCCACTACAGGTATGGGCTTCTTCGTTGCCTTACCGACTATTTTGGTATTTTATTGAGCTAATCTACTATTTGTCTGTTGCGTTTTCTAGCTGTTAACAACCGGGTCACAACTCCGCTGCAGAAGCACATTGCGGGACCATAATCCTTTCTTGATCAATCGTTTACGCTTGCGTATTACTTTAAAATTATATATTCACATTATGTAAGGTCAAAAAATCTTTAAAACGCAAAGCCAACAACGCATTTAATATTCATAACCGACGTAAGCCATCGTGTAATAAACGTAAGAGTCGTAAACTATGTGGAACGAAACGACATCTACATTACAAATCATGGTACTACAGTGATCGACAGTGACAAAGGGTAATATTAGGCCCTATATAGATGACTGGCTGTGCCGCGGAGAACAAAATGTCCGAGTGTGGCAATCACAGATTTGTATTGTATTCATAGTTTATATGTGCACACAAAACACTCACAACCATTGTAATATAGTATATCACGCTTTCATTATAGGAATGAACAAATTTCATTCATTTGAAGTTTATTTGGTTAAGTGGAGGCGTTACAAATTAATAATATTCACTTGTGTCGGTTACTACGCGTAAAACAAATTCAATCTGTGTTAGAGTAAAAACCTTTTGTGCATCTTTTCTATACTATTTAGAATAATGACATTTGAGGAACAACGAACAAAATGTATTAATCCTAATCCTATGTGAACTAGTTATTGAGTATGCGTAGGGTAGTCACTATATATAAAATTTTGATAATCAGTGGCAGGCAGCTAGACTGAAAGCTGATTTAAATGTACATAAAGACGCAGATCTTCAACAGATCCTGATGAATCTGCATCAGAAAAACATAATACGATTAAAAAGTACTCCGCGGACTATCTCATCATCTGTTCAGGGTCTTAGACGAATGATAAGTATTATGTGTTTGAATGAGAGTGACGGGTTATTAGAGTGCCGTATCGCTCCGCATCTTGTCATACGGTTTTTACGATTCCGTCATTGTTTTTGAGAGTAGAGTGTACTCTGTCATTGTGCAAGCAAGATACAGTAATTTTAGTTAAGTGATCTTGGATTTTTTGAAAACTTTAAAGTAGGTTCATTGAAGTCGTTATTGTAGTACGTTAAAATTGTTGTTACATTTCGAGCTACTTCGAAATTGTTCTAAGTCATGAGTCATGAGTTCATGACTGATAAAGTTAAAATTTATTATTATAAATATTTAATTAGAATGAATAAGATCTTGTCTCCTGATCTTCAAATTCAAATGTCAGGTAATTTTGTTACAGCCAATTTCACACGTGTTGTTGTTGTCTCATTCTTTATTTATTTATTTATTTATTTTATAACTTTATGCACAAAATTGTACAATGGTGGGCTTAATGCCAAAGGCATTTTCTACCAGCCAACCTTTGGGTGATGCAGAGATAAACGAAGTAGGTGCAAGTTAACTTCAAAGGAACAGATAAATATGACTATTACCTATACTTATACAAAAATACATATTATACTTAATACACATATACATACAATACATACACACATACAAATATAAATATATATATATATATATATATATATATATATATATATATATATATATATATATATATATACAATATATACATGTTACTGATGTGATGACTCTGCCAATCTCTCGAAGAGAATATCCCGTACCTTTTGTTTGAACTTAAAGCGGTCCGTAACCATCCTGACTTCAAGAGGGAGCGCATTCCAGAGTAAGACAGATTGTATAAAGAAGGAAGAATGTACAAAATCAGAAGTATGATGATCTTTATTAGGGTGTTTAATTATCAATGGTTAATTAACAATAAATAAGTAGCTATCATCCATTATTACACAATGGTGTATTGCATTATGGCAAGAAAGTTACAACTATTTCTTCAATTTCGAACTTACGAATTATTTATTAAATATCATGGTATCCGTCTGTAAAAACCATTTTCAAACATCATATTTATATCTTTACGAGGCTTTTAAATAAAAAAGACGAGATCCAAAGGTCTATTATTCATTGTAATTTTGCTCCGTGTACAAAATATGTTTCGTATTTTATGTCTGCTTAGTCCTGTAACTAATACACTCAATAACATTTATAATTACTTCTGAAGCACAAGTATCAAATAAACACTCTAGATCGTCATACAATCCTATCACATCGAAGATAAAAGTATTCAGTTATCAAACTGTAATAAATATTGTTACCAAAACATTGTCATTCCCAAATTTAATTTCAAACAAACAAAATTTAAATTTTCTGTCCTATACGTTTTGATTATGAGAACACCGATTCGGTTCGACATTTTCGTATAAGAGCCTGTAAAAACTCCATACGTTTTCACCAACTTTTCCACGTCATCCTTCAACAGAGACCTCTACAAGTTTCAGTCTTATTTTTTAAGCAGTAAGAGTGCTGGTATTTTTATCAATGGAATAGCAAAGTCGGCAAAGTACCATAGAGACTGAATATACGCTTGAATTATTTAGATAGCAATCGTGGGTCCGTATTCTGATCGTTTTTCTCATCGGTATCGAATAGGAGCACTACACGTGTCTCTCTCTTTACAACAGTGTTGGAGAGAGAGGTGTATAGTGATAGGTGGGGCTGTTTTGTTTCGTTTATTCATAGCATGTGTCACGAAACTGATGTCTAATACGTTTGGGGTTGTGGCGGCGTTTGAATGTTGTTTTGAATAATGTACCTGTGATAGAAGAACGCGGAGGGAGGACTCCTTCGCGTAATATTTTTGGCTGTTCATTTGTTCTTAATTTAATTGCGAAGAAAAAAACTCTACAATGTTTATGAGCCTTAAGAAGTCCATTGCTATATAAGCATAGCCCTCACCAAGAGTCATCGCGTAAGCCAAGGTCTCTCTCAAAGTGAGTGACACCTTGACACCACAGCCACCACATTTGACTAGCGGATTGGTGACCTCTAAGGTATACGATAGGATAGTACGCAGGTAACTTTACCTGATTTATGAGATTCAGCTGATATTCCTAGTAGTTTTTTATACAACTGGTGGCATACAAGCATACGGTCCACCTGATGGTAAGTGGTAACCGTAACCTATAGAGATGGCTGTGTTTTCCAAGCATCGCAGAAGTAATAATGCTTAGATAACACAACCAAGCCGTTGCCGACCACGCAGAAGAGGATGAGCAAACTAATATTCTTACGTCGATCTTCTATGAGAGGGTAGTACTTCCCCGGTCGATCCGGCCCATTCATGCTGAAACCAGCGTGAATCTACTTACGTGTAAGAAGTCTTTTAAGACACGAGTATTCTTTAAATATTGATAACAAAACTAGACTTAATAATGTTTTAGCAGAGAAATCTAAACATCAATGTCCGGGCCAAGTAATTGAGCTAATGAGAATAATAACAATAATTATCATAATACCAGCCTGTTTACTGTCTACTGCAGGGCAAAGGCCTCTTCTCATATAGAGAAGGCATGAGCATTAATCACCATGCTTGCTCAAGGCGGATTGGCAATTACAAACTTTTAAGTCCAGGTTTCCTCACGATGTTTTCCTTCACCGTCACTCAGAAATGTCCAAAATAAACTTAGAAAGTATATATGATTTGAAAAATCATCAGTACTTGCCCGGATTTGAACCCACTATCTCGTGTTTACGAAGCGACCATTTTGACTTATATTTTCATTATTAGTACAAATTAGGTACGCAGTAAGCGCAGCCTACATAGACTATGAACCGTTGTTAAGGTTGCTAGAGTTACTCAAGAAAGTAAATAATGAAGAATGAAACTGAACAGGGTAGACGTACTAAGGGTATACAAAAATATGGATACTATTACTTTACACCGATATTTATTCTATTTCTTTCTATAAAATATCTGGTCTATTTCTAACGAATTAACCCAACAACGATCTACTACCTAAAACTATTATTCCGATTCAATGCATTTTGGAAAATCAAAGGAAAAAAAAATACCACAACAACTATACAACGCCATCTAGACCCAAAGTAAGCATATTTGAATAGCTTGTGATATGGGTTCTACGAGTAGAATTCGAATAAATATACCTGCATATTTTTTTTTTTTTTGTAAAAACATACATAATATACATATAAACACTTAGACCAATGCAAATAGGTTCATGCACAGAAATATTTGCACTGAGCGGGATTCGAACTTGTGACCTCTGCGTGGTAGTCCATACACAGTACTACCGAACCACGTGTTGTCAATTAACAGTATTTAGTTAAAAAGATCTATCTGTTTGTTGATTTAATCCAAACCGTCAAATGCTTTTCGCGTAATTGAAGTAACTAAATAAAAATTACTTCACATACACTATGTATACTTTAGCTTGCCTATTACATATAACTATACATAGTTACATACTGTTTAATTTTATCATGTTCAAACAAAACAAAAATCCTTGTAAATACAGCATCCACACATATAGAACTGTCGAATGATCGCAAGACATTTTTCCTCCGCACTGGCCAGTGGTGCCGGGCTTCGTAAATTAAAATGTGAATAATTAACACCGACCTACCTCCCTCTACTCCATACCTCCCTGAACCCCTACTTCCCTCCCATGTAGTCACACGCCACCCAGATGTATTAGTTTAAAGCTCTCCGTTCGTATGAACGCGATTTAGGGTGAATTCAAAAAGGCAGATAGTTGACCTCTTTTAGTATTAAAATCGCTTGGACATTTCCACCCCTCGGTTAGGTAAGAGTTCTTACGTGGTTAGGTGTGTGTAAGCGATTGTGATCTTTATTGTTTAGCAGATCATTATCTTTTTGTGAGTATTATACTCAAGGTTTTGTAATTAATCATTGATTTTTGTTCCTCTGATAATTTACAAGGATCAAATTGAATGTCGTATGAACTTTGAAAACTATAATTAGGACGTAAGTTTACAATTAACATACTAAAAGAAGAAAGTGTATAGGAACTGGTAATATACTTAAGTTGCTATACAGTACATAAAGGTAGATTTCAATTGCCTATATATTTGTACTATTAGAAAATTAGTATTTAAATTGTAATTATAAATTACCTGCACTCAATCCTATAACTGTCTCCTCTCTAACTATCACTTCTACACTACAAAATGGACATATATACCAAGCTTTCTAACTGCATGGAGGAACTGTCAAACACTTTCTCTACTCGCATGGCTCAGTATGAAGAAGACCTGAGTAATGCTTCCAATGAAACATCATCGCACAAGACCATAGCTAGTCTCTCCAAAGAATTTGTCGAGTTTAAAGGTTTTGTATGGAAAACCATGGGCACATTGAAGACACAAATGGACATGCTTGTAATGGGTCTGGACAGGCATGAGATGGCTTCCCGTGCCAAAGTATTACTTCTACATGGCTTGTCTGAAGATGAGAATACATCCCTGGCGGCTACAGTGATCCAAATTATTGAACGTAAGTTGCAGATTTCTGACATTACAGAAAAGGATATCTCAACTTGCCACTATCTAGGCTTCAACCGAAGCAAACCTCGTGTTATTTTAGTGCGGTTCAGTAGTCGTTTACGACGGAATCAAGTGTGGCAGAATAAGTCCAAGCTGAAAGGCAGTGGTCTTACGATCTCGGAGTTTCTCACTAAACCACGTCATGACGTATTGAGAGATTATATGAGCGCACGTAAACATTATGGTATGAGGCAATGTTGGACGTCTGATGGCAAGATTGTTGTGCAGGTCGCGGGTAATAGTCGTAGGAAAATTGAGTCAGCTGTCGAATTACAACAGCTTATTGAGAAATTCCCGGCGACTGAGTCGACGCATCATACATCTGCGACTATGAAACCCAAAGCGACGACATCGGGTACAGACAAAAGATCTCGCAAACAAGCCAAGTGAAGGGTATTCGAACTATTTTATACATAACCTTTTTCTGTATTTGAAGGCACTTATTTCACTATTCTATACTTCATAATAATTTTGCCGGTCATATAAAATAATTTTGTTAATTTTTCATAAAATTTGCAAATTGAAGGTTGTTGTCATTTTAATAATCTTTGTCACAGACAATTGTAAAATAAACTGTCATTGACATTTAAGAGTGCGTTTAGAAACTACACTAAGTCGTTTACTTTGTTATCTTGTTGCATTTTTTGTTGTTACTAAATACTTTTCATAATTATATACGTTCAATGTATGTAGTTGTTAAAATTACGAGTGCAGAGGTTTAGTAAATTAGTTTAGTTTGTGTTAAATTAATTTATACAACTTGAATTTATTTGTATAAAATATTATTTATATATTTACTTTTATTACTATTTATTATTATTTTAGTATGTCTAATAGCGATATTGACGATAGTTTTGCATCATGTTCTTCTTCTTGTTCGTCTGATGGTAGTTATGCCAGTGCCTTCAGTGATGATGATGATTCTGTTCACTTACGTGAACAACTGTTTTCGTCTTTCTCTCGTTTTTCAAACTTTTTCAATGCTGTTCATATTAATGCTCAAAGCGTTCATGCTCACTATCCTGACCTATTATCATCCTTCGACGCTGATGTAGTGCATGCTGTCCTTGTATCCGAGACTTTTCTTAAGCCTAATATGCCTTCTACACAATACTTTCTTCCTGGATACAAGCTTGTGCGTAATGACAGGACAGTCAAGGGATATGGTGGGGTTGCCATTTATCTTCGAGGTGATATTACATATAAAATAGTAGATCAGTCGCCGAGCCCATATAATAAATTTGCTGAACATCTTTTTATTGAAATAAACTTTAAACACATTAAATTTTTACTTGGTGTGTACTATAGTCCATCTTGTCATATTGATTATTTCTCTTCCTTCGAAAAAAAATTAGAACAATTTAGTCCTATATATGACCACACACTTATTCTCGGAGACTTTAATACATGCTTGCTGAAAGATAATTCGCGCAGCCGTAAACTCCAGTCTCTTGTCTCTTCTGTCAATATGCATATCCTTCCACTCAGTGCTACACACAGGACTCCTAATTGTTCACCTTCTCTATTGGATCTCATTCTTGTTTCTGACCCTAGTAAAGTAGCTACACATGGACAGTTGTCAGCTTCTTTTTCTTACCATGACCTTATCTTTGTTTCCTACAAAATTCGTCCTCCAAAGCGCAAGAGTAAATTTCTTTTTCTTCGTTGTTTTAAAAACATTAATTTGGAGCGTTTGGTGATGGACGCGAGCAGTATCGATTGGTCTCCTGTTCGCTGCTGCAATGACTTAGATTCTAAAATAGCTACCTTCACGAAGTGTCTTTTGGACTTATATGATATCCACGCCCCAATTAAAAAAGTGAAAGTGAAACATTTACCAGCGCCATGGTTGTCCACAGCCATTAAAACATTTATGGCAAAACGGGACAAAGCAAAACGAAAATATAAGAAAAGACCTACAGAAGAGAACTGGGCTCTTTATAAAAAGCTGCGAAATCGCTGCAGTCGGATGTGTAGAGATGCTAAACGACGCCACATCCACACTTCAATCCAAAATCTCAATACAGCACAAGTATGGCAATTTCTAAGGTCTATAGGTATTGGAAAGGCCTCGGATATGAGTCATATTGCCATTGATTTGAATGCGCTAAATGCTCACTTTTCGAGGCCGCCAATTACTATTGACAACTATGTTAAATATTCCACGTTATTATATCTCTCATCTCTTCCTTTGCCGATAAATACTTCTTTTTCTTTCCACCCAGTTGCGGAGGCTGATATTAAGAGATCCCTTCAATCCATTACCACTAAAGCGTCGGGTGATGACGGGCTTAATTTACAAATGTTTCGACCTATTTTGGATGAGATTGTGCCCGTCATTACCCATATTATAAATTTTTCTCTCAGCGTGAGTTTGTTTCCCACATCTTGGAAAAAAGCTCGTCGTCCGCTACTGCGTGGTTTAACTCCTATCTTCGGGGCCGTTCGCAGTCTGTCCGCTCTGAGGAAAGTGCTTCCGATTGGTGTGATCTGACTGCGGGCGTTCCACAGGGTGGTGTGCTATCTCCTCTTCTCTTCTCCGTTTTTATCAACGCCATCACAAAAGTTATAACTTCGCATTATCATCTTTATGCAGACGACTTGCAGCTGTATCGACATTCTACTGTTGCAGAATTGCCTGAGGCTATTGCTATCATCAATAATGATCTTGCCCGCATTAGTAAGTGGGCTCAATCTTTTGGATTATTGGTCAACCCGGCAAAGTCTCAGGCTCTCATTATTGGTGGTAGGTATATGCTCAACTCTGCAGACGTGCAGTCACTTCCTCAAATTGTGTACGCTTCTGTTCCTATATCACTTTCAAAAGTTGCGAAGAACTTGGGCGTGCTTATGGATACTCATCTCTCCTGGGACAACCACATTGCAGAGGTAAGCAGAAGAGTGTTCTGCTCGTTTCAATCACTCAAACGTCTTCAAAAGTTCCTACCTTACCAAACTAAAGTTACTCTTGCACAGTCCCTTCTTCTTCCACTTTTAGACTATGCTGATGTCTGTTTTCTTGATGCTAAGGAGGACCATCTAAATAAGCTCGAGCGACTGCAGAACCTGGGTATCCGCTTCATTTTTGGTTTACGTAAATATGATCACGTCTCACAATTTCGTGAGACATTGAAGTGGTTACCGATTCGGCAGCGTCGAGACACTCATATTCTTACTCTTCTTTTTTCTATCCTTCATAATCCTAATTCTCCGTCTTATTTACGTGAACGCTTTGAGTATCTTGTTCCTAGGGGTAAACCCTGTCGCTCTACTTCTTCACTCTTACTAAAAATTCCTCCTCACACTTCTAGCCGCTATGGCGGCTCCTTTACAGTACAGGCAGTAAGGCTATGGAATTCTCTTCCACATGGCATTCGTGACAGCCCTTCTGTTGAAGTTTTCAAGAAAAGAACTAAAGAGCATTTCTTGTCTATCGTTTATAAGTAATTATATATATTTATTGTATGTATTTATGTATATATAAAATTGTATATTTTTTTATGTAGGTATATTTAACTTTATATATTATTCATTATATTATTTAAGTATTCTTAGTATGTATGTTTATATTAAAAGGTATACATTGTGATATACTATAAGTACTTCTGTGTAATCTAGGTTAAATTAGTTTCTTCTTTACTTTTCTCTGCTATTTTTCTTTCTTAATTGTACACTTCATAATATACTCTCACTAATGTTACTTCCTCTTCCACTCTTAAGGTATGCTGTTAGAGAACTCAGTTCTGAGTTAAGCTCGCCTTTGTACATAATTTTTATTTATATATTTTCCTTGTTATGTATCTTTTTGTGTGCAATAAATAAATAAAATAAAATAAATAAATAAATACTATTAACGATATGTTATTTTTTAAAATACACGTATTACTGCTTCGGGAGCGCATTGGCAATGCGTGTGACTGCTGTGCAAACTTTGTGTATATTTGTTTAGAATCTATCAGCAAAAGAAGTTCCACCTCCGTAGAATTTAATAGGATCATGTCTGTTATACACAAAATAATTAAAACTTATAACACCATTATAACTTAATATATGCAGCAATGACATACAATAAAATGAGTTATTCCGGTCTAATAATTCAACAACCAATTACCAATCAATTCTAAATTCAAACACAAACAACTTATCACGTCATCAACGTACACGCAATCAGCGACGAATAAAACACGCAGCCAATCAGAGAGCATAACTAATTCAATTTACGAACGCGCCCGATGTACCACGGAAACGCACGAAGTATTCGCCGATTGTTAATATTGATCAGTATTATCCCGGATCGACGATTTACGGGAAACACCGGACCCCCACATCGCTATACAATTAATTATTAAAATGTTAACATTGATATACATCTGCTAGAAGGAGTATGAAATGTTATCAGGTGTTATTTTGCAAACCACATCATCTATTCCCGGGTAAGGAAATACCAGGTACTGCAGCGTTAAATGCGTATTATATATTACCTTACTGCTATTACCAATTCGTCTGTCAAGCGTGATGAACGTGACTGTGGCAAATCTCTTCTTTTGGTAAAGGCGTATTTTCTTCAGTAGATGTCTTCTGGCTATATGGTCATGGCGATGGTAATGGTATGCAAAATTTCACGTGTCAAGTAAATTGTCATAGTAGCTGCAGTAAGGTAATTTTTGTACGTATATAACGATAATATGCTGCCCGCTAGCTAGTTTTCCATTAGTAGGTTTTTATTTTAGTATTCGCCTCTTATAATAACAGTCTGTTTACTATCCCAATGCAGGGCAAAGGCCTCTTCTCTAGAGAAGGTATGAGCATTAATCACCACGCTTGCTCAATGCGGATTGGCAATTTCAGACTTTTTAAGTCCAGGTTTCCTCACGATGTTTTCCTTCACCGTCAATCAGAAATGTCCAAGATAAACTTAGAAAGTACATATGATTTGAAAAATCACATTGGTACTTGCCCGGATTTAAACCCACTACCTCGTGTTTACGAAGCGGGTGCCTTATCCACTGGACCATTTAGACCTCTTACATACTTTAAAATGGAAACCACACAATCTATACATTTGAATCACTACACTACGCCTAGTTTTAAATAAAACTAAATGGTCTAGCACCTCCATTGTGTGTACATCTGTGTGTTTCGCCTCGCGAAAAATGTTGTTGTTTGCGTCAAAAGGTGAAAAGTCGGGGTTTGGCGAATGGCGAAAGCCATTTTCGCCCCAAATATTTTATTGTGATCATTCCTTTTTGTACGTTTATTATTTACACCTGGACTACTTACCCTGAATATGTTTACGTACTTATTTTGTACATCAGTATGTTCCATTTGTATTAATAAAAAAATTTACATATACATTTGATTATCATAATATTATAGCCAGCAAATAGACCTCTTTAATTCGGTCCTGTCGTTAAATTCGTTTATTACTTCATGTCTCTAACCAATAATGTCTACCACACAGACATCAACGTCGAAATTCAAACAGTTATCAAATTTAAAAAGCAAAAGCCTAGTTACAGCGTAGTGGTTAAGGCACCCACCTTCACATAAGATTGACCCCCAGTTTCTGAAGGGTGATCAACGAAAAAATTATAAGTTAATTTTTTGTTGATCAGTCTTTTTAAAAACTGAGGGTGAGAATTTTAAACCGTAAAGAAGGAAAATGGGTGTTTCTCTGTATGAGAAGAAGCTTTAACATTACCTAGTGGACTGGGACTACCTTTCTAGTATGCAGATTATACCTTAGCTGATATAACTACTATTTGTAACATTTATGTATGTCTAGGTATACCTCGTTTAGAAAATAAGATCCCAAATATTTTAATTAAAATCTGATATAAATAACAAACCAAAACCCATTCATAATTTATAAAAATAATATGCATGACAATCCCTGGCATTAGATACGTATAAATAATAGAAAACATGTAACAGCACCCGAGAGTCGAACCTCGCATGCATATTAAACGTCACGCACAAATATAGAATAAATTAATAATGCTATTTTTCTATTCAACTCCCCTATTCATTAGTTGAGAAGTAACTTTGGAACTCGACCTATTATCACTTTAAAGTTTTTTAATTTAGAAACGAATTGATGGTGTGATAATTTTGTGATTTTCTTTTGTGACGCTTGCGTTTAAAAATATCTTTTATAAATTTCAATAGATACCTTGTTGAGGCTTAAATAATGTCTATCATACGGATAAAGTCTTCTCCTTGAAATCTCTGGTCCCGATAGTAGACCTACTTTCTTTATTTTCTCGTGGTTGCGCTAGCAATTATTAGGTTATGAATAAAAATGTCTGCATACTATATGTCACCTTACTTTTGCTTAGCATGGAAACCACGGCAAACTCCTTAGAAGCCTATGGCTAGCGTCATCAGGCTGATTATGAGTGATTAGCTAACAATTTAAATTTTTATGTTGTATACGTCATAACCTACAAGGATATCTCAATACATATTACTAACTTGGGTCCTGCTCTCCCCTGCTCGTAAGTAAGGCTCTTCGTTACAAAAGATTATTTAAGAGTCGGACTCTTGTGGTTTAAACACTAACTTGACATCGACGTGACGTCAAACTTTTGTTTTTTTTAGGTTAGTATTTACATACAATTTTGCAAGGTTTGGTTGCACATTGTGGTCACAAGGCTGACTCAAATCAACCCAATTTACCTTAACGCTCTTTTAATCCCACAAAAACAAGGTACCAATTTATTTTATACCATAAATAGCCGCTGTCGCGTATCATATAAATTTAAACAATAATAAATTAATATGTTACGACAAATGGTAGGCGTCCACAACTCATCTATAAAGTGTCGTTAGGCCGGCCACACACGTATAAAATTGCCGCCGTATATTATATTCGGTTTGTTTAATTAAAACGAGACCGGGAATTGAACCGACGACCCCGGTGTAGGACACGATTTTTTATCACA
This sequence comes from Parascotia fuliginaria, assembly GCA_963082885.1. Taxonomy (NCBI): domain Eukaryota; kingdom Metazoa; phylum Arthropoda; class Insecta; order Lepidoptera; family Erebidae; genus Parascotia; species Parascotia fuliginaria. Next base: position 2,117,196 of record OY720191.1, read on the forward strand.
TATGTAAATATATCATAAATTCGTACCAGTTAAATTGACCTGTACCTTATTGGGCTCAAAATTGTGTAATGTCAAAAGAGCAAAGGTTGTAAAAGAAATGCAAAGGTGAGAATAGATGGATATGGTCAATCAATCTATTAAAAGGCTGGCTGGCAGAGAATGCCATCGCCATTAAGTCCGCCATAGTGCATATAACTTTTGTGCAAGAAAGTTTAAACAAATTTTATTATTTTAAGGCCTGCCATTGTTTATATCTTATTTAATAAATAATAATAAAATTAGTGTAGAAATAGACTTTTCTATCAATAAAAAACTATGGCTGTAGAACCGTGATTGGCTGGCTCTTTTAGTAATCATAGAGTTCATGTGTCCTTTGTCGATTCACTACACGAGCTGTTCGAACCACCGTGTAAATCGCACCGTTCGAAATTTCGAATCGAATTCGATGTTTCGGACTAGTGGTGTAAATCGACGAATGTTTATTTTGTATTACGTTGTTTCGCACCACGATTAAACCGAACCATCGTGATCAAGCTGTCGCATAGGCGGTAAGTAACCCAATACAGGATGGACAGCAGCATCCTGTCATAAGACTGATGGCATTGATTTCACAAATCTAATCGAAAATCACTTCCAAATGTATTTCTTGAAGTTTTGTCTAGGGTCAGACGTGTTGTTTTTTATATTACCCTTACAAAATAACTCATATTTCTTGGTCTGATGGTGAGCAGTGAGAAGAGCATATCGTATAATTGTCGTTGTAGCAATCTGCTATCAAATAAACTGCTCTATATACTTGTATAGAGAATAAAACTTGGAGAAAACAAACACATACGTTTATAAAGAGTTCCAGATTTTAATTGAGCGACCTAAGGGCTCAAGAACACTAAGTCCACTTTCCTAAAATGTCTGCTCCTTTGACTAAAATGACAAATTGTTCATAGTTACAAATTTTGTTTGTTATCAATAGCAACTATTGTCAATAGTATTAGGTAGGTACGTTCTTACATATTCCATTTTTTCTCAACAATGTACAAAATAGAATTAAATTTCATATTTACCGACAATTGTATCGGCAATCAGTGTACAACAAGAAAATCATTGATGTTAAACATAGGGAAAACATTGGGGATATTTTCATACATTTTCAATACAATTATAAATCAACCTTCATTACCATATCAAACACTCGATTCTTTTGTCCATTCCGAGTCCATAATATCGCCAACACATTTATTTATCGGCGTTAGAATTCGGCCAATCGTGCGCACACAGTGTTCAAATAATCATAAATTCACCAACGGACAAAATATAATAAATTGCCGATGAGATCTCTGCGTACACTTCAACAAATATAATATACACTTACAAAAATCTAACGTAGACTTTTTGTTCAGGTCGATAAAGGTGAAAATCGTATATTAAAATGTTTGTCTACACGCAAAACAATCGCCGATGAGTCTATATTTGCACTCTGAACCCTTTGTTGTCGGCTTTTTTCGGTTGTTTCCGAGTAAAGGCTGATAGAACACGTTTTTCAAATCATTAAACAGTGTGGCCGCGGACGCGGTTGCGAGGGGAAAAAGGAGGTTAGCGCCCAAAAAAAGAAATAGGAATAAAAATTGCGAAGCGTTGGCCCGTACGACGAAGTGTTCGTTGTTTCACCATGATAATGAACTACGATCGGTATGTTCAATGTTTACACTGATAAACTTGGCCGACATTTTCTTTTCTCATTTGGTTTCTTCTTTCAAGCATGCAAATTACATCTCTTAAAGTTAAGTGGTAAACTCCGGTTATGTTTACGGAGGTAGCTTCTTCGTTTGTCATTGCGACAAAGTATACAAGAGGCAACCAATGCCCTCATAATCGAAACCACAATATCTGCTTTCTTTATGTGCAGTCGGCCACAGTGACCTTGTAAAACAAAAAAAGAATTTGTATCATTATTTGTGCAAAATACATCTTATCCTGCTGACAAAGTCAAAGTCAAAGCACTTATTTCATTTTGATCATAAAGTATGATGCTTATGAAAAGTCAAAATTACATGAAGTCCAGCTAATTAACCTACAACCAGTTCGCTGACGAGCTAGAGCTGTGAGAAGAACTGGCAAGAAACACACGCCACTCTTTTCAATCGCCAGATAATTACAGTTTTTTTTTGTATTAGTTAACAATTTTAACACATCAACGCAACCAAAGAACCATACAAAGTAATAATTACAAAACAACCAATTAATTTAATAACTAAGATTTAAAAAAAAGACAAGAAAAGAAAATAGAGGATTTCAATTATTTAGTTTCATCTAGCATGGTAATTTGACTACGTATTTTAATTAAAATTAAAAAGAAGTAAATGCATTTCCCGGTCATATTGAACGACAAGGTAATACTGGATTAAGTATTAAATGTATGCCGTGCCAAGATTGACCAGTCATCCCAGGTAGCACCCGTTCACGAGCATGACGCACAGACTAGCCATCATCACTTTCGCCATATTAGAGGGAAGGTGATGACCCGACCAATACGACAATGCAGCGAATCTATTTGCCAATACAGTGAATCTCTTTGGAGCATTTGATCTGCTACGCTCTAGCAGTAACAACACTGCATAGGTAATATAACTTGAGGCTTACTGTAAGAACTGAAGTTGTTAGAATCTAGTGGTTAAGCTTCCTCTAATGTACGAAATCTTTGAAACAGCAATTAGCCAATATATATTTACACTATTATATAAACCGTAAGAGTTTGTTCGTTTGTTTGGCTGAACGCGCTAATCTCTGGAGCTACCAGTCGGGGTTAAATAATTATTTTTGACCAGTTCCCAAAGAAGGTACGTAACATCACGCTACTGGCGACCGAAGCATAGCAGTAAGCAAAGACGCAGGTGAACCGCACAGAGGAAAGCTAGTATCTACTAAGTCGTCCATTAAAATAAGATCTTTGGCACTAGTATACCTAACAAATAAACTTTACTTGAAGATAATTGCAATTTATTTATTTGTACTACATTTTTGAATTACTTTTTTATAATTGCTATTCGTTCTTTTTTAACTAAATAGGTAAAATAGAACGAATAGCGAACTCTTTATTGTATCATCATCATTTTAGCCAAAAGAAGTCCACTGCTGGCCATAGACCTCCCCCAACTTTTGCCACCTTTACCGGTCCTGAACCCTCATCCATCGATATTTATCTTTATTGTACACCAACTATTTTACTTCTACACTTACACAAAACGATCCATACTATATTATAAATGCGAAAGTAACTCTGTCTGTCTGTTACGAAACCTAAACCACAGAACCGATTTTGATGAAATTTGGTAGGTATAGATATAGAATAGACCTTGGGGAACTTTAATTTATCGCGAGAAAATGGCTTGAAGGGGATCAAATAGGAAATGAAAGTTTGTATGGAAAATGCAATACAACTTACATTCACTTACACTTACACATACTTACATTTAATTTAGAGGATTTTAGGTTATCTTCATAGGGTGCCCCTCCATTTATTAAAGACTGGCAGTCAATTTAAGATTACCTATTTTCTTTTTAATGCAATTATTTCAATATCCTATGTAACAAAAATATGTGTAAATATACCCTACTAAATAAGGATTTAAATATAAAGCTACTATAAATACATCAAGACTACTTTTCTATCCATTCAAACCCATAACTCAGAAAACAATACATTAAACAAACCCCAAATTTAAAAGCTCCAACAAGAAGAACAATATCTTCCGTAAGATAAAATTTGAAAAAAAGTTTAATGTAACCGAAATCCTGGCATCCAATAAAACATAAAAATACCCCAATATATTTTGCAAAATTGATATCGTATAGATGATCCTATTATTACGGCGGTGTAAGCAAGGGTCCCTATTTTGCATATAGAAAAGCAATACTTTTTGTTCCATAAAAGTGCAATGGACTCGACTTGTTGCAAGATTTAATGGCGTGAAACTTCGGACGTCGTGGGACTATGTTACGCGCTAAATTTATGTACGTTCACGATTGCCTAGCTACGGTTTTTCCGTTTTTTGCTGATGACAACTTTTGTTGGTCATTGATTACGTGGGTTTTTGTGAACTCGGGAATTTATAAGCCTGTTTCTTCATAGCGGACGAAATTGAAAATTATTCTCGGAGATAGTAAAACGTATGCAATATTTTGTAGAGCAATGAATAGAGTTCAGATCGTTGCTGAAAATATATCTGTATTTATATTACATTTTAGACTGTTCATATCTAAGAGAATTTTATCGGTCCGAGGAATTTTCCATACGTCTGTCTAATATAATCATTTATCATTAACAAAAAATGTTAACTTGAAAAATCGTCTTCCATTTTCCCAGAAATGGTAACCTAATTGTAACGACAAAGGCGAACCATCGATCACGGCCAAAACCGTCATCGTATTCAATAAGAATCTGCATCAAACGATAGCCACAATCAATCCTCATTTGCAGACGCCGAAAAAATTCGCCGAGAAGGCACAGATGGCGTACAATTTTTAATAGTCGCCAAGAACGAACAGTCACGAACAGACAAATCTACTGTAATTAATGACTATGAGGGTATTTTTTTTTTTCACTTCGATACCAATAAAGGAGACATTACTGAAGGGACAAAACAAAACATTGCGCCCGGTGTCGAACGAAAGGAGAATTTATCATCTAGACGGCACCGGCAGTCGGCGCGCCCGCCAATGTCCATTTGGATAATGCCCAACGCGATTAAAAATATAAAAATACCCCCACCCGACCCCCGTGGTGGGTGGGGGGATTTGACGGAGGACATCGCGCTGAGGACACAAAAGGATTATAAATGAGAAGGAATTTTAGATAATATTTGTACGTTGGATGTGGATTGTAATGTCGGTAGATCGGCCGTGGCAGCGGTCGGCCTCCCGCCGCCGCGCCGGAGAGGGGGATCTTGCCGCGATCCGCACCTAATGAGTGTTTGTATCAATTTGTTAGTATTGTATTTGAATATTTTTATACGTTCGTTACGATTTTAATCCCTTGTGGTTTTGGCAGACTGGATCGATGGTTTTTTTTAATTCTCGGCCGTTTGATCGCCGGGTGCGTTGTGTTGATTAAAGGCGTTGTTCGAGGTTTTGTGAACCCATGTCTCGACCACACACTCTTTTTTAACTTTTTACTTGTATCCCAAATAAAATGGAAGGGTATAATTATCGATATTACTCATATTCGTGTGGAACAAGCTACCTCAGCTTGTTCCACACGAGTCGTTTCAGATTTACATTAAATATGCATAGAAATCTACTTACTGTTTTCTTTAGAGAGATGAACTTTCTTTACATAATATTCATGTATTGCAAGACAGTGTATTGGAATATGACCTAAGGAACTAACGCAAATTATAATCAAATGAAAGATTTGGATGTAGTTTTATGGACTCATGTATAAAATTAAGTCAGTTTTCACTTGAAATTTTTTTAAGTATTGTTGTCGTTAACATAAAAAACAAGTTATACAACTTACAATTATTATTATAGTTTAAAATCTTGACCCCTCTAATGTTGGTGATTAGAAACATAGCAGAGGCTTTGCGTAATTGGATGTGTACATTCGAATTCTGTAATGGTCTTCTCACTACTTTTGTAGATATTCTTAATGGTATCTGTCGAAGGCGGAGATTGTCATTACATAGTCCACCTTTTATTGCACAAATTAAAATACTTTATTTCAGACAATTTATATACAGCTTGAATACTATAATAACATACATTTTTTTGGAAGTAATATAACAATTTTGTGACGAGCTATTAAAAAATTAATTAATCCTAATTACCCTGTGCGGTTTAAAAATACAACTCGTGTGTAGGATCTCAGATAGTAAAAAGGGTCAGATAAACATAGAAAAAATATAATTCGTATTCATAATTAATACATTAAAAAAAGTATATTTTCCAGGACGTTTTTAGACTACAGCGGATGAATCCGAATGAGCGAGAAAAGAATAACACAGCAGTGAACGAGCGACACGGCGTGTTTTCAATTCATTATCTCGAAAACAAAAATTTCATTAGCCCCGAGATTTCCTTTTTAAATTTAATTATTCATATTTAAATTAAACAAAATATAATAGAGGTCCGCCAGAGAAAAAAGCGGCTTTATCGTATCATATTTTATTAACCGAATTTATAATTCTACGCCGATTCGAGTAAATCCCCTACAGTGGGGGGACGTAGAGTGAGGTGCGGGGCGAGACACCCTGGGAAATATTTATGAATGCCAAGCAGAAAAATCCACAATAATATTTCAGGGTGGACGTCGGCCGCGGTCTTTACTTGCCAGCCCCTGATCTATTTAAAAAAAGGCCTCCCGGAAGGACAAAAGGGCTGTGGGGTGCTCGTAAAAAAAACTGGACACGTATAGAGGTTACCGGCCGTCCGGCCGCTTTGTCTGATTCTTATTTTTTACCGGATCGGATCCTTTACGCCGTTTTTTATCGGTTTTTGTTCCGGAGACACTTCGGGCCGGGTCGGAACCCCCGTTTGTTCTAATGTCGTCCCATTTGTAATTTTTACATTTCACTGTATGTGTATTTTTTAGTTGGACGACTAATGTGCACCCTTTTCTTTGCTATGTAAAAATTGTATGATTTATCATCTTGGAACTGACCACTTACAGTTCACTTCGCCTTATATTATTTTGGTACTGGGTGTACAATACTCATTTTAAGGGCTATCAAAGTGCAAGTGATATCTGGCCTCTTAGTCATGAACCCCTATCGGTCTTAAGAATAGCTTTATTAAGAAAACGCCTTATTATCGACAATGACATGGTTGCTCTGACGACTCGACATATATTAAATTCACAGATATTAGTAGATAGTTTTACTTGTTTGTGTATATTTAGGTATTGTTAATTACAAACTTTATACACCCTGTCAGTAATCACAACTAGAATAATTATAATAATAATAATACCAGCCTGTTTACTGTCCCACTGCAGGGCAAAGGCCTCTTCTCATATAGAGAAGGCATGAGCATAAGGCGGATTGGCAATTTCAGACTTTTAAGTCCAGGTTTCCTCACGATGTTTTCCTTCACCGTCAGTCAGAAATGTCCAAGATAAACTTAGAAAGTACATATGATTTGAAATATCACATTGGTACTTGCCCGGATTCGAACCCACTACCTCGTGTTTACGAAGCGAGTGCCTTATCCACTGGACCATTTCGACTCATCACAACTATAACCGCAATTAAATCCACATGACATATCGTTACTTAGTACAAAAAGAAAAACTTTTTCGAATAGCATATTTAAAACTTATCTCTTTATTGTTTCTTAACAATTTTATGCTAATTAATTAACTTTATTTGATGCATTTTTTATTAAAAAACACTATGGGTTGCACTACGTTAGACATACTGTATTAAATGATCTTAAAATATGGATTATACGTGGAACTCTTAACCAATCCTTAACTTATAACAGCATTTGGGATTGATAACTTGAAGGTTACCATCCCAATCGATGATACTTAACGCCTATGACCGACATACACAGTACATTTTATACAAAAACTATAATAAAACAAACGAGCATACCTACAAGCACGTTGACCCCTTACCCTGAATTCGTTGTCAAAAAACGTCAAACAAACCGCCGATCTCCCCTCTGAAGGGGCAGTAATAAGCCACTGTTAACGAATTTATATTACAAGCACAGAATAATATCAATTGTTAAGGCCAATACTGGTATTGTTACGTGTGTCTTTTTGTATCGTTTAGACAGACGGCTTAAAGGCAACCAGGGGGCCTACTACCACCTCTTTCTTATAGCAGTATTAATTTAATGTTACTTTCTGTTTTGTCTTTGTCTTTTGTACCCTTATAAACAAGAATAGAGACAAAGTAGTATAATAAGATTGCTGAGGTTGTGGTAGAGCCCCAGGTCTGCTAAATAGTCATTTTATCATCAAAAATGTATATAATGACGTTGAAATTTAGCAATGAATGCAAAGTTCGCAATTAACCGACCGGACGCGATGTAAACTCGATCCGGACGCTGGCGGACAATGGGATTAACCACAGAAATTGGACGTGTAGCATGCACTGCACCCTGGTGAATTGTGCGGATCTATTGATAGACTATTGTTTACTGCTGAATTTAGTAAACTGCTATTATTTTCAAGAGAGACATTACGTAATTACTTTATACTAGCTTTCTGCAGCGTGGTTTCACCCGCGTCTTTACTTACTGCTCTACATACATACATAGCTTATAACACTTATACATAGCAATATGCAAATTGAGGCAGCCTGTAAAGCACACATTTTACTTTTTAATTTTCTTTACAACATAGAAAGCTGTAAGTAATTAAGTATCTATAGAGTTAAGTGTATTGCCTGCGTCACTTTGCATGCTACTTGTAACTGTAACTTACAAAAATTGTAATAACCTGGCGATTAAAAAGAGTGGCCTGAGTTTCTTGCCAGTTCTTCTCATGGCTCTACTTCGTCAGCGAACTGGCTGTAGGTTAATTTGCTGACATTTTGTAAACTTTGACGTTCATAAGTGTTAATTTAATTAACTTAAATGAATAAACATATATTTCATTTCATTTAACCGTCCTTGAGAACTGGGCTTTCATACTCAACAATATTTTTTTAATTCCGACTGGTAATTCCAAAGATTAGCGCGTTCAAACAAACAAACTCTTCCTCTTTATATAATAGTATAGATTTACTAAGTATCAAGTTATATCTGATCGCTTGCAACAGCTAGGGCATCACTTAGGCGCTCGTAACTCGTATACTAAACCGGCCATGTACGAGTCGAACTCGCGCACGAAGGGTTCCGTACTATTATCTATAAAACCGATAAAAAATTATGTCTGTTGTATGGAAGCCTCTTGTTTTATTTTAAGTTAATTTTTTTTAAAGAGAGTATATGATTATTCAGTGAATATTTCAAGCGTCTACCTGTTTCCGTTATCAATATCGAGATAAACGAGATAAAAAACCACGTTTGTTGTATGGGAGTCCCTTAAATATTTATTTTATTTTGTTTTCTTAGTATTTGTTGTTATAGGAGCAACAGAAATACACTTGTGAAAATTTCAACTGTCTAACTATCACGGTTCATGAGATACAGCCTAGTGACAGACGGACGGACAGCGGAGTCTCATTAATAGCGTCCCGTTTTCCTCTTTGGATACGGCATCCTAAAAAACTAAACAATATTATTAAGTACAGTAATATACATGCAAACATTAAATAAATAGCATTCAATATAACTTAACCTCAAAAATGACTTTCATAAATCAGTCGACCAACAAATGTACGTACCTTTATTTTTGTGTTTCTACTGTCGGTTTGGAATCACAGCCGCCCATTTTAATATTAAACAAGCACATCTCAACAAGAAAGCGTTCTAAACGCACGATTAATTCAGACCGCGCGTTTTGCCCGCGCAAAAAGAGGGAAAAAATGGTGTCTGAAATAATCAAATTATTAGGCAAGTGGGGTAGATGCGGTCTTGTCCGAGTGTTTATCGTGCAAATTATATATGTTTTGCTGGTCAATAGTATTTTTTATTTTAGTTGTTTATAGATTTACATACTTTATAAGGTTTTATTTTCCTCTGAACTGAGGAACTAAGCATAATAACTTTAAAAAATTACGAGCTTTGAACGTATTAAATATATGTTAGATACCCTGGTCGATCAGAGTTCGTAATAACTATCATAAAATTCTTGATCGCCTGTTTTATGCTGAAAAACTCAGTAGGAATGAGACCTTTTTTCATTCTTACTGGCCTAAGATGCAAGCTACGTTAATATTTGTATACCTACTTGTTTTGTAAAGGATAATAATAGAAATTGTAATATTTCGATTGAATTACATTGAAACGCTACCCAATGTCATTCTATAACATGATTCATGACATGATGGGCGCAACGTAGTATACGTACTAGGTTTTTTTTATATACTAGTCTACCAAAGTGGCTCCACACTGCTTGATGGTAAGCAGTCAATGGAATCAAGAAGTCATCATTCCGAAAGGCTCACTTACGCCCATCTCTACTTTATTAATCTGTAAGGTTTTAAATCCTATACATAAATCACGATAACGTTTTTCTTTTCAGGAGTTACGCTCTAGACGAAAGGTTCCTGTACTCTCCAGGGGAGGTGCGACGAGTGCACTGGCATCCCACCTCTCTGTCGCACATGCTAGTCCTTGGTTCTGATAACACTATCAGGTAAGAAATTATGCCCTAAAGCTTGCAACAATGTACCATACTAGCTGTCGCCAGCGGCTTCGTCCACGTAAATGTATCCTACTATTATATCTCTTTATAAATTATAGACTGTGTTATTTTTATGTATGAGCTATATTATTGTAAAGTTTCAATAAAATCCATACAGTAGTTTTTGCGTGAAAGGGTAACAAATATTCAAACATCCATCCATCCAAACATTCACGTTTATAATATTAAGTGTGATTTTCCGTGTGCTTTACAGGCTCTACAACATTGCCTTAAAGAAAGGTCCGAAACTAGTGAAGGTATTACCTATAGGCCCCAAACCATCCGGTCTCCTAGCCGGTAAAACTATCCTGGATAGCTTGGGAGACACGGCCGTGGACTTCACGTCTATACCTGACTCGGAGACGCTGTTGATTTTAAGGGGCAATGGAGATGTTTATATGTTGGAGTGCAATTTGGACAGTAAGAGGTAAGTTGAAACTGGGACATATTTTTCGTTGATTTTATGTGAATGCTGTCATTTATAGATATCGCTAGAAGAACTGAGAAGTGGCTGAATGTCCTGGACTTGAGCACTATGGGTTCGATATCCATACTTTCTATGACTTTGCTGACCGGTGAAACACGGAAATGAACTTTGCTTTAAATCCACAATACAGCTCAGTGACTAAAGTGGTTATATCGGAAAATGGTTATCACCAACCGAAAGGTGATTGACTAATAACGCTGAACTTAAACGTTTTACAATAGAAAATAATGTAGACCTTCTAACACAGTAAAAATTCGTTGAGCAATTTGAGCAATTATGTATGTAATTTATCATGAAGGTAAATTATCCACTGGAGTATTTCGACTTCAGAAGTCAAAATGATCCTTTGGATAAGGAAGGCACCCGCTTCGTAAACACGAGGTAGTGGGTTCTAATCCGGGCAAGTACCAATGTGATTTTTCAAATCGTATTTACTTTTTATCTTGGACATTTCTGACTGACGGTAAAGGAACACATCGTGAGGATACTTGGACTTAAAAGTCTGAAATTGCCAATCCGCCTCAAGCAAACGTGGTGATTAATGCTCATACCTTCTCTATATGAGAAGAGGTCTTTGACCTGCAGTGGGACAGTAAACAGGCTGGCATTATTATTATGGTGAATTTCCATACGCTATTTCTTCGGTCTCTTTTTTCTATTCTAGTAATTTGTTGTTTACACCTGTCTTGCTTTTTGAATCACATTTAAGACCTATTCAAACCTGACCGGTATTCGCTACCGCCTGCGGTAAAGAAATCCGAGTGGGTATGCGGTAATACTACACCAAAGCGGATTTAGCTATTCTTGTGGGTAGAATATTGCGTGAGTTACGCTCACGAAGGTATGAACTTTTCGTCAGTTTAAGTGCAAGCCGCGGCACTTGAGCGAAATTCGCGCAGTATGTACCTCTACCCATAGCAGCAGCGAATACCGCTTATGTTTAAATAAGACTTTACGTTTTTTACCAAGAAAATATGTTTCTTCCAGCCCTATGCAAACAAAGCTGACAGGTCCACTCGCGATGTATCCTCCAGCTGACGACAATTACGGTTCGGAATCATGTTCTATCACTACATTAGGTGGCGGTGACACCCCTCCTTTAGTAGTCGTAGCTACGTGCTCAGCGCAATTATATCATTGCTTGTTATTGCCTAATGTGAGTATCTTTTAAATGTACTATATTAAGGTCCTGTTTCACCACTAGCTGCTAAAGTGTCTGATATATATCTAACAGATAAAACATCGTCTAGTTAAATCTGTTTTATAAATATTTTTAAATAGTTTATTTGTCATCAGGCACTGGAAGTGATTTTTGAGTACTATCTGTCAGTTAAGTTTCTAATAGGTTATCACGCATTTTATCAGCAAGTGGTGAAACAGGCCATAAGTAAATCTTATATTTAGTTGAATTTTAATTAAAATATATTTAATAAATAAAGTAGTCGCTGGTTTTCTTTGGCCATGAATCATGTTGAATCCTTTCTTAAATCTTTCTTTTACGATGGTTTTTATTAAATGAGACTTTCTTAAAATAAATTTCAGCCTTCCGAGAAAGAAGACGGCGACAGTCACGCCCTCTACGTGATAGAAGCAGTGGAACTAAACATAATGTTGAACCCAGACGATGACCTACAGTATTCGTATCCAGTACTGTTGTATCCGTGCACGAGTAATACGTACGCGTGCATGCATGCGGGAGGAGTTCATGCGATAACATTACCCATGCTCGGACATTTGATTGATTTTGCTATGGTTGATGAAGGTAAATAATAGTTATTATTGATTTATTTATAATTTATTGTACACCTGATAAGACCGTCACTATGGCTGAAAAACGACGAAAACTTTAAGTGTGAAAGAAAGAAAATACAATTATTTGACACAGACAAAAAGAAACATAAATTCTTATTCTTGTGTGCGTCTGCTTCAAAACGAAAGGCCAAAAGAGAGAAAAGATTGTGGCGTTGTACCAATCAGAACATTATAATAATTCTATTCTATCAATAATCATCAAAGTCAACTGCAACTACGTTCAGCTGACACCCCAGTCGTGTCTGCTGCTGTACGTCCCCTTAATGTAGTTTTGGGGCTCTACCAATCTTAATATGTAATCACTTTACTTTGTCTCTATCCTTGTTTTTAATGGTACAAAAGAAAAAGACGAATACCAAAGTAATATTAAAATAATATTGCTAGAGGTCGTGGAGGTATTCTGTTATTTGTTTTGTAATAATGTGGTTTAATGCAGAATATAGTACATATTGTCTATATATCTATTGTGTCTACAGTAGTGTCCATGAGAGGGTTAAAGAGCTTATTTTTAAAATATAGCTCCGATTAAATGATAAAAATTGAAAACCACGAAATATGACACTAAATTGCGACGATGCCACTCATGACGCGTAAACCCTCGTAAGGCCGCTATTAGACTATCATAGAAATATGATCATAGATGTATTAGTCATTTATTCATCATTAGACTGCACCGTTGGTCTAGTGGTTAGTGTAACTGACTGCGACGCCGGGTGTCGTGGGTTCGATTCCCGCGGAAGGCAAATATTTGTGTGATGAACATTTGTATTTGTCTTCAGTTTGGGTGTTTCCTATCTATTCTAAGTATGTATTTACAAAAAAAAAAAGTATGTATATGTATTATATTTCAATTATCTAGTACCCATAACACAAGCTCTGCTTAGCTTGGGACTAGATGACGATGTGTGATAGTGTCCACATATTATATTATTATTATTATTATTATTTTTATATGAAGAGAAGAAAATGCCTTAGGCATTAAGTCCGCCTTGTGCAAGCTTTTTATTGCAGAAAGTTTAAATAAATATGACGGTACTATAATACTGTAATTATATGTGATTCATATTCACTATGATCATAGTTAGGGGATCCTTTTTGACAGCTAGCGTACATGTAGGATCATATTGAACACACTAGCACAGTCTATAGGTAAATTTACGGTGCTAGTGTGTTGATGTGATCCTACTTGTACGCTAGCTGTCAAAAAGGATCCCATAAAAGACTGTGACACTAGCGCAAACGTAGCCATAGCAACGGAAAACACCGCTTGGTGGGTGGTATATGACGTATCAACGATCAATACGTGTAATATGTAAAAATAAAGAACATCATCATATAACTATGATCATAGAATTTGACAGATATGAAATCATTTATGAATGATTTAAATTAGATAATGTAATATCGGCGTAATGTGTGTCAGCGGAGATGGAGAGCGTGCTCCCCAGCATGTGCGCGTCCCGCAGCGCGGCGCGGCACCTGGTGTGCACGGGGCGCGCGCCGCCCGCCGGCCTGGCGCCGCACGCGCGCGCGCTCGTGCTGTGCGCCGACGCTACACTACTAGCACGGTACACTCCTTCATACTTAATGTGTGTCAGCGGAGATGCAGCGCACACTCTTTCACTATTGACCTGCCTTCATACTTTTCTAAACTTTTATATTTTTGTATACGACTAAGGTGACAAACAAACATACAGACCACCTGATGGTAAACAGTTACCGTAGTCTATGGACGCCTGCAACACTAGGAGCATCTCTAGCGCGTTGCCAACACTATTAAAACCTTTGAACTCCTATCTTAAAGAACTCCATGTAGACTTTTAGGAAAACCTCGATGAAGAGCTCATTTTTAGGTTTATTTTATTAAGCCAAATTTTTTATATTTATAGAACTCTGGAACCATTTTACTTAGAAGAACTTTTCTACAAAGAACTGCAACTTAAGAACCCAGCCTTGGAACAAGATGACATTAACAGTTTATTGAAAGAGGTACTTATATAATTTACTTGTTTTATACTTTGAACTGTGTGACGTCACGTCATATCTCGAGCCACGACGCGCTACGGCTTGAGCTGTGTGACGTCACATGACTCCAGCTACGACGCGCTACGGCTTGAGCTGTGTGACGTCACATGACTCCAGCCACGACGCGCTACGGCTTGAGCTGTGTGACGTCACATGACTCCAGCCACGACGCGCTACGGCTTGAGCTGTGTGACGTCACATGACTCCAGCCACGACGCGCTACGGCTTGAGCTGTGTGACGTCACATGACTCTAGCTACGACGCGCTACGGCTTGAGCTGTGTGACGTCACATGACTCCAGCTACGACGCGCTATGGCTTGAGCTGTGTGACGTCACATGACTCCAGCTACGACGCGCTACGGCTTGAGCTGTGTGACGTCACATAACTCCAGCCACGACGCGCTACGGCTTGAGCTGTGTGACGTCACATGACTTGAGCTACGACGCCCTACGGCTTGAGCTGTGTGACGTCACATGACTCCAGCCACGACGCGCTACGGCTTGAGCTGTGTGACGTCACATGACTCTAGCTACGACGCGCTACGGCTTGAGCTGTGTGACGTCACATGACTCCAGCTACGACGCGCTATGGCTTGAGCTGTGTGACGTCACATGACTCCAGCTACGACGCGCTACGGCTTGAGCTGTGTGACGTCACATAACTCCAGCCACGACGCGCTACGGCTTGAGCTGTGTGACGTCACATGACTTGAGCTACGACGCCCTACGGCTTGAGCTGTGTGACGTCACATGACTCCAGCCACGACGCGCTACGGCTTGAGCTGTGTGGCGTCACATGACTCTAGCTACGACGCGCTACGGCTTGAGCTGTGTGACGTCACATGACTCCAGCTACGACGCGCTATGGCTTGAGCTGTGTGACGTCACATGACTCCAGCTACGACGCGCTACGGCTTGAGCTGTGTGACGTCACATGACTCCAGCCACGACGCGCTACGGCTTGAGCTGTGTGACGTCACATGACTCCAGCCACGACGCGCTACGGCTTGAGCTGTGTGACGTCACATGACTCTAGCTACGACGCGCTACGGCTTGAGCTGTGTGACGTCACATGACTCCAGCTACGACGCGCTATGGCTTGAGCTGTGTGACGTCACATGACTCCAGCTACGACGCGCTACGGCTTGAGCTGTGTGACGTCACATGACTCCAGCTACGACGCGCTACGGCTTGAGTTGTGTGACGTCACATGACTGCAGCTACGACGCGCTACGGCTTGAGCTGTGTGACGTCACATGACTCTAGCTACGACGCGCTACGGCTTGAGCTGTGTGACGTCACATGACTTGAGCTACGACGCCCTACGGCTTGAGCTGTGTGACGTCACATGACTCCAGCCACGACGCGCTACGGCTTGAGCTGTGTGACGTCACATGACTCTAGCTACGACGCGCTACGGCTTGAGCTGTGTGACGTCACATGACTCCAGCTACGACGCGCTATGGCTTGAGCTGTGTGACGTCACATGACTCCAGCTACGACGCGCTACGGCTTGAGCTGTGTGACGTCACATGACTCCAGCCACGACGCGCTACGGCTTGAGCTGTGTGACGTCACATGACTCCAGCCACGACGCGCTACGGCTTGAGCTGTGTGACGTCACATGACTCTAGCTACGACGCGCTACGGCTTGAGCTGTGTGACGTCACATGACTCCAGCTACGACGCGCTATGGCTTGAGCTGTGTGACGTCACATGACTCCAGCTACGACGCGCTACGGCTTGAGCTGTGTGACGTCACATGACTCCAGCTACGACGCGCTACGGCTTGAGTTGTGTGACGTCACATGACTGCAGCTACGACGCGCTACGGCTTGAGCTGTGTGACGTCACATGACTCTAGCTACGACGCGCTACGGCTTGAGCTGTGTGACGTCACATGACTCCAGCTACGACGCGCTACGGCTTTAGCTGTGTGACGTCATATGACTCCAGCTACGACGCGCTACGGCTTTAGCTGTGTGACGTCATATGACTCCAGCTACGACGCGCTACGGCTTGCGCTGTGTGACGTCACATGACTCCAGCTACGACGAGCTACAGCTTGAGCTATGTGACGACGCGTCATGACTCGCGCTACGATTCCACGAGATGAGGTTGTATCTATACAAACAGACATGAAACCACATTACATTTTTTCTTTGCAGAGACAGAAACTGTCGTTCTCATCCATTATTCAAGAGATCCTGACAAGAGACGTGTCGCAACCAATACTCAACATTAGTAAGAAAGAGGAACCTAGCCCCAAACAGTGCTTGGAGGTAAGTTATTACTCATTTTTAACTAACCAATCTTTAGTTTTAACCACTATAGGTAGGTAGTGTTGTTTCACAGTAATAACATTGCATAACCTTGTTGGAATATACAAAAATATATCCGTCCCACTTAAGTGGTTTAGAGGCCTTTCATAAGAACCTTTTTACACAAATAACTGTTCGGTTACAAGTTAGTATCCCGCAGTATACCGTCTGAACACACCTTTCCTAATAAATAATAACTACAATATACAAATCAGTTGACAAACTCACATCTTTCAATGGTCCTAATACCCAGGTGACTAGCTTCAGCGCGGTTACACTCGCGTCTTTGATTACTGCTGTACTACCGTCGCCAGTAGCGTGATGTTACATAGCCTATAACCTCAAGAAATGGTCGTATGCAAAAAGAATTATTCAAAATCGGTAGTTCCAGAGATTAGCGCGTTTAAACAAAACAAACATTCCGCTTTATATATTAGTAGATTGGACTACCTTGTGAACCTGAAGATAGATTCAAGTCCAAGTATACCCACGTTATGCCGATACTATCCTTACGACCACTAATAAAAGAAATGGAGTAGTTCTAGATCTGATATAATGTTACGTGTCAGGATGAAGTTCGATATAAAATACCAGTTACGCGATGATGAGTTTATTCAAGACTTACATAATACACTGACAGTACCAAAAGAAAGCAATTAAGTAATTAAGTATCTATAGAGTTAAGTGTATCGCCTGCGTCACTTTGCATGCTACTTGAAACTGTAACTTACAAAAATTTTAATAACCTGGCGATTAAAAAGAGTGGCCTGAGTTTCTTGCCAGTTCTTCTCATGGCTCTACTTCGTCAGCGAACTGGCTGTAGGTTAATTTGCTGACATTTTGTAAACTTTGACGTTCATAAGTGTTAATTTAATTAACCTATATGAATAAACATATATTTCATTTCATTTCATTTCATTTCAATAAACACATATACTGCACTATAATGCTTCGTAGATCGCTTTCCGTAAACTTCCGTATCACTTAGGTGTTTATTCGAGATCGCTGTATTCACAACTGAACGAAGTGCCTTTTTTTTGTGTGGTGTGGGTTGTTAGCCTCTGATGGCTTTCACAACCTTATGCGGACTGTCGGTGAGCAGAAGGCTGTCAACCATTATAGTCCAAGATCCCAGAGCCGTAAGACAACTTATTTTCTAAAGCATATAACTTTCGGGTCTCAGTAGTCTCTTGTGTACTTTTTAATACCTGAATGTTTGTGGAGCTTGCCCGGTGACACCTACGTAGGTACCAGGTGAGAAAGGTAATTAAAAATCAGAGTCACTTAACTTAAATTTTTATGACTGATTTTTATGTTCTGTAGAATATTACTCTGAAGTCATATAGTGTTATATAGAGTATTGATGTTGCGCTCTATCTGGAGAAGTGTGATGTCGTCGTCCGGCTCATCGAGAGCGTGCCGAGGTCGGCGTGTGCGTGAGATCCCTGACGGAGTGTAGTTGACCGCTTCTACAACTAACGGATTAATGTGTGTGGCGGCGGAGTCAAACAACCTGCGAGAACGAACGAAGTGCCGACGTTCGAATTCTTTTTATAGTCATTCAATAGATTTCTAGAACCTTCCTGTTATTACTACAAAGTTGCCGACAATTCTCGATAACAAAACAATGAATGTAGGTACTTAGCTGCGACGCGTAGGTATGCCTACCGCCGATGAGCTATTGTTATACGTGTAGGTAGGTACTTGCGAACGTTCTAGCGTAGGTATTTGTAGTAACAATGATATTAAATATGTTTTAGTTTTTAACTCAAGCGACATTGAAACTCCGCGGTGAATACATGTCGCGACAGCAGCGCGCTTCAGACGCCATCACCAGGAAGCTGAACGCGCTGAGGTCACTCAGCAACCAACATGGCGAGTGGTTACATGATCTGCAGGTAAGGTTTTCATAGCAATATACGTGTAAATAGATAATACCGAATTTAATTTTACTGAATTTGTAGAAGAACTTGTATCTTAGCAATCATATTCATTTGTACATTTCGATCACACAAGAGTTAAGAATGTCATAATATACAGAAATAAGAACTCGGCCAATTTGCCTATGATTAGTGCAGTTTTCAGTTCTCCTGATCACAGCAGGCCAAAATAGTGGGAATTTTTTTAATTATACAAGAAAATTAAACAATACTAAGTTAATCTTTAAGTAATTTTGTTTCTTCAATAAGTGTCGATATCTAGCTCGTTCTGAAAGGAAAAACAAACAATCAATTATTTAGTAATCGCCTTTTAATTAATAGTCGTGGTTTACAGTTATTGTATCTATCTTCAATCATGGGTCTCTGGACTCCAAACTAGATAATTGGGTATTACACCAATTTATGAAAAGTATCTCAATGAGGGTGTTTAGAAAAATTTTCGCCACCAGTTGGCGCCACTTTGGTAAAAGGTCTTCCATTTGACAGTGCTATCAAAACAAATATTTTCAGTGTTCATTTCTGCAATTTTAATGTTTAATTTACTAAATGTATAATTCACGTGCTTATGGACAAAAGAAAATTGCTGAGAGGGTTTTCTAAAATGGCACCCACAAGGAGGCAGCACTGATGCATCAGGTGTAGCTGTCAAGTGCTTTTTGAAAGTTAACCTGATTGGCCCAAGTTGAAGTAGCGCCAACTGGTGGCACTTCAACTGACACATTCAAAACTGAAGCCACTATTCTTAATTCGAAATAAATATAAGTGTGTGATGATTTTTCTTTGTTAATTTTAGACTGAAATGGATGACGTCCAACTGCGATCGACCGTTCTAAAAGAAAAGTGCTTATTAGCTGAGAAACATCAGGATGATCTCAAATATAGGTAAAACGACCAAAATATTATTATTTGTTAGACTCCAATCTATACTTTATAGAGAGCAAAAAACTTTGTTTGTTGGAACCCTACCGATAGCCCAGTTACTGAGGAACGTAGACTATGTAACATCACGCTATTGGCGACGGGAGCAGAGCAATAAGCAAAGAAGCGGGTAAAACTGCGACACGGAAAACTGGTCTAGAATAAAAAGCCATCGCACCTCTTCTCGTAAGAGGTGGTGACAGGAAATAATAGCTAATAGTGTTATATGAGTCCTAAATATGAAATTTTTATAGTAATACTTTACACCGATATCATTTAAAAAATAAAAAAATTCAAGTGCCGCACTTGGGAACAAGCCCCGTGTCACGGGGGACTTAACAAATATACATTTAACTGACACAAAATACACCCAGACTCGGTACAAATACGTAGACGTCTTTCAGGTTGATGATGAACCTAATACAATAACCTGGAGGACTGGACACTACACCATTCTGGGGAGCACACGCGTGGGCACCAACCCATTCTGGGGTGGACAGACCCGTTTACTTACCTGAGCTTATCAAATATATTTTTTTATATCCAGATGTTCAGCAGTGATCCGTAAGATCCGTGCGTCAGCAGCCGCCAGCCCCGCCGAGCGCGAGCTCATCGCCGAGCTGCAGCAGTACCGGCGCTGCGGGGCCGCGCTCGCGCACCAGCTGCACCTGCTCAGGGAGTACGCGCGGGGGAAGACTGTGCAGGTACACACTTGTGGACCTATCACACCATCAGCTTAACGGCCACTGCATAGAAAGGCCTCTTCTCATACTGAGAAGGTATAAGCATTGATCGCCACGCTTGCTCAAGGCGGATTGGCGATTTCAGACTTCCTCAGAAGCCCAGGTTTCCTCACGATGTTTTCCTTCACCGTCATTCAGTAATGTCCACATAAACCTCCATCGAAAAAGAAGGATCCGTTTGAACAACACGGTTCCAAGGGAGACTAGAAGCCCAGGCCCCACCTAAACGCATCTGCATGGTCTAAATAATGTTTGTTAAATCCCTCCAAAATCAACAAACCCGTTCTTGGATCAGCTCATTTTCGGATCGACCGCTCTTACTACCCTCGGTCATCACTGGGTTTCGATCCCACCTCCCTAAACGGTACCTTCGCTCATAATGATGAGCGAAGGTCCTCCCTCCGCTCGTTGCCTTCGCTCAGTTCATCACTGGCTTCTACCCCCGACGCTATGTGTTTTATATAAAACTTAGTCCCTCAAACTCAAATTCTGCACCCGCTACTGCGTCCAAGAATCTCAGTGTCCTAGAAATAGCGCCACAGTTAGGTGACGCAACAAGCACGATTATATAGAGGGCCTAGACAAATGGCCTAAATGCTAATAGGTTAGATTAAAAAATTTATGGGATACACATATCAATCCCATACATTTTTCTAAAATTTTTTTCCCATTTATGCCACTGTCTAGCCCTTCTGATGTATCAAAGATCATACAACATTCATGCCTTTCTATCTAACGCCATATTTCTGTATTCTATATCGTATTTGTCCGGATTGCCACATCAAAGTTAATTAATTAATTAATTAACATTGGTCTGTTGGTCTAGTGGTTAGTGACCCTGACTGCTAAGCCGGAGGTCGTGGGTTCGATTCCCACCCAGGACAAACCTTTGTGTGATGAGCATGATTGTTTGTTCTGTGTCTGGGTGTAATTTATCTATAATATGTATGTATTTACAAAAAAAAAAATGTATATAAGTAGTATATCAGTTGTTTAGTACCCATAACACAAGCAAATATAATTGCTTAATTTGGGGCTAGATGGCGCTGTGTGAATGTGGTAGAATATTATTATTATTATTATTAATTATAATTACTATTAATTTATAGATTTCTGTCTGCATAGTCCACGATGTTCGTCTTCAAACACTCAGTGTATAGCGATCTAAGCTCATCTGTCCCGCCCGTTTCGTAAATTTGACTCTGACTTGCCACTTAATCTATATCTATGCCTATATATAAAAATGAATCCCTATTTCCCTTGGTCATGGCATCACGCGTGAACGGCTAGATCAATTTCGTTATTTCTTTTTTTGTTGTGTTTGTTATTGTCAGGAGAAGGTTCTTATGAAAGAAAAACTTAGATAACTGCTAAAACGATTTCGATGAAAATTGGTATGTAGATAGATTTGGTTTCGGAACATACGCTACTTTTTATCCCGAAAACCGCTCTGTTTACCGAGTTACATTAATTAGACACATAGTAATTATCGCGCGGGCGAAGCCGCAGGGCGCAGCTAGTTAAATATAAAATAATGTATTTTTCAGTTGCAAAAATGGCACGAGGAGTACAAAAAGAAGGACATAGCGCTCGGCAAGTCTCACAGCGACACCATCTCTTCTATTCTACAACAACAGTAAGTTTTTTTTTATTATATTTTTTATTTATATTTGGAAGATGTTTTTCACATAACGCTGTCATCCAATGTTGTATTTACTGCCATCTTTTGTTTTTCGAGCGTATGTATGTATATATGTATGTATGACTATTTATTTGCCAAGCTCTACAACCTAAATGGCTTGATGGATTTTAAAGTATGAGGTGTTTTAGATTCATATTGATTGTGGAAGTGACATAGGATTAAAATGATAATGATGAAAATAATATAAATATAAATTCATTTCACCTTGTTTGAGAAGGCGGGCTTTTTGTTTTTTAATAATATTTATTGCTTGTTATGTAATTGACAAATGACAATTTAATCAGAGAACTGATTGCATTAGAGTACTTCATATACGAGATTGAATATATTTCCTTTCATTACCAGAGGCTTCATAGGTCTTTGTGTAACATTACTTTGTGTCAAATAAATGATTATTATTATTATTATTATTATTTCCTTTATTCATATTTTTTCATATTTATTACATTTTCAAATATATACTTATAAAAACCAAAAATACACATTTAAAAATATAAAAAATAGATTACCACCGGCAACGAGACAAAGTCCAAGCTACCGGCGGTTAGGGCTCCAGAGAGAGGAACCTCCTAACAATACGTGCCGTGTCGAGCAGCACTGCCTTCTGGATCTGGCCCTTGACCCATCCACCTAATGCGAGCCTCTTTAGGTGTTGGTCGAGGCTCTTTGCTATTAAACCATTTACGGTAACGACTATCGGCACAATGACAGCAGAATCCACATCCCACATGTCAACAATCTCATGGGCTAAATCAAGATATTTTATTTGCTTATCTTTCTCAGCCTTCATGAGATTCTCGTCATGAGGGACGGTAATATCAACTATCATTGCAAGGCGTTCGGATCGATCCACCACCACGATATCAGGCTTGTTAGCTATAATAGTCCTGTCTGTGATGATGGAGCGATCCCAATACAATGTCGCGCGACCATTTTCGAGAACCGGCTCTGGGTTGTATCTGTAGTACGGTACCTCGACATCTAGAAGATTGTATCGCAGAGCAATTTGCTGGTGGATGATCCTGGCTACTTGGTTATGTCTGTGCAAGTACTCTCCGTTAGCAAGACGCGAACAGCCGGAAACAATATGCCTGAGGGATTCACCAGGGCGATGACATGCCCGACATATGTCAGTAGTGCCATCCCTCAAGATATATTTCCGGTAGTTGTTCGTCATGATAACTTCATCAGCAATTGCACAAACAAACCCTTCGGTTTCTCCAAAAAGATCACCGAAGCGTAGCCAGGCAACGGAAGCAGCACGGTCTATATCAGGCCCATGTAAGGCTCGATAGAACCGTCCGTGAAGCTCCTTGCTCTGCCATACCATTCTACGGTCGTCTATACTGAGTACTACAGGCCTACGCCAGTTCTCCTTAGCCAGGGCAAGCGGGGTAAGTCCACTATCCACTGCAACCATATCATGATGCACACCCTCGCCCATCCTAAGAAAATAGTCTCTGAGGTTGCATATCTCGCGATTGTGGAGGATTTTGGCATTTAGAAATCCGCGGCCCCCACATTTTCGCGGGATATACAACCTCATGACGGATGAACGTGGATGGTGCATACGGAATGCTGTTAATAATGTGCGGACTCGCCTATCCAGGGCATCCAATTCAGTCTGTGTCCACTTGAGTATGCCGAAGGAGTACATAAGAAGAGGCATGACCCAACCATTACAGGCGCGCACCTTGTTGCCGCCTGATAAGTGACTTTTTAATACTCTTTTAAGGCGGCTGAAAAAGCGCTCCTGTAATGATTGTTTCATATCTGTCTCTCTAATGCCCAGCGACTGCGATATACCCAAGTATTTATAGGCGTCAGCGATTAGAAGTGACCTAAGATGAGTAGAATCAGATAGCTGAATTCCATCAGATTCGACTACCCTGCCTAGCTTTACATACATGACTGCACACTTGTCCACTCCGAAAGCCATGTTGATAGAATTACTAAAGTTTTCAGTTTTCTATTTTAAAAGTTTTATTATTATTATTATTATCACGTCCAAACTTTAATATGTATAAGTATTTTGATTTATCATTGGTTAATCAGACTAATGCATATTGCTAAAAAGTAGCCTAGTTTCACATTTTTTTTTCAAGTACAAAATAGGTACAACATAAAAATATTATTGATAATAATAGGGTTTTTTACTCTAGAGAAAAATCTAAAATATATTATTGAGATAACTTAAACAAAAAGCAGTCAGAAAACGTTAGGTTTAACTCATAAAATAGCAAAGTAAATTTTAAAATTCAATTCATCTTTTTAAATCTGTTTTATACCATTAAATAGTAGTCATGTTATTACGTCATACGGCTATGTAGACGTGTCAACTTAATCTGTTTCATACTACCATTAGTAGTCGCCATGATAAATACGTCATATGGCTAAGTAAACTTACAATTGTCAACTGTCAAATATCACGTCCAGCGTTTTGCCAAATTTGACATTGCAAAGTTTATTTTAAAAAATTGATGGCACAACGATTGAATAAAAATTTTGGTAATATTTTTATTGTTTCATTAGCACTATACAATTTAATGAGGTGTTTAGAATAATTTTCGCCGCCAGTTGGCGCCATTTCAACTGTCACATTGGGCCAATCAGGGGTTAACTTTCAAAAAGCGCTTGACAGCTAGACCTGATTAGTCGATGCTGCCACCTCGTGGGCGCCATCTTAAAAAACCTTCTTAGCATTTTTTTTTATCCTTAAGCACGTGCATTATCCGTTTTTTAAATTAAACATTAAAATTTCTGAAATGAACACTGTATAATTTTTATTTGATAGCGCTGTCTAAATGAAAGACCTTTTACCAAAGTGGCGCCAACTGGTGCTGAAAATATTCCTAAACATTGAGACACTTTTCAAAAATGGGTGTAATACCCTATTGCCTAGTTAAGAATCCACAGGCCCATGATTAAAGATAGATACAGTAACTATAAACTATTACGACTATTAATTAAATGACGATTACTAAAAACAATTTGATTGTTTGTTTTTCCTTTCAGAACGAGCCAGATATCAACGCTTATTGAAGAAACAAAATTACTTAAAGATCAACTTAGTATTGTTTAATTTACTTTTTATGTTTGTATGATTAATAATTTCCTTTAAAATTAATGATAAATGGAACTTTTAAGTTGGTCACAATATCAAATTTCTTTAGTGTTTTTTTAAAGACCAAGTTTCGTCATGATGATTTTTTACTGTAATGTTTTTCAATGATAAATAAAAAAATATTTTTTTATTTTTTTATGCTTAAGTAGCCAAATTACGATTGCTACTTACGATCAGGTGACCTGTAGGTATACCTTGTTGGTCACTGAATTTCTAATGTGTTCTCAGGATGTCACTTAAAAAGTTTATTTTCTTCACGAGTTTCATTATTAAGTTTTTATTCGTGTTTTCAATTTTCAATAATACATACATAACTTCGCGGCTGTCTCCTATTAATGGGGTAAGCAGATACTTTAGAATGTTACTTGCTGCGATCCAAATAATACGTCCGTTAACTCTTTTACATTCATTGATTTAATTTCATTTTAATTGACTGCCTCTATGGTTCGGTGGTACTGTGATTAGATTACTACGCAGACATCTCGGGTTCGATCCCCAGATCGGGTAAAGAGATATTGGGTTTTTCTGTCGAATATTTCAGTATTAGCTCGGTCTGTCTGGAATTACGCCGATAAATGTCAACAGCCTCGTCTCGTTACAAGGGTCCTAAAATAATAATGAAAATTACGAAAAGTGGGTGGTAAAACTCCTGCCTACCCCTTTCGGGATAAAATGCGTAAAGCTATGTACGTTGATTTTAATTTGTATTAATTGCGATTTAAGAAGAAATAATTTAGTTTTTCATTATTGTACGTATTCACCACTGTGATTATTAGAACTGACATTGTGTTTTTGAATAAAGATATTAATTATCATAAAATTGCGTTACAGTTTTAAATTGAATCCTTTAGCATTTCCAATATAGAAGGCGCTGAGATCCAATTACCTCCTCGTTCCTCTTATTTTTCCTCTTTCCTCTCATTCCTTCCTCCCTAGATGAAGGTTATTTTCTGTTACTTTTTTTCATGTCATAGTTACGGTAAATGGAAAGGTTTGCTTTTGTCATTATAGAGATATAAAAAATCGGTAAATAAAAGTAAAAAATTAATGTTTTGTAAAAATTTATTGTCGAGATTCTATTATTTTACATTCATATATTGAATGATTAACAATAAAAATATAAATTTATAAGATAGAAATTAATTCTACCTTTTTAATCTATACAAGTCAAAAATATTTACTTTAAGCACTACTATTTTCATTAACAAACATTCAAAAGTTATTCTAAGTCATAATTAACAATGTTTCCTAACAAATTTTCATGTCCTTAAATCAAAAATATTCTACAAAAATCATTTATTCACTCACTTATTCTATTTAATGTAATTGTTAGTCAAATTTGACGCTTAAATGATAGAGCATAGGGTGCATTGTAGTAACTTATTCGATTAGTGGGCCCCAGAACATTTTCGATACTCTTGCTTCGTCTTCAGTGAAGAAGAAATCTTTTCCCAGCTTTACGAACTCTTTAAGAGAAAGTTTACCATCCTGAAATATAACAATAATGTTATTCGTATAATCCAATAAATGATTATGGCCCTGTTTCACCACTTGCTATGTTTAATTAGAAAGCTGTAAAAAAGTAAGTAACCATAATGCTTACAGTTCTATTTATATGCAAATAATACATTGGAAATTTCCATTGCGTTATTTTCATAGTAAAATAACTGTAAGAATTATGGTTACTTACTTTTTATGCAGCTTTGACGTAATTCTAACAAGTGTACTGAAAATATTTTTTAAATATAGCTCCGATTAAATCATAAAAATTAAAAACTACGAAAATATGACACCAAATTGCGACGTTTTTGCCACTCTTTTGTGTGTACGCTGACAAATAAACTCTTTAAAAATATAAAGCAGATTTAACTAGAATATGTTTTAACTGTTAGATATATATCAGACACTTTAGCAGCTAGTGGTGAAACAGGGCCTAAAAGAATACTCTCGAAGATAGGTGATGGCTGCGATAGTTTTTAACTAATATAGTTATTAACACACAGTATGTATAATATATATTTATACTATTGTATAAAGCGGAAAAGTTTGTTTGTTTGTTTGAACTCGCTAATCTCTGAAACTACTAGTGGGATTTGAAAATTCTTTTTGAGTATGATAGCCCAGCTCTTAAGGAAGGTTATAGGCATAACATCACGCTACTGGCGAAGGGAGCAGAGCAGTAATCAAAGACGCGGATGAAACTGCGGCTCGGGAAGCTTGTCTCTAGTACAGACTTGCAACTTGTAAAGGACACAACAGATTTTCATTACTTTTCAATGTTTTTTTTTTCAGCGGGTTTTTGACTTAAAAATGCATTTTATAATAGAGAAAAGTTGAGCATTTATATACAGACTAGCGGACTAGTAAAACGGATCGTAAATTAACCAATCGCAGTGCTCGAAATCTCTACTCCACTGTATTTCGAGCACTGTGATTGGCCAATTCACGTCCGCTCCTCTCCACTCCGCGTCAGTGGAAACGCACCCTTAGTGTAGCCTCTATGACCGGTCCTGAACCCTCATTTATGGATTGCACGTCACCATTATCAGGTGGTCACCTGTCTAATATAAAAATAAATATAAAGTAATACTGTACCCCATTAGTATCGATGACAGCAAACGCGATCGCAGCGTGTTCATTGTTGAGACCGAGACACTGGAAGAACAACTTGAACTCAACCACTGATATGTAGCCAGACTTGTCTTTGTCCACCGCCTGAAATACAAATCAACATTCAATAGATTAAGTTAAATAGTAGGTGTACGATGCAACCATAACCATACATTGCGAAATTACATTATATATCTTGTCAGCATTTTCGCCACAACGCTTTGTAATTCATTACATTTATATATAAATTAGTTCACTACCGGTCGTCAACCACGTCGCGTGTACTCACTATCATTTTATCATATATCATTTTTTATCAATTTGTGCATAGCATTAGAACTTTAAAGTAATAAACAAACTCCTCGTATCATTCAATATCATCATAGCAAACTAAAGGAGTGTTCAATAAAGTACCACACAGTAGGTGTAAATACTATTACTACTTTAAGTCGATATTCTATTATTCATGCCAAAACCAGTAGGGATCTTTACCGTAAAACATCATCCATACTTAAATTATAGATGCGAAAGTAACTCTGTCTGTCTGTTATGCTTTCACGCCTAAACCACTAAACCGATTTTGATAAAAATTGTTATAGAGATAGATTAGACCCCCGGGAACAACATAGGCTATCTTTTCTCACGAAAAATAAAAAAAAGAGGTTGAAATAAAGGATGAAAGTTTGTATGAAAAATCGTCAATTTAAAAACAGAGTTATAACTGACATTCACGCGCGTGGAGCTGCGGGCTAGTATTTCATAAATTTAGAAACTAACCTTAGGTAGGGAAGTTAGCATATAGCTCTGCAAAAATCACAAACTATCCTAAAGTTCGAGCATTAATTAACTTTATGGCAAAAATATAAGTTGCTTTCTTACCTTGAACAAAAACGGTAGCCAACTGAGCGATTTCTTTTTAAGCGTTCGATCATTCAGGACACGATGCATATCTTCTAAGTATTGCTCCTGCGTCACAAAGTTGTACGGGTCTACAGCACCCCACTGTTCCTCCCATGTTTTCTAAAAATATAACATTGTTCGTATTTATATTCTGTGAAATTGAATTGGTGTAATAACACAAAGGATCTTACAGTTTAAGAACTATCGGAAAATTTCTAACAGATGAACACCTATCCTTATTTTGATGCTATGGAATTGTAGGAATTAAATGGCAACAGACTTGATTCCATTACATGAAGGTAATATAGCTGGCGGCAGGAAGGTGTTATACATCCTTGCCTACCCCTTTAGGGACAAAGGCGTGAAGCTACGTCGTTACATTCCTAAGTCAGTATTGTCAAAGTTGAACTTCTGACTCGGGTTATTACTGGTCATTTTCCATAATTAGCCAGTTTTTGAGACCTGGGGATCAAACCACTTGTCCGTTAGCGTCATTAATAAACAAAAATAGTTTCTTTTCTATCACTCACAAAACATCACTAAACATTCTATTTGACATAAATACCTGTATAATACTGGTGAACTCCTTAGACTGGCTCTCATCGAGATGTCCGAGGGACTTGAACCTTTCTGCGAAGAGTTGGAAGTCGTTGAACGAGATGAGACCGTCTTTGTCCACGTCTAAAATGTTGTGGACTGTCCGCATCTTGCGGCGCCAGAACTGAGACTGGAGGAAAGAAAGTTAAACATTAGCTAGTTAGTTATTAATCTAAATCTTGGTTGATATAGTTGGATATTGGCATCAGTGCCAGTCTAACACTACGTTATATAATGAAAGGAAGTAGCAGCATTCGATCTCTCTCATGGAATGTTATCGGAAACAGATATTTGGAATGTAGAATTAGTCGTTGCAGATATTAATAGCTCGCCGCTTCGCACGGGTGCAATTACAAACGCGTATAGTTCCCGATCCCATAAAGATATAAAACATAGCCTATGTTACTCAGTGATAATAATAATACCAGCCTGTTTTCTGTCCCGCTGCAAGAGCAAAGGCCTCTTTTCATATAACGAAGGCATGAGCATTAATCACCATGCTTGCTCGTGGCGGATTAGCAATTTCAAACTTTTAAGTCCAGGTTTCTTCACAATGTTTTTCCTTCACCGTCAGTCAGAAATTAATGTTCAAGATAAACTTAGAAAGTACATATGATTTGAAAATCACATTGGTACTTGCCCGGATTTAAACCCACTACCTCGTGTTTATGATGCATATTATCCACTGGGCCATTTCGACTTATACAGTGATAATGTAGCATTCTATTAGCGAAAGAATTTTTAAATGGTTTCAGTAGTTTTGCATTTATTTATTACAAACAAAAAATCCTTTTTTTCTCTTTGGTAGGTATAGCTAATATTACCTATAGAAAAATTATCACGACGACGCTGCCGGGCAACAAACGTTTTACTTAAAAACTCTCCTCATTTTATGTAAAAGCATTACAAACTCACTCTATCAAATCCTTTGCACTCCGTATCAGAGTCGGAATCGGATTCTGAATCCAAATGTTTCCGCCTGTTCTCTTCAGGTCGGCCAAGGTGCTTGCTGTAACTTCGTCGAAGGGAGTTACTCTCTGACGCTTGCAGCTCTCGTTCCGCGAGGTAGCACACACCGCCATTGCAGGTGGGCTTCGTGTGGATTAACTGGAAGGAAGAAATGAGGTTGGTTTAGAGATATTGTAGGTACTTATGACGCTGAATATAGGAAACTATCAAAAAATTCAAAGTCAACGTGGCGACACTTGGAAAAGCAGTTCAGCAGTGAACGTGTTTCCACTGATATGATGACGTTGACGATGATAATGATTTGAAGTTCTCTATTAAATTGTTTCTCAAAATAACCCAAAAAAAATATCTTTTGTGTATATATCATATATCATTATTGTGTATGCTAATGAAATTGAGTCCAGTTGTCACTTGATCGATATATAAATATGAAAATTTACGAATTCCTTTTCCTAATGTCTCAACCTAATTTCTTTGAGATAATAAATTAACTCTTGAATTGAGCGAAACCAGACACGACAGAAAAGCAGTGTGCCTATGTGAATGTCCGCAACCGCGTCGTTCGTAAGAATCAGAGCATGAAGAACTGGGTCATAACCAGCTAGTCCATGTAGGTAATTCTCTTAGAATGCAAGCAACAGAGGGGTATCAAGGGAACTAACTTTGGATCTGGATAATATCTAAGTGAATATTTCTTATTCCTTCAACTCAGAAAAACATGGTCATTACTTACTTACATGTGCTATGGCCATGTTTTTCTCAGAGTCAGTTGCCGTAGGTTGCCGTAATACTTTTATCAACCCGTTCCATTTTATGCAAAATATCACCGTTTAAACTTAGGCAAATTACAATTTCCATAGGTCATCCAGTGGCTTAGTAAATATTGAAACTTTTCTAAGCGATAAACCAGGTCGTTCCCACACGTACTACTATGCCCCACTGGTGAGACAACGACAATTGACCTTGATAAACTCTGCTTTTTGGAAACATATTGCATTGAATGAAATTGATTAATACTAAACAAATCATTATTCCGCGTAGGTATGCAATATTACCTAGTCTTTACATAGCAAGCTACATATTCTTAGTTCTTACATAGTTTACTTACTTGAATATACGATAACTCGGTATAGTCGGTATCGACTGAGAGACTGAGAGCGATGACCGCGTAATGCAAGCGTCTGCGTGCGACGCCGGACTTACTTGCGACTTTAAGCTTCACTATTGATATTACTAGGGTTATGTTAAGTGAACTGGGTTTTTCTTTTATATTATAGCCTACCAAAGTGACTCCACCCCGTCTGATGGAAAGCAGTCAGTGGAATCCAGAAGTGGCGGCTACTATACCAAAAGCCATCGTCTTAAACTGCTGGTATGGTGGCCTCCACTATGGAGACTGTAAATGGGGTCAGAGAAAGGGAATGAGGGAGGTGAGGAAAGAGGAAAGGGGGGAAATTGGGTCTCCGGCGCTCTCACTCACCGAAGAAAACGCAGTAGTACGGATACTACTACTTTTAAGTCGATCTTCTATGAGAGGGTAGTACTTCCCCGGACGATCCGGCCCATTAATGCTGAAATCAGCGTGGATCTGCTACCGTAGTAGGGTTTTTAATTGGCCTCGTTTAAGTCTAAATATCATTGTAAAATAAGTTACAGTACGATAACGATTTTGTCGGCACATGCTTCACTTGCCTTTAAAGATTAAAGATATGATCTTTCGCTTTAGAGACTCGAGTCCTGTTGGTAGGTGTGTATCACGAGGTACTTTTAAAACACAGGTGCATTTGGGCACAAAGTATTAAGACCTTTGAAAGGAATATTTGTGCATAATATTATTACCTAACTGTCTAAATTGATTAATTATCTCTTTCCAATTAACTAAATTTAATGTAAAAAAACTTCGACCAATAACATATTTACTTATTCAAAGGCTATGTACTTGTGATTAGTTTATTAATATCCAATAATGAAGCATTTAGAAACAACTGCTTATCTAAAATTATTATTTGGGTTATTTTAATGCCCTTCAACTTCTTTTGTGCTTTATCTGCTATATCTAGTCCACATTTACCATGTTGTTTTTGTTCACTTTTGTATACTTACTTAGATATTAATTTTAAAGATTAACTTGAAAACTAAGTGGATACATATGTAGGTACCTACTTATTTCAATAAATAAAGAGCTTAACTCAATGTTAGTAGACCAGGATTAGTTATTGCTACGGAAAAATTCGGGTCTATCATAAATGCGACAGCGAGACTTATAAGAACTACTGATTAACATTGGCATACACGTGTTTTAACATTGGCACGCACATTCATGTTATCTACCTACTTATATTATATCAAGCGGAATAGTTTGTTTGTTTGCTTGAAAGAGCTAATGTCTAGAACTACCAGTCGGATTTAAATAGTTTTTTTGCGTATGATAGCCTAGTTCCTGAAAAAGGTTATAGGTTATGTAACATCACGCTACTGGCGACGGGAGCAGAGCAGTAAGAAAGCTAGTGTACAATATAAAGTAGCACGTACAGTCTAAAAATTCTTGAAGAACACAATGTTCAATGCATGTCAGCTGAAACACAACATAATATTGGCATAGTAGGTACTCTACAATCCAATTTGGAACCAAATAAAGTTTGGTTTTGTTGTCCTCGTTGTGTTCACTATTCAATAAATACTTTACTCGAGATGAACATTTGACTGCACCGTTGGTCTAGTGGTTAGTCATTTCAGACCCACGGTACCCCTGGCCATACCCCCGGTGGTACCGTGGGTTTTTAAAAGTTAAACGGTACCATCAAGTATGTGACCCTAGTGATGTGTTGACCTATATATCTCTCGCATGATAACTAGTTAATTAGGTAAATAATAGAAAATGCATATTCCAATAATGAATGCAAGTAAGTACCTATATTTGCTATTAAATAGTTGGTAAAACCTGTTTTGCGTTTAAATAGTAAAACCTCTTCTGTTTACAACCTCTTGGGTTTTTGAAAGTGTGTTCTTATTTTTCTTCTTTCAAATGTCTAAAAAAACAAGGGAATTGTAATATTAATATTTTGCGAGTTCTTTCTGTACTTGTGAGAAAATACCATGGAAGAGGAAGATAAAGAAAAGTCAATGGAAATAGATTACATTAAAATAAATGGCGGAACCGCCCTTCTTCGGGGTAATTACCGTTACCATCGACACAAGACTTACACAGATGGGTCAACATTATGGCGGTGTTCTACATACAATAAAAGTAAATGTACTGTCAAAATTTTAAAGGTAATGCTGTAATGTACCTATTTTTTAATAATTATTCCAGTTTTCAGAGTTTCGTACTAAGTAACTTACGTCTATGTTTCATTTTAGGATTGCATATTTATCAAAAGCAAAGATCATAGTTGTGAGTTAAATGGATTGAGTAATGAAATATTAAAAGAAAAGATAAAGCTGCGTGAAGGAGTGCTTAATTCGGATAAACCCATCGAACAACTATACGACGAGAAAAAGAAAGAATTTAAAAATTCTGGACTGAATTTTGTGAATGGGGAATATCCTCGATATGAAAGCGTAAAGCACTTCCTTCAAGATGCGCGAAACAAGTCAGCACAAGTTTCCAAAACTGTATTTCGGAATGTGAAAGAAATTGAAGTGCCCATTAAATATCATAATTTAATTTTAGCCGATTATTATTGCGAGGAAGGAAACAAACAAACCCGGATCATTGCTTTTTGCTCAAAGGAGTCTCGATTAATAATTCCGAATATAAAAGAATACTTTTTTGATGGTACTTTTTACTGTTGCCCAAAACCCTTTGCACAATTATATAACATTCACGGTGACATAGGGAGTGGTGTGGAAACAATTAAATTAAGACCCTTAATCTTCGCACTAATGTCGGATCGAACTGAAAAAAGTTATACGATTTTGTTCAATATGATAAAATCGCAACTTCCAGAGTGGAGTCCACATAAAGTTCACACTGACTACGAAAAAGGTGCGATGAATGCAATTTTGAATGTATGTCCAGATATTACATTACGAGGATGCTATTATCATTGGACTCGCAACATTTGGAAGAAAGGCAAGTCGTTACGATGCACAAAAACGAAATCTGGGCGTAGAATCGTTGCATTGGCAAGTGCCTTGCCGCTTCTTCCTGAAGACAATATTCAACAGGGTATAGACTACATAAAAGCTGAAGCCGATAACATACCAGAAGCATTTATAAAATATCTTGAATCGTTTTGGTTCAAGGTCCATAGTCCGAAAATAATTAGTGTGTTTGGTGAACGCCACCGAACAACAAACATTTTAGAAGCCTTCCACTCAAAAATAAACAAACTGATTAATAAAAACACGGTTACGTTGATGCGATTGCTTCACGTACTAGAGCAAGTTCACACTTTGGAGATGATTCCAAAAAAAAGACGCAAAGATCAAATCGTCAACGATGATTACATAATGAGCATACAGCTCCAAATTGTACATAAAGACATATCTGTAGGCTACGGACTAGAGAAATTGCGTTAATTACGTAGTACCTATACATTTTTTTTTGTAGTGTGTGACATGTTGGTTTAGTGAAAAGCTTCAAAAAAGCTATGATTTGTTATACAAAATGTCTTTTTAGTTATTTTAGAATAATAAACATATTATAGTAATTGCCTATTTACTGTTAACACCGTGTTTTATCAGCCATGGCTGTTGCATCACAACACTAGTAGTCGATGGTACCGTTTAACTTTTAAAAACCCACGGTACCACCGGGGGTATGGCCAGGGGTACCGTGGGTCTGAAATGGTGGTTAGTGTAACTGACTGCGACGCCGGGTGTCGTGGGTTCGATGCCCGCGGAAGGCAAATATTTGTGTGATGAACATTTGTATTTGTCTTCAGTCTGGGTGTTTCCCATGTATTCTAAGTATATATTTACAAAAAAAAAGTATGTATACGTATTAAAGTTCAGTTATCTAGTACCCATAATACAAGCTCTGCTTAGCTTGGGACTAGGTGTCGGTGTGTGATAGTGTCCACATATTATTATTATTATTATTATAAATTATGATTGGTACTTACTGATCTGTGATGAAGATTTAATTTAAGGTAACCCGAAGCCCGGAGTTGATAAACAAAAACTAGAACAAAATCGTTTTCCTGTTTGTCCCATTCAAGACGCTACTAATAGGGTTTGTCAATTTGTTCTAGATAATATACCTAGCCAAATTATATAAATAATAATAGTTCATTGAACTAACATATATTTTATTGTAGAGCTTTGTTTTACTAACCCACTTGTTACTGATAAGTAATAATTCCGTACCAAAATGGGAGTAGTTTTGGAAGATTAAGAGCAATAGATGAATGTGCCATAAGAGTTAACTACCTCTGAAAAAATAATAAACTGTCGTCTTTCGTCTGTTCCTTCCACGGAACAAAAAAGACGCTTCAAGAATGCTTTTTTTGTTTCGTTATCTGTCAGCTCACTCCGAAACCACGCACGGGCTTTTGATACGGTTGCCGAATTGCTTTCGGAGTATGGCACATCTTGGCACAGTTACCTTCGTGAACTAAAAGTCTAATTGCATGACGAATTAGTCGGTAATTAGTCAAAATTAGTCGCAAAATACCAGAATTTTTTCACCGTTTAAAAGTTATAGGGGGGTATTTATGGCTGTGCCAAACTGAGAGCTCACGTTGGCATAGCCACCTCTATATCTCGAAAACCATAGTACTTAGTAAATATCTGATTATGCCCAGAATTAGTTGGTAATTAGTCGAAATTAGTTGCAAAATTTCAGAATTGGTCGGTCGTTCTGAAGCGAGATATTTGAAATATATAAGTACCTACGATTTCGGAAGGTATAATATGCTAATATGCCTACACATTCAAGCCCTTAGCAAGCTTACATAACAACATAACATGACCTCGATGTATCTATGCCGAACAGAAACATGATTTGTGTTGCTTAACCAGCAACGACAACTGGATGTAGGTCGATAACCCCTGGTTGATTGTGTGGCTCTTTATTTGGTCATATGGTTTAATGCTAAACATAAAGCTATAATACGTCACACTATTTTTTAAAAGCTAACAAATTAGGTTCTATGTAGGATTACAAAATTAATGTAATTTTCCTAACTTAATTATTATGATCCAGACGTCTTATGACATACCCACAGGGTTAGAGTCGGCCACCACACGAGGCAATAATAAAGAATAACCTATACTATTAAATAAAGCGGTAGAGTTTGTTTGTTTGTTTGAACGCGCTAATCTCTGGAACTATCAGTCGGATTTGAAAAAATCTTTTTGCGTATAATAGCCCAGTTCTCGAGGAAGGTTATAGGATATGTAACTTCACGCTACTGGCGACGGGAGCAAAGCAGTAAACAAAGACGTGAGTGAAACCGCACCGCGGAAAAATAGTTCTGGGTAAATTTCGAAACAGTCCGGAAAGAAAACCGCGGCTGCATACTCTTCTAAGGGAATTTATCATAATAATAAACCGAGACACAGTCAGTTGCTTAACTCTTAGAGAGGTCGTTTACATAACTGATGTCAATATTAAAGTAGGTATACGTATGTTATCCATTTGTATTCCTAAGACACTTTTTATATGATGATATTTAAAAAAGTTTTGACTGCGCACGAATTGATTGTAGAAAGGGTGTGTACCTGTTTGACGAGTGTGCAGCAAACGGGTTTGACCAGACTCCGATCTATCCCTTTAAATGGCCTTGGAGGTGGCATTTGTAATTTAATTCTTACACTCTAACAAATATACAAATCAAGAACTCAATAAACACCTAGCTTAGACACACAGATGTCATGTGATGTAATAGAAACGCTGGCGCTGCTCCTCGTCCTGTGTTGAATAATTTTGCCGCCACTTTCTTCATGAGACAGTTTGACAACCATCCTTTAATTGTCTGATTCTCTAGAGTGGTTAAGGCTAGTTTTACATACATCGTTTAGGT
Source organism: Parascotia fuliginaria (assembly GCA_963082885.1). Classification (NCBI taxonomy): domain Eukaryota; kingdom Metazoa; phylum Arthropoda; class Insecta; order Lepidoptera; family Erebidae; genus Parascotia; species Parascotia fuliginaria. The sequence goes on from OY720191.1 coordinate 2,154,610, forward strand.
TCTTGAACTGGTTTTCGCCGCCAAAACCCTTTTATTAACCAATTCCAATACTTACATTTTAATCTCTATGCATATGCGAAGTCACGAGACCATTAACCATTAAAAGAACATATTATTATTAGTTTGCACTGAACAACCGTCCGTGAACTAATTTGCAAGCCGTCGGCATCGTACGAGGTTGCCGGATGGTCTTTTCCAGCCACAACAGTTTTAAGTAATTGATAAAACGGTTTGATTACGTCTTCCAATGAAAGTAAGAGGGGTGGTATTGGTGTCATATTCATTTATGAGACAAAGGTACTTAGACGTACATACGACTACATGTATGTCGTACTGGAATTCGTGCGACAGGAGTTCAAGAGGTCGTGGATTTGATTCCTACACGAGAGAAAACTTCGTGTGAACCAAAAATAAAATTAAAAAAGCGAATCCGTGGAACAAGTCCTGTGTAGGTAAGTACTTTACGCAAAATAACTAACACAAAAACATTGAGACTCTTGAGAGAATATTTATCTATTTTTATATAATAATTATTACAAGAATTATTATCCTTTGGGCAGCGAAAACCTCTGGCATAGTACAAACGCAAGACCGAGGCAGGTGACTTAAAAAAAAATTAAATTACATTATAGGATACCACCAGCAAGTCACAAAACCACGTGTAACTATCTGCCGGTCAGTGCCGGTATATATTCAGTGTAAATGAAAATGAAAATATATTTATTCATATATGTTAAATAAATTAACACTTATGAACGTCAAAATTTATAAAATGTCAGCGAATTAACCTACAGCCAGTTCGCTGACGAAGTAGAAGCATGAAAAGAACTGGCAAGAAACTCAGGTCACTCTTTTTAATCGCCAGGTTATTAAAATTTTTGTAAGTTACAATTTCAAGTAGCATGCAAAATGATGTATCTGAGTGTAGGTATCTACTTCGTTAGTAATTACGCAACTCTATTAGCACGAAAACACACTGTTTACAAACATAATGAGTCATTGTATTGAAGCAGTTCTGACCTTAATGTAGCTTTTTATTAACCGGCATATCAACTACAAAATGTAAAGCTATCTTCCTACAACAGACTTAATATGAAGTTGGTTTTACAAAAGTGAGATAAGTAAATGAAGAAATTAGAAAAAGAGTATGAGAGACTTGTCCAGAGGGCCTAGCATGAAACTTAATTACAAAGTTTCTTTTTTTTTTAAACTAAAAGGTGGGTAAGCAATATACTTAATAAATTATTTTTTATCACGGTGAACGGTTGTTTTGAAGGTACAACTTACGTGTACGTGTACATGTACGTTTGGCCCTTTGCAAGGACAAAAGGCTAAGAGAACGTACACTATTATCTGTCAAATAACTTACAATCAAAAAATAGGTAGATGTCTTTTATCTAAAAGTATCTATAAAATATTTAAAAAATATCATATGCTAGTGTCTACATTTGATTATTGGAACAAAGGTCAAATATGTCCGCAGAAAATTACAGTTTTTAGATAAGAAATGTAAATAAACTGATAAAAATAGTGACCCTATTCTGCGCATTTAATAATCACACTTACTTTATTTAAATTAAAGTCTAAAATCGCAGTAAAAGTGGTGGACAAAAGTACATAATTAACTTGGTGCTCAAAACAATTTGTTTGGGTTCAATATCTACAAAAGTACAAAATATCTTTATTGTTTTGTCTATAATAAAATTTATCAATAGGTTACCTATTCTTTCTTTTTGTATGTCATCAATAGTCATCATGTGTAATATGGGATAATAGAATTTAATATTATTTGTACGATAGAGAGAGACGTACTTAGGTCAATCCTGTGCAAGTTATTTACAAGTTTACGTTTTACAAGAGAACTAGCGCCTCTAGCGGTATTATAGATAGTTTAAATATTGAAAATTAACTGACACCTAAAAACCGAAACTCGTTTTTTGTCTCGGGTGAGAATCGAATTCATTCTTGGCGTCAAATGGTAGCAGGGACCATTATAATCGCTAAACATTTTGGGTTTACATAGGTGGCGTCATAAAATAAAGAAATTAGAAAAAGCTATGTAAGAACCGAAATTCGCTGCTGACTACATTATTTTCTTATAATTATTAGCTATGTGACTATACCTACCAAACTTTCACCTATACTAGGTAGGTACTGTATTTTAAAAGTTAAATGGTGTCAAAAAGTTTTCGATAAGAACAGGACCGACAAAACATGAATGTCTTTGTTAAAAAGTAATAAAATCTTTTCCAAATACTTACTGTATTTAATATCGGATCTCTCATTGGGGAATAAGACCTTTTGAATAGGAAGGTTTTAAGAGCTACACAAAGCAAACAATTAATCAAAAGAAGCTAGGAACATGAAATAGGTAGGTACTTATTTACTTACCTACTTACCTAAAAACAAAATATTAATTTGAGCTACGTAAATAGGTATCTATATTTAATCCTATAACTGGCTTTAACGGAGAGAGTGAACGCAACCAACAAATAAAAAACAAAAGCTAAACGAAAATGACCCTGCATTTATTATGCATTTTCATACCTATTATATCGGTAAGTACTGAGGTAGATACAATGCTTTTAAACTTTACGAATACTTGTTAGTACTTATCTAAAGTACGAAGCACAAATAAGTAGGTAGGTACTTACTTATTCCATTAAACAAGATATTACATTACTTACAAATACCTAATGATTAAATATGTCCTTCGACATAGAGCATAGACCGCATAGCGTCGGCCTAAAGATGCGCTTTGACCAAACATGAATATTGTACTTAAGTAATAAAATAAAACATTATGAAGTCATTAACACTCGATATCTATACATACTTATAATAAAAATTAGGTATATAAAATACGAGTATATAAATATTTTACTTACTTTAAATTGTTTAGGAACACTGGACACAGACAAAACAACTGCATTTCTTTCAAAATTAATCACAGAACGGAATCCCAATCGCACAATAGACATCGCCATTTCTAAAAAACGTTCATAAATCACAAATTAAAAAAAACAGAGTCACTTATTTAAAGTTAATTTTATCAAACTTTTATCGTCATTTCTGAACGCAAGGGACGCGCGATGCACTTCTCGTTAACTCTTCGACTAAATCGAATTTTGTTTGTGCGTTCGGTTTTATTCAGACAAAGCCCTACGGTGGCAAGAGGGAGAGGAGAGGACAACATTTAATTGTTTACAATCAACTTGACAACAAAATGTATATAGGTATTTAAATCTAGTATCTTATCTAGTTACTGGTGCTTTGTTAGCTTCGTAAAGATTAGGCAGCTTTCTTTGTCTTTGTTAAGCCGCTAGAGTAGCAGAGAGCCCTAATTTTAAACAATACCTAGTCTTCAAACACATCCCGTAAAGTTGTACTGACCTTCACAGGTGTGATATACTAACCCCCAGTTTCTGAAAGGCTGATCAACGAAAAATTAACTAATCACCTGGTAATTCTCATGTGAAATACCTAGAAGCATGGTATAAGCATTGAAAATTTGTTTAATTTGATCTAATTTGTTACTAATTAGACCTTAAGTGCCTATATACTAGAAGTCTAGAGGATGGGTAGAATGAAAAGGTTTCACACAAAACTTCTTAGAGATCGAAGTGCTTGGAGCTTGGAGAAACATCCTCAACTTCAAAATAAGCTACAACAAGACACAAACCTATATATGAGCCTGACTCCACTCCGCCTGGTGGTAAGTACCTAGTCAGTGGAATCCAGAAGTTTAGATTACATCTTTACTTATTATCTGCTCAAATATTGTATGTTGTTAAAGCAAACAATCTCATCTAATTTGGTAGTGTGGGTGACTGCTATGCAAGACGTCGCAGGTTTGATTCCTACACGTCTACTACAAGACATAGTCATTTTCTAAGGATGGTGTTTGATAATAGAAGTCACTACGCGTGTTTGGTTGGGATTGATTAACGCAGTAAGGTGATAAATTAATACACAGGTTTTTCACTACTAAAGTTAGTTAAGTTACAAACAAGCATACAGCCCGCCTGGCGGTAAGCAGTTACCGTAGCCTATGGACGCTTGCAATACCAGAAGCATCACTAGCGGGTTGCCGACCCTGTCAAATACCTTTAATTCCTTTCTTGAAGAATTATAGGTCCATGTGTTGGTAACGCTGAGATACTCCGTTAATCCATTTGTTGCATATTAGATAATACGTAGCAGAAGAGCAAATCTTTACCGTATTAATTAATGTTTGAGCATAATATAATTAGTTAAAACTGATAATTTAACTTGTAACTTTAAGTTTAGACAATAGAAAGAAATAGAAATGGACTTCATAAATTTGATGTAGATAGCCACGTTTATTAATTAACCCAGTTGTGTGTCCCACTGCTGGACAAAGGTCTTTTCTTAGACTTTAAACTTCCACATCACTTAGTCGGCGCGACGTCGTCGTTGAGCATCTTCTTGTGGCACCAAACTTATGACTATGTATATGTGACCATCTATCTGGGTGCATGCGACAAACATGTCACGTAGCTAGCTTCAATAGCTTCTAAATTAAATAGACCAAGTAAATTCTTTAATCTTTCATAGTAACACATAGTTCAAACTACTCTCTACTTTATTCCCATGAAGATAAGGATACATTGTCTTTGTATCTAGCCTTTATGTCTGGATTGACCGTACTGAGTTGTCCGACTATCATTTTAAATTGTCGGATGTACTATGGTTAGAACTATTGAAAGGACATATAAACTTTATGGAGTTGTCTAAGGGCAATATTTTTAACTGTTTTATATTGATTGGTACCTAAATGAAAGTTGTTAAGATCCATTAAAGGGAGATTTAAGAAGTCCTCTAACTATTAAAACTAAAAATTCGAATCTATAAAGGTCCTGTATTATTTACTTATATTATATCATCATTTTAATAATCCTGGAGACGTCTAGGTACTTACTACAGGACTTTAGTAGAGCTCCTCCAAAGAGAGGTAAGTACTTACCTACCTATCTATTATAATTTCCTTAAGTATCTGTATACTTCCTTAAACAACATACTTCAATAACTACATAATAAATTTTATTATAGTACATATTATTAAACTTAATATATGGCCTGTAAAATTATGCACCTTGACAAAGCCACTAAAAAATATAAGGCTTCAAGGTCCATTCTCCGTCTACAAAGTAAACAGAAAAATTTAAAAGCCAAATGTCACGCGCGTTCATAAATAATTAGTTTGTACATTCTTCAATAACTAGAAAAAAATAACTACACACCGCCTTATCGATGCACCACTGACCGTACGCACACGAGACCACGTAGGCCGTTTATTGCAATTTAGGTTAATTATATTTCTTAAGTAAGTAATTGTCTTATTGTTGAATTAACGATAATGTACAGATTTAGTTTTTCCTTATTTATTGTAATTAGATGAGAACAACACTGCGTGGTTCGACACACGTAAGTAGTGTTGTGTACAATTGTTTTGTTTACATTCTATATTCGAATTATAATGATTGTTATTGTTTATTTTAGGCGTAGTGGGATATTAGGAAGTATTTTTTGTTTTATCTGTGTACTTGTTGTCATAGATAATTTATAAGGTAAGTTAAGATAGGTAAGTACCTACTTATTTAGTTTGTGACTTTAATACCTAGACTTCTATAACTTCGTTCCCTAATAAAATGAGACATTCTAAACTTTTTTATTAGTGTACTGTGCCTACCTATGTTCAGTTGCAGCTGTCTTAGAAATAATAATAATAATAATATGTGGACACTATCACACACCGTCATCTAGTCCCAAGCTAAGCAGAGCTTGTGTTATGGGTACTAGGTAACTGAAATATAATACATATTCATACTTTTTTCTGATCTAAATCTGGTATTATTAATAATGTCAAAGTCAAAGTCAAAGCATTTATTTCATTTAGATCATAAAGTATGATGCTTATGAAAAGTCAACATTACATTTTGTCAGCCAATTGACCTACAGCCAGTTCGCTGACGAGGTAGAGCTGTGAGAAGAACTGGCAAGAAACTCACGCCACTCTTTTCAATCGCCAGATAATTACAGTTATTTGAATGAGTTACAATTTAAACACTCAACGCAACCAAAGAACCATACAAAGTAATTATTACAAATTAACTAATTAATATAATACTAAGATTAAAGAAAGAAAACAAGGAATCCAATTATTTAGTTTCAACTAGTATGGTAATTTGACTACGTATTTTAATTAAACTGGTAAATGCACCCCCTGGTCACATTGAACGACAAGGTAATACTGGATTGAATATTAAATGTATATGTTGAATATAAAATAATAATAATATAATATCACACCAACTACACACAACGCCATCTAGACTCAAAGTAAGCATTTATCTTAGCTTGTGTTATGTATTCTAGAAATGAGGATATACATAATTATATATTATTTTATTTGTAAATACATACATATTATACATAGAAACACCCAAACCAATGCAAATTGTCATGTTCATGCACACAAATATTTGCACTGACCGGGATCCGAACCGCGACCTCTGCGTGGCAGTTCGTTTACAGTACCACCGAAACACAGAGGCAGTCAAATTTAAAAAATTTAGGTACATCGCTTACATTCCTATTACACTATGGCTGTTAGTAAATAATTATTTAATAAAATTGTTCTGAACTATTGTGGTCGCGTTTTATGTATTGGACCACAGAACAAGAAGTGCTATCGAACAACATTTGTACCGTAACCACTGTCGCCAGTTGCACACACATAAATGATACGTCGTATTTACAATACATACATGACTTAACGGTAATTGGTCAGGTTTGGATGATACTTATCGGACATTGGTCAAGTTTGTACGATAATTCCAACATTTAAAAATAAGCTTATCGCCATAGTCTTAGAGTTGTTTTTTAAACGCGCAATCTTTGACATCTTAGTAATTATTGCCAGTTATTACTCATTGTGCAAACATCATCGGTTCGTAAACTGCTAAGATCAGTAAAATAAAAGACATTGTTTATGAAACTTTAATTTAATAACTTAAAGTTGTGTGCAAAATATATAATTTTAGTTTTTTGTAAATACATACCTTCTTGTTATACATAAAAACAGCCAGATCAATGCAAATCGTCATGTTCTTGCACATAAATATTTGCACCTAGACGGAATCGAGACCACGACCTCTATGGGGTCGGAAACTGTGTTACGCTTAGTAAGATTTAAATGTGGCAAATACTAATGGATAATTTAAAAATAATGGAATATATCACTACATAGTATAAAACAAAGTCGCTTCCCTCTGTCTGTCTGTCTGTCTGTCCATATGTATGCTTTGATCTTTAAAACTACGCAACGGATTTTGATACGGGTTTTTTTTAAACAGATAGAGTGATTCAAAAGGAAGGTTTATATGTATATAACATGCATAATAATTAAGTATAGTAAGTATAGTAGAGAATCACTGATAATTTTAGAGGTTTTTAATGTGATGTGGTAAATAAACACATTTTTTTTGTTTACATTGCAAACGCTGGCTGAAGCCTATAAGATAGATCAAAATAATGTACTACGGTATAGTACACCTTAAAAAATTCTACATAAAGTCCGCGATGGTATAATAATCCACTTCTTAGGAATAACTCACAATAACCATTTTTATCCTTTACTTTTTACGAGAAATAATGCCTTATTTACGAAACGATTTTAAGCAATACAGCATTCATTTTTATTTAATTAAGTACCTTAAATACACTGTGCATTTAATGTAGATCAAAATAGCTATTTACAGCATGTAATTTAGATGTAATTTAAATGAATATTTTCGAAGATATACAGATTATAAATGCAGGAACACAGGGTTTGCGGCGGTACCAGCATTCTGTAGTAAATATACTACTTTCGTAATGTTTAATAAAACGTTCACAGTATACTAAGTGAATATAGTATCAGACTTGCACCCGTGCGAAGCCAGAGCGGGTCGTTAGTACAGATATAAATTGCATAATTATGTACTTACCTAAATATTATATAACTGGTAATCTAGCTAGTAGCTAGATATCATGCCAATATCACGCATGACCAACTTTACATGAGGTAAGAATATGATATGTTGAATAAAAGTAGCCTGAAGAAAGCTGTATATTATAAACAACAAATCATAGGTAACGAAATATATAAATAATATGTCATAACGAAGAATGTTACCTATTTTTAATTTTAGCTCTCCTCCATATTCTCTATTGAAAATAAAAAATATGTGTAAAAAAATATTTCGATACATTCAATATTTTTCGAGGTATTGAATTTTAAAAACATGTATGCTCGGCGAGATTCCGCCGGCCAGCCCTCGCTGCTGTGACGTCATAGGTCAACATCGCCCGCATGCTCTCGTTAACGTTTGTAGTTTAGTACTGATTTAGGAGTTAGTGATAAACTATTTCTAATCCAAACACAAGAAAATCATGTCACAAACATGATCATCATCAATGCACCAGAAAAATTGTTTTTTAATTTTCATTTGCCTATATATACACAAGTTCTTTGTAACTCTTTATATCTATCTTCTATTTGTACAGTTTTACTCAATGTATTCGCAATCCATTTATTTAAGTATTTAGTCATTCTTCGATACAGACAAAATATTATGATAAATCTATACTCTGATCTTCCATAAAACGAGTAAATATAATATAATGTATAGGTACCTAGTTAGTATATCTATCTACTTTATTTCAAAGATGATATCGTTTTTGTCAATGTTTAGACATACCTACAGTAGTAGAGGACTAGCGGATAAAAAATTTGAGTTTCGAGGAAGGAGCGAAGAGGTGTACGAGAGCCCCGTCGCAGATAAGCACATACATTTTTTGAACATGCTGATGCATTTAGAGTGGGCTTGAGCCCCTTAACTCCTCCCCCCTCGCTTGAATATATTCAAAAATGTGTCTTGTCTCCCTCGGGAACCAGACCAATTTTTGGGATGAAAGTATTCTAAGTCCGTCTGCGACATCGAATTTATCTACTTATAATTTTTTATCAAAATCGGTTCACACGCACACACACACAAACTTTCGCATTTATAATATTAATAGGATGATACAAATAGAAAAAATGTGGATCATAGTATATCTACCATCATAATAGAAAATATTTACAACTTAAGGCAACGATATATAGTTAGGTATTGTATGTAAGTACCTAAATATTGTAGGTACCAGTAGGTAACTTAATAATTGATTTCAAAAGCAGTTAGGTAGGTACGTTATGCGGTAAACAGGTATCTATGTAGATAAATTTTTGTACTTTTTTTCCTCGCATTTGAATATTCTTGGAAAAATACTCAGCAGCCATAATGTCCATCTATTTTTAGTAAAGTATCCGATTGACTTTTTTTAAATCCTTTTTACGTGGCAGGTATTTCATTATTTAATACACACTGACACCATTAATGAAAGTTATGAAAGGAATAGCAGAATAATGCGTGAACAAAACAGCAAAATCAAGCCTCTGTATGCGTAAGTTGCGTACTACCGGCCACAGAGCGCGATAGCGAGTTGCCCTGTGACGTCACGCTGCTGTCGTGCGCCTACTCGCGGCACTCGATATTCACGACAAACTCAAATGCCTGTAAAATCTTAACCACTTGGTATTTTTAAATGAAACAAAAACTAGTGTATTTCTATACATTTATACTATACAGTAATAATATTTCAAGCGATATTCCACACCTAGTAAAATTATCTATTATTAAGACCAAACAATGATGTTTGCACACTTTTTGCACACAAAAATTATGGCTTCGTACTACCAAGATTAGCAAAATATTATATTACTGGCAATAATTTCAATGTCAAAGATGGCATGACTGACAAATTGTCGTAAAATTATACCTGACTGCGTATCGCTGTGAACCACAGAACAAGTACTATGCATAGAAGTACTATTAGGAGAATAAAGCGTACACACTCAGAGACAAATAGAAGTTTAATAGTGCTACGATACCTTCTGACAGTTTATCGATATCGATAGATGAAATTTGTCTATGGGCTATGGTAAATTAACAGACATGCTAATATCAAATGAGGTCTGGTTGCATAAAAGCTCTCGTAAACGAACTACAAGAAACAAACGGCCGTTTTACACCTCACCGGAATGGCATAGGCCGGCAGCGGCGCCAGGAGCACTTTCAATGTGAAATAATTTTGAAGTTTATATTCATGTTTCATGCTGTAAGTTCAAACACAATGTAAACTGTATATGAATAAATTAAATAAATTGAAAATTGAAATATATATGATCGATCCACACACTGCCTCGCATCAAGGAGCGTAGTGCGAGCGTGCGTGTTCTTGTATTGTTTGTAATTGTAAGTATCTCTCTTTGTATAGAAATCACGCGTGGTGCAACACACTGAAAACACATTTAAGCGCTGTTACTGATCACACGCTTACATGCAGAATAACACGTACTCACGCGCGTGGGTTCGGGGCCAGACGGTATGGACACCGAGTTCTGCAGTAACGTGCTTGATTGATGATGCAGACCAGTACTCTTGCATCTGCACGCGTGGCACCGTCGCCGCGTCGTCGCCACGCTCCCGCAGCGTAGTGCGGTGCAGTGTGTGGATCACCAAAATACCAGTATCGGCCCTCAGTTCTTCTCTGACTTTCTTAGTATAGCATCGAAACAGATACCCCAAGGTAAAAATAAAACACAGCTGTAAGATTCATGTCACAAATGTATGATTATATTTCCAATAATATTGAAACACATTATTACTGCCCCTTAAAATTGCAGTTTTGTTTAAGAATGTCCTGATTATTTGTGCATAAGCAGAAATATTTTTTGTAATGTTATGAATTGGTACTTTTAGAAATATTTCTCCATCAATTTTATCAATAAATTTCTGTAGTCATCTAGAACATTTATTTCTTTATTTATTATTAGTTATTGAAAAAGTATTTACAATATCATTACAGATAAAAAATCCAATACGATAACATAAATAAAAACCTAAAATTTAAAACAATTACTAAATAAATATACCTATTTATCCAATACTATACATTTTTGTGCAACATCTTTGAATTTTGACAGGGTACATTAAAAAATATTAATTTCTATAGAAATAATATTAATAAGTCGTATGGCACGTGACAATGGAGCAAATTTGAGTAGATTTTGGAACGTTAAACGTGTAACAATATAATATATAACATAATTCTCTCTTAATTTGCTTCATGGATCTTCCGGTCTGATCTTTCGGAAATCTGCAAAAGAACACAATGTATGAAATACTATGAAAGGTACAAAGATAGTTACCACAAAATCGTTAACTACAAAATATAGTAATATTTTTGTCATCGATAAAATATGCAGCACAAGTCACAACACTATTGAACATGACTACACAAATTGGTAAAAATGTAAAATACTTAATAATTACTGAATCGAATGGCAAACAGACGATTATAATATGATTACAGTATAGTAAAGTATAAATCAATTAGGTATTTTGCACTTATGTATAGGTTTTTAGTATATATTATTGGTTTGTTATCTACTCACCGATGGAAGTTGACGATTTAAACTTGATTTTCTTTGAGAAAAGAATGTAATTTACAACCTACAATAACGCAGGACATTGCATATCCAATGGGCTTAATATTACTTCACAATAGCATTATGTAATTATTAAATAACATATATTATTTCAAAAAACAGATAAACAACAATGAAAATTACGAGCGGCGGTTTAATCCGACTAAATTGTCTAGGCCTTGACAAGTTGGAACATTTGACATTAGTTCACTTTTTAATTCGGCATCCAAAGGTAACCAAAGGTAACCAAATTGACGTTTCTACAGTGTACACCAGCCGTCCTTAGCAAAATTATTTATCTCTTTCTTTTCAATGTATCCGGCTTATTTGGAAAAATAGGACAACTATATGAGGGTGATTAACACTCCTTCTATGCTTTAGTACTTGTTCTGTGCTGTGAACGCAATACATTACGCAGTCACTCATATAAAATGAGGTTCTATTTACGGCATTGTCAGCAATGTATGATGTTACATTATGTTGCGATTGTATCGTTTTCGTTTGTAAATTACATAATACTATTAAATATTTCCAAATATTTCTAGTATTTAAAGGTTTTCGGACTTATCGATGAAAAGAAATCCCTCCTCGGCTCACATTACACCCCTCACTTCTTTTGCTACAAGTTAGGACAGCGCTAGACGGCATAATTTGTTTTTTTTTTTCGGAACTTTGCACGAAGGCACACTACAAGAGCGACTATTTGACGTTAAAGTAAGTTTCTATCAACTTAAGAGCATTTGCTCATATCAGTGGCGCGCGTGCCCCGCCCACATGGCACTTCTACTTACTTCACTGTTCTGAGTATTGGACTCTCTTTTTTATACTAATCTATACATATAATAAAATTGGAGTGTCTGTAATATTAAAATAAGAGTTTTTTACTACATGTATATGAATATATATACGGTAGGTACATACACCAAAATAACATTTTTACAATTTTTGTCTCTCTGTCTGTTTTTTCCGGCTAATCTCTGAAATGGCTGGACCGATTTTGACGGAACTTTTATTGACAGGTAGCTGATGTAATAAAGAATAACTTAGGCTACGTTTATTTTAGAAAAATTCTCTTATTTTAGATAAATAAAGTAATGTTGATCGACTGTTAGGCGGAACGAAGTTCGCCGGGTCAGCTAGATATACAATAACTTTGCCACTCTATGTATCTACCTACATTGTTTTATAGACACAACAAAGGTCTTATATACAAACCTGTGATACAAATCATTTAAAAACAATAATAGGTATCTATGATACGCGATATACCGCACGTTCACAGTCTCAGTTAAGCGACAAAATTCCAAACCAGATTTGTACGCGCGCTCCGAGGTCTTCATGACGTAGGCTGCTCGATAGAGACTGCTTGCTTTAAATATCAGATTGAGGAAGGCCCTTGACAATGTTATGCTTCTGAAATTATTGAAGTATGACCTGGGTTTACTGACTTTCTAAATATATAAATAATAAATACCTTTTTAACTTTAATAATGAATAATGGCCATGGCGTAAAATAACACTGCAATGCTGACTGTGGGCTGCGGTAGACGGAACGGGGACGCACTGTCAGTGTGTAGGAAGAGTTTGTTTGTTTGGACGCTCTAATATCTGGAACTACCTTTCGGATTTGAATAACTCTTTTTGCGTATGATAACCCAGTTCTCGAGGAAGGTTATATATAGGCTGTGTAAACATCACGCAACTAGCGGCGGGAACAGAGCAGTAATCAAAGACGCGGGTGAAAACGCGCCGCGGAAAGCTTTTGTTATGTAATGCGTGTGAGACGTGATGGCCAAGTAGATATAGACAGGTTTTTTTTTATATTGCCGACAGTGGCAGACGAGCAAACAGCTCACGTGATGGTAAGTGGTAACTATCGCTTATGGACCACTCAGAGTCCTTAGCATTACTCCTGCCATGCCAGGGACTCTGCGAAGCCGCTGTCTACCGTGAAGGGAGTGAGGTACCTAGGTGAAGGATTGGGGAGGGAAAGAAAAGGAAAAGGGGAAATTGGATCTACGGCACTCTCAAATATGGATACACATGGCTGTGGGACAAAAATTAAAACCGGACAAGTAGGTACAAATGTAGATTTTTCAAGTTTTTATTGTTGGAATATACAAAAATATATCCGTCCCACTTAAGTGGTTTAGAGTCCTTTCATAAGAACCTTTCTTACACAAATAACTGTTCGGTTACAAGTTAGTATCCCGCAGAATCCCGTCTCTATTGAGTGAGAGTGAACACACACCTCTCCTTTTAAATAATAACTTTAATATAAAAATTAGTTCATTGAACTCACGTCTTTCATTGGTCCGAATACCCAATACTTATAAAGGTAGGTACTTAGAAAGCTGAAGGAAAACGTCTTAACGACAACCGGACTACTTATAAAAAAATCTGAAATTGGCAGCCCTCCTCGAACAAGCGCAATGATCAAGGCTCAATCCTCTGTTTAAGGTCATTACGCTGCAGTGAAAGTACCTAAAAGCAACGCTAAAACTGCACTTTTCTTCGCATCACGCTCCGGTGCATTCCAAGTTGAAAACTTAACCTTAAATTTCTAGAACATTCCATTCACCCAACAATAAGTATCCAATGATTTGTCCATTCGTATACAAACATACCACATTAACCTCCGATAATAAGGGCGATAACACAATATTGCAATCATTTTAAACAGCCCGAGTTACGTAACGTGTCAACGAACTGAGGGCCTTGCTTCCAATGAAAGCACAGTTATAAAGGCAAGCGATTTAATGCCTTATAGCCACAGACAGATAGTTGACAATGCTACTACAGTTAATTGTCTACTTTTTGTTTATGTTTACAACAGTATTGAATACAGTAATTAAGTTATAACTATATTGTGTCTATCGATGTGTTTAGAAAAGTTTATGTCCTTGATTATTTAAAAGAAAGCTTCAAAAATTATTAGGTAGCTACCTCCTTTGTAACAAAACTTAAAGCCCTTTTTATTAAACAATGTAGGTAATCCATACTACCTAATAATTTAAATGCGAAAGTAACTCTTGTGTCTGTCTGTTACGCTTTTACGCCAATACACTGAACCGATTTTGATGAAATTTGGTATAGGGATAGAATAGACCTTGGAGAACAACATAGGCTATATTTTATCGCGAAAACTGGCTTGAAGGGGATGAAAGTTTGTATAAAAAATGCGATATAACCCGAGATATAATTAGAATTGATAAAGGTACGTATAATGTAAGCATCATATCAGCCGAAATGCGGCCATTGCTGGACATGGCCTCTCCCAAGTGTTGCCATTTTGAACAGCATTTTCATTTAGCGGTTGCCTATCACCCTTATCGTGTCGGTCTCAAGAATAATTTGATACCTACCTAATAAATTATGTTGTTTACACAGACTTATACAAACAGCCCCAGATGTACGAGTTTGTTTCGAACTTAACCCTCTCATGGACATTACAGTAGACACAATAGATGTTTTATTGTCATCACGGCCATATAAGTTTACTGCCCCGGAAAGTGTTAACGAGTAGGTAGAATAGCAACGAGAGGGGTGGGCAGTAGTCATTCGACTAATGACGACGATGTGTGTTTTTATATTTAGGAATTTCAAATAAAACTAAAATACTATGACATACATTTAATACGTACAATATACATTATATTCTTAGTTTAACATATTAATAAAATATTTAACGAGAAATACACCTTAATCCGTACATATCAGAGCTTATTTTCGTATGGCAATAGGTTATGCCTTTTTATATTCAATCCTTTCCACTTTCACTTCGTCACCAAGAAGTTTGTATACATATGTAACTACCGTAGAGCTTTGGATGTCCATTAGTACGAAAGATGGTGTCGCGTTTCTGTAAAAATAGAAATATGTGTTAATATCATGAGAATGGCAACCGTGAGGGTGGCGGGCAACCGATGGTTGAGGACGGTTCATGAAGGTCAATGGCTTATGCAGAAGTGGACGTCTTTTGGCTGATAATGATGATGAATGGCCACCTCTAGCTAGCAGCTGAGAGTTCATCCTTACACCTTAGGAACCAATTAGGTCTTAACAGTGAGGATTCAGAGAATATTTGACTGAGACTACATCATGGAGTTCTTTAAGAAAAGGGACACGATCTCGTCCAACACAGTTCGTTTCCAGCGTTCATTTCTCCCACGTACGTGCAAGCTCTGGAACGAACTACCAGCTGCGGTGTTTCCCGAGCGCTATGACATGTCCTTCTTTAAACGAGGTTTAAAAAGAGCATTAATATCACGGTAGGCAGCGGCTTCGTAGAGGTCTAGGCATTGCAGAAGTCCCTGAGCGACAGTTGCCACTTACCATCAGGTGGACTGGTGGCTTGTTTGCCTGTGTACTGTAGTCAATAAAAAAAAGTTAGACAGTTTTAACAGGGTCTGCAACACGTGAGTGATGTTCCTGGTATTGCAAGCGTCTATAGGCTACGGTAACTGCTTACCTTCAGGTGAGCCGTATTCTTGTGTGTCACTTGCCGGTCCCTATCTTCTCCATCTGCTAGTACTATTAAGACCTATTATAACTGTATAGTAAAACTTTTACGGAGAAAACATTTGCTAGTGTCAGCATGAATGAATCGCATCAACTGGTGAAATACTCTCTCTTAGAAGCCTACTAATATTCTATACATGTGTTTTTGTGTATGAAGTATTAATAAATAAATAAATAAATAATATTATATATGCGAAGCTTGTGTGTGTGTATTTGTTACCACTCAGCGCTAAACGGCTGAAACTTATTCGATTAATATAGGTATGTAGATAGATTCATAGTCGAGGCTTTTTATCCCAAAAATCGGTCTGGTTCCCGATGGAGGCAGAAAACATTTTAGGCGCAGTCGTGGGACGCAGCTAGTATCGGAATAAAGTAGTCTTTCTTAAGTGTATTAAATGCGTTCCACTTGTCAAGTGAGAGCGGCGTAATGCCCATTTACCCTCTCCTATTCCATATCCTCTTTTCTCTACACGGTCGACAACTTCTGTATTTTCTTAGCACTGTTTTTGCCATATTTAAAAAGAACAGCTCATATAGTTAGTAGATCCACGCTGGTTTCAGCATGAATGGGCCGCATCATCCGGGGAAGTACTACCCTCTCATAGAAGATCGACGTAAAAGTAGTAGTATTCGTACTACTGCGTTTCGTTAGGTGAGTGAGAGTGCCGGCGGCCCAATCTCCCCACTTTCCTCTTTCCTCACCTCCCTCACTCCCTTCCCCTAACCCCATTCCCAGCCAAAGGTGAGGCCGCCATACCAGCAGTTTAAAACGATGGCTTTTGGTATGGTGACCACCACTTCTGGATTCCACTGACTGCTTACCATCAGGCGAGGTGGAGTCACTTTGGTAGGCATATATGTATAAAAAAAAAACAGCTGTATCATCCATCTATTGGTTACGATTACCACATATCATCAGGTGGGTCTATGCTTCGCCACAAGTTGTATAAAAATAGAAAACCCTTATCGAAGGAACTTAATACTATATCAATAGCAAACAGCTAAAACCTGACTTAAGTATGACATAATAGTCAAGCAGTGGAACCATCTTGTTTGTTTGTCATGGTCATTGCCTTGTGATTGTCAATGTCATAATTAACACGCTTCACAACTAGGAAAGTGATTTCGTCATGATAATTAGTAGCTAATAGAGCATGCTATTGGACCAAATAATCGACATTTAAACATCTGGGCCCTCGCCACAACAAATATTTGTAGTAGTTTCAAGAGAAGGCTGTGTTTTCTAAGCATTGCAGAGATATGAAATGAAATGAAATGAAATATATGTTTATTCATTTAAGTTAATTAAATTAACACTTATGAACGTCAAAGTTTACAAAATGTCAGCAAATTAACCTACAGCCAGTTCGCTGACGAAGTAGAGCCATGAGAAGAACTGGCAAGAAACTCAGGCCACTCTTTTTAATCGCCAGGTTATTACAATTTTTGTAAGTTACAGTTTCAAGTAGCATGCAAAGTGACGCAGGCAATACACTTAACTCTATAGATACTTAATTACTTACAGCTTTCTATGTTGTAAAGAAAATTAAAAAGTAAAATGTGTGCTTTACAGGTTGCCTCAATTTGCATATTGCTACAAAAGGTAAAGGCAACATGTGAACTGTGATAAATGTTTCTATGTAGATATTATATAAACTGTTAATTTTTGGTATAAGTATAAAGTAAGATGAACTTAATTTACCACAGGAGTTTACAATGTACCTCTATTTCACAAATCACAATGTAAAAAAATTTAACAATACTAAGTATACAATTTTAACAAAACAATACAAAATGTGTACTTAACTGTTCAAATATGGCTCGGGCATCATGTCATTTATAATTAATACAAAAAAAAAAAAAAACATTTTATAAATTATGTCAAAATGTATCAATAAATTAATGTCAAAAAATTATTTGTTAAAGCATGTCATTCATAATAATCATAAAAAATGTCATTCATACAATAATTAACAAAAATATGTCCTTTAAAGTATAATGTCATTAAAATTAAGAGTAAAATTAATTTACTCCTTCGTCAAGCGAGCATCCCATGACTTTTATCGTTCAGATACTCATTAACAGTGTAGTAACCCTTAAGTATTAAAAGTTTTTTGACAATTTGTTTAAATTTGTCTAAGGGTTTATCCATTATGTCGATAGGTAATTTATTAAATAAACGTACACCAAGTCCCGTAAACGAATTATGGACTTTATGTAAGCGATAGTGTGAGCCAACCAGTTTATGCTTACCCCTGGTGTTAATCTCATGCACATCGCAATTCCTAGTATATAGACTAATGTTACTCTTAACATAAACAACATTAGCATATATATATTGAGATGCAACTGTCAATATACCTATCTCTTTGAATCGCTCTCTCAGGGAGTCTCGTGAACCTAGGTTGTAGATAGAACGTATAGCTCGTTTTTGAATAATAAAAACGGTTTCAATGTCAGCAGCCCTACCCCACAACAATATGCCGTAAGACATAACGCTGTGAAAATAACTAAAGTAGACTAGTCTGGCGGTTGCCACATCAGTAAGTTGCCTAACTTTCCTGATAGCAAAAGCCGCTGAGCTGAGTTTACCTGCGAGACACGAAATATGGATAATACTTAGAAAACACAACTATACCCTTGCCGATCATGAAGAGGAAAAGGCATGAGGAAGGAAAAGGGGAATGAAACAGACCAAAGTAATTGGACTGCCTGTGCTCTCACTCACCGAGCGAATGCTCCAACTCCACCAACAGCACCTATAGCATTTTCAACATCTCCACCTATATTATAAAAGCAACAGAATAATGATGTTACCTGTACAATGGACTATAAGCCCCTGTAGCTGATCCCGGATTGATATAAAACTTGTTCTCATGCTCGTAAGCTTCAAACCGGTGTGTGTGGCCCGAGATCAGTATGTCTACATCAAGCTGCCTCTGTACTAACGCAAGAGATTCCTCGTCGCCCCACGGCACTACTTGGTGACCGTGGATGAGACCAATACGGAATTGACCCACTGTTATTACTTTTTGTTCGGGATATGTTGAATTCTGTAAAGATATGAAACAATTTTTAGAGTGTATGCGTATCTTAAGCCTGGTTTTTCATTCACATTGATTGTCGGCACTGACCGTCGACGTATGTCAGCGCTGAGCCATCGGCTTAACTGTTTTAATACCAGCTAAGTGCATAATCCCAAATTAATAATAAAATGATTGTCTTTTATTTTTCACAACGTAAATCTAAAAAGTAGTTTGTCAATTTTAAAATAAGGCTACATAAGTCTGCACATAGCCCTGGACTGCGAAAGAGACTACTACATGTTTAAACAATTAGAAGCCTAAAATTACTCTGCAAAGCTGTGAAGACTCCACTTGAGAATTTTCACTCTTATGTACAGAGTTTGAAAATTTGAATACACTGCGGAGCACCTAGTTTTAAGTGCAGATAAAGAAGATCTTCAACTAATTAGAGGTTTTCTAAATTAGCGCCCACGAGGTGGCAACACTAAGGCGGCAGGCCAAGGCACCTGTCAAAGCGCTTTCAATCAACCAATTAACTGTGAACGATTCTATTGATTTAAACTATGAATGAATTTTGAATTTTAAGTTTTGCAAATGAAAGACCTTTCAATTAAGTGGCGCCAACTGGTGGCGAAAATTTTAGTAAACACCCTCGACATCATTAGCATGTCACAAATAAAAAATATAAAAACATAACAATTTACATTGTCAACCAACCTCATCAAAATCACCTCTAACAACATGCACATCGCTGGCCAACGTTTTCAAATAATCGTACGACTCTTTCGTACAAAGGTTGCCAGTGCACAGTATGTGCTGTATCCTGCCTGGTAGTAATAGCTTTTTGAACTTTGGAGGTAAGCTGCTGCAGCGGTGTGGAATGTGAAGGTCACCGAGGACTAGGACGAGCTAAAAATATAAATGTCATATTTAAAAAAAAAAGAATTGTTTGAGAAAGAAATAATGCTGTTAAATTATTTGATAAACCTATGTGTTTTATATTGTTTTGCTTTCACAAATTAGTTTCAAATATTTTTTTTTATTGCTATGGCATTAGACGTATTATAAACTAACTATAAATTAATTTGATAAAAATAACTAAAACATCCTAAAGCTAACTTGATATGATTAAATGAAATGGAGAAGACAATTATAAATTTTCATTGAAACATTTTAAATTAACCTCTAGAATAGTTTTAATTACTCAGTCATAAACTCATAAATATAAAACTATAAGCTATTAGCATGCTTTTATCAGATATATCATAAATGGTACAGTAGAGGATAAAGTAACCTTGTCTGACATCATCTTTGCTTCATTGTATCAATCAAAATAATAGTTTTGTACAACACTTTCAAGTAATCATAGCAGATAGCTGTTAGACATTCACATATATCATTATATCCTCATGGTTTTCTAATGCTAATTAGCTCATTATATTATAATTAAACCAACATTTTAGCAAGCTAAGTAAAAATTTTAACTACAAATATATTATATTGCACACATAAATTTGCACCAATTTTTTTATATAAATGAAATTTTAAGCATGCTCGTATCAAAGTGATTGAACGATAAAGGTTTTTAACGTTATTAATCAATGAAAGAACTCAATAAATTGTATCGTTCAATTAATTTGCAAGTGTACAGTGGGTGTATGTGCAGTAGTCGTATTGTTTTTAAATATTTCTTACCATGATGTTCTAATATCAGATTATTAACACTTCTTCGGTTGGTATTGTTTAACTGTGCTTGAAACACAGTTTTTACTTGTTTTTAAACAGATGTTTAAATGTTATACTAAATTAAAAAAACACAGTACACGGTTGCGGTTCAATCGGTTCCATTTTCTGACATTTTGTTTTGTGACATTGACAATGACAATATTTATTTGGCAGCAAACTATTGATGTTGATGTGGGAAAAGTGTCACAGAGCATGTTGGTATATACACAAAGTTTTACATTTAATTATATTTTTATTCGCTTTAATTAATCAAAGCAACCATGATGTTTTGCGTAAAATAATAACATGAGAAGCATACTAATATTTTTTTCTATATCTCACAGAGTGCATTTGTACCGTTAGAAAAAAATACTTTACTCTATGAAAAAGTGTTGTACAAAACTGTTACTTTGTTCTAAAAGCATACTTTTAAACAGTTTTGTGTTTATAAATAACTTGACATCTAGATCAAGTTATAATTTATTAACTTAAATAAGAATTAGTTCATCAATTTAACTTCAATAATTTTATCTTAATTAAATTAATACATTAAGTATTACAATGATATGTTAATAATTAAATAATTCAGATGAAAGTATCAATATTCCTTACTAATAATGTTGCAATGTTAATTAGTAATCGTCATTTTATCTTATATAAAATACAAAAAGATTGTGCGTCAACGTCATGAGTTTGTTTTGGTAGCACACCATCACTTCACTTCTATCTATAGTCTATGGTTCAGGTGCGGATAGAAAAGAAAATTTCATGGTGTTGTGGGTGACACATATACGTAGAAAAAATTTAGTTTAAGTAACACACATTGGCACCAACTGCAGGAAAATGGAATCAATGGAATATGAGCTCGCTAGGAACCTTACTCTGTTATTCTTTGTGGAACGCCTGCTCGACAAAGGCGAGCCGCGCACGTTGCACGATCTTTCCTGCCAGTTTGGTGCCAAAGGATTCACTAAGGAGATGCGACAGATCGCTGGCGGGTCACAGTCGGGATTGAAGAAGTTCCTGGCTCAGTACCCGGCGTTGTTCAGCATAGACGGGGACTATGTTGATATCAACACGTTCCAGAAGCATCCGTGCGGACCTGGCGCGTCGTCTAACAATGACTACATCGAAGAAGCGAAGGAGTACTTCGCCAGCAAGATGATCCAGTACGGCGAGGGCACCGAAGTGCCCATCAAGAGCCTGCTCGGCCACAGAAGCCAGGCCTCTCCGCAGGTGCGTCACATCTCCGGTCAGAGGATCAAGGAGTTCAAGGAGTTCCTCATGAAGCATCCGGACTCCTTCCAGATCATCGACGACAATGTTGTTCTAGTCAGTGAGAATCACAGGAGAGGTAACGCACACACAAATTCTGAACAATTCCACAATTTACCTGTAGCTAATATTAATACAGACACTGCCCAGCAATTGTTAGATTATGTTGCACAGTGTATAGAAGCTAAGGGTCCCGTGATGGTCGACCAACTCTTTCATTTGATTGTCTCACGTTTCCCACAAGAGTACTGGTATCAGATGTTCAAGTCTCCGGCCGACTTGAGTGCATTCTTAAAAATATTTTCAGACTCTTTCCATGTTCAAGCGAATCTGGTCACACTTATTAGCAAACCAAAAATACCTGTTATGTATCTAAATGCAAAATCTAAAGCTAAGACTGATCCACCAAAGCCTGTGGTTGTGGAAGAAAAGCCTGTGTCCCCTGTTCCCCCCACAGTTGTGAGTCCTACTCCCTCTGATGGTCAAAAAAGTCCAGCAAACAGAATACTCAGTCCTACAGAATCTCCCCGAGGGCCTCAAGCAAATATTGCAAACCAGACTCTTAAGCAAAGAATTAATTCTATTGTTATAAAGAATTTGGCAGAGAATATGGTTCGAGATAGGGTTAATAATCACTTAAATGCTCGTAGCTCTGAGGAAACAAATGGTACTCCAAGCTTAAGGAATAACCTGATGGGTGAAGCGTGGCGCCAGAAGGTGCTGCAGTGCACCACAGTCATAGCCAATGTCAGAGAATGTGCCACATTGATTGAGAGTATTATGACACCTAAACGTAATGCCAAAAGCATTGTTTCATTTGATTGCGAAGGTATAAACCTTGGCCTCAAAGGAGTGTTGACTTTGTGTCAAATAGCTACTATGAATGGAGAAGTGTACATACTAGATATAATGGCATGCCCGGGCATGGTTATTGAAGGTAAAATCAAAGAGTTATTGGAAAGTGAGAATGTTATTAAAATTATACATGACTGCAGAAATGACTCTGTCAATTTGCATAATCAGTTTGAGATTGTGTTGAAGAATGTCTTTGATACACAAGCAGCCCATGCTGTGCTACAGTTACAGCAACAGGGAGTGCCTGTCTACAAAGTTAAAAATCTTAGTCTTAACGCCCTTTGTGAACTATACAATGCTCCCATGAACCCTATGAAAGAACAACTAAAAAATGTGTACAGAAGAGATCAGCGCTATTGGGCACGGAGACCATTAACAAAAGATATGATCATTTATGCGGCTTCAGATGTTCTGTCATTGGTTAATCCAGCAATATATGCTTACATGTCCAGTAACATCAAGACAGACAACCAACAGCTCTTTGAAGAACTGAGCAATGAACAAGTATTCATGCATATTCAACCTACAGAAGTGAAACTAAGAAAGCGACAAAGGAAAATTAACACAGAGGTTGGTGAGCTGAAACAAAAGTTAGCAGAAACAACTAAAAACATTGTACTAAGTAATAGAGAAATAAGGTTGTTGAGATATATTGAACTTACTGAAGATGAAAAAGAAAAATTAAAGGGATGCCACAAAATATCCAAAAAGTTGGAGAAGTTGGAAGCTATTGGACATGAAAAGGATTCAGATTCTGATGATGATGATAGAGAAAATGAGATGCTTAGCTTAGAGTCGAATCCCTCTGATCCCATATCATCTCCACACTCCACACAACCACCAAGCCTAACAGAATCCATGCAGATGATGGATGAAATTTTATCAGATGCAAACATGGATAAGGTGGAAAAGATAAACAGGCTTGAGGCAATATTGTCTGCTGTGGCTCCTCTGAGTGGAGAGCTAGAAGACAAGTTCTCACAAACAATGGAACAAACACTGCCATTGCTCAAAAATAAGGACTGGTCCAATCTAAGCCAAATTTTGAACTTAGGAGAACCAGATAGGAAGAACTGTTCTTGCAGATGCCATAACCTGACTTACGACGACGTTAAGTGCAATGATCTCAATGTAACTAAGAAGTTAGAGGTTGGCTCCCAAACTCTTAGCACGGGCGATATTGTAATCACGCGGATCCATTTCAGGGAAGAGGATAAGGTGAACGAGAGGATCCTCGATGCATCTCCTTTGAGCAAAAGGATCGGCATCAACAACATGTCTTGATGACGCTCAGGATATTATTGTACTTCCATTTTTCTGAGTGCCACAGTTTAAGTCTCAGAACTGTTTATGTATGTGATCATTTTATATATTTTTTATGTTTAAAGTTTTGGCGGTGCTCCCGCTCCGTCTATTGTATCAGTTATTACTTTATACTAGTTTCGTGGAGGTATAGTAGCGCTGTGACTGGGCGAGATAGAATAAATGAAGCATATTGTGAGGTCGTGCATTGCCAAGTGTATAAACGCCTACGCTATATGATTATTTGAGCGAAGACGAGCGTACATTCGAATAAATGCAACAATAATTTCGCATAATAGTGTAGCTACTTATTTCCTTCATCTGGAAATGACAGTATTTGCTGTTACGAGTTTTATAGTAATTTATTTTATGTTGGCTATTGCCTATTAAGTATCCCAAACTGAATTGTGATAGATTTCAAGGCCTTTTCCCTCGATCTACTCTGCATTGTAAATAAGATAACTTTTGATAAGCGTGCATAATCTTTTCATCTTTAGAAATCACGATATGATCGAGCGACTTTCCGTTATCTTTAGTCAAATGTATATACCTATTTATTTATTTATACGCTAATATCGTTTAGTAGTCTAGGTACTACTGAAACTATATCGAAAAGGGCAATAATAGGTGTATACAATAAAGTTTGTTTTTTTTTATTATTGTAAAGTATTTATAGAGAAGTTAGATTTACTAGTGCTTAGATTAATCACGTTTAAAAATATTAAAAAATGGTTTAGGGTTAGTGTCATTGAACGAGAAGTTATATTTTAGTAGGTTATGTGAGAGGTGGTGCTTGGAGAAGTTAATTCATATGGTTAATTTCACGTAGAAATTTATAGATGTCTACGCGACGGTAGAACGCGTTTTGTACGTAGTTATATGGAAATTAACGTACTTGTGATGGGTAACCGCCAAGGTTATCTTATAACATTTTGTTTTATAAAAATTGTGCCTTCGATTCATATCCGACGAATGCCTTTATATTCGATTAATATATCAATTAGTAGGTTTTTATACATATTTAGTAGTAAATCTGTAACACAAAGTTTAGAAAAGATTTGTTGTTTGTGAATAACACATTTGGTATACAAGTTTTTTACTTAAGTACTTCTACTGTAACACTAACTAGGTGCATAGTTCTCAGAATCTATTGATGTTTTCGTCGTCACTCACGTAATGAAAAATATTTCTAAACATGTTGAATTCATTCGAATAGTTTATTTTTGTGTTATGGTTAAGTAGAGATGTGTTAAAAATTAAGTGATAATTTAAAATGCTTTTTGCTTGTTATTGTAGCAAAATATGCTTGTATTCTATAACTACCCTCTTATTTTTAACCGACTTCAAAAAAAGGAGGAGGTTTTTTTTATAGCAGGTGGCTAATTATAGACATGTCGTAAAATCAGTATTTTATCGTCAAAATCAAGGCAGATATTGTTTTTGGTAAAATTAAATGTGCAATAAACAAAGTTTGTTTACACAAGCATAATATTTTCAATCAAAAATTTTACACATTTGCTTACTATGAAATTTACTATCGCCTACATTTTTAGTGTATTGTTTTTTTAAAAATGAAATGTATTTTACAAAGTATCTTTATCGTCGGCATGTTTACAGTTTAGCGTTAATCTTTGTTTACTTGAGACTTAACAAATAGGTTGCGATGCCCGACTAAAGGATTACGCGGCAAATTAGTGCAATTTATTTCGTGATAATTAGAATAGCAGCTTTATTAAAAACTAGTGATAAAGGACAGATTGCTCTCTCATTGCAATCTACGCATTGTTAGGTCTCAATAACTAAGGCAATAGTTATGTTCGGTGATACATCGCCTTTATGTATTATTCATCAGTATTGTATCCTTTTACTTTGAAAATAGCGCGCGAAGTAAAACTATGTCAATGACTGCAAATATCCATTGGCGTTTACCGTCGATATTAAACTCAATCATAAACTGTATCAATTTTGTCTCAATGAAATTAATTGAGCACTGATAGACACTCAATTAATTCTACATTACCTATTAAATGTATTTCGGCCATACTCTTTTTCGGCATTTTAAATTTACCTATACATTTTGTGCCTTATACACTTGCACAATTTACTGAAAACTGTTTTTGTATGTTTTTGTAGAATGTTATCAGTGCCACTATTTTTTTTATTACCTATATTTTAAGGAGCATTTTGTTAGTCAATATAAGCGTAACCACTTTCAGTTATTTTTAACTTTAAAATCTTTAGAAACTTATTTTACCCTACTTACCAAGAGTATAATTGCTTACGACGAGAAAGTCGGTAATATTATAATGTGGCAAATAGACGGTTAACTAATTTGCACATTGTTTATGTTTATTATGAATAAAAAGTTGTAAAATAACAATGGTTTTATTGGCATCAATCTGTAACTTCGGTTTCTTGTCTCTTGCGTCAAACGAGACCGACCCACGTATCAATTTAATACCTACCTACATCCACGCAGAGCTAATACGTAATAGGTATGCAAAATATTTATTTGCTAAAAGGTGCGCCTGTATCTTGTGATCTATAACTATAAGTACACAACGTGTAATCAAATGAAAACAGCTTTGTATTAATTAAATAATTGCTCAATCTTAGCACGTGAAAGTACTAAAATAATATTAAATTATTTAACGGCACCCACGCGAAGCGAAGTAAAAACTGTTGCGCAGTGGTAATACCATTGGCATTACGACAGGGGGGAATATCAATGGTGTTGCCTAATTAGTATTCCTTCGTATCTTCAAGTCTTCGCAGATCGTTATGCAGTGACTAGAAAGTACGACGGAAATACAAACGTATTGCGAACACGCACCTCTTAGGTACTTCTACGTATAATTTTTTTTTTAATATTAATGTCTATAATGCAGTGCAGTATAACAATAACATGCATTACAATAACCACATTCCAATCACATTAATTTATAAATGGCCTGCGATACAGACTATATATTTAGAATAATAAATAATACACGTTCCATTACAGGTACAGTCGTGTGTAAACTTACTGCAATTTTAGCTCTAAGAAATATTTCAAATCCAGTGACCGGAACGGCTTGACGTTGACAGACCTCCTAGCCATACGTCATCAATGTCAGTGTCAAAAACTGAAGTCTAGACGACGTGAACGCACAGGACAAATAATAGAGCATAGAAATACGAGAATAAAGCGTACACACTCAGAGACAAATAGAAGTTTAATAGTGCTACGTTACCTTCTGACAGTTTATCGATATCGATAGATGAAATTTGTCTATGGGCTATGGTAAATTAACAGACATGCTAATATCAAATGAGGTCTGGTTGCATAAAAGCTCTCGTAAACGAACTACAAGAAACAAACGGCCGTTTTACACCTCACCGGAATGGCATAGCCGGCAGCGGCGCCAGGAGCACTTTCAATGTGAAATAATTTTGAAGTTTATATTCATGTTTCATGCTGTAAGTTCAAACACAATGTAAACTGTATATGAATAAATTAAATAAATTGAAAATTTAAATATACATGATCGATCCACACACTGCCTCGCATCACGGATCGTAGTGCGAGCGTGCGTGTTCTTGTATTGTTTGTAAGTATCTCTCTTTGTATAGAAATCACGCGTGGTGCAACACACTGAAAACGCATTTAAGCGCTGTGTTACTGATCACACGCTTACATCTAGAGAAACACGTACTCACGCGCGTACTCACGGTTCGGGGCCAGACGGTATGGACACCGAGTTCTGCAGTAACGTGCGTGATTGATGATGCAGACCAGTACTCTCGCATCTGCACACGTGGCACCGTCGCCGCGTCGCCGTCGCCACGCTCCCGCAGCGTAGTGCGGGGCAGTGTGTGGATCACCAAAATACCAGTATCGGCCCTCTGTTCTTTTCTGACTTTCTTAGTATAGCATCAAAACAGATACCCCAAGGTAAAAATAAAACAGCTGTAAGATTCATGTCACAAACGTATGATTATATTTCCAATAATATTGAAACAAATTATTACTGCCCCTTAAAATTACAGTTTTCTTTAAGAATGTCCTGATTATTTGTGCATAAGCAGAAATATTTTTTGTTATGTTATGAATTGGTACTTTTAGAAATTTTTCCCCGTCAATTTTATCAATAAATTTCTGTAGTCATCTAGAACATTTATTTATTAAAAAGTATTTCCAATATCATTACAGATAAAAAATCCAATACGATATCATAAAAAAAACCTAAAATTTTAAACAATATAACTAATTACTAAATAAATATACCTATTTATCCAATACTATAAATTTTTGTGCAACATCTTTGAATTTTGACACGGTACATTGAAAAATATCAATTTCTATAGAAATAATATTAATAAGTCGTATGGCGCGTGACAATGGAGCAAATTTGAGTAGATTCGTCATCACCGCTGGAACGTTATACGTGTAACAATATAATATATAACATAATTCTCTCTTAATTTGCTTCATGGATCTTCCGGTCTGATCTTTCGGAAACCTGCAAAAGAACACAATGTATGAAACACTATGAAACCACAAAATCGTTAACTACAAAATATAGTAATACTAGCTGACCCGGCGAACTTTGTTCCGCCTTAATGTTAATAAATAATCATATTTTTTTTTTATTGGAAAAAATACAAAAAAAATTAAATTTCTACATCAATCATTCATAATTATTTCTTTATTTTAGTACGGAATAACAAAATTGACGTATAATGACAGCTATGTAATGACGTGTGGATGACAATTTGATATTTGTAAGAAATCAATAATACAGAAATTATTTGGAAATGATATTAATCCACTCGATTCATCGACAGGTACTTGACCATTACCGATAGTCAGCAATTGCTCCGAGAAATCTTCAGCAGATGTATCATTAAGCAATGTAACTCTCATTTTTCTTGTCAGTTGCATTTTCTTCACATAGCGCCATAGATTTGACGATTTGAGGCAAGCGTTTATTTCGTCGGCAGCCGTAGATCTTGGAATTACTGGCAGTATTTGGCGGAAATCGCCAGAAAGTAAAATCATTGCTCCTCCAAAACATCTCGAGTCATTGCGTAAATCTTTTAATGTTCGGTTAAGTGCTTCTAATGCACGTTTATGCGCCATTGTGCATTCGTCCCAGATGATGATTTTCGATACCGCTAAAACTTTGGCCATTGCTGAGTGTTTTGCAATATTACACGTTGGTTCTTCAATAGTTTGAAGATTTAACGGTAATTTGAATGCTGAATGAGCCGTACGGCATCCTTCTAACAATGTGGCTGCTATTCCAGAAGAAGCAACTGCAACCGCTATGTTAGATCTCGCCCGAACAGTTGCTAAAACTAATGACATGAGGAATGTCTTGCCAGTTCCACCAGGGGCATCTAGGAAATATAAACCACCATTTTCATCATCGATTGCCTTCATTAAAGTATCATAAACTTCCTTTTGTTGGTAATTCAACAGGGGTACATTCGTTTGAACTACTAAATCTAATTCCTGGTGATCATATTCACGTTCCCGTTCCAATTCTCGATTAAATGCGTCATTCATTTCACGATATGGTGCTGGCATTCCTAACCTGATTAATAAATTACCGCACATGAGGTAACACATATCTTCGATCAAGAGTAAAACACGATTATGTATCTCCTCATTCATCTCAATATCGTGATTTCTGGAACTGACACGAATTTGATGTAAAATATCTTCTGACATATTATCCTTGTATTTGTGCCACAGGTTACATGGGTTTGATATCATCTATTTGGTCAGGCTGAATTCTTTCCACTAACCAAATAAGAATGTGTGCGTGCGGCAGGCCTCGCTTTTGCCATTCGATTGAATACATCCAGCATCGAGTATCTCCAAAGACGCGTTGTTTAACAATAAAGTTCATCAGGGACCTAATTTTTTGCCTGAATATACGTGCTGTGATGTCGTGTCTATCACTTGATGTTTGTCCGTGAAGCAGCAATTGAGTAATTTCTATCCATTTTGGATTACAGGTAAAAGTAATAAAGAGATCAGGCCGACCGTAATGACGAACATATGTCATTGCATCTTGTGCATATTCATGCATATGACGTGGACTACCAATGTATGTCGCCGGCAGAATAGTTAATCGACCAATATTAGCTGCATTTCCTTCAGTACTAACTGCATCACGTAAATGGATGTACTCCTCAGAACGCAGTTTGGCTTGGTTCAACCTAATGAATGTTAAACGTTCCCTTTCTATTTTTACATACATAAAAAATTAAAAAAAAAGTATAAAAAAAAAAAAAAAAAAAAAGTAAAAAGTATAAAAAAAAAAAAAAAAAAATAATAAAAGAAAAATATAAAAAAAAAAAAAAATAAAAAAAAAAAAAAAGATAAAAAGTATCCTATGTCCTTCTCCTGGCTCTAAACTACCTCCCTGCCAATTTTCAGCTAAATCGGTTCAGCCGTTCTTGAGTTATAAGTGAAGTAACTAACACGACTTTCTTTTATATATATAGATTTTTGTCATCGATAAAATATGCAGCACAAGTCACAACACTATTGAACATGACTACACAAATTGGTAAAAATGTAAAATACTTAAAAAATACTGAATCGAATGGCAAACAGACGATTATAATATGATTGCAGTATAGTAAAGTATAAATCACTCAGGTATTTTGCACTTATGTATAGGTTTTTAGTATATATTATTGGTTTGTTATCTACTCACCGATGGAAGTTGACGATTTAAACTTGATTTTCTTTGCGAAAAGAATGTAATTTACAAACTACAATAACGCAGGACATTGCATATCCAATGGGCTTAATTTTTCTTAACAATAGCATTATGTAATTATTAAATAACATATATTATTTCACAAAACAGATAAACAACAATGAAAATTACGAGCGGCGATATAATCCGACAAAATTGTCTACAGGCCTTGACAAGTTGGAACATTTGACATTAGTTCGCATCGTAATTCGGCATCCAAAGGTAACCAAAGGTAACCAAATTGACGTTTCTACAGTGTACACCAGCCGTCCTTAGCAAAATTATTTGTCTCTTTCTTTTCAATGTATCCGGCTTATTTGGAAAAATAGGACAACTATACGAGGGTGATTAACACTCCTTCTATGCTTTAGTACTTGTTCTGTGCGTGAACGTGAACAAGTTCACACAGAAAAGAGACAATTGGGCAACAACCTATAAAAAAAAACTAGACAGTGTGATAGTATTTTTGTCCTTCGCCTATTGGTTTTTCTAGATGGCTAACACAAGTTAGCGAAGCAAAATTTGACAGCTTGTTGTATTTTAATAGTGGAGTCGGTGTTACAAAGTGTAATTCTTATAATTTGTGTATTGGGTCCGGATTTTATAATAATAATAATAATAATATTTTACCACATTCACACAGCGCCATTTAGCCCCAAATTAAGCAATTATATTTGCTTTTGTTATGGGTACTAAACAACTGATATACTACTTATATACATTTTTTTTTGTAAATACATACATATTACAGATAAAATTTTACCCAGATACAGAACAAAAAAATCATGCTCATCACACAAAGGTTTGTTCTGGGTGGAAATCGAACCCACGACCTCCGGCTAAGCAGTCAGGGTCACTAACCACTAGACCAACATGCCAGTCAAATTTTGGATGTATCTCATAATTAATATACAAACATATAAAGTTATTTATTAGAAAGAGGTGATAAATCATGGTTCGTTTTAGTGTTTTGGAATGCAAAAGTAAATAGACGGTAAATAAAAACTAAATATCGGAATTGTCCTTTCATACATTATTTTTACAAACTTACCACGTAAGAAATCCTACACGGAAGACTAGGCAGTATGGTCGAAAGACTATAAGCCTGCGCTTTGGGCAAATAAAAAAAAATTGTCCTTTCATTCGTAAATACTGTGGTTTTTTTATTTGATTCGTATAAATTAAAAACATTGTGTTTAGTAAAAAGTTTTAACGATTTTATAGATTTTATAAGAAAATTAACTTGTAACCTATTTGCTTTGGTGTTAAATATTTTTGGGGAAAAGATCCCACATTTTGAGTAATATTGAATAGTCATTACCTACTTATTAGTAATAATTATTATATGCTTTTATAGTTATCGGTTTGTCATCGTATCGGTTTAGCCGTTTAGGCGCTGATTAGTAACATACACACACAAACTTTCGCATTTTTAATATTAGTAGTACTAATAGTATTTTGTCTTAAATTTGAATTATGGAAAATACACATCCGTAAGGACATAATATGCTATTTTCGCCTCGTGGCAAAGCTAGCTAGTGCGTCTTTAAATACATTGTAAATAATAGCGGTATTTATACTGCAAATTTTAATACACCACTTACCAGGGTAAAATTGTTTGAGGGAGTGTAACCCTGATATTTCCAATAACCAATACCCTCAGCCAATACCTACATTATCTGCGTCCCATTCTGCGCACGCTTACCGGCAGTCTATAACCTATTCAGTCTATGTTATTAAGTAGGTTCTAATAGTAGGTGTTATTCACCTATATGTGTGACTGAAACTTTGTGTGGGTGTTCCGGAGACGACCGAGATGATTCCTAGGCCAGGCGTTGCAACGCATGCCAGATGCAAATAGGGAGGGAGTTTTGGGGACGCCCGAAACGGCTATATGCCCAAAAATATTTTTTTAATTACGTGGCATTGCATGTCATTGGCAACGCATGACGGATACATTTGTATGTTTGTTTGTTTGCTATGGATAAACACAAAATTTACGTAACCAATTTAAATAATTCTTTTACATAACATGGAAAATTAGAAAGCTACAATATCAGCGAGTAATATAGGCTATATTTTTTGTGGTGCCCACGCAGGCGAAGCCGCTGGCAACAGCTAGTGCAGCATGAAAATGAATACAATGTGCATTTTGTATAAACCACCTAATTCTATTTTTTTATTTTAGAAGTTTGTAATTCCCGATTTTGTTAATTTAAGTAACCAGCACTTATTTATAAATATTAAATAGACCTAAAAATCTTCATTAGGTTAGCATTAATAGAAAGTCATAATAGTTTTAAAATGCAAGAATAAGTAGTCTCACTGTCTCATTAAAAAACAAAAGTTGTAAGATAGATTGACAAAATGTACTAGTAAGTCTCAAGGTACGTACTTATTTATTTCAGCGAGTGTTGGAAGGGGATGTAAGGGATAAAATTCTTTCAAAAAAGAACGATTTTTAGATCGATTAGCATCGTAAGCTGATGAATTAATTCACAAAAAAATCGAGTTCTAATAGCTCGATTTTTAAAAAATCTTTTTTCCGAAGTTTGCATGTAAATAACATAAACTAAAATAAAAAAAAATATTCTTCGAATAATCTATCTCAGATCGCCATTCTTATGATGTAATTCGACTCGGGTTTAATTTAAAATCTTGGGCCATGGACGTATTATACTAAACAGGACCGATAACTATTAGAATTTGTTTAAATTTGTTCAGTTGTTAAAAGTATGTATTACTGTACTGTGTGTATTGTATATGTATACAGAGGCAAATTCGGGACGAGAAGGTTATCGACAACCGAGGCCGTGTATCTCTTTGTTTCATCTTGCCAGTGTCAAAAAATTTTAAAAATAAAAATTGAAACTCAAACAACTTAGTAAAATTCAGAGCCAGTGTGTTAAAATTTATTTTCTCTATGAACACTTAAAATGCAGTAAGCATTAATAATTTAAATGTATCCGATTTTTCTACATTTTCTATTGGTAAATTTTAAAGTGCCATGGCAGAGGTAAGCCAAAAATAATAATATTTTACATCAAAAAACTATGTTGACAATAAATTCTAGTATTGTGTGGGTGGTTGAGTGTCAATGTATTTTCTCTTATTCTCATTTATAAGCTTTTTATTAATACGTACGTTTGTACGGTAGTAGATCCACGCTGATTTCAGCATGAATGGGCCGGACCGTCCGGGGAAGTACTACCCTCTCATAGAAGATCGACTTAAGAGTAGTAGTATCCGTACTACTGCGTTTCGTTCGGTGAGTGAGAGCGCCGGAGGCCCAATTTCCTCCCTTTCCTCTTTCCTCACGTCCCTCATTTCCTTCCCCTAACCCCATTCCCAGCCGCCATAGTGGAGGCCACCATACCAGCAGTTTAAAACGATAGCTTTTGGTATAGTGGCCGCCACTTCTGGATTCCACTGACTGCTTACCATCAGGCGGGGTGGAGTCACTTTGGTAGGCTATACTATAAAAAAAAAAAAAAAAATACTGTAGTTTCTTTTCTTTTGTTTTTAGTGACCCATTAATTTGTACTAGTTCAGTTTTTGCGTGGAAGAGTAACAAACATGCCATTATCACTAAAATTACTCAGCGCTATCTGGTTGTGATATGGGTGCAGATGCAAAATTCATACATAATACAGTGACATAGAAACACTCGCACTAATGCAAATTAATAAAATATTTTAAATTTGTCGGAGAATCGAGTCGTTACCGAACGCAAGCGTGACGTCACTACGAGTCTTGCTTGGACGCGACCGTTGGAGCGGGCGGGCATTCTATAATCGGAGCTCGTACCGAGCGGACGTGTCTGTTCGAGTAATATAAGCTGCGACTATAATATTGTGATTTCTTTATAATAAACGTCAGTTAAATAAAGTCAGTGTTAAGTGTTGTGATTATTCGAGGCTACCCACTATGTCTGGATCCGAGGAGAATACGTGCCCACAGAGTCCGATATTACAACAATCTACGACACCAGAAGCGGGATCACCTCGAGCACAACCAAGAATTGAAAATCTGCAACGGCCACATGTTAGCGAAGATCTGTTACGAAAAATGTTCGAACTTCAGAATAGTAACATGCTGAGCCTGATTGAAACCATTAGACAACCAGCAAGTACAAGTAACATCAAGCTACCTGAATTCAACCCTGACAAGCCTGATGCGGACGCACGTGCTTGGTGCAACACGGTTAACCTCTGTTTTGAAGAAAAACCGTTACAAGGTGGGCCGCTAATAATAGCCATAAGCAGGGCGTTAAAGGGGAGTGCTTCACAATGGTTATCGCAAGTGTCTTTCCCCGGAATGCAGTGGCCGCAGTTTAGAGAATTGTTTACTGCCAGGTACGATTGTGTTGAAACACCCGCCGCTACCCTCATTAATTTACAAAGCAGTAAACCAAAAGAAAACGAGTGCTTGTCTGTGTATGCTGCAAGGTTGATGACGTCTCTAACCTCAAAATGGCAAAACATGAGTGTAGAGGAGATTGCTGTGTCTACTGTGTTGGCGCATTTGACACAATTTGATAAGCGCCTTCAACGTTTGGCCTTTACCACCGAGATTGAGACAAGAGACAAGTTACAGCGAGAACTAAAGGCAACTACTTTTATGAAAAGAAAATGACCACCAGCTGCTGCCGAAGAGAATCGCACGGAATCAAAACGGATCAGAACAGGACAGATTTCAAGATGTTTCCACTGTGGCAAACTGGGGCACCGTGCACATGAGTGTCGTTCGAAAGCAAGAACATCGATGGCGACAACGTCATCTTCCGCCACGAGTAGCCAGCAATCACGAGTCATCTGCTTCCGCTGTGGCGGGATCGGCCACTTCGCTGCAAAGTGCACCCGTGGACTGGGTGCAAAAGGTGGCAGCGGAGGAGGCACACCGCGGAATGCGAGCGCAACAGGATCATCAGCCACGCATGGGCGTGATCGCCAAGTCAACATGTGCAGTGTCAGCAGTCCACGTGGTCAACTTATAAACAATTGTAAGTCTTATTCATTTTGTTTTGATTCTGGTGCTGAATGTTCCCTTATCAAAGAAGGTATCGCAAATAAATTTTCTGGCAAGCGAGTTAACAATGTTGTGAGATTAACGGGGATAGGTTCACATAGCGTGTACAGCACACTGCAAATCTTGTCTCAGGCAACGATAGGCGACTTTAACCTAGAAATTTTATTCCATGTGGTGCCTGATAGCTATATTAATGATGATATTTTAGTCGGTAGAGATATTTTGTCACAGGGTTTTAGTGTTAGCTTGTCGTCGGATAGTGTGATTTTGACATATCGTAAGAATGTTTTGACGTGTGAAAAATCTGCTAAGAGTGCAATGTTAGATTTTAGCCGCATTGATACTGATATACCATCAGAGTTCAGACACCAATTAATAGCTGTCTTAAATGAGTTTTCGACTTCTTTTTCCCGGGGTATAGCAACGTCTCGCGTCAATACAGGTAAACTTGAAATTCGCTTGGTTGTACCTACTAAGACAGTTCAGCGTCGCCCGTATCGTCTCGGTGCGGATGAACGACAGCTCGTACGCGATAAAATCAAGGAGTTATTAGAGGCAGGTGTAATTAGGCCTAGTTGTTCTCCCTTTTCCAGTCCAGTACTGTTGGTAAAGAAAAAGAATGGTTCGGACCGAATGTGCGTGGACTACAGAGAATTGAACGAGAATACCGTAGCTGATAGATATCCGCTTCCATTGATCGAGGACCAAATTTCCAGGTTAGGTGGGGCAAAATGGTATAAATGCTTAGATGCCACAAGTGGCTATCATCAAATTCCTGTTGAACCTTCGTCGATAGAGAAGACGGCGTTTGTTACACCCGATGGCCAATGGGAATATTTGACGATGCCGTTTGGGTTGAAAAACGCTACGTCGGTTTATCAGCGAGCGGTCATGCAGGCGTTGGGAGAGTTAGGTCATACCTTCGTTGTGGCATATGTCGATGATCTGCTGATACTAGCATCAGATGTAGAGCAAGCCATAGAGCGCCTTCGTCTTGTTCTAGATATTTTGACCAGGGCAGGATTTTCGTTGAACCTAGACAAGTGTGCGTTTTTAAAGAGTCGAGTTGAGTATTTGGGTTTTGTTATTGAAGATGGTAGAGTTATGCCAAATCCTAAAAAGGTAGAAGCCTTAACTCGGCTGCCGCCCCCAAGCACTGTCACACAGCTGAGACAATTCATAGGCTTAGCCTCCTACTTTCGCCAGTTTATTCCCCAGTTTTCAAAAATCATGACTCCATTGTTTAAGATTTCAAGTAGCAAAGGCACTTCAATCAAATGGCAATCCGCTCATGAGTTAATCAGACAGCAAATTATAACTCGTTTGACTTCACAACCTGTGTTAATGATTTTTGATCCGAGCCTGGCAATAGAAATCCACACCGATGCAAGCGCGGATGGATATGTATGGAGCTGTATTCATTCAGAAAGTTGATGGTAAACAACACCCGGTTGCTTACTATAGTCGTCGTACTTCTTCTCCCGAGTCTAGGTATCATTCCTATGAACTCGAGACGTTGGCAGTGGTTAATGCAGTCAAGCATTTCAGACATTATCTCCATGGTCGTAAGTTCACTGTAGTTACTGATTGTAACTCCGTCAAGGCTACGAAAAATAAGATCGAACTCTCTCCGCGAGTTCACAGGTGGTGGGCTTATCTCCAATCATTCGACTTTGACATCGTTTATAGAGAAGGATCTAGAATGAAACATGTCGATTGTCTTTCACGTAATCCTTGGTCTCCTACCCCCAAGGATGCAATGCAACGTGTAGAACAAAAACTTGTCAATATAGCTGAGCTTTCTAATGACTGGCTTCGAGTAGAACAGGAGAGAGATCCCGAAATTCAAAGGATACTGTCGGACCTTCAGAACGAAGTTTTGCCTGAGGATGTTAGAAAGACGTATGAGGTTAGGTCAGGGATTCTTTATCGTAAGGTGCAAAGAAATGGAAGAAATCGATGTCTGCCTATAGTTCCCCGTGCATTTAGGTGGTCGGTAATAAACAATGTTCACGAATCAATAATGCATCTAGGTTGGGAGAAGACGCTCGAAAAGACTTACGAGCATTATTGGTTCGAAAGCATGTCCAAGTTTGTACGTAAGTTCATCGAGAATTGCATTACCTGCAAAATCTCAAAGCCGAGTTCAGGGAGAATTCAAGCGGAGCTTCACCCAATTCACAAAGTGAGTGTCCCATGGCACACCGTGCACATAGATGCAACTGGAAAGCTTAGTGGTAAAAATGATGTCAAGGAGTACGTTTTTGTTTTGATAGATGCCTTTACCAAATTCGTCTTACTTTTTCACTCTCTAAACATCGACAGCAAGAGCAGCATTAGAGCTTTGGAATCTAGTGTGGCTTTGTTTGGTGCTCCTACTCGCGTGATAGCTGATCAAGGCAGGTGTTTTGCCAGTAGAGAGTTTTCGAATTATTGTGAGAGTCGAAACGTTCAGTTGCACCTTATTGCCACAGGGGGTAGTCGAGCTAATGGGCAAGTGGAGAGGGTCATGAGTACCTTAAAGAGTATGCTAACAGCAGTCGAGTCAAGCAAAGACCGTTCATGGCAAGATGCATTAGGAGAAGTTCAGTTGGCAATGAACTCTACCGTGAACCGTGTCACTAAATCTAGCCCGTTAGAATTAATGATTGGTAAAATAGCGAGACCTTTGGCGTTGATGACTATAGATGATGACATGGTTAATGAAGTTGACCTTAATGCGATAAGGGAACATGCAGCTCTGAGTATTTGTCAAAATGCTATTTATGATAAGACTAGGTTTGATAAAAATAAAGCTAAGGTACGCCTATTTCGTGTGGGTGACTATGTTCTCATAGAAAACGAGGAGAGGAACCAAACCAAGTTGGATCCCAAGTTCAAGGGTCCATTTAAAATAATAGAGGTTTTAGATAACGACAGGTATCTCCTAAAATCTTTGAATTCTAAGAGAACATACAAGTATCCGCACGATAGAGTACGAAGAATACCAGACCATGAGGTTCCGGTAGAATATGATGTGATACCAAGTACAGATGAAGAAAATGGTGATCACGACAGTGTTTAACCATTCTAGAGCGTTGTGTTGTTGTGAATATTAGAGATGATCCGTTTGAGTTATCCTCGTTTACGTTGGAGCGTTAGCGAGATGAGCCGTAGGTGCGGCGGCATGTTACTTTATCCTCGTATACGTTGGTGCGTTAACGGGATGAGTCGTTGGTGCGACGGCATGCTTGAGCGATTATCCTTATTTTCGTTGGTGCGAAAATGAGATGAGCCGTTGCTGCGGCGTTAATGATATTGATGTGTGTTCACTATCCTGTAATCTTGTGATGGAACTTAATGATAATGGATGATTAGTTTTAAGAGTTGTAAGGATGAGTGGCATTCTTGGTGCGTTCTGAATATAGTTGATGCATAATTTGAGTTTCAATACACATCTAAAGTAGTGTATACGGTAGGAATATAGTCAGAATAGCCGAACAAAGTGCTGGCTTGATATTGTCTTTACAGGTTGCACACACGAGGACGTGTAAGTCATCAGAGATGGCCGTGTCGGAGAATCGAGTCGTTACCGAACGCAAGCGTGACGTCACTACGAGTCTTGCTTGGACGCGACCGTAGCAACGCGACGTAGCTCGTACCGAGCGGACGTGTCTGTTCGAGTAATATAAGCTGCGACTATAATATTGTGATTTCTTTATAATAAACGTCAGTTAAATAAAGTCAGTGTTAAGTGTTGTGATTATTCGAGGCTACCCACTATGTCTGGATCCGAGGAGAATACGTGCCCACAGAGTCCGATATTACAACAATCTACGACAAATTTATCTCACTTAATAAAAATATGTCAGCTTAAAATATTTAAAATTTATCTCACTTAATAAAAATATGTCACCCCATTAGAAAGTGACACACAGCCTCTGTCCCTCTCGGTTCGTTTATTTAGCTGTGTGTACTCAGTCCTGTTTAGTTTAATTATATTACGTCCATGTGTTGTGCACTTACTTGATTCACTCGATTACGATTTTCACGATGACAATCGAATTATACTTGCATAGATTAAGGAGGAGAACAAGTTGTACTTGAGTTTTATGCATTTTTCAACTCTCAGCCAGTGTGACCATATGTGGCAGGATCCTGCATTTTCTGCAGGTTTAGCCCTTTATTTTACTCTCTGGCATATATGTTGGACGTTTTAGAAATCTGGCACTATTTGGCAGTTTAAAGAATTTAAGCTGGCAGACTTGGCAGCACAGCTTATAAAAGGAGTTTGGTGCAGTATCGACAAAAGAAAAGAAACAGATTGAAGATGTTTCATGGTGTAAAGCACACACTAAGTTTGTGCTTAGGTTGTCTAATATAAAAAAACATGCGACTACTACCTACTAAGCATAAGAAGAACATAATCGGATACAGTAGGCAGTGCCGTAAATAGGGCGGTGCCACCGGTGCCCAGGCACAGGGCGTAGACTCTGGGGGGCGCAAGAATGGCCAGACCAGGCAGGACTATTATGTTTTCGGTTTGCTCCTGATAAGTGCCCGCTGCGCCCTAGTGCTCGATTCCAACACATGCGTACCTACATGCCAGTATCATCAAAAACGTCTATTAAATTAGACAAAACATCGCGATCATTTTTTTGGCAGCGCACGAGCGTATTTGTGTTTAGTGTTTATCGGAGTTAAGCCGCCGGCCGGCTACACGGTCGGAGACTATGCGGCGGGCGGGTACGGGCGGGCGCTATAAAGATTTTTTTAACAATGCCAGTGACTGTATCTTCCTGCGAAAGATCATTTAGTAAGCTAAAATTAATGAAAACTTACTTGCGCTCGACGATTGGCCAAGAAAGGTTAGGGCTTAGCGATTTTGTCGATTGAACGCGACATAGGAAGGTGTCTGTCGTATGAAAAGGTTATCAATGATTTCGCAATGAAGAAAGCGCGAAAAGTAAATCTTTAAAAAAGTTTATGGCTTGCTTTAATAAATATTTACTATCTGAACTCATTTATTTGTGTATTGTGTAGTTGTGAATAATCTTGCAAATATTTTCGAATAAACGTTTCTTCACCAATTCATACTTAAACGCAATTTATATTATGCTACCTTCCTTATTCAAAACTCTACCATACCAAGTACTTAAAATTAAATTAATTTACAGTTTACTGAAACTAATAATATAATAATAATAATAATAATATTCTACCACATTCACACAGCGCCATCTAGCCCCAAATTAAGCAATTATATTTGCTTGTGTTATGGGTACTAAACAACTGATATACTACTTATATACATTTTTTTTTTGTAAATACATACATATTATAGATAAATTACACCCAGACACAGAACAAACAATCATGCTCATCACACAAAGGTTTGTCCTGGGTGGGAATCGAACCCACGACCTCCGGCTTAGCAGTCAGGGTCACTAACCACTAGACCAACAGGCCAGTCTAAACTAAACTTTGCAGGGTGTTATTTTATTATAGAAGTATGAAAACCATAGTGGCCCAAAAATTAAATCTAAAGCATCAGGGTGGGCAACGCATTTGCACTAGTGAACTTGCGATTAAGTTTTAGTGAGTGAGACTCAGTGGGTGGTATAATAGGCGAAGGGTCCACTTAACATCAGATGGCTCGTCTGCTTGTTTACCTACATCAGTTCTTTAAAAAAAAAGATTTTTCTTCCAAAATATTAGATAATTGGTCCACCACCAAGTTCCTTGTGCTTTATTTTATCACCCTGAATGAAATAAAGTAGGCCTATACATAGCATTGCTCTAGGGTACCTATAATATCTAAAAAAACAAGGGCGCAATTATAGAAGCTCGCACAGGGCGCAAAAAAGGCTATTTACGACACTGACAGTAGGCAGTCATCGGTGACTATACTTTTTTTAACATTTTAACGGAAAAATTGTAGGTAGTATTAGTAAGTAGTTATTAATTTTTTTTTATAATTTTAAATGCAAAAATTATTTAAATCGTCTTTACTAGAAAATTACTAGAAAGGCTAAAAGAGTTTTTAAAATTATATCGGCATTATTTCGGCATTTTATGAGAAGTTGGGCAGGATTTGTCAGTTTTTATGCCTAGGCTGGGCAAGATCTCTAATTTAAAGTTGGTCACACTGCTCTCAGCGCTACAGATGTCAAATTTGAATTCTCAAACCAAAACAAGCGGTTAAGTATTTTGAACTTTTCTAGTTTCTCTGAAATACCAAAAAGTGTGTAGAATAATGGAAGATTTCGATGTATTCACCAACGAAATTAATTTCACCAAGCCACTATTCAAGAACATATTGAATAAATATGTTAACGACGTTCCTTCGACTCCAAATGGATCGAATTATCAAAGTAAGTTTAAGTTTATGTTACGTCTTTAGTTTTAGCTGCTCTGAATGGTACATAAGTTAAATTTATATGTGAATATTGTATTTTATCACCATCATATCAGCTGCTGGCTTTCTCCAATTTTTGCCACCGTGGTCGGTCGTGTTTAAACTGTTCATGTGACTACTTTTCAAACTAAGTAAAATTAAATGAAGACTTTTGATGCTTCGATCAAATCAAAACTGTTTGCGTTACAAAGTTAGAACAGTTTGCAACTACAAGAAAGAAACTTTCGCCGCAAGTGTTATTTGTCTCCTTTCTCCATGGAATCCATTGTTCATAAAAAAATTTTTATTTTTTTCTGTTACTAGGTGGACAAAAGCTAATGGCAGAAGAATGCCTAGCTGACAATGATGATATAGGCTGTGCATTCCACATTAGTGAGTGTGCCTCAGCCTCTTTGAGGACTATGGCTGTGTATAGAGAGGAACAACTGAAAGCTGCCGGTAAGAGAAGCTGATATTTGTGCAATAAGTTTTCTTTACACATATTTTCCACAGTTAGCAGTGGCTTGCTTGCCTTGGTATTGTTTTTCCATTACTTAACACAGCCATGTCCATAGGCTATCATAACCACTTAGCATTAGGTAGGCTGTATGCTTGATTTCTTATAAATATACTAGCTTTCTACAGCACAGTTTCATCAGCACTAAGTTACAATGTTGGTTATTATTCTGCTCTTGTCGTTCATAGCGTGATGTTTTAGCCTATAACCTCCCTCAAGAACTGAGCTATCAAACACAAAAAGAATGATTTAAATCCGACTGGTAGATGCAGAGATTAGCGTGTTCAAACAAACAAATTCTGCCGCTTTATATAATAGTATAGAATGTTAAATTGTGTAATGGATTTAATACACAGTTATCATTATAATCACACCAGTTTATTATTAAGCTACTGCAGGGAAAGGCCTCTTAGAGAAGGCAATACACAGTATGAAATGAAATATATTTATTTATTTTAAATTTGGATTACAGTATTAACTTATTTAACTTATTGGGCTTATTTTTTTTTCAGGCAATAAATTACATAAAATAACAAGTTATATAAAACCAATCAAAGATTTGGTTGATTCCAATTCAATGTAAGTGTCATTTCGCTCAATTTTTAAACATAAATACTCCGAAAAGCTAGTCTTATACAAGTAATTATTTGTCACTGGTGTAAATATATACAATTCTATACACAATCTACTGTTTTGACAGGTCCTATGTATACTAGTGCAAGTGCAAAAACACAACTTTACAGGAATGCGATCCTTTAAAACACATTTCTGTAAAGTTGTTTTTGCACTTGCGGTATATGTAGGACCCGTCGATTTTATTACTCTACCATTACAGGGAAGCTACAGATAATCTAATAGCAAATTAAATTATTTCAGACCTAAGAAAGACAATAAATTATTAGACATTTTATCAAAGGATATGGACAATGTAACAAAAACACTAGAAACATACGCCATAGACGATGAACTGCCATTCTACAAGAGATATCTAAGGTTTACCAAAGATAATAATGTTCATAACTTTCAGAGGATTCTGAAAGAATTACCTAAAGGTAAGAAAAAAATTAAAATTAAGCTTATGAATTTTGCCTGAGAGCAGTGGGAGTCCAAGCAACTGCTGCGTGCAATGTTGTAGGTTTGGATTCGAACCCAAAACATCACGGACACCTTTTTTTTTTTTTATTTTTTTTTATTGTAGCCTACCAAA
Source organism: Parascotia fuliginaria (assembly GCA_963082885.1). Taxonomy (NCBI): domain Eukaryota; kingdom Metazoa; phylum Arthropoda; class Insecta; order Lepidoptera; family Erebidae; genus Parascotia; species Parascotia fuliginaria. The sequence goes on from OY720191.1 coordinate 2,198,799, forward strand.
GTGACTCCACCCCGCCTGATGGTAACCAGTCAGTGGCATCCAGAAGTGGCGGCCACTATACTAAAAGCCATCGTCTTAAACTTCTGGTATGGTGGTCTCCACTATGGCGGCTACTACTACTCTTAAGTCGATCTTCTATGAGAGGGTAGTACTTCCCCGGACGATCCGGCCCATTCATGCTGAAATCAGCGTGGATCTACTACTTTACCTCACACGGGAGCAGAACTTTCTACATACATAAACAACTTCATGTCCGTCTCCCATTAATGGGGTAAGCAGACACTATAAAATGCGGTTTGCTGCGATCCAAACATACCTCTTTACTTTGCCTCTCAAAAATTCATTAATCTTTCCATAAACACTTTCATACACTTTCTGTGATCCATAAATATTTATAGCGAGTCTATGTTTACTTTTGTTGTGTGTTAGTTAATTTGTTTTGTTTTGCTATGAGCAGCAGAAGAGACGTGTCTAAAATGTTTTATTTTTTCATTAAATTGTAATAGTAGGCAAACTTATCTACTTAAGTCATAGTCAAGTGCTGACCTCTTATGACACCTCTGTAGTTCGGTGGTAAGGTGTACAAACTGCTACGCAGAGGTAGCGGGTTTGATTATCACTTAGTGCAAAGAACGTATATCCGTATTCTAGAATCCATAATACAAAGCTATAATAATATAATGCTTACTTTTTGATATAGATGGCGTTGTGTGTAGTTGTTGTGATATTCTAATTATTTTGCTACCATAGTCATAGGCAATGTGTAATTATTTTTTTATCTTGTGTCTTCCAGAATGGACTGTAGTACAATTAGCTGTACCGTACAATCCTAATGAGAACCTGATGTCCTTAAAAGAGTACAGAACAGATGTGGACTCGGTATACTTGAGCGTGTTTACCAATGATTATTTAGAACACTGTGGTTTGGATCCTATTACTGTGCATGTACCTGGTAATGTTGCTAAAGGTATGTATTAATAAATATAACAACCAGTTTCAATTATATATTAATATTATTATTTATTTTTTTATTTTTGGCAGTTTAACACTCCTGAATACAACTGACTGCTTACCATCAGGAAATATAAAAAAATTAACTTTATTAAAATATTCTGGTATTTTTACTTTTGTCACGCCGTTTTCTCCTAAAGGGTAAGCAGAGGGATAAAATGGAAATGTCCACAACTATGTTAAGTTCCGTGTAATAAGAGATGAGCTTGTTGCCATTTGCAGTAATATCACACCAGCGAGGTGTTAAATTTTGGAAATGGTTTATTAGTGCCGTCTTTCAGTCAAAATGTTGATAATGATCCCTTTACATGAGCCAGGCATCGAACCCCAGATCTCTGCGTTTCAATACATGGCAATATGTAATTTTTGTGCATTTTTTTTTTATTTCAGAAGGTGAAAAACCTCTGTTTACTGAATTGTACTCATTATTAGACGAGAATTATAAAACTATTGACAACGCACAGTTCTTAAATAATAAACGACTAGTACAAAACTATTGGAATAGACGTGAAGATATTGACTTACGAATGAAGGTAAGATTACTTTCAAATAAATTGTACAATGAGGATGTTTAGAAAAATTTTCGCCACCAGTTGGCGCCACTTCAAGTTTCACATTGGGCCAATCAGGGGTTCTCTTTCAAAAAGTGCTTGACAGCTAGACCTGACGCAACGGTGCTGCCACCTCGTGGGCGTCATTTTAAAAAACCTCAGCAATTTTCTTTTGTCCTTATGCGCCTGAATTGTCCATTTTGAAAATTAAACATTTAAATTTCCGAAATGAACTTTAAAAAATATTTGTTTTGATAGCGTTGCCAAAATGGAAGCCCTTTTACCAAAGTGGCGCCAACTAGTATCAGTAGTGCCGGCTTGCGGAAGCACAATTATTATATTTCTTATTATTTTTCTTAATTTATACCTTTAGCTCCTTACATGGTCGGCAACGGCTTAGTTGTGTTTTCTAAGAATATTTCAGCAATGCTTACAAAACACAGTTTGTTCTAAACCCTAACTAACAAACATACAGTAATCTTATTAATATTATCAATGCGAAAGTTTCTGTGTATGTATGTGTGTTTGTTACCATTCAGCGCCTAAATTTATATTTTTAGTCGTGTTCTTTTTTTCGTTCTTTATTTAGGATTTTATTTTGTATTAATATTATTATCTTTTTGTCTGCTAAAGTCTGGTTCGATGGTAAATGTTGTGTATACCTATAATTGGCATATATATAAGACCTTATTTTTTATCTATATTTTCTATTAAATGTAATATATGTATGCTGTTGGTGTACCTAATAAATAAATAAAATAAAAAAACGGCTGAGCCGATTTTGATGCAAATTGGCATGTACATAGATTCGTTGCCGGAGACGGACAATATTTTTTATTCTGAAAATCGGTCTGGTTTCCACAAACAAAACACATTTTAGGCGCGGACATAGGCGTGGGGCCACGCTAGTACGAGTTTGTTCATAAATAACATATGTCACACAAAGTCATCGAATTTTTTCTTATTTATTACTTCCAGAGTGTAATCAATGTAATGGATAAAGAATGGCTGGGTGGTTGGAGCTGTTTACTTACAGGCAAGTTGGTAGACTCCACTCTGAGGGATCGGGTCATCAAACTAGTAGACACCACGATAACAGATTGGGGGTAAGTATAGTAGGTAGGTTTATAAAGAACAAGCAATATATATTATTAAAAAACAAAAAAGCCCGCTAGCCTAAAACAAAGTAAAAAGAAAGAAACCTATTCTGTTTTCTCATGCTAAAGCTACATTGAAATTTTATATGTCTCTCCCACAATCAATAGAAATCTAATGACAGCTCATAATTTAAAATCCATCAAGCCATTTAGGGTGTAGAGCATGCCAAAGAAATAGACATAGACATAGTACATACATTCATACATTCATACATACATACATACATACATACATACATTCGAATAATATTACCCTCCTTGACTTCGGCAGTCGGGCAAAAATGGTAAAGATTTATGAACATAGCTGAGAGCATATACTGCAGCAATCCTTGATCGAAGGTTTCATATACGTCTATTTATAAACTTAAGGACACATATTTTTTTTATGAGAATATAAGCTCTGCAGCAATTCGTGATAGTTAGTTTAACTTATAGACACACTTTTTTTTTATTGTGTATGATGGCAGACGAGCCAACATCCTATTTGATGGTAAGTGGTAACTGCCGCTCATGGACTTCTTTGATTATGGGGAGGAAAAAGGAAAGGAAGGAAATGGGAACGAAACGTAATAGTATGGATACTATTGCTCTTAAATCGATTTTCTATGAGAGGGTAGCCAAAACTCCCGGTTTATATTTTCAGAAAATTTTGTTCATATGTACAGCAAAAATAAAAGAAACATAATGACCAGCAATAAACTGTTTAATTTTATTTAATAAAGTTACTAATATTACATTTATCTATTACAGTTTCATACGCCTAACAAAGAAACAAAAGATCTTACTATACAATCTCATAGAAAGCAGTCCAGTGTTGCAATCACAACAAATAAGGTCCTGCATTAGAAAAATATTGTCGGAACATGGCAACACTAATGACGTCAGACAAGTTTTTAAATCAGAATGTGGCAACTGTAGTGAAGATTTTCGATTTTTGAACGAATTATGTTTGAAATGTTTGTCGAAATGTTTTGAAAAGATACATCATTTTAATTTAGTTGATGGGATAAGGGCGTTTTCGCAAACTGCCAGCCAAATTAAAGAAAATGATGAATGGGTTGCTTTAAAAAAGGCGAAAAGACATCCAGTTATATTAATTGTGGACGACGTAAGTTTTGAATATTATATTTTATTAGCTTACCGCAGCGTGGTTTGACACGCGCCGGTGACAGCTCTGCCGTCGCCAGTAGCGTGATGTTACATAGCCTTCCTTGAGAACTGGGATATTATAAGCAAAAGAATTATTCAAATCTGACTGTTAGTTCCATAGATTAGCGCGTTCAAACAAACAAATATACTCTGACTCTATAATACTATAGATTAGTTATTTTAGTACTGTTGAGCGGATGATAATGTTTAAACCATCACATACAAAAGTGATAGAAAACTAACACAAGACGGAAAGTGTACTCACTGCAATTAAACCATTGTTTAGGATTTTTTATATAACAAACTAGCTGAGCGACGAGGCTTCGCCCGCGCGTAAAACGAGTTGACCGTTTTCAGGATAAAAAGTAGCCTATGTCCGTTTCCGGCACCGAATCTATCTACATTCCAATTTTCATCGAAATCGGTTCAGCCGTTTAGGTGGTAACCAACACACACAAACTTTCGCATTTGTAATTTGTATAAATTTTTTACAACTACCTAATAAATATGAAAAATTAAATATATCTTGTAACTTAAATTGAAGTATGTATAGGTGACCGGTTCTGTAGCCGGTGTGTAGCTTAATCACTTGGGTATTAATTAATTCAGCTGATATTAATATTCGTCGTAAGGAAAATAATTATTTGTTTTGCAGAAACCTCCTCCTTTTTTGAAGTCGGTTAATAATGACACCCTTAAATATTTTTATTTTGGTCACATAAATATTTGATTATTCAAATATATATGATATTTTAAGTTTCAATCTTTGTTTAAGATGTTAGACACATTTCCATGGGAGACACTGCCAGCATTAAATCACCATCCTGTGTCTAGAGCGGAGAACATACACTTTTTGTACTATTTGTACAAAATACACGAGAAAGATATTTTAGAGGGCTACTTTACTACCAAGTGTGAAGTTGGCAGATATGTTATAAATCCAGGTGAGGAAATAAAGGAAATTACCTCAGGTCGCCTGCTGTGTGCTCTGACCTTCAGATATTGAAGTCACCATCGTCATCTCGGTAACAAAGCATCCACTACTGAAAATACTTTCACTTCAACTAACTAATCCACTAAAAACGCTAATATTTGATTGTCTACGGATCTCGTCATTTCTGATTCTATCATGAGAGACTTTAAAGATATTTTTTTTCATAGTTGGTGCGATTAAACTTATAGAACTACTAGCGACCTTCCCTGGTTTCCCTTGCAAATTTGTGTATAGACGATAGTACGATGTATGGCGTAAGCGGACACCTCACGAGGTGAACCGATATGACAGAAATACTTTGATTTGAAAACTGTAAGGTGATTTAAATGTTGGGGGATAAACAGATAGAAGTAATCAGTGACTTTGCTTCACATTATTTTTCTAATATTTTTCAGAGAAGAATCTCGATCGCATGGAGAAACGTATGACGTCATTTGTGCAGTACTGGTGTAGTACATGGAGTGGACATATAGGGGAGCCGCCGTCCCCCACTGATTTTATCAAATATATAAGCGAGGCTGATGTGTTTTTGTAAGTTTATTTCAACGTTTTTTAGTGATAAACGCGAACGCGAAGTGATCCGATGCAGTGACACGCGAATTAATTGCGATGCGGTGCGATGCGGCTATTGTATTTTGCGTGTCCGTTAGTCGGGAACGACGGCGTCAGTTCAGTGACTGAAAATGTCAAGCCTACTGATCGCGTACACATCGAATCGCGTCGCGCCGCAACGCACTGTACGTGTATTTAGTGATGTAGGCCATCTCAAAACGTATTCACCGTTTGTTGTTTACGCGTTGCTTTGCGTTCGCATTCAGATCCATAGATAATACATACTATTTAAAGGGTATAGATGACTACTCTCGTCCAATACTGGAGGACAAAAAAACTTTGTTTTCCAAGCTTTCTCAGAGATGGCGTTAGTTATTAGTATTGTTTAAATCTGAGCTTCGCTAGATGGCGTACCGTAACTATAGCCACAAAAATTTTAGCTACTTATTTAGGTACATATTTCCATTGATAAATATTTAATAGAAAGATAAATGCGTTATATTATTAAATTTTTTTTTTTAATTTCTCTAAATAATACGACGTCGCCTGTACTTTTACAGCATTGGAGTCTGCACATTTTTTTCTGCATTTGTCTCTTTGCCCTTTAAGAGGCTGAAACAAAATACATTGCCCATTAGTAAAATAATTTAAATTATCTACTTTTTTTTTTTTTTTTTTTATTTATTTATCATAAAAAAAAAAAAAAAGTAGATAATTTAAATTAAACTTTATAATACATGTTTATCATAGAGGTCAATATGATTATCATCAATTGAACTCAATTGAACATACCCAGGCTCCAAAATTGCTTCTGAGTTTTGGATAATGAAGAAACAAATTAAGTTTATTTATAAAATTAAAGGATAAGGCTTGTCTGCATAATTTAGTAAAAAATAAATAGAGACTTAGTGCTTCACAATGTTATTTGATCAGGTAATTAATAATAAAGTGCCACCCTTTCACAGTGGAATCTAAAGGGTCTCGAACCAAACGGTTCAGCACTTCATACTTTTGTCGCTCAATTAAAGCCTGGAACTCTTTGCCAGCGCATGTGTTCCCATCTAATTCTGATCCTGGGTCTTTTAAGCGGGGCGTGAAAAAGCATCTCACTAAGCCGCCATAGTGGAGGCCACCATACCAGTAGTTTGGCTTTTGGAATGGTGTTCGCCACTTCTGGATTCCACTTACTGCTTACCATCAGGCAGAGTGGAGTCACTTTGGTAGGCTAATATAAAAAAAAAAAAAAATAAAAAAATAATAATATAGTACTATCATACCAGCCCATTATTATCCCACTGCAGAGAAAGGCTTTTTCTCATACACAGTAGGTATGAGAATTTATCGCCAAGCTTGGTCAAGGCGAATGGGCAATTTGAGACTTTATTTTTTATAAGTCCAGGTTTCCTCACGATGTGATCCTTCACTGTCAGTCACTAGTATCCAGGGTAAGTAACTTAGAAAGGCAGTTGTTTATTGCTGATCAGTGGAGCTCTCCGATGATAAAACGAATACCGCTACACACTGCATTGTAAACGTTACTAACCCTACATACTGTTACGACGATTACCTATGCTAGAATGTTCGCAAGTACCTACCTACTCGTGTACGACGAATACCTACGCTAGAACATTCGCAAGTACCTACCTACACGTATACGACAAATACCTACGCTAGAACGTTCGCATGTACCTACCTACACGTATAACAATAGATCATCGGCGGTAGGCATACCTACGCGTCGCAGCTAAGTACCTACACTCATTGGTCTGTTTTCGAGAATTGTCGGCATCTTTGTGGTAATAACTGGAAGGTTCTAGAAATCTATTAAATGACTATAAAAAGGATTCGAACGTCGGCACTTAGTTCAGTTGTGAATACAGCGATCTCGAGCGAACATCTAAGTAATACGGAAGTTTACGAAGAGCGATATACGAAGCATGATAGTGCATTATAAGTGTTTATTGCTTTATTTTGGTACTGTCAGAGTATTGTGTGAGTCTTGAATAAACTCATCATCGCGTAACTGGCATTTTTCATCGAACCCCATCCTGACACACGTAACAATACTAAGTAAATTGTTACTAACACTATGGGTTTAACCGAAATAAAATTATTTTTATTACTATTATTATTACTAGTTTTTGCCAATGGCTTTGTACACTACAGTCTTACAGCAATGTATACCGAATTAAGAAAATCATATGTGTTAATCCAGTGTATGACGTTGCTGTATACCTACCAAGTTTTATCAAAATCTATTTAGTACTTTTTGTATGATTAAGTAACAAGCATCTTGACCCAGGATATGAACATGGCACATGATTATCCACAATATTAGACATACGAAAATAGTAAATATTATTTTACCTGTGCTCTGAAGCAACTCTTTAGACGAGGCTGGTAATTCAATAATTACTGATATACTCATTGGGGTATCACCAGAAACTTAAAGTGGCTTACTCTGTTCTGTAGTTAATGCCTTTTCAGGTAAACCTAAAATTTAAATTTATTGCACATAAATATACTGAAACATGAAATGCCATTAAGTGGACTATACAGAGTGTATACGACGGTTTGACATTAAATGAAAAGGCAGGTGTTACTAGCCCATATAATGATTTCTAATTAATCACAAAAGTAATTTGACGAAAAACAAAAATTTGAAATTTTCTAACAAAATAAATAATATTTTAATAGTAACGAAGTAATACACCATTTTATTATGACAAGTTCACTGAACTGTAATGAACGGCAACGTTTATCCTTCGACGTGGACTATGACTTAAGTCAGTGACCGTTTGACGTACTTACATAGTGTTAATTTAGAATTAAAGAAATTAAAAAATTTGTCCTGTGTCTAAACTATTGAAGATATTTAGTAGATTTTTTTTGTCTCGCTTTATAATGTCACATACTATACGTAATTGCATTTAATGTCATACCGTCGTATACACTCTGTATAATTTATGTTTCCATGTTTTTGTTTTCGACATTAAGACACTCCCAAACTAAGCAAAGAAATTATCCAAAAATCATGTTAAGTCCCAATCCTATACAATCCTGATGACCCAGGTCTTCCGTAGGTTTGCACTGAACAAAAACATGTTTTAATGTCTGTTTTCTGTTAGTTTATCAATAAGTATTTGCATTTTATTTGTAAAGCGAAAGATGTTTGACACAACGTAGCACAAGTAATACTTTATAATACATATATCTATACATATAATAAAAATGTAACCGATCGCTGTCTGTACATGGAAGATATATGAGAAAAAAAAATATTGGGACCTTTATCAACGCAAATAGAATCCAAAACAATGATTGTTACAATTTTTGTCTGTTTGTCTGTTTGTCTGTGCGTTTGTTCACGCTAATCTCAGAAACGGCTTATCCGATTTAGATGTGGTTTTCACTAATACATTGTGGTAAGCTTCACTTAACATTTAGTTTTTGTTTCATGTCAATCGGTTCATAAATAAAAAAGTTATGCCAATTTAAAGAATTACGTCGAACATTTGTTAATTTACTACGAAACCTGATAGAAACAGAGACTTTAACAGGTTACGGAATCTGATAGCGATTTTATTTTTCGGATTCCTCTCATTCTAAACAATCTTCCGTTTAGTTTTAAATGAGTCCAGTTTCCAGTGAGCCTATGTTTTGCGATGACAAGTAATAAAGCCCAAGGTCAGACACAACTAAAAGTTATGGGTGTGGATCTAAGTATTAGCTGTTTCTCGCACGGTCAGCTTTATGTGGCTCTATCACGTGTTAGCATTCCTAGCAGCCTGTATGCTTTGATCCTCGATGGCTATACGTCTAATCCATACATCCATACACCCATACATATTATATAAGGCTTTGTCCTGACTGACTGACTAACAGACAACGCACAGCCTAAACTGCTGGTCGTAGTGAATTGAAATTCGGAGGGTGTGTTTGTCTAAATGTCTAGAGGTTGTACGTAAGGGTTTTGTAAAATTAAATTCCTAAGTGTGTGAAAAGGGATGAAAACGATTGTATGAATCTTCTTCATTTTTTAACTTACAGTTTTGAAATTTTGTTTTGGAATACTTCTATTTAAATCAAAAATATCCTTATAATTTATTTTACCAGGAGTGGATTTAGAGGGGTGAAATTAGGGATGAAATATTCTATACAAAGATCTTTAGCTTTTGAAGCAATCGACATGAAATTTGCAGGGAGGAGGAGGGAGGGAAAGGAGGGAGGAAAAGGAGAAATTGAGGGGAAGAAGGAAGGGAGGGGAAAGTGAGAGGGAGGTGATGGGGAAGTGAGAGGTAAGTGATGGGGAAGTGAGGGGGAAGTGAAGAGGAAGTGTGGGGAAAATGCGGGAGAAGTGAGGGGAAAGTCGGGGAGAAGTGACGGGGAAGTGAGGAGAAAGTGAGGGGCAAGTGAGGGGAAAGTGAGAGGGAAGTGAGGAGTGAGTGAAGGGGAAGTGAGGAGTGAGTGAAGGGGTAGTGAGGGGGAAGTGAGGGAGACGAGAGAGGAAAGGAGGGGAAAGGGACGAGGAAAGTAAGGAGTTCTCGAATGGTGGAAAAAGGGAGAAGGGATAGGAAGCGATAGGAAGGGAGAGGAAAGGAGGAAAAGGAAGGAGAAGGAAGGGGGAAGAGAGGGGAAAGCGAGGAGGCAAGGTAGAAGGAAGTGGAGGAAAGGGCAAGAGATGCTGGAGGAGGGGCAAGGTATGCAGAAGGAGGTGAAGAGGAGAAGGGGGAGGGGAGGAGAGAAAGAAGGAAACTGTGGAGAGTGGAGAAAAAGAGCGATAGGGAAGAAGGGGAAGGGGAAAGTTATTGTAATGAAAATTTGCCTTTGTGTATTGTATATTGTTTTTACGAGGGATATCTTTAGGTAGGTGAAAGAGGATTTGTATGAATGGGAGATTAAAAATAGTATGAAAAACAGTATTTAAACAATATAAAAATGTCTATTGAAAAAAACGACATTCACGTGAGCGAAGCCGCGGGCAAAAGCTATCTATATACATAAAAGCAAAAGGTCACTCACTCACTCATCACGAAATCTCAGAAACAACAAGTGCTAGGAATCTCAAACTTTGCATGGTCGTTCCTATTAGGATATAGGTGCTCACTTAGACGGAATTTTGCGAAATCCATCCCCTAAGGGGGTATAAAGGGGTGGCAAAGTTTGTATGAAACTTCTATAGTTTTTATAGTAGGATTACCAAATTACTAGAAAATACTCTTTTTTTAATATTCAGAAGCAACCCTTATTAAGTGGGCAAATAAGAGTCGCAAGTTTGTGTGAAAGTGGTTTGTCAGTTTTAGCGGTAGCGGGTTTAAACTGGATTCGCCATAGAGACGGATAATACTGATATTTATTATTGATACAATGTTCGATTGCCATAAAATTAGGCACGCAATATTCTCATAGAGGCACACCCATCTGAATTTTCACGCGAACGAAGTCGCGGGCAACAGCTAGTACATTATATGTATACAAAACGTGATTACCAGTTTCAAGACAAATTCAAAACGCTTATATACTTCAACAAATCTATTGATAAACATGAGCACTGTGAAAGTTTTTATTTAATGCGAACACTTAGTCATACATAATATTTACTATAGGACCACTGAATAATAATAATATTTACATTTCTTACAATAAAACATTAATACTGACACTTTTCTACCAAAATTGTACTTTTTACCAATATTTAATGTTGGGTTAGCGTTTCGTGTTAGTTTCTTGCTTTGTGTACGATAGTATAATTCAAAATGTTTCACACAGCATCAGATTGTTATAAATATAATCTTCATTTCGATTACGCATTTAGGCGTCTAATATTTCAATCCATTTTAATCTCTCTAAAAAAGAGGATTGGGAAAACGATGTAAAACACCTAAAACAAAAATACTTTATGGTTATTGTTGTATAATAAGGAAACATTGTTATTAATGATTAAGAAATATATTGTTTTAATATGTTGTCTTACCTTCTTCTTTGCATCCAAAGTAACATTATCTATGTCCCGACATTTTTTTAGGAGTATCAGTTCAGTATAACGCACTTAAGTCAAAAGTTTATCAAAATTCAGGCATGGAAAGCCAAGGTTAACAAAGTCCTAATTCAAACCAAAATCATCAAAAAACGTAAAATATGAATGTCAATAGCGCACAACAAATTTCCAAAAACTTTTGAAAAAAATGGCGGGTGGGTAAGGCCGCTATTAGACTATCATAGAAATATGATCAAAGATGTGTAAGTCATTTTTAAATGAAGAACATATGACGGTATAATAACTACATGTGATTCTCTATGATCATAGTTTGTGGGTCGTCGAACTATGATCATATAATTTGACAGAAATGAATGTAATACCGCTCTTAAACAGAAGGCATAGACTATACCATAGATTAAACACTTACACTAGTACACTATACACACTGGGAAGGATGGTATCAATCAGAATTTTATATCAGTGTAGTAAGTTAAATGTATTTTATTATTTATATACTAAGAATGCTTTTATAAAAAAAAAATTTCATTTCTTTCCAATTATTAAACTTAATTCATAAAACACAGAAAGTTTACACGTTTTTGATTACGTAATTTTTAAGTGAACCGCCATCTATTGACAAATAAAGTAAAGAGAGGTTGATTATCATTCAGCTGTCTACAAGATGGCGCCTAAAGGAGCAGAATAGCTATTATGTTCTACAGTGACATGCCCCTGTTCAGATCGCTAACGTAGGACGTAGTGTTACTTTTGCTAGTTGTTGTTGTACAATAAAAAAAAATAAAAAAAAAAACGAAATGGTCCAGTGGATAAGGCATCCGCTTCGTAAACACGAGGTAGTGGGTTTGAACCCGGGCAAGTACCAATGTGATTTTTCATATTACATGTACTTTCTAAGTTCAATTTGGACATTTTTGTCTACCGGTGAAGGAAAACATTGTGAGGAAATCTGGACTTAAAAGTCTAAAATTGCCAATCCACCATGAGCAAGCGTGGTCATTAATGCTCATACCTTCCTTATATTAGAAGAGGGCCTGCAGTGGGACAGTAAACAGGCTAGTATTATTAATTATTATTCGACTAGTCTGGTTCTTTTTATGCCTATAGTGTCTATTAAAGGTTTACGTACACCGTTGATCGGTGACAGAATCCTTCGTCATCTTAACTTTAGACTAAAATGTTCAATCTATGATTTTTAATGTAGTTTGGCAAAAGGTTTTTTTTTTATTTTAGTCTATCAAAGTGACTTCACAGTCTTCAGTTTATGTCTAGCAAAGTAACTTTTAGTAGTCGGGGGATACCAGAAGTGGTGGACACCATTCTAAAAGCCAAAGTACTGGTATCGTGGTCTCCACTATGGCGGCTTAGTGAGATGCTTTTTCACGCCCCGCTTAAAAGACACACATGGGAACACATGCGCTAGTAAAGATTTTCAGGCTTTAATTGACAAAAGTATGAAGTGCTAAAGCGTTTGGTTCGAGGGCCTTTAGATTCCACTGTGAAAAGGTGGCATTTTAGTTCCGCACGTGTCGTTTTGGATGAATAAGGAGAGAGTTTTCGTGTAGCGTTTTTTTGCGTGTATGTAGGTTAGGCAATAAACCGGACTCGTGTAGTAGTCAGAAGTACTGCTGTTGTAGGTACTGTGGTCACGGCGACGGCTGCCAGCTGGCGGCGGGCGGCGGCGCGGGGCTGGAGGCGGCCCGCGGGCGCGCGCTGGCGCTGCTGGCGGGCTGCGGCTCGGTGCGGCGCGGGGCGCCCGCCGCGCGCGCCGCGCCGCACGCCGCGCACCTGCACCTGCACGTGGCGGGCTGGTGCGTGCACTCATCTATCTATATCTATACTATTACTAGCGACTCGCCCCGGCTTCGCACGTGTGCAATGCTGATACTATATTTAGTAACAGCATTGCCCGTGCGAAGAAAAACAAATGCTGTGAACGTTGTATTTACACATTCTGTAGTATATTTAATTTTACTACAGAATGCCGGCCCCCTGCCGCTATATCCCTCCCTGCATTTTTAATCTGTAATAACTTTAAAAATATTTATTTAAAATACATGCTTTAAAGGGCATTATTGATTTAAACTGACGAACTCATAAACTGCATCAAAGTTCAGGATTACTTTGAAATGATTTTTTTAATAAGTATGCAAACTTTTTAGATTAGATTATATAAATATGGAGAAACTGGCAAAATTTAAAAATAGAACTGCCATAAAACAAAATGAATATAGCCGGGAAAAGAAAATTTACTCGTAGTATCAGATTTGCGTGTTATTTAAATTGATTCGCATTGATTTTTTATTCTTTTGTCAATTGAATTATTGTTACCAGCAGAATTGTTGGGTTAGTTTTTTAACTCATCGAGAGTTTTTGAACCATAATATGGATACTTCGTCCGAACAAACGGCTCAAATTGTAGCACTGGTGCGGGAGGGCTTGGATCAACGAACGATTGGTAGAAATTTAAATTTAAACCAGTCTACGGTTTCTAGAATATACAGAAGGTTTGTGGAGACAGGTTCTTACAGAAGGAGACGTGGTACAGGCAGGACTCGAGCAACCACCGGTCGTGATGACCGATTTATTGTTACAACTTCCCTGCGAAATCGTTTCCTCACGTCAGTTAACATCAAAACAGAGCTTAATGAAGTGCGTGGAGTAAATGTGAGTGCACGAACAATAAGAAGAAGGTTAAAGGAAGCGGATATCCCCCTTTTAGACCAGGAAATGGTCCAAAGTTGTCTGTAGCTCACAGACAAGCTCGCTTAAGATTTGCGCGTGATCACCTAAATTGGACGAGCAATGGGCCTCCGTATTGTTCACGGACGAGTGTAGGACATGTTTATATGGTGCAGATGGTCGCAGAAGAGTCTATCGTCGACGTGGAGAGCGATATGCTCAAAGTTGCATTGAGGAGCGTGTTCCTTTTGGAGGCGGTTCGTGTATGGTCTTGGGTGGCATATCGATGAACGGGCGAACAGAACTTGTGTTCATAGACATGGTCCGTCAAAACGGTAATAGAGGGGGTTTGACTGCACATCGCTACATAACAGAGATTTTAGAAGATCACGTGGTGCCTTACATTGGATTCATAGGCGAAAATTTTACTTTAATGCAGGATAATGCCCGGCCGCACGCTGCAGCACAAGTTCGACAATATTGCGAAGAGGTTGGGATACGTACAATGAATTGGCCAGCACGCAGCCCGGATCTTAATCCCATTGAGCATGTTTGGGACAATTTAAAAAGAGCTGTATATGCGAGAAATCCTGTGCCCATGACAGTGGCAGCACTAAGAACAGCACTTTCAGAAGAATGGGACAATATTCCGCAAGATCTTTTAATAACCCTAATAAAATCTATGCGGATCCGATTAGAATCCGTAATAAGGGCACGTGGAGGTAATACACCCTATTAAAACATAAATAAACCCTTGCATAAAGTTTGTGTCTATTGTTAAAACCATTTTTTTTATTAAACCAATTTTCCTTAAATTTGTTTTTTCTTCAAAAAAGTCTTAAGGTCCTTTCCAGTACACAAACTTAAACTTAAGGATATGATCCTACGCTGTTTTAAAGTTCACGAACCAATCTAGAGGTTTCAATTTTAATCTGTATAGAAAGTTTGCATACATGGTCTCTCATTTAGGGCAAACAGCTTTTAAGACAAATTTCATGTTTAGGTATAACGCCTTCATTGGCATCTTGCGTTTAAGGTAACTCGATCAAAAAGGAAATATTTATTTCAAAGTCGTCTATTACTTTGATGCAGTTTATGAGTCCGTCAGTGTATATTAAATGCACAATGGATTTAAGATACTGAATTTGATAAGAATACATGCTGAATTGCTTAAAATCGCTTCGAAAATAAGCCATTACTTCTCATAAAATGTAAAGGATAAAAATAGTTATTGTGGGTTATCCCTAAGAGATAGACATATACTACCGCGGACTCTTTTGTAGACCCTTTTAAGGTGTACAATACTGTAGTACATTATTTTGATCTATCTTGTAGGGTTTAGCCAGCGTTGCGATGTAAGCGCAAAAAAATGTTTATTTCCGACATCACATTTACATCTAAATTTTTCAATGTTTCTCTACTATATTATGCATGTTACATACATATAAACCTTCCTCTTGAATTACTCTATCTATTAAAAAACCCGCATCAAAATCCGTTGCGTAGTTTTAAAGATCTAAGCATACATAGGGACAGACAACGGGAACCGACTTTGTTTTATACTATGTACTATGTGATGATATGGTGGTTAAGTATCTTAAACTTTCTAAATCACCACGCAATTTTCTTAGTTTTTCTTGCATATGAACCTTCTCCTGACAATAACAAACACAACAAAAAAAGAATTAACGAAATTGATCTAACCGTTCACGCGTGGTGCCATGACCAAGGGAAATAGGGATTCATTTTTATACTAGCTTTTGCCCGCGACTTCGTCCGCGTAGAAGTCGAAAATGGTTCTAATATGATTTTTAATTGTTTTATCTACGTTATTAATTTTTGTTATTATCCTATCATCCTATTAATATTATAAATGCGAAAGTTTGTGTATGTATATGTGTGTGTGTTTGTTACCACTCAGCGCCTAAACGGCGGAACCGATTTCGATGAAAATTGGTATCTATGTAGATAGATTCGATGCCGAAGACGGACAATAGATATGACTATAGGATAGATAGGCTACTTTTATCCCAAAAATCGGTCTGGTTCCCGAGGGATACAACAAAACATATTTTATGCACGGGCGAAGCCGTGGGGCGCAGCTAGTAAGATATAAATTATTATGTTAGAATGTTTGAATACTTATTACATAACAATCTTTATTATAGTGTCGGGATTTGTTGAATGTTAAATACCGATCTATTATTCCGCCTCTAGCCCAGTAGGACCATGGGTATGTACCCGTACCCGTACCACTATATAGTGGTATACCCTAGTGCCACCAAACAAATTACCTGTAGGACAAATTGCTAGGGCCACGGCCCTTACTCAATATTGGGTATTTTGTTTTTGCGCGCCAAGCTTCATTTAGCCGTAGTGACTTGTGTCATTAAAAGAAGAAGGCAGCGCCACCATTTGACTCATCTGATCAGCATCAACGTCCTGTGTCCCCATCGCAACTTGCAGTTGTACCTACAGTACCGTCCAACACCATTTTCGGACAATGTAAACAAACAGTCTTTTCAATATTTTTATATCAAAAATTCCTTAACGGATTACACATGGATTTATACGCACAGGGTTCACCACATGCTTCATTTTGCAACTATTTTTACTAACAATTAATAATCAAAACTAGATTTTATAATAAAAACATGAATTTTGTTTTGCGGTCGAATTAAAATGTCAAATTGATTGACAGCTTTATTTTTTCTAAACTCTTTATTGTCTTTCAAAACCAATGTTGTATCCTATTATAAGAAATAAGTTTAGTATATATTATGACGTAATCAATAACATATTATATTATTTTGTTTTTTTCTTCTTTTTGTCCTCACCTTACAGGCTACTCTGTGTTACAGGTCAGAGTTTAAGTTTAGGTACTTGTTTACTGTCACTCGTGGCGTATACAGGTAAAATTCTCTGTTTTATTCTGTTTTTATTCTTACTCTAACGACTTGGCTTTGCTTAAGATTTCTTTGACTTTATTTGTGATTTGGACATTGATATACTTTGGTACGACGACTTTTGCTACGGATTCTGGATTCTGATATTGCTAAATTGGGCTTTTATAACTTTTTCGCTTCCTAAATTGGACGTTGTTCATATGTTCGTTGTTGGATGTATAACTCGTGCCATGTCTACGATTTCCAAAGAAAATTAAATGGCGTTTCTTTTGGCAAAAGCAGCCACTTCACCGCCGCCACTAATGAAACGAAAAAAAAGGCCAGAAATATACCTGAAAAACTAATTAAACTATTTATTTGCTCTTTCACACTATTTAAATAAATATATTATAAGTATCGTTACGATGCAGAAGTAGTCTGTTCGCTTTCTTTTTATATTTTTATGTGTACCTACTTGCCATGTATACACAATAGTGCGGTTATATGCTTGCTACAGTTAAATGAATAACTTCAGTGTAATATTTGCCATGTAACTGTTTCTTGGTGTTTATTTATCCCTAATAATTAAAGGAATGAATCGTTAATCGCTTCATATCGAATTTATAGTTTAATCCGAATGTGCAATTCTAAAAGTTCCACAATTAATTTTTTTCCGTAATATTGACGTCATCGCGCTCGGACGCCTCGTGAAAAATATATGCTATAATTTGGAACAAATTACAATGATAAAACAAGAGTTGATATGTAACAAAAAATGGACACATGCTGCACATTCGGAAGTAGATTTACGACTAAAGCGTTAAACGCTTCTGTGCTTCGTCCACACGATCACACCAACCGAACAGATAATAATAATAATAATGTCCAGCGGACTGCTCTCCACACGATCGAATATGGTCCGATGCGCACCAAAGTGATGGTGCGGAGCACACCAAATCCGGTTGTCTGTTATGGCTATTACGCTGGATATAAAGATTGAATATGTATTGTGATGCAAATAATTTTATTTTCTTTTCATCCTTGCCCCCATCACTAGTAAGTTCATGACACCATAGACAATGGCAATATGGCGGATTGTTTACATTGTCCGAAAATGGTGTTGGAATGGACTGTATATATAAATATTCGCTCTAAGCTGCGCCTGATTGTTCCTAATATAATTCAAACTTTTCGTCTTGATTTCTTTTCGCAAACGTCGACTAAAAACTGTCTAAACAACGAATGAAAATATAGCAGATGATTATCTTCTCCTTTCCTAATCATTATACGGTAAAAACTTGCAACAGATACCATTTTTTTAGGCGGTTGTTTGGTCTTAGGATCGCACTGTGGTGTAGAAATGAAGTATCCATCCTCGCCGTAGCAATACAAAAGTGGGTACTGTAATGCATCGTATGAGCGATGGATTTCACTTATTCGATGCTATGATTGTGCTATCATAACTCTCAATTTACAATATCCCGCCTAAAAAATTTACTTCTAACAATATCAACTTCATTTGACGTATTTTGATTGAGTTTTCAAACATGGTATGTGTCAAAATAAAATGTTTTTAAAAATAGAAGCACTATTGGAGTAATAATATAAACTCCAAAGCAAATCATCACCAAAAATACTCACTACCCCTTTTTATCCCCTTTATAAGAAGAATTAAAAAAAATATTAATCGCGTCTTCCATTAATTTTATTGGAGAATGTTTATGCAAAATTTGAAGTAAATTGGACCATGGAATCACATTATCCTATACAAACTTTGCCCCCTTTTTTACCCCCTTATAGATCGAATTTCAAAAAATTCTTTTTATCGGATGTCTACGTCATACAAAGAAGACACCCTCCAAGTTTAAGGTCTTTACGATCAGTGGTTTAGGCTGTGCGTTGATCCATCAGTCAGTCATTCAAGATAAAGCATTTTATATATATAGATGATAAGTATTCTTAAACTTTCTAAATCACCGCGCAATTTTCTTAGTTTTCCTTTCATAAGAACCTTCTCCTGACAATAACAAACACAACAAAAAAAGAATTAACGAAATTGATCTAGCCGTTCACGCGTGTTATAGTGTAGTGTATGTGCAAATGTGTGAGTGCAGAACAGTGTGCGTAAACAAAACGTCTAGACAGGGATAGAACGGACACTCTCATTTAGATCGTCTTTGTATCATGTATTCTTTTAAATAAAATCATTATTTACTCTAAATGCTTAGTTTGAATTAATAAAATCTATTAAAATACTTAACTGGCGCAGTCGTAACGGATTGTTGTCGTCGGAATCGGACCTTTTTAAAAATCAAAAGGACGGAAATTTCGCGACATCTACAACCTACTTCCTGTGGCCTTCGACGAGGAAACTTGCAAGTGAGCTTGATCATGAAGCTGTAGACCTGGGCTCTCATCCAATCGTAAGTCCAGATTTTTGATTTTGTGGTTTTAATATTGTGGTAGTAGGTACATATAATTATTGGAAACTTCAGACAATTAGGTACCTATTTCATGTTTTAACATTGTATATAATTTTAAATGAGAGTCATATTTTAAGCCTATATATTAAGGACGATATAAGACGATACTTTTATAAAATATTGTTTACATTTACTACAACAAATATTGTAAATTGTTGTATTATTCTGCAAAATGGATGCTAATACTTTATCTTCACTTAAAACTGCTCTTTTAATTGTTCCTAAATATGATGGAAATCCAAATCAGTTGAATAGATTTATCACAACTTGTCAGAGCATATTAAGTCAATTTTATAATAGGACTGACCCAGAATGTTTTAGTAACACTATATTATTACATAGCATTTTGAATCGCTTGGAAGGAAAGGCTGAGGAAATTGTTAACATTAATGGTGTGTCATCTTGGGATCATATGAAATTAGTTCTATTGAAAAATTTCGGCGATCAACGTGACGAAAATTGCCTCAATAGGGACTTAGTAAACATGAAACAAGAAAATGAGACACCTCAGGATTTTTATAATCGGTGCATGAACATATTAAACACTATAATAAATTACGTAACCTTGCATAAGACAGAACGGGATATAATTAATTGTAAATGAATATTTTTTCAATCCCAAACTTTAAAAACATTTTTGGCAGGATTGAAAGAGCCTTTGGGCTCTACTATTAATTTACGTTATATAAATATAAATATATTAATATATATTTATAATCTATAAATTTTTCGTTGTCTAAATCATAAAACAGCCTAAATTCCCCTTTTAATTTACGTTCTTTAATATGCTGGCACAGCCAAAATCTTCGTTTGGCGCGTTTTTTTCTTTGCATAAGATAAAACAATACGTGTCATCACTCGATTCCGTGTCACTCGATAACATCGCAACAACACGACCACACGCAACCAGCTCAAAACTTCAACTGAACTCGTTCTCTGTGGAAATTATCAATTCGTTTTTCATTTCTCATTTTCCGTTCAGCTCAGTCCGCTCATTTCTCTATCTAGTTTCATTTTGCAGTGGAAATCAAATGACCAACTCTTCGTTGGTGGAAACGCAAACCTATTTCATTAAAAAGGAGTCCGTTCCGCCTAACCATTTTCCGCACATTACCCTTTCGCAGTGGAAACCGGGCTTTAGAGCTATGCGACCTTTGGATATGCCTACAGCCCTTAATTTCATTAAAGAGGAGGAAAATATTAGATATACACAGAAAAGTCTTAACTTTAAGCCTCCAGTAACTAATAATAAGCAATTTTATAATAATAATGCAAAGATTTTACCATTTGGAAACATAAATAAACCTTTGCAATCCCCAAAACCTAATAATATACAACAGTTGCAACCATTTTCACAGTTTAATCGTGATAACGGTCAAAATGTTTTTATTAAAGGAAATTTTAGAAACCCTAATTATAATGCCAATTCGGGAAATCGATTCCAGTACCCTTATAAACCACCGCAACATGTCAGTAATATGTCAAATATTCAATCGAACCCACAACCTATGAGTGGCATATCTTATCAATCTGCTAAACCTATGCGACAAAATATACATAGTCACAGTACATATTATCCGAGTGCAGCTGCATGCAACCAATTCTCGGTAGACGAGACAAACCCAAACATCGCCCACGCCGTGCCACCGAGTAACGCATACTCTACTGATAACGACGCTCCGTGTTCGTCTAATTCAGTACCTGAGAATTATTGTTATGAATATAATAATGAACCCGAGTATTGTTATGATGAACATTTACAAGTAAATTACGATAATGTACAATCTGAGCAAAATTTTTGCGAGGATCCGAATGTGAAAACAAACACTTAACAGAAATAAACGTTCACATTCGCAGACAACTGCCATATATTGAAATTAAGCATCCACCTTTAAAGTTGTTGATTGATACCGGGGCTACTCAATCATTTTTGTCTCCGGAAGTAATCCAAAAATATTATCCAAACGTACCTTTGAATTACGAACCGTTTAATGTTACAAACTTAAGTTTTACCACTGTAAATAATTATACTATTGACATTCCAACCTTTCCGGAATTAAAAGAACATTCTTTCACTAAATTTCATATTTATAAATTCCATAATGTATTTGATGGACTCATTGGATACAACATGTTACAGTCTTTGAAGGCAAATGTTGACCTTCATCACAAAACACTATCGACACCAAACACATCTATACCTATAAAAATATTGGACAGTGGCATTAAAAATCTCTTTGAAGCTTTGATTAGGTCTAATACATCTCGAACTGTTAAGGTACCTGTTAGTATAATGAATGGTGATATTTTTATTCCTGAAACTAACATAAGTAACTGTTTTATAGCGTGCACGATAAGCCGAGCAGACGCCGGATATGCATACCTAGAGATATCGAATCCTACTCATAACGATATCATAGTTGGCTTAGTTTCACCACTTAAAGTTCAGAAGCTTCATAACAATTTTGATTTATGTAATTTTGAATCTATTAATAATGACAATGTAACAAATATAGAATCTTTAATTCGTACTGAACATTTAAATGCAGAAGAAAAGTATAATTTAATGCACTTATGCCAAAAATATAGTGACATATTTTATACGGATGATAGTCAGTTGACCTTTACAAATCAAATCAAACATCAAATAAATACTACTGATGAAGTACCTGTATTCTCTCGAACTTATAGATATCCTCACTTTCATAAAGCGGAAGTCGAAAAACAAATAACAGAAATGTTAAAACAAAAAATTATTAGACCTTCAAATAGCCCTTGGTCTTCACCAATTTGGATAGTACCTAAAAAGCAGGACGCATCTGGTAAAGCAAAGTGGCGTCTGGTTATTGATTTCCGTAAGTTAAACGAAAAAACAATTTCTGATCGATACCCCATTCCCAACATTAGTGATATCTTGGATAAATTAGGCCGAAGTCAATATTTTACGGTGTGCGATTTAAAATCAGGATTTCATCAAATTGAAATAGATTCTAAGGACATTCCAAAGACGGCATTTAGTGTTGATGACAGAATTACACACCGAGGTCATTACGAATTTTTGAGGATGCCTTTTGGGCTTAAGAATGCACCATCAACCTTCCAAAGGGTGATGGACAACGTTTTACGTGGCCTAAAAAAATGTTACAGTGTATATGGACGATATTTGTATATATAGTTCATCACTACAGGAACATATTCACGACCTAGAAGCCCTATTTCAACGGCTTCGAGAGGCCAATTTTAAAGTACAATTAGATAAGACAGAGTTTATGAAAAGAGAAACACCTTTTCTTGGCCATATTGTTTCTTCAGACGGAGTAAAACCCGATACGAACAAAATTAAAGCCATTCAGAAATTCTCCTTACCACAAACTACAAAAGAAATTAAATCTTTTCTAGGTCTATTAGGATACTACCGAAAATTTATCCCTAATTTTGCTCATGTAGTAAAGCCTTTAACATCTTGTTTGAAAAAAGGTGCTAAAATTCAACTTACACCAGAATATATTAATTGTTTTAAGCATTGTCAAAATTTACTCATTAACGACCCTATCTTGCAGTACCCCAACTTTGAAAAGGGTTTCAATTTACGTACTGATGCATCAAACGTTGCCTTGGGTGCCGTACTTTCTCAAGGTCCTCTAGGCTCGGATAAACCAATTGCGTACGCATCCCGAACGGTCAATGACAGTGAGACAAAGTACAGCACCATTGAAAAGGAGTTGCTTGCCATCGTGTGGGCAACTAAGTATTTTCGACCGTATTTATACGGCAGAAAGTTTAATATAATTACTGAACCCTTGCAGTACTTAATGAACATAAAAGACACAAATAGTCGCTTAACTAGATGGCGTCTTCGGTTAGAAGAATTCGATTACAATATCATGTACCAAGCCGGTAGCTTAAATAAAAACGCAGACGCTCTATCTAGATTAGAAGTTCATAACAATAGTGTAGATATGTCTTTCAGTGATGAAGATGATGTACCCTTGTCTATGATTGTGAATCAGTCAAATAGACAACGTAATGAACCAGGCCATGAAAATAGTACTATTCACACTGAATTAGAAAACCCGATCTTAGAAATTCCTATTTCCGAAAAGTATATTAATGTTTTTGATAATCAGTTATTTTTAAATTTTGTACTACATTCACCTGCTGGTCCAAGAACGATTGACGTATTTCCAGGAAAGAAAAGAATGTTAATTCAAATCAATTTAAACGATTTAGAAAATAGTATTATCGATACATTCAAAGAACAAATAAAAACAGGCATTAGTTATGGAATATATATAACTGATCATAATCTAATAACAACTATAAATAGTATTTTACAGAAAACTTTTGTGAATTCTAGTTACAAATTAACCTTTTGTAAAACTAAAGTTGAAGATGTCACCGATCTAAACAAACAATATAGTATTATTAAAAACTTTCACGAAGGTAAGACGAATCACCGTGGCATTCAAGAAGTTACACAACGCATTAAAACTAATTATTATTGGCCTAATATTAAAATTCAAGTCACAGAATATATCAATAATTGTAACATTTGTCAAACATGTAAATACGAACGAATTCCAAATAAACAAAATTTTCAAATTGTTCCTATACCAAACAAACCATTTGATGTTTTACACATTGACACCTTAACTGTAAATCGACAGAAATTTTTAACAATTATTGACGTATTCTCAAAATATGCACAGGCATACCCATTAGAATCAGTAACAGGTCTAAGTGTAATAAATGCTTTATCTATTTATATTTCTCATCACGGAGTACCAATAAGTATAGTAGCCGACCAAGGAACAGAATTTAAAAATATGCCAATTCAAGAATTTGCTAGTTTGCACAAAATTAAATTGCATTTTATTTCTGTTAATAATCCCCAATCAAATGGAGCTATAGAAAGGTTTCACTCCACTATTTTGGAACACATCCGAATACTATCTACAACACAATCAGAACTATCTACAATACAATTGATGCTATATGCTGTAATAGGATATAACAATAGTATTCATACAGTAACAGGCTTAAAGCCAATAGATATAATAAATGGACATACAAGCAGTCGCAATCCATTTGATATCAATTTAGAAAAGATTTATTCACAGCACTACATTGATAGGCATAGAACTATTACCATAGAAATGTATAATGAAATAAATAAGAGATTACATAATAACCAGAGCAAAACCATGTCAAATGCAAACAAAGAAAGAGAAGAATCTCACCAGTACACAGAAGGGCAAGCGCTTTACATAAAAAAATCCCCTTGCCGTTAGACATAAGACCAAACCTCGTTACTTAGGACGTAGAGTAAAGAAGAACCTAGGTATAAAAGTTGTAGATGACAGAAATATTGTTCACCACAAACGCGTCGTGAGGAAACCCCTAACACGCCAAACTACCTTGTTCCAGGATCCTGGCGACGATCCGGGCTGAACAAATAGTAACCACGTCGTTAGTGGACAATCCGGGCATATTACCCTTTAGCTTAGGATATGCTAAGTTTATAAAAACAGAGCATGTTTTTCTTCATTATTATAATTTAGTATTAAAGATAGCATTAAGAATGTAGAGGCTTATTTGGATAGTTATATAGAGTACATTAGGTCAGCAGACCCTGCTTATTTTAGCGATATGTTATTAGTTACTAATCAAGTGCTCATAAATATGCTTGAAACAATAAATAACAAATTTTATTCTATGTATGAACAGTCCAAACAAAAGCGTGGATTCATTAATGGTTTGGGTTCTATTATAAAAGGAATTACCGGTAACTTGGATCATGATGATGCAGTATACTATAATAGAGCCATACACATCTTGCAGAATAATCAAAATAGTATTAAACATCATTTGAATTCTGGAATAAGCTTAAATATTCACATGTTGGAATCTTTTAACAAGACTCTATCTACTGTTGTAAAAAATCAATGATATTCTATTTCACAGATATGTTATACACTCACAAAACAACAGAAAAAAGTGTTCCGCACAGTACCCGTTGCACACATAGACATTTTTCATTCATTTCACATTTCACTACATGTCAAAATGATAGAAAAGGATGACTTGAGAAAACAAATAAGAAAAAAAGTGACAGCTAGTGTTGTCAATTGCGTATGAATTTGAACAAACATTACTCTAGTTACCAATCACCGCATGCTGTATCATAGACTAACAAATATAACGCGAGAGAAAGTACAAAATTTGTACCGCAGTTTCTACCTATAACAACTACTAAAGGTAGAAAAATAAAACATGTGAAAGAAAATAAATATTTATTTACAGAAAAATTAAAACATTTTTAATAAAAACTGTGATAGGCATAATTACAAGCTTTTTTGTACGTAACTATATTTATAACGGGTGGAATTATGCAACTCAATTTTCGGCCGATTGAACTGAAACTTTTTACACATCTTATGGTCTGTTGACAATGCAATTATATATAATTAATATTATTTAAATCTAAAATAGCGAACCTAATATGGGTTACATTCTGTAACCCAAATTTTAAAATACGATAGAGAGTTAGAGTTTTCTCAATTCGCTCATTTTAAAATATGACACTCGTACTACTGAGACGAATGTAGCGACGTATGATTTATTGAAATCGGTTCAGCCGTTTATTAGTTACGAGAGAATAAAAAAACCGGACATACGTACAGGTCAAACACATAACCCTCCTTTTGGGCTTTACTGTAGTTGGGTTAAACTAGAAATAGCTTTATTTTATGATTTTTGATAATCTGGTAATATTCAAATTTTTTACACACTTATTTATTTCTAATTAAGTATATGCATTTTTACATAAAACAAAATTATGAAACAATACAAGGTTAGAAAAAAGGAAAACCGAACTGCGAAGAACGATGACTTTTCTGCCTACGATTTTCGCATCTGTATTTTTATTCTATGTCCGGGATGCACGCGTCCTTGTCACACGCACCACAAAAATGTATTTTCCATTTCTTTCTTTTTTCTAACCTCCAAATATTCGAATTATTAGGAAAATAATTGAAATATGTTATTAAATCAAAGAGTATTGCGTACTTACATATGGTATGAGATTCCTTGTGTTTTATTTAATTTTGTATCATAATTGGTGCACTTACGGAACACACAAGATGGCATTTTTAAATTTGAAAATTGCATCAATAGTGTACCTACTCGTTGCTGTGCGTAACGCAGACTAAAGACAATACGTCCCAATTAGGACGTTTTCAGGTCTTCACGATTACGCGTTCATAACATATCTGTTAAATAGAATATCATTGTAAAAAATGAATATAGAATATATGCAAAATTAAATGAAGTTATTAGCACTGATAATATGACTAATTATAGGTTAAGTGATTATATTAAGATAAATGGTCTTTTTAATTTGTTAAAGCTTAATTTACTAAATATTTTAAATTGTATAACATCTCTAGAAAATGCCTTGAGTTTTTCAAAACTCGCTGTAACTCATCATAGTGTGATCAATGCAGAAAATATCCATTTTATATTTAATGTATTACAGAGTTTGTACGAAAAATCTGAATTAATTGTGGACTCACACACTGAGGTTAGAGACTTTTATGATATTATTGTATGTGGTTCTTATTTTGTTGATAATATGCTTGTATTTGCTCTGAAGTTTCCCATAATGCATTCAAATACATATAATTATTACCATCTGTACCCCACTCCTACCTTTAATAATACAATATTAATTCCACCTAAACCGTATCTGGCTATGGATGATAATGGGCATCACTACATGGACGGAGTATGCAAAAAGTTCCACAAAATTTATTTCTGTCAAGAGAGCCAGAGTATAACTTCCACGAAACCAGATGATTGTATCTGTCATATTATATTGAAGCAAGAAATTAGCCGGAGCTGTAGTTTTGTAGAATATAAGTCTGAATCTGAGTTTCTACAAAAATTGGATGACTTCCACTATGTATTATCTTGTTCCAAACTAACAAGAGTACATTTCCGCTGTAATCACGATGTCTCTCTGTCGCTGCAAGGAACACACTTGCTCGAGGTGCCTGAAGGTTGTAATTTCTCCACAAAACACCACCAGGTCAAAACTACAAAAATGAAATAAAAGGAAAACCACTGAAATTGCTACATTTTCCAGTTCATAACGTTAGCATACAGAACATGGAACAACCACTTATTTTAGAAAAGATACAGTTAGATGAAGTATACAGATTGGAGAACCTGTTAGAGAAGGAGGACAACTTAAATCTACCGGATTTCCATGATAATAGTTTCCATTTCTGGACTGCCCCTATCTATATAATATTGGCAACGACTATTGTCTTGTATGCTGGCTATCACTGTTGGTTGAGAGTCAAAGGAACCCAGCTGGGAACACAACAAGCTGTTGGAAGCAGTAGCGGCGCTCAGCCCTTTTTCTCGGCAGAACAAAGGGCTTCGAATTAGTGTGGGGGGTGTTATAGTGTAGTGTATGTGCAAATGTGTGAGTGCAGAACAGTGTGCGTAAACAAAACGTCTAGACAGGGATAGAACGGACACTCTCATTTAGATCGTCTTTGTATCATGTATTCTTTTAAATAAAATCATTATTTACTCTAAATGCTTAGTTTGAATTAATAAAATCTATTAAAATACTTAACTCGCGTGATGCCATGACCAAGGGAAATAGGGATTCATTTTTATATATATAGATACATATAAAACCAAAGAGTTTGTTTTGTTTGAACACGCTAACCTCTAGAACTACCAGTCATATTTTATTTATTATTTTTGCGTATGATAGCCCAGTTTTCAGGAATATTATAGGCTATGTAACATCACGTAACAACAGGAACAGAGCAGTAACTAAAAACGCGAGTAAACCACCTGCAAGAGGCTAGTAGATTATATCAGCTGTAAAAAGTCCACTGGCGTATTAGCCTCTCCTACAAATATCCCCGCAATAAATGCCACATAAAGAAAAGCACTACTCATACTAGAAAACCTAGCATAGAAATAACGATAATGCCTGGTAAGCTACTACTCAACAGATAATAG
The DNA here is from genome assembly GCA_963082885.1 of Parascotia fuliginaria. Classification (NCBI taxonomy): domain Eukaryota; kingdom Metazoa; phylum Arthropoda; class Insecta; order Lepidoptera; family Erebidae; genus Parascotia; species Parascotia fuliginaria. The sequence goes on from OY720191.1 coordinate 2,227,306, forward strand.
TTTAAATGGTGTAAGAACTTTGATATCGCGATTCAGTATCCATAGCGCCATCTATGTCACAATCCAGGATTTCATAGCGCCATCTATGTCGTGATTTAGGATTCTACAGCGCCATCTGTGTTATCTTTGTTGTACTGCATTAACATCATTGTCTTCGCGAGTTGACCAGATAGATGGCGCCACAAACTAAAACAAAATTCCTTCTTTACAGTCCAACAGTAGTAGGAATGCTATGGGAAGTGACAGACTTGGAAGTGGACAAAGTGATCAGCACGCTGGTGTCGTTGTGTGTACCGACCGACGCGGCGGTGCCTTGGCCCAGCGTGGGCAAGGCTAAGTGGAGTCAAGGCGAGTTAGGTAAGTGCACTAGTAACGTTATATAGCCCAACAGTGGGCATACTACCTAAAGACACTGACAAATAAATCACTTCCTCATACGGCTTTTTTTTTGTATTAGCCTACAAAAGTGATTCCACCCTGTCTGATGGTAAGCAGTCAGTGGAATCCAGAAGTGGTGGACATCATTCCAAAAGCCATAGTTTTTCAAACTGCTGGTATAATGGCCCTCATTATAGCGGCTGGGAATGGGATAAATGAAGGGAAAGGGACAAAATTTAGGACGCCGGAGTGAGAGCGCTCACCGAATGAAATGCAATAATATTCTTCTATGAGAGGGTAGTACTTCTCCGGTCGATCCGGCCCATTCATGTTGAAACCAGCGTGGATCTACTACCGTACGGCTTTTCCTCAACGCAAAAGTTCGCATACATTTTAATAGTGTCACACATTTCGTTTTTTAACTGACCAATCACATCCATGTCAAGTCAAAGTTCTTTTTAAACAATTCTTATTTTAAACAGATATTATTCTTTGAGCATTCTTTTTACTCCCATGTCTTCAGGTCCTGGTCCTCAGGTCCACTGGTATAGCGTGGATGAGCTAATAATCATTCATAGTTACCAAATTTCACCTGAGACTAGATACTTTAGCCGATATTCGAGCCAGATTAATTTTACATCAGGAAAAAATACAATGATTATTCTTACATATTTCAGACACATCAGTAGATCAGAAGGGCCAGTTTATCCCAGAGCGAGATGTACTCCGGGCGATAAGCAGAGCTCGAGGGTCTACCAACTATATCATGATAGCTAGCAGTGTTGTGGCTAGGGGACTACCATTTAGAATAATAGAATGAAGATAATATATATTTAATACGTAGATTACCCTGATGGATCCAGGATTTGAATTTGGGTGAAGAGGGGGGGGGGGGCTTGACGCTACTCTGGGTAGAATTTCACCACGGTAAACACTATAAGATATATTAGCGGATGCGTTTGAGGTAGGAGGGGGGAAGGGGGAGCTTGAGCCCCCCTAGCTCCCCTTCTGTATCCGGCTGTACCTCTTTATCCTCTAATAGATACATCAGTGCAGGATGGAAGGAACATAACACCTGCGTTGTGATACTATTGCCTAAAGTAATATTATAAAAAAAATATTTGTTTTTTTGTATTTTTGTTTCATTGCAAATATTTAATAATAAATTTACATTACAGTTATGAAAAGTTCTTTCACATTTACAAATAAGCGTTTGCAGTCATTATCAAAATTTCAATATTTTAAGCGTCTTCGTAAATCTGAATCAATACGACACTATTGCTATAATATTTTCTGTAGGAGTTTTTTGTGGGATCAAATAAAACTTTTAATACAGATGCTTCGGACTTCATGGATAAAGTTATATCATATACAGTGTATTATTATAAAATTTTATTCCATCAAAGATTCAATAAAATAGCTTTTAGCGATAAAGTCGCCAATTGTACAGAAAAATGTAAATAAAATTTTTGATTACAATAAAGAAGTTTTCTATTTTTTTTTATTACTAGCTTTCCGCAGCGCGGTTCCACCCGGGCTAACTTATATTTTTGATTACTGCTCTGCTCCCGTCGCCAGTAGAGCCCATTTGTTCCCAACGAGTCACACTCTTTTGTCACACTGTGACTGGTTGGGAAAATTTTAATAAAAAACTCCCAACCACTCACGCTGTTACTCCATGGGAACTTTTTATTAGTAATTTCCGAACCAGTCACACTTACATGATGACATAAAATAATGAAAAGAAGAATCTTTTTTTATTATAATTTCAAATCAACAAGAGCAACAAAGGTATATTATTTCACCGAAGTACTTAATTATGAATGTTAAAAGTTTATCAGCATTCATCATACGTATTGATGGTAATTCTTATAGAACGTTTTATTCTTAGAAACAATATGTAAATACAATTACCCCCAGTTTCTGAAAGGCTGATCAACGAAAAATTTACTAATCAACTGTTATATCTCATGTAAAGTACTATTTCGGTTGCTAAAAACATGAATTATTAGTTAAATTTGATCTAATTCGTAACTAATTAGATCAAATTAAGCTCAATATCCATGCTTTTAGCATGATTTTAGGTACTTCACATGAGATTTAACAGTTGATTAGTTAATTTTTCGTTGATCAGCCTTTCAGAAACTGGGGGTTAGTCTTTTATAAATATATCAGAGTTATTTGTGAACTGTCATCAGCATCACATTTTACAACAATTCTTTAACCATTGATACTTTTTTTAATTATTTTATTTTATAAGTGTGACAGATGAGAGTGACTCGTTGGTAACTAATGGTAGAGCGGAAGCTCAAGAACTGGGCTATCAAACGCAAAAAGAATTATTAAAATCAGACTGGTAGTTCCAGAGATTAGCGCGAACAAACAAACAAACAAACTCTGCCACTTTATATATAGTATAGACACGGTATAGATTTTGAAAAAGCATTTATAAACTGTCAGTACTTTATTTAGATTGACTTATTTTAAACTTTTTGAGACTTTTAGCACCTAGTTAAAAAAAACTGTATTATTATTTTTTTATTATTGACGACACTGTTGGTCTAGTGGTTAGTGTAACTGACTGCGACGCCGGGTGTCGTGGGTTCGATTCCCGCGGAAGGCAAAATATTTGTGTGATGAACATTTGTATATGCCTTCAGTTTGGGTGTTTTTTATGTATTATGTAAGTATGTATTTAGAAAAAAAAATAGTATGTATATGTATTATATTTCAATTATCTAGTACCCATAACACAAGCTCTGCTTAGCTTGGGACTAGATGACGGTGTTTAATAGCGTCCACATATTATTATTATTATTATTATTATTCTTATGAACAGAGATGGGCTTGATATACCTAGATAATAGACTTTACCTATAACTTCTAGTAACCCTAGTTTATAATAAAATATCATCTGTTCTGAGAGGTTCATTCCTACATAAGTGTTCACACTCGAGATGCGTCTTTTGATTTTGATATAAAGTGAACTTGAAAAGGATTTGAAAGAACTTAGGGGAACTTTTTGAAATAAAACGCGACTATACTGTGCATAACAGTATTAATATGGTACAGTGAATGCTTGTGCGTAGACACAGTAGTGTCCACCGTGTCTAGGCCTGGCCGGACAGCTGCGAGGCGCGGGCGACGGGTCGCGGGGGGGGCGCGGGCGCGGGGCGGGCGCGGCGCCGGCGCGTGGACGGCGGGGTGCGCTCCTTGCCCTCCATCTGACGTTGGATAGCCTATCGACAAACACTTACATTAAAATATAATGAATAAATAATATTAATAATACCACAACAACCACACAACGCCATCTAGTTTTATGTAAATACATACATATTATACATAGAAACACCCAGACCAATGCAAATAGACATGTTCATGCACACAAATATTTGCACTGAGCGGGAATCGAACCCGCGCCCTCTGCGTGGCAGTCCATACACAGTACCATCGAACGACAGGTTGTCAAACACAGACAAAAAAAGCCGGTATAATTAAAATACTAATCATTATCATAGCATTAGGTCTTCGTCAATAGTAGACTGGGTTTGAAATGATAATGAATGATAATGTCGTGGCTTTATTCTCTGCAAGAGTAAGCAGAAATGTATAACAAGTTTGCCAGCTTTGTTTAGTCCCCTGTAACGCGGTAAACCCATTGTCATTTCTAGACTTTCCTTGCTTTATTTTTTAAATAATTTCTTAAAGAAAAGCACAACAGGTACCTATCATTTTATCCGATCCGGGGATTCAAATCGGCCTTGGCGTGAAATCCCGCACACAGTGTCACTGTCGCAGGCAATTGAGTATACTGCCTCGGCATTTTGTAAACGCTCGCTGTCGGCGTGTAATATGCCGAACGCAGATTGGGTTAGGTTAGAACTGTGACCCCCTGCTATTAACGAATTATTTTTCTTGCCAAACTATTTTAAATATCTCCAATTATGTATACACATTGGTGGTAACATATCCGGCGTTACGTAATAAGCCTAGGCAGACTGTAAACGGCGTATTAATACAATAATCCTGCGACATCACTAAATCACTGAGGTAAACATTAATAGGCAAGTACAGTCCTAAAATAATAAATCGCTGTTGCCAACACAAATGTCTTCTCACCTCGTCCATACGTATAATTTCAATAATCTCAAGTATTTTCTTCTCCAAACTCTTGATGTAAAGGCGCGCGTTCGTCACGTTGATAGTAAACGACTTGCCCAACAACTTGAGAAGAGGTAACGAGTCGCAATCCGATGATCTAGGTAATTTAAAATAATTAATTGATTGGTTTTATAAACAGTTTAACCGTTATTCAAATTTGATCACGAGTCTTTTAAACCCGGCATAAAAAAAAAGATTATAGTTTTCGATTGTTCGACTATAGCTTTGTCTATGGCACAGTGGGAGTGCATTACGCCGTACACGACAATGAAGGTTTAATGCCCACTTGGAACAAAGCTTTTTGTTATGGATCACAAAAAGTTTCATATATATTTGGAGTGCGCGCATTATCTTTTTAGAAACAACTATCTTCTAAAAGTTGTCTACTTTACTCTTTTCTATGAAATGATAAGGATAACTCACTGAGCTAATGCGTGAATATGCTGCAACAAACTAGCAAGTACTTGTGAACTCTTATCACAAGTGGCTCGCGCATTGGCGTTGATCTGACGCTTCTCATCTAGTGTGTTCTGCAGGCTTTCGATGCTGTCCTGCTGCTTTTGTAACTTGGCTTGGTGCTTGATTGTTTCCTCCTCTGAAAGACAAACCAATATTTTGTATAACAATGCAGTGTAAAAGGATTAAAGCCTTTTTATTTAGGGTAAAAGGCAAAATCTATCCATTATTTATTTATGTAGTCCACCAACAAATCTTGGTGCAACATAAAACTACATTTTCTTAAGAGAGATTGTTATCCATCCTCTCACCAGCAACGTAAAAAAAATCTGGGCCACCACCATCAGGAACACGTCCTGAGTTTCTACCTAATATTATTCCCCTGCAGGTTTTTTACTCTTAAGTTAAATATAAAGATGTTATTTAATCTTAGATGAAACTAAAATATCAAAAATAAAATAGCTTCATCTTCGTTGAAATTGCTCATAATAAACCTCATAAGTAGAAACAAAGAATTGATTGTGATCCTGGTCACCTACTTTCATAAAAATCTTTGCTGTCATGGCTGCTCTGCCACTATTAAATATCAAAATAATTTATTAGTAGGTCCATTTTTTGTTTTCACGGAAGATGGTTGTCATTTAATTTCATCCACATTTTTTCTATTTTTTATCATTGTAATATACGATTAATATCATCAACAAGAATATTATTCTAAACTTGACGCTGGCAGAAATAGCTGACACAATCGTCGGCTCTGTTGCCAAAAAAAAGGAGAAGAAGAAGAAGAATTTATTAGTAACATACCAATACAAATCTGTAGATTCTTGACCGTATCGCTCAAGTTCTTTAGCTCCGTATTCACCTCGTTGATGTAGTTAAACAGCGCGTAGTTCTCTTCCTCGCGTCGAGTGAACTCTTGGGTCAGTTTATCTACGTCCTCTTCACCGGCAAACTCCTGAGTATTAAATAGTAGAAAAATAAAAACTACAGTCTTTCACATTGAACATAGCCTTGAAAATCTGAAACTTAAGTGTGTTTAATTCCAATTTTTGTCCTGGATTTTCAAAAAGGAACATGTAATAGCACTTCTTAATGCTGAAATAGATGAGGTCACCATATCAGTATGCCGTGAGAGCAATTGGTACATTGACCACCGCACATGGACTTAACTGACTGCTTAACCATCAGATTAGAGTCATTTTGGCGTACTAATGAAGACAAACAATTTTATTGAAATCGTAGCACATGGTTTATTAGCTCATTACCAATTTAATAGGGCATCCTCTGAGCACTGACTTCCTTGTCTGGAACTGCTTTTAATTATTATATAATTAAAGACCCCAAACTGTGCAACATGTAATACTATAGAAGATGTGCATCACGTTTTGGCGGAGTGTGTCCGGAATGAGACCATGAGACCAATTATTTTGTCCAAAAGAAGTTATAATGTTGGTAGATGTAATAGCATTCTTGCTTTTCCATTGTCTGAGGAGGCCAGAATGTTATATAGCATGGCCAAAGTTATTTTCGTTAATCGGTATAACTAATAAGCTTATGTCTAATGTAGGTACCTAATTTTGTATAATTTCCATATGAGAGTGACAAAACTCTGAAAAATAAACAATAAAAAACAAAGTAAAGAAAAGGAAACCCTACACTCGCAACACGCAGTTTCCACCAGTATTAAATGAGGGCTCAGTTCCAGAAACTGTCTCTGAGCATAATCTTACCCGTATAGCATCCAAGATATTGACGTAGTTGTTATATGCCCTCATCTCTTCTTCCTGCTGCTCAAGTTTCTGGGCCTCTGCCTTCGCGTCGGCAGCAGTAAGCCGAACAGTGCCCTTGGTGCGAAGGAACTCTTCGAGCTTTAAGCTGTGGTCTAACTGGCGTTGAAGCTCACGGACTTCCTGATGATTAAGGACAATAAGATTTAGATGTTTAGCTAACTAACATTGTGAATATTGGAGAAAATTTTGTGAACACTGTTCTTTGTAGTTTAAGGTGTGCTAGTTATTTAATTATAGCGATAATAACTATTGATCCTAAAGTGTCATCGTTTCACAGTGCAAAGCAAAGAGTGTCAAATCAAACAAGTTATAACTTTATATTCCTACCTATTTATCAGTACATTTATTTGTTGCCTTCTATTGATCTCGACCCCTAAGTAAAGCGGGTAAAAGCATCTCATAAAATCGTTAAAGAGTAGGAGTTCCTACGCTCAATCTACGATCAATTCGTCCGTCACTCATACCATTTTGCTAGAATAGTTAGTTTCGTAGTATATAATACTACCTATTCTATAATGCGGAAGAGTTTGTATGTTTGAACGCGCTAATCTCTGGCAGTACCCGTCGGATCTAAATAATTCGTTTTACGTATGATAGCACAGAACATCACGCTATTGGCGACGGGAGCAGAGCAGTAAGCAAAGACGCGGGTCACGCGGGACAACCGCTCTTCGGGAACCTAGCCAAAACAAAATGCTGCTTACCAGACAATGTTTCCTATAATCCAATGCTGCCTTCTCCTTAAGAGCATCAAGTTTAGAACACCATTCCTCTCTCTGGTCGTAGGTAGTGATGGCCTGTTCTAGCAACTCAATGATCATAGCCTTGCCGTCCATCATACGTTTTAATTGGTTCTTCCATACCGTGTTGAAGAATTGGCTGGATAAAGTAGAATTCTAATTAAATTATTAATTTAAAAGTATCTACTTATATAGGTAGTGCTCTATGGTTCGGTGGTATTGTGTAGGTACGGAATATAACCACGCAGAGGTCTCTGGTTTGATGCCAGGGTCGCGTAAAGTGGGTAGTACTTAATTTTAATATATATCTTCAAACCTTTTTTACCGGAGAGGTAGACAGAGATGTGTAACAAGGGGTGTATTAAATTTTTCGACGGTAAAACTCAATATTTCACTGTAACCGGCTCAGCCATACGCAGTACCATTAAACCACTGGCCTTCAATCAAATAAGTAAGTGCGCACGTAGTAGGTACCTATAATAAGAAACTAAGAAGCCAATAGCCTTATCCTGAGCATCAAGTAATGCGATTTAGTATGAATCAGAGCATAACAAGCTTCACAGACAAAGGCGGTACCTACTTACTTGGATCCAGAACTTAGCGTTACGCTTTCTAACATTAGGTAGGTAAAATTATAAATTGTAGGTACCTACATGTTGATGTTACGAGCTTAGATGTGGATAAATTTTATCTAAAAAATGTGTATTCAATTGTACCTACTTACACAAATGCAACCGCCTTTATGAGATTTGTTTCTGATATTTAGGTAATTCCTGATACCTAGGGCACCTATTTAATTCAATCTCGTTTATTTCAGTTTTGTTAATGTTTTAAGAGTCATAAATGGAATCTATATCTACTATTATATAAAACGGCAGAGTTTGTTTGCTTATTTGAACGCGATTATCTCTGGAACTGCAAGTTTATTTACAACTTTACAGATTTGTTTCGAACCGCAACTTCGTTCAAAGTGGTCGCAAATACTCGTAATGCGCCACCGACACAGTTGAAAAATAATGAAGATGACAAAGGAAAAGCTTTTACCAAATAACAGTAAAGTTTTTGTTCCATCTAAACATAAGTACATACATAGCTTTACGCCTTTTATCCCCGACAGGGTAGGCAGAGGTGTTCGCCATTTTTTATTTTAGGCCCCATGTAATAGGGGGCGAGCCTGTTGACAATTTTATCGACAGAAAAATCCAATATCACTTTACCCGACCCGGGAATCGAACCCGAGACGTCTGCATGGTAATCCGTACACAGTACCACTGAACTATAGATAGCAATCTAAATTAAGAAGAAATATATATATTTTTTTATTATAATAATAATATTCTACCACATTCACACAACGCCATCTAGCCCCAAATTAAGCAATTATATTTGCTTGTGTTATGGGTACTAAACAACTGATATACTACTTATATACATTTTTTTTTGTAAATACTTACATAATATATTATAGATAAATTACACCCAGACACAGAACAAACAATCATGCTCATCACACAAAGATTTGTCCTGGGTGGGAATCGAACCCACGACCTCCGGCTTAGCAGTCAGGGTCACTAACCACTAGACCAACAGGCCAGTCAATATTACTAAAACAATCCTTCTTCCTAAGTCTTGTGGCTATCTCACACTCACCGATCACGTAGAAGTCGATCAATATCCAACCTCATGGAATAATTTTCGCTATTGACAGTATTAAACTTTTTCAAAGCGGTGTCCAAACGATTTTCTAGTTGACTAATGACCATCTGATTGTTTAAGGCGTTAACGTAGTCCTGAGAATTCAAACAAAGATATAAAAATACTTATATACAAAACGATAGAAGATTCTTGTTGGTTTGCGGCCTGAGGGCCAATTTCCCCCTCGGTTTCCTTCCTTTTTCTTTCCTACGTAGTTACGCTTACGTGTACACGACTTTTAAAAGTTATGTATAAGTAGGTAAGTATACTTTTAAGCTATCTACATTAGTTAGGTACTTTCAAGTACCTAAATCTATACATATAATAAAATTGGAGTGTCTGTTTGTAATATTAAAACAAGCGTTTTTTATTACATGTATATGAATATACAGAGTGTATACGACGGTATGATATTAAACGCAATTACGTATAGTATGTGATATTATAAAGCAAGACAAAAAAAAATCAACTAAATATCTTCAATAGTTTAGACACAGGACTACTTTTTCATTACTTTAATTCTAAACCACAGAACAAGTACTAAAGCATAGAAGGACTATTAGGAGAATAAAGCGTACACACTCAGAGACAAATAGAAGTTTAATAGTGCTACGATACCTTCTGACAGTTTATCGATATCGATAGATGAAATTTGTCTATGGGCTATGGTAAATTAACAGACATGCTAATAAAATGAGGTCTGGTTCCATAAAAGCTCTCGTAAACGAACTACAAGAAACAAACGGCCGTTTTACACCTCACCGGAGTGGCATAGGCCGGCAGCGGCGCCAGGAGCATTTTCAATGTGAAATAATTTGAAGTTTATATTCATGTTTCATGCTGTAAGTTCAAACACAATGTAAATTGTATATGAATAAATTAAATAAATTGAAAATTGAAATATACATGATCGATCCACACACTACCTCGCATCACGGAGCGTAGTGCGAGCGTGCGTGTTCTTGTATTGTTTGTAAGTATCTCTCTTTGTATAGAAATCACGCGTGGTGCAACACACTGAAAACGCATTTAAGCGCTGTGTTACTGATCACACGCTTACATGCAGAGAAACACGTACTCACGCGCGTGGGTTCGGGGCCAGACGGTATGGACACCGTGTTCTGCAGTAATGTGCGTGATTGATGATGCAGACCAGCACTCTCGCATCTGCACGCGTGGCACCGTCACCGCGTCGCCACGCTCCCGCAGCGTAGTGCGGGGCAGTGTGTGGATCGCCAAAATACCGGTATCGGCCCTCTGTTCTTTTCTGACTTTCTTAGTATAGCAGATACCCCAAGGTAAAAATAAAACACAGCTGTAAGATTCATGTCACAAATGTATGATTATATTTCCAATAATATTGAAACACATTATTACTGCCCCTTAAAATTACAGTTTTGTTTAGGAATGTCCTGATTATTTGTGCATAAGCTAAAATATTTTTTGTTATGTTATGAATTGGTACTATTAGAAATTTTTCCCGATCAATTTTATCAATAAATTTCTGTAGTCATCTAGAACATTTATTTATTTATTTATTGAAAAAGTATTTACAATATCATTACAGATAAAAAATCCAATACGATATCATAAAAAAACCTAAAAAAATTACTAAATAAATATACCTACCTATTTATCCAATACTATACATTTTTGTGCAACATCTTTGAATTTTGACAGGGTACATTGAAAATATTAATTTCTATAGAAATAATATTAATAAGTCGTATGGCGCGTGACAATGGAGCAAATTTGAGTAGATTCGTCCTCACCGCTGGAACGTTAAACGTGTAACAATATAATATATAACATAATTCTCTCTTAATTTGCTTCATGGATCTTCCGGTCTGATCTTTCGGAAACCTGCAAAAGAACACAATGTATGAAACACTATGAAAGGTACAAAGATAGTTACCACAAAATCGTTAACACAAATTATAGTAATATTTTTGTCATCGATAAAATATGCAGCACAAGTCACAACACTATTGAACATGACTACACAAATTGGTAAAAATGTAAAATACTTAAAAATTACTGAATCGAATGGCAAACAGACGATTATAATATGATTGCAGTATAGTAAAGTATAAATCACTTAGGTATTTTGCACGTATATATAGGTTTTTAGTATATATTATTGGTTTGTTATCTACTCACCGATGGAAGTTGACGATTTAAACTTGATTTTCTTTGCGAAAAGAATGTAATTTACAACCTACAATAACGCAGGACTTTGCTTATCCAATGGGCTGAATTTTACTTCACAATAGCACTATGTAATTATTAAATAACTTAGATTATTTCACAAAACAGATAAACAACAATGAAAATTACGAGCGGCGGTTTAATCCGACTAAATTGTCTAGAGGCCTTGACAAGTTGGAACATTTGACATTAGTTCACTTTTTAATTCGGCATCCAAAGGTAACCAAAGGTAACCAAATTGACGTTTCTACAGTGTACACCGGGCGTCCTTAGCAAAATTATTTGTCTCTTTCTTTTCAATGTATCCGGCTTATTTGGAAAAATAGGACAAGTATATGAGGGCGATTAACACTCCTTCTATGTATGTACTTGTTCTGTGTTCTAAACACTAAGTACGTCAAACGGTCACTGACTTAAGTCATAATCCACGTCACAGGATAAACGTTGCCGCTCATAACAGGTCAGTGAACTTGTCATAATAAAATGGTGTATTACTTCGTTACTATTAAAATATTATTTATTTTGTTAGAAAATTTCAAATTTTTGTTTTTCGTCTAATTACTTTTGTGATTAATTAGAAATCATTATATGGGCTAGTAACACCTGCCTTTTCATTTAATGTCAAACCGTCGTATACACTCTGTATATACGGTACATACACCAAAATAACATTTTTTTAAATTTTTGTCTGTCTGTCTGTCTGTTTGTTCCGGCTAATCTCTGAAATGGCTGTACCGATTTTGACGGGACTTTTATTGGCAGGTAGCTGATGTAATAAGGAGTAACTTAGGCTACGTTTATTTTAGAAAAAATCTCTTATTTTAGAAAAATAAGATAACGTCGATCGACTGTTAGGCCGAACGAAGTGCGCCGGGTCAACTAGTCACACAATATATTTTTGCAAAGCAGGTATGCCTTCTCACTCTTACTTGCAAAGAAGAACAGAGATATGATGTTTCGAAAACGTTACCTGTAAATAAGCTTTACACTTACGGTGTCGCATCCCGTTCCCTTCGATCTCAGCGCTTTAATTTCCTTTTGGACTTGTTTCAACAAAAAGTCCAGTTCTCTGATAGTCCCTCTGTGTTCCTTTACTTCTGTCGCGTACTTCTCGTGTTCTTTCAGAAGTGTGATCAGCTTTTCCCTGGTTTTGGAGTTCTCCAGGAGGTTTGATGAGCTTTTTGTGAACTGGGAATAAATGTGTTCTTTAGTAGTCTCTAAGGTAAGACAATTTATTTTCTTTACAATGATTTCTATTAAATTAAAATAATCTTGAGAAAAAAAAAGAAAGAATAATAATCTGAAATTAAAAACTATTCACATTGAGTCGAAATGGCCCAGTAGATAAGGCACCCGCTTTGTAATCACGAGCTAGTGGGTTCGAAATCGGCCAAGTATTAATGTGATTTTATAAATCATATGTAGGTTCTTCTTACGTTTATCTTGAACATTTAATTTTATGACTGACGGTGAAAAAAACATTGTGAGGAAACCTGAATTTAAAAGTCTGAAATTGCCAATCCGCCTTGAGCAAGCGTGTTGATTAATGCTCATGCCTTCTCTCTATGAGAAGAGGCCTTTGCCCTGCAGTGGGACAGTAAACAGGTTGGTATCTATTATTATTATTTTATTAAAAACTACTTTCACGGCTATTTGTATAAACTAAATACATATTTCTAACTTATATTTAGGACGTGAGACAGCTAAGCGTCCTACGATTTATAGATTTGATATTTATAGATACGACATCAACAGTAGATTACCATCACAATACTTGAAGTATGGAACTTCCATACTAATATTAGGTATAAATGCGAAAGTAACTCTGTCTATTTGTCTGTCTGTTACGCTTTCACACCTAAACCACTGAACCTATGTTAATGAAATTTGGTGAGAGATAGACCTCAGCGAACCTATCTTTTATCCCCAAAAAATGTGCGTAAATGGATTGAATTAGGGGATGAAAGTTTGTATGAAAAATCGTCAATGTATAAACAAAGATGTAACCGACATTCACGTGGGCGGTGACGCAGGTAAAAGCTAGTTTACTATAATAGTAAATCATGTTGTACAATATCGCTATCAGCAACAGTATCGCAAAAAGAACGGATGCTAAACTTGAGACAGATGATAGACTGTCACAATTTTAATTATCCGTTCGGATATTGGTATTAGGTCAATAGCTAACGGATAAAACATAATTTATTGTGTAATAATAAGTAATTGAAATCAATTAATACTTGTACTGAGATAGAGGCAATTTATTATAAGTACATGAACACTAATAAGAGCTTAGTTTTCACCTCAAAGGTCATGGTCGTCTATTAGGTACCTATACCTAACATGTATTTTGTTTAAATGTATTTTTGAAGCTGATTGACCACTGTTGCAACCTGTTTGATCTCGAACATTAGAGAAATACTTCACACAGGAGCGAATTAAAACCATAAAAGAAACTGCTCGGGCGCGATGTGAAATACCGCCACCCTGTTTAGGAGTAGGACTCGCAAGTGTGCAAGAAACGTTTTAATGACGTGCTTAATTGATGTAATTTTGGATTTGAGATCTTGTTATAAGAAGTCCATTTATGATACTAAGACTTCTGTAGTGACTTTAACCCTGTATAGGATGCCAAGTTTACGAGGCAGTGTTATTGACACACTTTATACAGTTCTTAGAATAGAGATCTCGGCTGACAAAGGATACTCAGAAAGAAACAAAGAAAAAAATATATTTTGATACATACACACGATACATACAGAAAAAGAACAGTAACATTGAAGAAAACAAACAGAGCACAATGAAAACAATGAAATACCTACTTAAATTTACAAAAGCGTCATGTGTAGGTTCAAAAAAGGATATAGTTCAGCATGTGTCAGGCAGAATGCCTAGTAAAAATCCTTGTAGTGAGAGCTAGTCTTCTGAAGAGAGGGAAGGAGAAGAAACTTTTTAATTCTTTTGAATTAAAGAGGTAAGGCGTCTCTAATTGTATGCATTTACCTTCAACTCTAACATAATTTTATCCAGATCAGCGTTAAGCGTGTTGATAATGGTCTTCTGCATCCTGAGCGTCGGCTGCACGCTCGTCATCACCGTGGCTCGGTCTATCTCCATCACTCTGAACTGGAACGTTACATGTAGGTATTTGTGATTCAACGACATTCTTGCTTTAGCAAACAATGCGTGTTTACCTACATAAAGACATTAAGTACATCCATGTTAAAATAACTTAGATACACTATTAGTAGCTTCTAGTCTGAATCAATAAAATTATTACATTATGTATATATATATATTAGCCTACCAAAGTGACTCCACCGCGCCTGATGGTAAGCAGTCAGTGGAATCCAGAAGTGGTGGCCACCATACCAAAAGCTATATATAGTCTTAAACTGCTGGTATGGTGGCCTCCACTATGGCGGCTGGGAATGGGGTTAGGAAAAAGGAATGAAGGAGGTGAGGAAAGAGTTTCCTCTTTCCTCACCTCCTTCATTCCTTGGGAAATTGGTTCATTCCTTGGGGGGAAATTGGGAAATTGGAACATTATTTAAAGATTGAGCTCAAAACACTTACAGTCAAGGAAAACTTGTCAAAAATCTGGTCTATTAAAACATGAATTCTGTACCTATTATAAAATACGACTAGTGCAAGCCTGGTAATGCTCGTCTTCTTTGTATGAAAAGAGAACTTCACGCAGATAATATAATAGATTTACCCCCAACCCCCAGTTTCGGGAAGGCTGATCAACGAAAAATTAACTAATTATTCATGCTTTTAGAATGCCTTTAGATACTTCACATAAGATTCAGGTGATTAGTTAATTTTTCGTTGATCAGCCTTTCAGAAACTGGGGGTAAGACGACGATTAATCATCATCCTAAGTATCTCTGACCAGCAGTGCCGTAACCTTTATGAGGTGGTCCACAGTAGGACCACGAGAAAACGTCGCACTTTATGGGGCTTATAAATACACGTCTTATCACCTGTCTTTGCAGCTTGGACAGTTCATCCTCTGCAATCTTCTCCATCTCCATATCATCGGTTGGAGCTGCCATTTTTGTAAAAAAACAATGGTAAATGCCTTCACACGTTGCTGTTGTTTCTTCAGATTCTTTTAGTTCAGTTCTTGTAATATTAGATCGATTCGGTCGCCAAGTTACTAAATATTGACCCATTTACCCATTTAGCATGTTTTTGTTGTCTAAAATTGAGTGAAAAATATATCAAAAGCCGCCATATTAAGAAGCCATGTAAGCATATAGTAGTAACTTGTCCATAATGCTAAAACGTAGAAATTTTAAATCAAATAGTGATATTTTTAGCGCTATTTCGAAATATAACACCTACGTAATTTGATGCTCGGTTATAAACAGTTTAGTATTAGTTTTTCGTAACATTAACACCACTATTACCTCATATTACGGTCGGCTGACTGGTCGCAGTCAATCCTTGGTCCTTGGTAGGCAACCATTTTATTTTACATGGGTGTCTTGCAGGGCAGTGGAAGTGCATGCGTCTGCTGTACAAGATGTTATCGGTTTGATTGTCAAGTGACACATAACTTTGTTTTATCCATATAACATCCTAGATAACATTACAGGACGAACTTCGTTTTGTGTTTAATTAAATGTTTGTAAAATGTTGGCAAAATAAGCTGGTTATGTTCATGATTCCATTCCTTCGATAGTAAATATAGACCTTCTATTTTCCTCCCCTCCCTTATGCTCATCTCTCTCCCGTTCGGTAACAGTTCAATTGATTTTATAGTTTATTTTTTACAATGCATAAGGACCATAATCACGTCTGTAGTTTAGGTACGACCGTATGCTTATTTACCACCGAAGTTGTTTGAAAGAAAATGGCTGTGTGCGAGATTTGATGAAAAAATACAGACCTTTCATTTTATCTATTTTTACCTATCTAAGGGCCACCTCGTCGGGACGTCGTGAATCGTCTCCTATTGTTAAAGTCTAAGCTCCAAGAACTTTACAGTCGTGCGTTTAGATCTGCCAACCATTCATACGGATTTGTTTGGACGCTTAATACCTTTTTAATTTGTCTGGATTTAGGATAACAATTTTTTTGTGTAAAGTTCATTAATAGTTAATTTCAATAATAAACTTTTTGATTTTAAGTACCTACCTACGTAGTATGTGACTTAACTCTGTGAACCAAGGTAACTGGTGTGGTTCGCAGAGTTGCTTCACTGAAGTGGCAGGACACATAGCTCGCAAAACTGACGATAGGCCGTTTGGGGCAGAAAGGTTCTGGAGTGGCGACCACGAACCGGAACGCGCAGCGTGGCCAGACCACTCACAAGGTGGACCGACGACCTTAAAAGTATGGGTTTTTGTAAGAATTTAGAAATGGTAACCTAATACTTAAAGTCGCCCGTAATAAAAAACTATAACCTACTTTCAACCAGTTCTGCTTCCTCAGAACAAGGTGCTTTAGTCCTTGTTCTGAGACTGCTTCTTAAGGATACAAAGTACATCCTGCTTTTTTACTTAATCTGTTTACGAAACTTAATCTGTGCTCGTTTTTTCTGATGCTCAATACCCAAGGTCCAGTTTAAAATCCACTTATTTAATTGATATGCGAATTTTATAGGATCACTATGAGATCACTTCCTCACATTTACCAACAATAAAAATAAATTTCGACATTTTGTTTGACCACTCTCTTTGTATCACCTTGATAATGTGTTGCTATCTTTGTCGCACTTACTGTTTACACGTTTAAGTTATGTCACGATATCTCTCTCACACTCGTTGATTCACGTCAAAGATTAGATTACAGAGGTGTTTTATTTCTGTTTGTTTTGTAGAAAAATGTTTTTGTAAACATTTCATCTATTACCTCTTTAGTTTATGTAAAGAGTGTAAAAGTTTCAAGTAATTGAAGATGTTTAGAAAATAAAAACAAATCCTTTCTGTGTATTTATTAGGTTACTATCGAGTTAAACTGTTCTTTGAAAAGTTAATTAACGTTAAATGGATGGTAATAGTAAAAATACGTTTTCTAAAAAAATTGTTTTATTAAAACTTATTTACAGAACCTTCTTTATATTTAGAAAAAGAAAATTATTTTGCCGCAGTGGGTACTTATATACTTATAAAAATATCATTCGTATTGTCCGTGACTTATTGTCTTAAGTTTTGTTATAAAGCTAATGTTTTCTTGAAATTTGTAGGTAAGTAAAATTGCGTAATGATAATATTAGCTAAAATTGGTTATTGTTAATAGAAACTGTAAAAAAACTTAAGTAGGTAAGTAATCAATATAAAAAGCAAATCTTTTATTTATAAGTAATATGGTGCTAATTGGAATCCAATAATACCTAATCATTATTTAAAAAAAAATTGGGTATACTTGTAGGTATACTCTAACGAGTATATAGTCTAACGCGCTTTTCTCAGCGAGGATAGACTAAGTACTCACGTAAAGTTTTGATCCGTGTGAGGATCGAATTCGCAACTTCATGCGCAGTCGCTTGTGCTCCCACTGTGCCACTGAGACAATCACATACTAATATTACACAGCCATAAGTTTATATATGTAGTAAAGTGGAGTTTAAAGCACGGTACTTTTGTACATAACCCCACCTCTGACAGGCAACATAATCTTTGTCCGACGCGGGCTGTTTCACCTCGAAGGTTTCGCAGGCAGTCTGTTGTGTTCGCTGCGTTGTCGAGGCAACATCTGTGTGCCGCGCCGGCCGCGAGTTTATAGTGCGACGAGTTTATCGACATAATATTGTACAGTGCAGTGTTGTGTTGTGTACCTGTGTACCAGTGAACCGGAAATGTTACCTTTGTGATACAAAAACTAGTTATAATGGCATTAAAAAAGGATTTCGACATAAACAGGAACATATTTAAAATTAAACTGCCCAAAACCACCAAGTTCCAACAGGCGATCGACAAAATATTCGTCAAAAAGAACAACTATACTAAAATTGTGCAAAGTTAACTTTGAATCTGTTGTACAAGAACTTGACAGATTAAATGGCCGGTGAATTTAGTGCAAATATTAGTAGAAGTAGTAAACATAATACAGAGCCTGAACCACCGGATAGAAATAAGTCACCCAACTTTATAGCAGATGAAACTGAGTTTGTAGGCAAAGGGGACATCCGATCATCAACACCTATAAACAGACACAGGAGGAGTCGCAGCAAGAGTGCAGGAAGAGTTACACCTATACAGTTCAGTTTGTCCGACGAACACTTTTATGAGGATTTGGAAGCGTACGTAAGGGAAATGTCAACTGCGAGGCAGATGGGAACGATGGACGTAGGACACGAACACGACTTGTGGTCGCAATTGCAGCAGAAGGAGTCGGATTTACTCCTTGCAGCTGAGTTGGGGAAAGCACTATTGGAGAAGAACGAGGAGTTGAAGAAAGAACAGGAGCGCGTAACGGAAGAATACTCCAAAAAACTTGAGGTGAGTTAATAAATTTCACTGTTTTGTTACTTGAAGCACGCAATGCTTGCACTAGTAGGTACGTTTGCGGTCGCTATTGGCTGCGCTAGCAAACAAATAACAACTTTATTCTTATTTTGACAAGGTGCAATTATTATATTTCGGTATTGGTCTAATTTTTAGAAAGACTAGCGAGCTAGTTGTGCAATAATGCTATTTGTTTGTGTCCTTTCGTTGGCTAGTTTCGTTTATTGTATTGAAGTGAGCGAAGTTATATTTTTGTGACCATTTAGTGTGACGGGTGTGACGCTTTCGTTTGTTATACATACTTGTTTTAATTCAATGTTTTTCTAACTTGTTTAAACATTTTATAAGATTCTATATCCTTTATAAACTGCTAGTTTTACATTATTTTATTTGTTTATGATGTGTATTTTAATTATTCATTGCTGTTTACGCATTGGGGTTGGTCAGTGGTACAATTATAATACCTTTGTCAAGGTGGTTTTCGTGACTAGGTATTGTTACGCTAAGTATTGTAGTTCGATTTCCAGATGATAAAAATAATTGTGTCTGCTTTGTTTCTTCTAGTTTATTTCGTATATTGTATGATCGACAGATATCATTGGTTCTAAGTACCAATGCTTTGTGTTCGTTAATTGTACGTTTGTAAAGAGTAGCGGAGGTCTTGTTAATTAGTAATTTTATAATAAAATAAAATAATAAGTAATTGGAGAAAGACAGGTTCAGTGCAACGTAAATTCGTAGTAATGTAAGTGTTTTATCGTTCGTGGTGCAGAACGAAATTTGTAGGGACCATCCATTCGTAAAGGTTGCGGTTGTGTGTCTAATAGGTTGTTGTTTTGTGTCCGTGGTTTAATTGTTTTAACGCTCCGGCAAAGCATTAGCGACTGCTGTGCACGATTTGTGTGATCCATAAATATTTGTTCTGAGTCTGGATTTATTTTGTGTCCAGTAATTGTATGTTTGTAAAATCCTGCGGGACACATGGCTTGTTCCTTATTACAGAAGTTTTCTAGTAAGAGAAAATAAAGGATCAAACCCTTATCTTTATTTCGTTTGAGAATTTGACCTTAATAAGTGTCTATAACGTAATATTGGTAGTTTATCGTATTCAAACCCTCTCGTGCGTAAGAACGGTTTTAGTAACTAGAAAGCCACCATAAACTTCATTCAATTGATCACGTTAGGCACTTTAATTAACTCGTAGTTACTGTCTGCTATGTTCTTTATATTGTTATTAATAAAGTAATAACCTTATTGATAATATGTAAGTTTTTGTTATGATAAACTGTACGTAGTAAGAGGCGACTAAAGGAAATCAGGTGCAGCATATGCATACGAAATATTACCTCACTGCGGTCATAAACTTCCTTGATGTGATTATTCTTTATAGCAAACGCCTCAATTTATGAGAGGTATATGTAGTAGACCTCAACTATAGGGCATTGGTTCTACAGTGGAAGTTTTTATGATACCTACTGCTACTTTTTTATACAACTTTGGTGCCAAACGAGCATACGGTCCACCTTATGTTAACTGGCAAACATAACCTATGGCTATGTTTCCCAAGCATCGCAGAAGTAATAATGCTTAGAAAACACAACCAAGCCGTTGCCGACCACGGAGAAGGGGATGAGGAAGGAAAAGGGAAACGAAAGAGGACCGAGGAGGTATTATGATTAGGCAAAAATAATTATGTGTTTAGATTACTTACCTTATTTTAATCCTACTTCATTGTAGCCTTGTTCGATCATCGACTAATGTTAACCGTAATTACGTGGGCCATGGGCTGTTTTTGATCGCGTCGTTTACGTCGACGGACTTAGTTTAAAAGTTGTTGTCCATATTCGGTCATAACGAATATCCAAACTGTAAATCCGGTTAAACCGAAAAAGGCCAGTGCATTCGGTCTTCAAAATGTAAACAGGTCAATTCGTTTAACGAATGTGATCCATGTAGAAATTGAACCCATTATACTTCACTCCACCGCAGTAACGAGATGACGATTTTAACTGCTGGACTACACGAGCAGTTAAAAATTAATTGTGTGCGTTTATAACTTAAAAGATAAGATAAGTTAATTTAATGCATATTTCTAATCAACACATACGAATTACTCATAAATGCCATTATTAAAAACGTGATCAACTAAGTAATCATTATAGCAATCGTGACTAACATCATTTAAAATATTTTTTTTGTTGGTATATATGTGATTTATTGCAGTCATAGAGTTCTAGGTTCATTATTATCATTGATATTACAAAATGCCTCTGTGGTTCGGCAGTACTGTGTACAGATTACCACGCATGAGAGGTCGCGGGTTCGATCCCCGAGTCGGGTAAAGTCATATTGGGTTTTACTGTCGAGAAATTCTTAAAATTAGCTCGGAGTCTGGAATTGTGTGCGATATTATGGCAACAGGCTCGCCCCCTGTTATATGGGACCCAAAATAAAATGGCGAAATGTGGGTGGTTAAACACTTCATGTATGACAAATAATAATAATAATAATATTCTACCACATGCACACAGTGCCATTTAGCCCCAAATTAAGCAATTATATTTGCTTGTGTTATGGGTACTAAACAACTGATATACTACTTATATACATTTTTTTTTTTGTAAATACATACATATTATAGATAAATTACACCCAGACACAGAACAAACAATCATGCTCATCACACAAAGGTTTGTCCTGGGTGGGAATCGAACCCACGACCTCCAGCTTAGCAGTCAGGGTCACTAACCACTAGACCAACAGGCCAGTCAAATATCAGGTGTTAATGTTTCACTGCAGGGCCAAGGCCTCTTCCTACAGAGATTATTTAGTATTGATCACCACGCTTGGTTAAGGCGAATTGACAATTTCAGATTTCGTTGAAAAAGGCATTTAAAAAATATATTTGAATTTTGGGAAAAGGATTCAGACCTACATCCATACATTTTAAATTTAAGAGAAAAAATTTGACCTGTCACCACTTTTATTAGGGAGGCTAGAAGCAAGCTTTTCATAAGGTGTTCCAACGATCTTATAAAGGTATCGACCAACACGACCGGGCAAAGTAGATATTAGGCAGGTTTAAAGAAGGCTTAAGTCATAATGGTCCTGTGGTGAAGACACCCGCTTCGTAAACACGGGGTCAGGTTCTAATCCGAAGTATCAAAATGATTTTCAAAATCATATGTACTTTCTAAGTTTATCTGGACACTACTGACTGACAGTGAAAGAAAACATCGTGAGGACCTGGACTTCTGAGGGAATCTGATATCGCCAATCCGCCTTGAGCAAACGTGTCGATCAATGCTCATACCTTCTCTGTATAAGAAGAGGCTTTTCCCTGCAGTGGGATAATAATGGGCCGATATAATGATAGACGAGGCTTATAAATATTAAGCAGTAGACGCATTTTGGCTAAATGATGAGAAATAATAACGATTAATGCGTGACTACTGGTCAAAGCACACTGTTAGTAGATACGCACCTCGACAAATGTAACTCTTTCGTACCTCACAGAGCACGATTGACACCAGTAGTTGCCAATCTAGTTTAATTTCAATAACAATTCACAAAAATTTCAATGTGTCACCTATATTTTATTGCGCAGATATTGTAGTTTAACTAGTGTATGTATTAGTAATGTGAATACCATCTCAACTGCTGATAAAAATACAAATCAGATAAGAACCAAGCCTATTTCTATCACGTAGTTATAACAGTGCGTGCCAAATTGTAATTCATACAAACATTATTTAAGACTGATGACCCCAATGCCGACTAGCAAAATATATACTTACTTAGTGGTATATACTTTAATAGCGTAATGAATTCACAGAATCATGGCCAAACTATCACATGTAAGTGACAGTACAATTATTAATATAGAACAAAAAAATCTACAAGCGTTGCGATCAATGCTCATGCCTTTTCCAGAAGAAAAGAGGACTTTATCTTTGTTATAGTACACACAATACAAAGTATAATAGTTTTTTAAGACGATCAGTGTCTTACGATAACACTGCTGCCACGGCGATCGCTAAACCGCCTGTCTGATGCGATGCGATTATAGCTAAAACTTTCCATGCAATGTTTGAGGAAAACATTTGTCTAGCTATAACATATATCTAATTACTACCGCATTAGCATAACTTACTCTCACTAAACTGTTAAGTAAGTACGAGCTAATTAACCTAGTACCGAACGAGTGCAACCGTTAGGCGGTATATATTTTGTTAGTAGACACGCCTATGATTAAGTGATTAAATCATATCTAAACTGTGCACATCTCTTGCTAAAAATAAGTAGAAATACATTTGACTGGCCTGTTGGTCTAGTGGTTAGTGACCCTGACTGCTAAGCCGGAGGTCGTGGGTTCGATTCCCACCCAGGACAAATCTTTGTGTGATGAGCATGATTGTTTGTTCAGTGTCTGGGTGTAATTTATCTATAATATGTATGTACTTACAAAAACAAAAATGTATATAAGTAGTATATCAGTTGTTTAGTACCCATAACACAAGCAAATATAATTGCTTAATTTGGGGCTAGATGGCGTTGTGTGAATGTGGTAGAATATTATTATTATTAATTAAAAGAAAAAAGGAAGGATTTTATTTGTCAGAAAACATAAAGTAGATCCATGGGATAAATCACATGAGTGACACTAATAAGTAAAACAAAAATCTCGATATCCAGATAAGTTAGTTTGATATTTACTATGAATAGCACAGCACTTTATAGATACTATTCTAGTGACCTTAAGTTGAAATTCCATGTCAGTCAGAAATGTGATATCTATATAGATATTTTTGGAAGATATAATACCTACTCGTAAATATCTATAATATCTTTTATCAGTTGTTCAGTACCTACGTTGTATTGATATACATTTATCTCAGAAGATGTAACATTTCGTCAAGGAGACTTGTCATGGAGTTTTGTAAAATATTTTAAAAACATCCTTTTTAATTCCGCGTCTTCAGTTTGCTTTTGAGGAAAACATTGACTCTAATAATTAATTTGCAAATTACTGTTTGTGTCTGCTGACAATGCAGTAGTCGTAGCTGAGTTTTAGGCTGAGAGAGATTTGCTGTCGACACGGGCAAGAAAAACAAAATTGATTTAAAAATAAGTGTCTGTTTAACCAGTAGATTTTTTTTTTTTTTTTTTTTTTTTTTAAATTTTGCTAACATTGTTTGTAGCGTTCGGTTCAATCAATAACGTACGGTTTTGGAATTAATTTAATCAAAAATATAAATCATCTATTTATTAATTTCGTTGTTTAGATAGTAGTGAATTGTTGGCGTTACGGTGTATAGGAAAGAACTACCAAAATAATAAACGTAAGGTTCGGTGAGTAAGAACGCCGAAGTCCCAATTAACTCAGCGATTTCCTACTGTTTTCTTCTTCATATTCGATAACGGTTTTGTCGTCTGTAATACTTAGAGAACAGGCCAGTAGTCCATATAGCCAGTAGATTTTTCAAAATGAATATCTGCTAATTTAATTCTTGGCACTTACTGGATATTATTATATAGAACGTATAGTAAAATTTACGCTCCATTCGGTAAGTTTTAATTGCAATACTTTACGTACCCAATAAGTTAATGAGTTAGGAGTGTGCTGTAAAACAAACAATGGTTGTCCAAATATCTAAACTAGTTAAATTTGACGATGGCCATAGGAAACGAGCGTTCTATTTATGTTGAACACGAGTAAGCAACACCTGTAGTCGTGGTAGAATTACACCTGTAGTCTATCGAAAAAGACAGCTGTGTTTCGGTATAGAAAAGTTATTTTAAACGTTATCAATAATATGATGTTATATTCTATCTTCAATTAAGAGTAGATATTTTTAGTGCCTTTAGAAATCTTTGTATTCTATGTATATCTTTTACAGTGAAATGTAGGTTTCAAAAGGTTCATTCGGCATCAGTTCAACACTCCACACTTCCGTAATTCAATTGAAACATGAATCTATTTAACAGCGCATGAGTTCCCTTTCCATTTTGACTGATGTTATAACCGAACCGCAGCGTGAAAATGTAAAAGGGGTTTCGCCATAATATTGACTACAGTGGTATTTTTAGTCTTATATTTTTCGCAGTAGGTATGCAAAAGTATAAATAACGTTATAAACGTTTTGCAGAACAAGTTATCTACAAAACAACGGATAGAGATAATATTTTAATATTAAAACAAACTTAAGTCTAAGAAAATAAACTATGTCTACAAGACTAACATTATATGTTATTTATTAAGATTTTTATTGTTTTGTTATGTTGTAAATTATAACTGCACTGTAGGTAAATAAGTAAAAAATAATAGATTGTCATACCAACACATACAGTCATGGAAGAATAAAACACTATGCTCTACACACTATTATATTCATACACCCATTAAAAACACATGCAACAAACTAATTTTATTTTGCTGTTTTCCATAATTACTTAAATCTGGAGTCCACGTAGCAAATTGGTAGCATAGCAGGTCCTAAATATGGCGGTATTGTAAGATGTTTTTTAAAAGTTTAATACTCTTTAATGGCATACATGTAAAAACTAAAAATGTACTTTTAAAACTTATTAGAAAAGATTCTGTTAAAAATGTAATACTACATATTTTTAAAAATATTACCGTAGTATCAAAAGCCAATGCTCTTAACATTCCCCAAATAGATGAAATGAATTACAAACATATAAATAGACTCATGCAAGAGGCTATTGTCTGCTGTATTCAGGTCAATAACTCGTAGGTGCGGCCAGGCAAAAGTAATAACTGATTCTAAACATATTTGCTTGAAGAAGATATTACTGTTAAAATTTGTACAATTACTGGTTCAGTGGTTTGGTGGTACTTGTATTGAGTATGGGCCACCAGAAGTGTAGGGTTTGATCCCCGGTGGGTAAAGTGATGGTGATAAGGCACATGCGGCCTAATGTAGCTGCCAACTATTTCGGTGAAAAGAAATAGAGAACAAGCAATATATATTATTAAAAAAAACAAAAAGCTCGTCTGCCTAAAACAAAGTAAATAGAAAGATACCTATATTTTCCTCGTGCTAACGCTGCATTAAAATATTATGTACCCTATGTCACTTCCACAAATAATCTAATGACACCTCATATGTTAAAATCCATTATGCCTTGTAGGCTGTAGAGTCTGCCAAAGAAATATATACCCACATATACACACGTTCGAAAGACATTAACTTCCTTGACTTGCAAAAATAGGAGACCAAAGAAAAATAGATTACAGAAGCATATCATAAAGAAAAGGCAGTGTGTTCAGGTGATAGAAAAGAATGGAGAAAATAAAAAAAAATATTCTTCTGCCTAGTAATATGAGGCCAAGCAAGCAGCTGACTACTTATAAGGTAAATAAACTAAAACTTAACAACACTAAAAGTATTTCGAGACTTAAAACCAAACATATTTATACCATCTGATAGAAAATTGAATCACGTAAATCGTGTGCTTATAGCATGTATGTAATAATTAGCAGCACGCACACCACCCATGTATGTTCGATTTTCTTGCGATGTATCTATATAAATCGTATCACACCGATTTGTATCGATATTGTTATTACACAGGATATTTTTAAACTAATTTCCTTACGTGTTCCCACCTTAGTTTAATCCTGGGTCTTTTAAGCGGGACGTGAAAAGCAATCTCACTAACGCCGTTGGAGGCCACCATACCAGTAGTTTGGCTCTTGAAATGGTGTCCACCACTTCTGGATTCCATTGACTGCGTACCATCAGGCAGAGTGGAGTCACTTTGGTAGGTTAATATAAAAATCTTTGTTGAGGCTAAGGAAAACCCAGATAATGAGCAGCATTATTTACTTGCATAAAAATATCACCATGGTTACCAATCTGCCAAACGTGGAACGTAGGTAAACTCGTTTTTGAGGGAGAGGTCTGTGTCCAACAGTGAACGTTCAGGCTAACATAGGATATATAGATAGTTTTTTTTTACACAACTTTGGTGATAAACAAGCATACGGTCCACTTGATGGTAAGTGGTAACCGTAACCTATAGAGATGGCTGTGTTTTCTAAACATTGTAAAAATAATGCTTAGAAAACACAACCAAGCCGTTGTCGACCATGGAAAAGGGGACGAGGAAGAAAAAGGGAAAAGGAAGAGGACCGAGAGAGTAATTGAGTTGCCGGCGCTTTCTCTCACCGAACGAAACGCCAAAGTATGGATACTACTACTCTTAAGTAATAATGCAGTCAACAAGACGAACCAGGAATCGATACGTAATCGCCACATAACGATTATCGATACAAAATCGATACGTATCATCACTAATACATATTTTTTTTATTCCACGTTCGAGTTTGTTCGATGGCTATCAGTTAAATAGATGATAATTAATTAAACGTTTCTCTAGAACGGACAATGTAATCATAGTCGATGACTGATTATCTGTTTTGCTGTCAGAACAAGTGCCCACCCTCTCTTCCTGTCCAAAACGATACGTGCAGAACTGTAGTGCCTTCCTTTCACAGTGCGAACTAAAGCGTCTTGAACCTTATAGTGCATGTTACTTCCATTTTTGATTCCGGGTGATTGAAGAAACAATTTTAGATCCTGGAGATGTCTTAGCCTGTTCCCTATCGCCAAATTACATGACCATTTTTGTCTTCCGTTCTTTATTGATATGACTGATTTTATGTCAGAAAGATAGTTTTGGTTTAACACGACATTTTGTCTTTTAGTGTGTGTGACTATGGCGCGTACACACGTACCCCACCCCGCACTAGAAGCCATTACTAGCTTAAAGCATTAAACTAAATAGCAAAGTTTGTATCATTTACTTGACCTAGCCTAAAAACTTATCCATTTTCCAATAAATATAAATTACGATATAGATATCATATGAAATGTTTACGTTGTTATCAAGTGGGTGTAATTAGTATTGATTAAAGCTTATCAACCGCTAGATGACAATCGATAGGTGATAAATGATGCGTCATGTTTTGAATAAACCTAGTCATACTAAAGTGTAGGTTAAATTTAATATAATAGAATATTCTTTATTGCACACCACAGAACGGAACAACATTAGGTAGTATAAAGACGGTATTATCACTAATAGCGATCTCTGTTAGGCAACTTTTGGTTGGACTTATATAGAAGAATATTTAGAATTTAATCCACAAATATTTGTTACGAGACTGCGGATTGCTCTTTGAACTCACTAATCGGTAAACGAGCGGGCTCAGCACCTAAGAGTGCGGCTGGCCCATGGATGGGTAACCGCATAGTGAAATTTGATCTAAACGTCTCTGTGCTTTGGAGGCACATTAAAAGTACTATAACAGTCGTTAGGTCAAGTCGGATGCCTGTATAATAAATTACCTGAACAAATCCTGACACTAGGTTGACCACTAACCACTCGATAAGAAGAAGAAGATTGGTCGACTTGACAGTTGTTGTATTGACTTTTCTTTATGAGTTCAAGCAAGTTTTTATACGTGGGCGGTCTCCAGTTCTCCACGAATTTGTACCGTTAAATGAATCACTTCACAATAGCATAAGTTTTCATAGTTATAAAATGTTTGAAGGTCAAACGGTCATTATGGACTGAATTGTATTTTTTTTTGTGGAAGAACTTTTAGGTGAGTTATGAATTTTTTATTCGATAGTTCTTGTTTGCGTTTTAGTTAGAATTACTATACTATGCTACTATGGAACAGACGGTAGTTATATTATCATCATTATCCAGATTCACAGTCTGTGTCCTCGGCAGACTAGGACCTACTCTTAATTATTCTGTCACTAGACGTAGACTTCTACCAAAGAAAAACCCTATATCACCTCGCTTGGCTGAGAGATTGTTGACCACAGAAAGTTGATTTTTTGGAAGCTGGTAACACTGCTGCCCGATATAAACACCAATTTACCGATTAAATTTTAAAATAACTTCCAAATCCCTTTTTCTTCCTTATTTCCCGCTCAGTACGCGGTCGGTAACTTTGAATGTGCTTTCTAAGTATTATCTGCAATGCTTAGAAAATATAGCGATGTTCATTGTTACGGTCTCCATTTACCATTAGGTGGGTCTCAAACTCAAACTCAAAGCAATTATTTCATTTTGATCATAAAGTATGATGCTTCTGAAAAGTCAAAATTACATAAAGTCAGCCAATTAACCCACAGCCAGTTTGCTGACGAGGTAGAGCTGTGAGAAGAACTAACAAGAAACTCACGCCACTCTCTTCAATCGCCAGATAATTACAAATTACAATTTAAACACTCAACGCAACCAAAAAACCATACAAAGTAATTACTACAAATCAACCAATAATAAAATTACTAAGATTAAAGAAAAAAAAGAAAGGTGCTTGTTTGCCAGCTATAAAAAACTAGCCGGTATTTTTATATCCTTAGTTTGCGTGTGTCATTTGTAACTTATACAAACAGTATTTATTTATAGCAAGTGCTAAACGGTCCTGACCATATTTAACTAGTTGCAAACAATAGCATGCCTCCTCATATAGAGTTATATGCAAAAATACAACATAAAATATGAGCTATTGTATTGAAGAGACTACGATACAATAGTATTTGAATAAAGATCACTAGGTCTTAATAAAGCGTCGTGACCCTCCAGTTTGTTTTATTTATTAGAGACCTACCAAGACTTTATATGTGATTACTAATAGGTTAACTATACTAATATATATAAAGCGAAAGAGTTTGTTTGTTTGAATGCGCTAATCTCTAAAAGTACCAGACGAATTTGAAAAATTATTTTTGCGTATGATAGCCCAGTTCTCGAGGAACGTTTTATGCTATGTAACATCACGCTTCTGGCGACGGCAAAGCCGCCGCGGAAAGCGCCGCGGAAAGCTAGTACTGGTATAAAATAAGGATTAAATATTTATAGCAATCTGAAAGTTTCGTCCCGCTTAGCAATATAACTCAAAAATTCTTGTTTAATACACAAAAGCGGTCTAAATATGGCAAGATTATTTAATTCTGTATAATTTTATTTAAATCGAGGTGAACGTCAAAAAATACAAGTTTTGCTTAAATATAAAAGTATACATAATTATGATATAACAGAGTACACGGTCATGTAGGAATCGTATAACGTCGGTCATCTCGGTTAATTATGGGTGTGTTAACCTGAAGACCGGTCCCACCAGTTACAGTTAACCACAAGCCCTTGCTTCCTACAATCACTGCAGAATTAAACTTGTTTTGGATATTTACTTGTCATTCTGTTGTTGAACAACATTCGAATCGGACCTGTATTAAAACTAGGTCAAATATAATTTCCGAGTTGGCTGCAAATTATTGTACTTTCGTCTGTGGTGTCTTCTTTTAATTTCTTAATAGTCGCTGTTTACTTCTGTATGGTGCCCAGCTACCTTTTTTAAACCTAGAAACGGATTTTATCCTTTAGGCGCGATTAGTCCAATTCGCAATTGGTCTAATTCGAGATTAGTTATTATTGGCCGGGTCATCACCTTCCCTCTAATATGCTCGTGAACGGGTGCTACTTGGGATGACTGGTCAATCTTGGCATGGCTTACATTTAATATTCAATCCAGTATTACCTTGTCGTTAAATGTGACCAGGGGGTGCATTTACCAGTTTAATTAAAATACGTAGTCAAATTACCATACTAGTTGAAACTAAATAATTGAAATCCTCGTTTTCTTTCTTTAATCTTAGTATTATATTAATTAGTTAATTTGTAATAATTACTTTGTATGGTTCTTTGGTTGCGTTGAGTGTTTAAATTGTAACTCATTCAAATAACTGTAATTATCTGGCGATTGAAAAGAGTGGCGTGAGTTTCTTGCCAGTTCTTCTCACAGCTCTACCTCGTCAGCGAACTGGCTGTAGGTCAATTGGCTGACAAAATGTAATGTTGACTTTTCATAAGCATCATACTTTATGATCTAAATGAAATAAATGCTTTGACTTTGACTTTGACTTTGACTTTAGTCTAAATCGCGTTTGGTCCAATCTTAAATTACCCTTTAGAGAACTTTTTAGGAAGGTTTATACGAATAATACAACATACTCGTACATACATTGTACACTTATGTAAGCTAATTTAAAAATAAAATACACTGAGATTTCTGCATCATATTTTGTTTCTGGGAATTGAACCTGCAAAGGTCGCTAGAACATAACACTTTAACATTTCCTCATCGATAAAATCACTATACACTATACTAAGGAAGTACACCGATCAAGAAGATACAGTCAATTTACTTTTGAGTTTTGAGGTCGAGGCTTGTGGGTCAGAATGGCTTTATTGACCTCCAGATCGAATATAGCCGCCGGCATCGTCTGAACTTGTTCGTAGATGTACATCTAATAATGTGTTTATTATTTTATTAGAAAGGTTTCGGTTATGTGCATGTGTTTCTTTGAAATTTTGATCTTATGTCTCTTAAGCGGGGATAAAAGATACTTACAAAGCATTTATCGCCATTTCTGAAAATAAAAAATACTACACTAATGTTCTAAAAGGCAAAATCTAAAGCTATCATAACAGTACTTTTCAGCCATACAGACAAATAATCGATGTTCTTATCATAATCATCAAGAGAAAGAGAGACAGCATGACTTTAAGCAAAATGTTGTTCTTAAAAAGATCTGTAACTTTTTATGAATAAATTATTAAAAAATTATTATTAAAGATTTGGTGAAAATATTTTGTATTTGTTACACAACAAATCAACTGTTTAAGACCGTTTGACAGTCCTCATGAGTCACTATATATCCTCATTATATATTCTATCCATCACAGTGGACAATTACATATGCCGCAACGATTTGGAGGACGTTAGTTTGACCTTGTGCTTAAAGGAAAATCAGCTTTAGGTCAGTAGTGAGGGTGTGTTTAGTTTTCGTTGTACTAAGTATTATGGTGATGAAAAGGCTACCATTTTTCTTCTTTTTAGTTATGATAAGTAGTCAAATGGTGCACATAATTGCATAACACATTGTGGCTAAATATGGTATGGTGGCTTTATAAGACATTGTTTCTGCAATATTTCAGTGATATAAAAATTAGCCTATGATGTTATTCGAATATATAATGTTCAAAATTTGAGATTAGTTTTACGATAAACCTTGCCCGACTGCCGAAGTTAAGGAAGATAATGTGTGCATGTATCTGGGTATGTATGTCTATTTCTGTCGCACGTTCTACAGCCTAAATGGTTTTAGATTTTAACTAAGATGTCATTAGATTCGTATTCATTGTGGAAGTGTCATATTTTGCAAAGCTGCGTCAAATTTCTGTCTTTGTTTGTTTTAGACAGGCTTTTGTTAGGCTTTTTAATTTAATAATATATTTGCATGTTGATTTTTCCCAGTCACTAGTCTCGATAATTTCACCCTTTTACTAATTTAAAAACTAGTCAATGTCAGCAAGCATTTCTTATAACAATAAAACACCAGATTGTATTGGTCAATGAAGAATACAAATACAATCACGGTGCACAATTAGCGGTAAAGAGAGAGTTTGTATTGAGGGCGCGACCTTGCAAGTTTAGCCAATGAGTGCCTAATCACTTTATTGATATCTTGCTTTAAATGCGGATTACTATCGCCATCAATATCTTTTGTTTTCACGGAATATAGATGTCATTTAATTTAATCCACCTTTTTTTTATCAATGTATATAGCAACCGCTTTGTAAACATGAGGTAGTGGGTTCGAATCCGGGCAAGAACCAATGTGATTTTTCAAGTCATATGTAGTTTCTAAATTTATCTTGAACATTTCTGACTTACGGTGAAGGAAAACATTGTAAGGAAACCTGGACTTAAAAGTCTGAAATTGCCAACCCGCCTTGAGCAAGCGTGGTGATTAATACTCATACCTTCTCTATATGAGAAGAGGCCTTTGCCCTGCAGTGGGACAGTAAACAGGCTGGTATTAATATTATTATATAGCAGCAGTTTAAAACGATGGCTTTTGATAAGGTGACCTCCACTTCTCGATGCCACTGACTGCTTACCATCAGGCGGGATGGAGTCACTTTTTAAGCTCATAACAAAAAGAAGATTTTATTTTACACTTGACGCTGGCAGAAATAGCTGACACAATCGTCGGCTCAGTTACCTTATTAAAAGAAGAAGAAAAGAGTACTACTGCCGTGTTTATTAAGAACTCTTTAGATTTAGTTTATTTTTCTTCTTTTATTGCGCATTGATGTATTAAGTACTGACACTTTATCGTTTTTTTATGACACACATGATTTTTTAGACTTGGTGTCGTGACGTAGGTATAATTGGACTTACAATTTTCTGTCTCTTTTTAAACACGTTTGGAGATACTCATTAATTAATTTTATTCATTCTTCTTCACTACGACAGTTTAAAAGACTTCCAGTCTTCTTGTCGTATTGTCATAAATGTGTTTAAAATTTATCAATTAACAAGCAGAACGAATGTTCAAATACTGAAAACCGGTTAATTTTATCCGACCAAAAATTTTAAATGTATTAAAGGATGTGTGGCTTTTATCCGAAGGCTTAGGTATAATGTTTATTGTTGTAATTAAAAGATACAAATGCGAAAAAAATCTATCCTTTTCTAATACAACTATTATACGTCCTATAAAGCGGTAGAGTTTGTTTGTTTGTTTGTTTAAACGCGCTACTCTTTGAATCTACCAATCAGATTTAGAAAAGTTCTTGTTTAAAAATTTCTTCTTTGCGTATGATAGCCTAGTTCTCGGGTAAGGTTATAGGCTATGCAACATTACGCTAATGGCTACGGGAGCAAAGCAGTAACCAAAGATGTAACTTAACGCGGGTGACACCGCGCTGCGGGATGCTAGTATGATTATAAAAAACACGGGTTTGTATTTAAGATATTGTGTAGATATTTAACAGTTATTTTAAATATATCATTTAAGTTTAAGTTAATGACATAATAGCTAAGGATAATGTCTTTACTAATGATGAACTCATACCTGAGTAAATGCTTAAGGTCTTAGTAATTCCAAGATTGTTTTTTACTCCAATTATGTTGTAGTTTGTTTCAGAGACTGCACGTATGTAGGATAATTAATTACCTGTGGAAATGTGTCGAGAATAATATGACCATAAAGCGGAACAGTTTGTTTGTTTGTTTGAACGCGCTAATCTCTGGCACTAAGAGTCGGATTTGAAAATTCTTTTTGCGTATGATAGCCCAACCTTCCTCGAGATCTTGAGGAAGGTTATAGGCTGTGTAAAATCACGCTACTGACGACGGGAGCGGAGCAGTAAACAAAGACGCGGATAAAACCGCGCCGCTGAAAACATTATACCTACCTATAGCACGTTCTAAAACTTTAAATTTGAGTTTAACATGCTTCTTCGTACCGTATTTGAGAAAGTATTTTTATATATTTAAAGTAAATTTGGTGTGTAATTTCAGATCAGTACAAGTAGTAGAAAAATATACATGTTTGTTTTATTGTCGCTTTATATACGAGTCTTGCAATCAGAGCTAGTAAAACTAATAAATATTTACCGAGAGTAAATTCATTGGAAATTTCAAATTGAAGCTTTTAACTCGTATTATGCCCCTGATAATAAAAACGTAATAAATTAAAGGTATATAACAAAAGTACACTTTAAATACATACAAAACTTCACGCCTGTCTCTCATCAATGGGGTAAGCATAGACTATAGAAAAGTACACTTCAAACCAGGTTATTAAGGAAACCTCGTAGTGGAGTACTTAGAGGTAGTGTAATATTATAAATTACAGAAAAACTGTTTAAATACATACTTACCCCCAGTTTCTGAAACGGTGATCAACGAAAAATTATATAATCACCTATTAAATCCTCATGTGAAGTACCAATTGGGATGCTAAAAGTTATTTAGTTTAACTTGATCTAATTAGTAACTAATACGATCAAATTAAACTAATTATCTATGCTTTTAGCATACTTTTAGGTACTTTACATGACATTTAACAGGTCATTAGTTAATTTTTTGTTGATCAGCCTTTCAGAAACTGTGGGTTAGACTTTCAAACAAATTTAAAGATTTAGAGGTACCTACTTATTTGTGTGGGAAATCATAACTTAGTCGCTAAACCACAAGTACAAATAGACAGTTATTTTATTAAACGCGTGACATTTATAACTGAATGTTACAAAGAACAATAGATAATTACATTATATACAAAATGACCCAGTTCTCTTATACACAATTGCTCTAATTTAAAGATCCTTGACGTGTGAAGTTTATATAAAAAGTAAAATCGTTTGCGAGACAAACTAATACTATATGTTATCCAAATATGTGTTAGGTAATCGAGTGTGCTATACACGTGCTATAATCTAAGTATGTACTAACAAACCAACTGAATCATGTTCATGATTCATTTTGCTGATATTTCGCTTTAAACTGTCAAACCTGTAAGATCTTGACTGCCCTGTTGGTCTAGTGGTTAGTGACCCTGACTGCTAAGCCGGAGGTCGTGGGTTAGATTCCCACCCAGGACAAATCTTTGTCTGATGAGCATGATTATTTGTTCTGTGTCTGGGTGTAATTTATCTATAATATGTATGTATTTACAAAAATAGAAAATGTATATAAGTAGTATATCAGTTGTTTAGTACCCATAACACTAGCAAATATAATTGCTTAATTTGGGGCTAGATGGCGCTGTGTGAATGTGGAAAAAAAAGTCTATCGTGTATAATGCACTGAAGTTTTTAATGCAAACATCAACAGTGTACTCAGTTAAATGTGAGTGTCTAATAAAATGACAATAAGCTCGTTGCCAAAGAAATCTGTCTGCAGGCGAATTTCGACCTACTTGCATTTAGATGGATTGCCAAAATGAGCGGTGGGTCACGATTTAGTTGGTTCGATAGTTGTATTCGTAGCTTTCCGTAGCGGGATTTTATCCGCGTTAAGTTACATCTTTAGTTACTGCTCTGCTCCCGTCGCCAGTAGCGTGATGTTACATAGCCTAACCTTCCATAAGAACTGGTCTATCAAACGTGAAAATAATTATTTAAATCGGACTGGTAAGCGCGTTCAAACAAACAATTTTTTCCGCTTTATTTAAAAAGTATAATAGATATTCTTATTGTGTTCTTTGTACATAGACGTGACATATCTCTTTTTTAGTAGTATAGTTGTGAAATAAACGTGTTGTGGATAAATTACGAAAATAATACAATCATCCATACTAATATTCCATACTATTATTATGAATGCGAAAGTCATTCTGTCTGTCTGCCTGTCAGCCTGTCTGTAAGCTTTCACATCCAAACCACCTAACCGATTTTGATGAAATTTGGTATAGTTAGAAATAGTTTACACCTCGGGGAACAACATAGGCTCTTTCTTATACGGCGAAAAAATGTCTTAATGGGGTTGAAATAGGGGATGAAAGTTTGTATGAAAAATCGTCAAAGAGTTATAACCGACATTCACGCGGACGCAGCTGCGGGCAACAGCTAGTATGTAATATTCTGTAACTTATTTAGTAGATCGTGTGACCTCCGATTAAGAATAAGGAACCACACTGGGTCGCGAAGCTAGTATAGTGTCTTAGCAAAATTAGGGATATATTTTAATTGAAGCGTGCGATTTTACAGTATTCCACTGTGGCAAGATTTAAAATCGCTGCCATAACTTCTACTTCTATTCTTCTAGTAAACTATTGGTAAGAGAAATGCTCGCTTGAGTAATTGTCAACTCCCAATTACCCTGGACCTGCACTTTCTTAAAAAGAAACCAGGATTTTTTTACATTCTTCGGCAAAATCATAAAAATTATAAAAAAATGTAAACGTGTTTTGTGATAATACTATTATATATCATAATATTATTACGAAGTAACTCTTCACACAAATAATTTAACGATATTTCATTACCTAGGAAACTAAGCACCAACAGTCAGTTTTTTAGACCCTATCCGCCGCCACAAGGACATGTAATTAAAAATTTAAACACGAATCTAAAATCACGATTTTGATTGTTCAAATGTGTAATTAGTGTGTTAAATTAAAAATGTATACTTTAGTAGCTTGTAACAGTTAAAATATTTAACGTATAGTACCCGGCAAATATAAATGATAGATTAGATTCCCGCGGCGTGATTTTACCTGCGTTTTTGCTCACTGCTTTGCTCCCGTCGCCAGTAGCGTGATGTTACATAGCCTATAACCTTCCTCAAGAACTGGGTCCGGTGATACTGTGTACGGATTACCACGCAGGGGCCTCGGGTTCGATTCTCGCGTCAGGTAACGTGATATTCGATTTTCCTGTCAAGAAAAGAATTACCAAATCAGACTGGTGGTTCCAAAGATTAGCGCCTTCAAACAAACAAACAAACTCTGCCATTTATTATAATAGAGATAATTTTAAATGATCTCTTACAGATTTGCTGGATTGTATACTCTTGTGTTATATCAGAGATTGGTATGACAAAGCTTAGTTGGACACTCCTAATTCCCGTTATTGAATGTTTCGTTACTACTGAGTCTAATTTGCTGTAGTATATTTTAGACGACTAAATAGCTGATGCTTTTTTTTTTTTTTACTTGGGAAATGCATTACGCATACGCACCCGCCCGGGCAAGGCGGGGGTTATGTCGGACTCTCCGACCGCACTCAAAGCGCGGCCAGCATACCGACTAAAACCCATGGTGTTCCTCCAGACGGCCAGAGTGGCGGGGTCACGGGAGTCGCTTGCGCATTCATCCGCGGCCCCGACGGGCCATGGCCCGCTCACCGCGATCGGGCCCCGTCCGATTTAGGGGCCTAACCCCCCCTCCTTCGAGAGGCGCGTGCGGAACACGCGCACTGCCGTCTCGGGCCCGTGCTGTTCGGGCGGCGACTGCCCGATCGCCGCCCGCAGGCCAACTCGGCCGCAGAGGATAGGGAGAACGGCGCATCGCAATACCGACACTCCTCTTCCCCTGCGCCCCACCGCGTCCGCAATCTGGCGGTTGCGGCCCCGCCGAGGCCGCTGAAGGTAGGGAGAGCGGCGCACCGTTATACCGGCACTCCTCTCCCGCCGCGGCCCCGCCACTCCTCAGCCGCAGTGTTGCCGAAGCAACACTGCAGCCCGACCCAGTTGCGGTGCCGCCCAAACAGCACCGCAACCCACCAGAGCCGCTCCATCGTGGGCTTACCGCCAAAGCCCAGAGGAGCGGCGCCTCCTTGGGGTTCCTCTTGGTTCACCGTGGTCCTTGGTAACCACGGCTACTAAGCCCCCCCGCCGCGACAAGGCGAGAGCCCCGTTGGGGGGAAATAGCTGATGCTTATACTTACATTATTTAACACAATAAGCATGTTATATTAATCAATTATTTTAAATGGACTAAGTATATTACCGACAAAAGTTGAACTCTTAAATAAAGAAGAAGTATATTCCTACATCGAAAGGACTGGTCCAGAGTACAGGACTTCCCCAAGCATCTTCACTTTGCTTGTAGTATATGATGAATCTGGTGCTGCTTGAAAATCATTTAGTATTGTTTGAATTGTAACAGCTGAATGAGGGAATTTCCACAAAAGACATAGATGTGGAATATATTGCAGTGGGAAGTAATAGGCAGATACTGTATCATGGGCTGCTAATGTAACTTTTCGGCAGCCGGTTACTGCCGAGATCCTTGTGCGAGGTTACTAGTGTTGCCGCATACTGTTACTATCAGAAGTAATTTATCAAGCAGATATATTACAGAAAGTAATTGCCATGGTAACTATTAAATTCATTCTTATAAACCTTCTAAAATTGAATTGACAAAATGCTTTATATCTGCGCATGTTTTTATCTAAATTTACCTTATTTCCTATATAATACAGCCTATATTTGTCTGAAGGTTAAATGTAACTTATCTAACTTTTTACAGTTTAAATGTCACAACCTTACCTTGGTTAGGTTCATGCGGAGTATTCACCCTTGAGCGTTGACATTGCGAACCTTACGAAGTTGACATTTTAAGCTATATAATAGCGTTCTAATATTGAACGTATGTTGTTAAGAAATTATTTTTACCGTACTTTCGAAGTCAAGAAGGGTAATGTTTGTTGAGTATGTCTATGTATGTATTTAAAGGGAGACGTTTGCCATAGTCACCACCATACATACATTTTTATGGACACCACACGCGACAGATGGGTTGATGACCAAAGTAAGATGATCTTTTTAGTTCCTTAGTTGCTAAGCGTTTTCCAAAAAAGACCTTTAGTAAGTTGCCAAGCGCTTGCAAAAGATGATCTTTAGTAAGTTGCCAAACGCTTGCCAAAAAGACTTTAGTAAGTTGCCAAGCGCTTGCAAAAGATGATCTTTAGTAAGTTGCCAAACGCTTGCCAAAAAGGCCTTTAGTAAGTTGCCAAGCGCTTGCAAAAGTTGATCTTTAGTAAGTTGTTGAGCGTTTGCCATGCGCGGTGGCTAATGCCAACTTCACCGAACCAGGTTTTCAGCCAGCGGGTCAGTGTGCAGGGCTGTGTGTAGGTGTCTGAAAACAATGCAGGATATTTTATTGTTTGTAGTTTGTACTTTGTTTCAGGAACAAAACAAGAATGTTAAGTTTGGTATTTAAACTATTTGGGTTGAGGAACTCGAGTGTACGCCTTGTAAGCTTGCTCTAAATACTTGAAATTGATAAGGTTTAAGTACCTTTAATTTAGAGCTAAGTTTATTAACTTTGAAGTTATTAAAAATCACTCAATGTTATAACGGGCAAATGAGGCCGGTTCGGGAGCGGTTAAGGTACTTGGAACAGGTTTATAGCTAGCAGATCGCTGACGTAGTATCAAGTTCAAGCGGCATTATAAAGTGGTGCATGAAAGGCTTTTCTTTTGTATTCTGACAACCTACCACCTCAAGCCAGTAAGTCCAATATAATTACGCTTACTTTGTGGTTTGCGTAATTGCGAAATCCTCGATAAAGAGTTTAATGGCCAGAAGTTAACATGTTTCGACTAAAATGATGAATGTTGCAAATTGATACGTGTAGCTCAAGTTTAATAGGCTATTGTAGGTCCGTAATCCTCTTTCCTTATTATAACACCTAATTGTAGCAAAGTAGTAACAAATTGCGGTCTTGTTGCTAAAAACGACCTTTTTTATAAAACCTTTAGATATATCCCTACATAGTGTAAAACGATTAAGTATTTCCATTAACCGGCTAAACACATCTCTTTGTTATCAAACATTTCATCATTTGACATTGTCGACAGCTAATATCAGAGGTAAAGTGGGTGCAATAGATGTACTTCGTTATCAGCTATCAGCACAAGAGTGCCGTGTACTCAAGTATTCTATATTGTATTTATCTGTAAATGTAGATAATGTTAGTTTTCGGGTCTTCGATAAATAATACGGTACCTTAAATTGTCTGTACCCAATAGTTTATGTTTCATTTAAAAGCTGTGCTACAGGCAGTAAACTTAATATAAAATTTTAATAAAAAGAAACATTATAAATTCAATTAATTCTTTAAACTATTGTAATGTGACGCTCACAGCTCTTTGTAATTACTGATCGGTAAATGATTAGCGGGTTAAGCAACATAGAGTGCGGCTAGCCCATGGATGGGTACCTTAAAGTTGAATTTAATCTGAGCGTCTCTGTGCTTCGGAGGGCATGTTAAAAGTTGGTCCCGGTTGTTACCAAGTTGATAACAGTCGTTAGGTCAAGTCGGATGCCTCTATGGGCGACCTGATCAAACCCTGACATTAGGTTGACCACTAACCACTCGATATTTTATTTATGTATTGTAATGTTATACACAATGTAAAAATATATTTGAATATTAATCAATATTGTTCCATCTGTCATGAAATCAGAGTTAGATTTAATGGTAACATGCGATGGTAGTACAAAGTAATTAAATGGACTCAATAAAAGAAAGACTTGAGACGCGAAATTCCACTCGTCAATGTTTTAATTTTCTACCAAATAATAGACGAAATACTTACGAACAATATTATTGTAGGTAAGTCTCCATATGGGATGTTGATTTTTTTAACGAGTAATTTTCAGTGTTATTTTTTTTTTTATATATATATTAGCCTACCAAAGTGACTCCACCCCGCCTGATGGTAAGCAGTCAGTGGAATCCAGAAGTGGTGGCCATCATACCAAAAGCTATCGTCTTAAACTGCTGGTATGGTGGCCTCCACTATGGCGGCTGGGAATGGGGTTAGAGGAAGGGAATGAGGGAGGTGAGGAAAGAGGAAAGGGGGAAATTTGGCCTCCGGCACTCTCACTCACCGAACAAAAAGCAGTAGTAAGGATACTACTACTCTCAAGTCGATCTTCTATGAGAGGGTAGTACTTCCCCGGACGATCCGGCCCATTCATGCTGAAACCAGCGTGGATCTACTACCGTCAAACTAAAATAAATGTTAAATCGGAATCTAAAATTATGTTTAGTAAAACAAGACTTGCTGAGAACTACCATAGATAATAATAATAATAAATAATGAATTAGCACCTTATAATAATTTTCTAACACGAGTAGACGTTTCATAAATATAGTTATGTGTACAAATCGTGTGAGTTTAAAATATTTAATAACATAGATTACGAATCGTGAGTGGTTTTATACCTCTGCCTATATTATGTACAAAAGGGGTTTTCATCATCGCTTTTCGAATCAAACATCGTTAGTGGTCAACTAGTGTCAGGATTTGTTCAGGTCGCTCATAATTTATTATACAGGCATCAGACTTGACCTAACGACTTTCATCAATTTGATAACATCCGGACCGACTTTAACGTGTCCTCCGAAGCACGGAGACGCTCAGATGAAATACCTCTTTGCAGTCACCCATCTTTGTGCCAGCTGCACTCTAAGTTGCTTAACCCGCTAATCGTTTTCCGATCAGTGAGCGGAACGAGCTAAGAACGCTTCAAATCATCGCTTTTTATTCCTAACAATACAACTTAGTTGTTTGTATATCTAAACAAACCATTACAGTAAACCATTACTTACTTATTTATACATGCCTGGTGTGTTTGATGTTTGATGACTATTTCATGTTTGTTTATTACATCGTTAAATGAACAACAATTATAATAGTCTTGTATCTATTTTGTGGTTAGTTTTACGAGGAGTGTGCTCGTAAATGCAAAATGTTCGCGACCGCACGCAGGCTAATTTGTCTGTAAAAGTTAGTAATCATCCATACTAATATACAAAGCAGAAGAATTTGTTGTTTGAACGCGCTTCTCTCTGGAACTACCAGTCGGGATTTCAATAATTCTTTTTGCGTTTGATAGCCCAGTTCTTGAAGAACGTTAAAAGTTATGTAACATCACGCTACTGGTGACGGGCGCAGAGCAGTAACCAAAGACGCGGGTGAAACCGCGGCATGCTAGTATTATATATTATCTTTCATGTAACTCATCCATCTTTCCTTGGGGTGCTTGGTACAACTACACATGCAATAGATTGACGTGACAAATGTATCTTAGAATAAGCATGCTTATTTTAAGACATTTTAACTATTACTTACTTTCTTATACATTCTGAAATAATATGACTTATGCGTGTCCACACAAGATTAACAAGGTAATTATATTGCAGTCTCTATTTGTTTAGAGGAGTTGAATAAAGATAGGCAATAGGAATTGTTACGTGTAGTGGCTTACGATAATTTGCTGAAAGAGCCTATTAAGTAATAAGGACATGCTCTTTAGGAAAGGAAATCTACGAGAAGTTTACTGGGACGAAATATCTACGATGGCTTAGAATCGATAAAATCAATCAGCAAAATAACTGGCCATTAATACCTTATTCCGTCTCTGTAACCTATAATTATGAATTTCTTTTAACTATTTGCTTTTTGCTTTCACTATTTGGGCATTTGTTATTATCACCAATAATAAATAAAAATAATGTTTACCTTGATCATTGATTATATTAACATTGTAACAAATGTTAATAATGCTCATCCGGCATAGAAATAGATCGATCGAATTTTTTATTCTACCAATAAGGTAGCTTGAACTAGTAGATATTCGTATATGGAATAGTATGTGGGTTGACAGATTAAATAAATTGCTCTGTGTTGCCAAACTCGTTGTCCATTTTTATACTAGTCTAGTAAAACTAGTCTTGATATGTTTTTAATTATAAATTCTTTTGTTTGCAGGTACGCATGAATTCAATATTGGGTGTTCTAGTTTAAGTGTAAAAAGTAAGTTTTAATTTAGACACTGACGAAATGAAGTGGACGAAATTCGAAGTAAGTTTGCTAAGTATATGGATATTTATTTGGTCAGGTAACAGATTACGATATGTTTAAAAAAACTATGTCATTTATTTGACTTTTAAATTACGAACTTAAGATTTTAAGATATCTCACAATAAATTTATTTAAATTTATAATTATAAAATCGTAACATATTATTTACTTACATCACCAAAACACGGCTATTGCTGGACTTAGGCCTTTCCAAAATAATATAGGTATTTGCTATAGACCGTAATAATGTTATTTATCGTGAAAATACCAATGTTACTTGATAATCTTTTACGTTTAGGTACGTTAAACACGAAACCCCCTCCTCCCCCTCCCTCGTCTATCGCAGAAGAAATAGTATGGTTTTATATTTTAGACTGAAAACCACACTTTGTATAGGGACTATAATATGTCACAGCATACAAAGGATTCTTATCAAACAGAGAAGGCTTGAGCATCGATCATTACGATTAAATAGGCATGAAAAAATTATTACTACTACTATTTTAATTTTTGCCACGTTCAGCCATCCTCATCTATCGGTTGCCCGTAACTATTATAAGGTCATCGGCCCATAAAATACATAATCCTAGTTAATCTTTTATCTACTTTTAAACTTTCGCGTTGCGTGATATAATTTATAAACATACGGGAATTTACGCGATCATGCATTAGGTATTTACATACCTTATTTTGCTTGACGTTTCGACCAAGTTACACCGGCTATGGTCA
This sequence comes from Parascotia fuliginaria, assembly GCA_963082885.1. Classification (NCBI taxonomy): domain Eukaryota; kingdom Metazoa; phylum Arthropoda; class Insecta; order Lepidoptera; family Erebidae; genus Parascotia; species Parascotia fuliginaria. Next base: position 2,271,145 of record OY720191.1, read on the forward strand.
CAAGCAGACCGGTGAGGCGATATCACGGCGCCGTATGTGAAGTAGATTATAGATCTACCCTCACATTTTTGTCTTTCCACGTAAGTACCATCACAAAACACCTAATGCATGATCGCGTAAATTCCCATAAGTTTATAAATTATAATCTATTAACATCAAAATCAAGAGTATTCGCGAGTTCAGTGACGCACAACAATTTAGTTTACAATTTTACGTACCTACTTTCTTCTATTTACTCGCTTATAGAATGTACGCTCACCCGACCGTACATACATTCTTAAGTAAATCTATGCATGTATAAATTGTTATACATGGATAGTGCTAAATTTCTTGCTGCTACTGGGATATACTACATTGTAACAAATACGGTGAACGGTAGTAGTGGATTTTTGGGTTCTCTGGATCTGGGGGATCGGACTGGAATAACTCCTGTGAATAGCTATTTAAGTGATATAGGTAACAAAACTTACAAATTGTGTCATTTTGTGCCTGTCATGAACGCATACTGGTTTACTTACATAACCGAGCATGATTTTGACATGTTATCACAAAATAATATTGTTTTAATAGGTTCAACGTTTGAATGCATCAGTGAAAAAGTTGTTTGAATGTAAATAAGCGTTTAAATAATAAGTATTAATACGGTAAAGGTTACCTGCATTTTACGCACGAGGTTGAGGATCAAACCGAAAACGGTTCTGTACTTGATATATTTTGTCGTGCAATTGGAGTTTTTAAAAGATGGAACTTTTTACCCGCATCTGTACTCGTATTTCCTTTTTATATTTGTGGACTATTTGTATCCTGTCTAAAATATTCCTTATTGTATTGCTTTTTTTTTATATCAGCCTATTAAAGTGACTCCACCTCGCCTGATGGTAAGCAGTCAGTGGAATCCAGAAGTGGTGGCCACCATACCATAAGCCTATATTAAAGTACTGGTATGTGGCCTCACCTATGGCAGCTGGGATTTAATGGGGTAGGGGCAGGGAATTAGGGAGGTGAGGAAAGAGAAAAGGGGGAAATTGGACCTACGGCGATCTCACTCACCGAACGAAACGCAGTAGTACGGATACTACTACTCTTACCTCGATCTTCTATGAGAGGGTAGTACTTCCCCGGACGATCCGACCCATTCATACTGAAACCAGCATGGATCTACTCTACCGTACCTATGAGAGGGTAGTACTTAATTTTAGGAGAATTACCAGAAAACATACAGCGGCTGGATATTAAATGCTGTCTGCCAGGAGGTAGGTATGCCAAACTCCTTCCTTTGAGTTTTTTTTTATATTATAGCCTACCAAAGTGACTCCACCCCGCCTGATGGTAAGCAGTCAGTAGAATCCAGAAGTGGCGGCCACTATACTAAAAGCCATCGTCTTAAACTGCTGGTATGGTGGTCTCCACTATGGCGGCTGGGAATGGGGTTAGGGGAATGGAATGAGGGAGGTGAGGAAAGAGGAAAGGGGGGAAATTGGGCCTCCGGCGCTCTCACTCACCGAACGAAACGCAGTAGCACGGATACTACTACTCTTAAGTCGATCTTCTATGAGAGGGTACTACTTCCCCGAACGATCCGGCCCATTCATGCTGAAATCAGCGTGGATCTACTACCGTAAACAGTACAGTCTTCCCTTCCAATTTTTTAGCAGCCATAGTGGAGGTCACCGAAACAATTTACCGTTCATGATACCCATTGAGATAGTGACTGCCACCCACAGTTTTAACCGGTTACTGGGTGAGAGTGGCTACGCTGGAAGTGCTTACAGCGCTAAGACTATAGCTACTTATCGTTTAGCGCGTTTTTTGACTGACAACGAGTTACAGTAAACATAATCCAAGCCCATGCCAAAAATCGTCTCCGTAAAACACGACTCTGAGGGGAGTTCTACTGCCCTTCATGTAATCGTGTATTCAAAACAAAATTCGGTTTAGCAAGTTACGTCAGGATACATGAGCGAAAACGAATTGCTGAAAGTTGACAGGGTGTCGCAGTCAACAGATACGTCTTAGAGGACATCATCTTCATGGTAGTATGCGTTAGAAATAAATGAATGACGTAATACCATAAACGTCTAGCGTGGCGCGATTTATAGCACCAAGAGAAAAGTTATAGCGTTCCATGCTTTGGCCACAGATAAGCGTGCAATGACTCTGTCTTATAACCACAATTTAATATTGTACTAGCTACCTGCCATGGATTCGCTTGAAATTGTTGTTGTTTTATTTATTTTATTTATTTATTTATTTTAAGGAAGGCTTACAGACTAATAACAGTATTAAGATAGCATACAAATATAACTAAATTGCTAATAACAAGCCTTCACAAATTGTTTCTATTACTGTACTTAAACATAAATTAAGTAAGTAGTAGGCAATGACAATATCACAATCCATATAATAATACATATAATGCAATGTGTAGAATTATTTTTATATGAACAGTTTAATGTAAAAACAACAAACAAATAATTAAACATAAAGAGATTTTATATTAACCACAGACAATATCTGTCACAATTTAATATTATTATTTTTTTATTTTTATTTTTATGTATACCTATATTGTGATGTTATTTAGCCTATAACCTTCTCCAAGGACTGGACGAATATTCGATAAATTATATATCATACGAATTATTCAAATCCCACTGGTGGATCCAGAGATTAGTGAGTTCAAACAAACAAACTCTTCCGGTTTATATAATAGTGTAGATATCGAAGAAACAGAAAAAACAGGGACTTTGCTTTATACTATTTAGAGATACGACGGGCAACCGATGTGTGAGGACTGCTTACAACGGGCTAAGGTGGCGATAATTTGGGGAGGCCTATGTCCAACAGTGGACGTCTACCTACTGGCTAATATAATGATGATTTAAAAATACACAGAGGCACCACAGAAGCTAATATTTTTTTAGTTTTAGGTAAAATAGAGAGTGCCGGTGGTCTAATATCCCCCTTTCCTTTTTATCACCTCTCACAATCCTTTTACCTACCCCTCTTCACGGTAAGCAGCGGCTTCACTCAGGGACTCTGAGTCGTCCTTGAGTGACAGTTACCACTTACCATCACGTGGGCTGTTTGCTCGTCTGCCACTGTCAGCAATAAAAAAAAATGTATGTATCTTTTTTTTCATCACCAACAAAAACCATAATTATCAAATTGTCGGGTTGAATATCTCGTGTTAGCTTTAATTAATTCAATATTCAGAATTGATTGGTATAATCGCGTGTATTGAAAACAAACGTTTCTTGTAGTTTGATTGTTTCTTTTGTTCTGTAGTCCACTTGTAAGGTTTGAATGTTCCTAGTGTATTAGTATAGGCAGTATTGTTGATTTTATATCCAACATTGACTGTACCTGATGCCACTATTGGAAGCTGATTGAACAATTGTATAGAAATTACTTTCTTTTTTTAGCTTTCATACATTAGCCGAACGACATTACCTACTGGACTTAGATTTCCAAAATGAAGGCTTTTGCTATATTAAGCAGGTTATGCTGCGATTCGTTATTTAGTACTAGCTGCGCCCTGCGGCTTCACCCACGCGGAAAATGATTTAATTAATGTAACTCAGGAACCAGACCGATTTTTGTAATAAAAAGTATCCTATCTTATATCTGAGAGCGCCGGCGGCCCGATTTCCCCCCTTTCCTCTTTCCTCACCTCCCTCATTCCCTTCCCCTAACCCCATTCCCAGCCGCCATAGTGGAGGCCACCATACCAGCAGTTTAAGACGATGGCTTTTGGTATTGTGGCCGCCACTTCTGGATTCCACTGACTGCCTACCATCAGGCGGGGTGGAGTCACTTTAGTAGGCTATAATATAAAAAAAAAAAATGTCCGTCTCCGGCGACGATTCTATCTACATACTATTTCATTGGATTCGGTTTAACCGTTTAGGCGCTGAGTGGTAACAAACACACATATACACACAAACTTTCGCATTTGTAATATTAATGAATTCCTTTAGATGCCTCTTACAACATGAATAGAAAAAGATTTTAAGTTCGCGAGTCCACGAACAATTTTAAACACTTAACTTTTAGGCACTCCATGTTTTTGTTGGGGTTTTATTTGATTACATATCTGGGAGCCTACTACCATCTCTTTAAGCAGTATTATTTTAATGTTACTTTGTGTTTTGTCTTTTTCTTTTGTACCATTAAAACAAGGGTAGAGACAAAGTAAAGTTATGATAAAATTGCTATAAGAGGTTGTGGTAAGCCTGAATGCTTAATGACCTCGATTATCGTCTAGTTTACGATTAATGTTATCAAAGCTCAGTTCACGATCATCAACAACTTGGTTGTATGTTCCTAGCATTGTTTCTGGAATTACAGAACATAGGCATGGGACAATTTCTGTGCATGGAGCATGGGACTTATTACTAGGTGTTATGCTAGTTGCCACGTTGTATAAAATTATACTGCTTCCATGCTTTATGGCGTTATAAAGTTATTCAATTCAACGCATTCTTATGTAACTTTCTTAAACGCATCATAAATTTTATTTTGTATTTTATATGTGAAGTATATCACAATTGACACTCATTACGCTAATATAAATATTAATTAGTTGAAATGGTATTTGATACCCAGAATTTTTTTTATTCATACACACAAAACTATAAAATTTATTTATTTATTTATTTATTTATATAAAAATAAATAAAATAAATAAATGCTTATTCAATTAATGCTGAATAAAATTGTGAAATGGTCCAGTGGATAAGGCACCTGATTTGTAAACACGAGGCAGTGGGTTCAAATCCGGGCAATTACCAATGTGATTTTTCAAATCATATGTACTTTCTAAGTTTATCTAGGACATTTCTGGCTGACGGTAAAGGAAAACATCGTGAGGAAACCTGGACTTAAAAGTCTGAAATTGCCAATCCGCCTTGAGCAAGCGTGGTGATTAATACTCATACCTTCTCTATATGAGAAGAGGCCTTTGCCCTGCAGTGGGACAGTAAATAGGCTGGTATTAATATTATTATTATTAAAATTGTGAAGACGATCAAAAGCGAAATAAAAAAAATGTGTTATGTCAAAATTTAGTTTATATAATCAAAACTAGTGGCGCTGTTTAGTTTTGAATGAAATTATTTTATGTTTTGTCTCTGAGCAACCGTTAACTCATGACTTGACAGAGCTACTGCAATTACTAGTTGATACAACTTTTCTATATGTTACACTTCAGAGACCCAATTACGACACCCTTAATGAAAGGGTCGAATATTGTTGAATGGATTTTTTCAACTTGTATTCTTTTTCCGCGCTTGCAATACATAGGACGTTATTCTATAAAAATTCTATAATTCTTAAACATTCTCTTACGATGCGCAATAATAGGAAGTGACCACTGTATGAAGTAACTTACAATGGGTGATAAAATACATTTATGTTTGTACATAACCGTGACGTATTGATAACATTCTGTAGCTATCGAGGGCTGTGATCGCGTGCAATACTTACTATAATCTTACACGTTAAATCCTATGATCATGCGACAATGCGTGTTTGTAGCAGTTCGGGAATAAACAGCTATAAGCTAAAAATAGCAAAGTAGCTGTTGAGCTTAGACAGAAGTTATTCATGTACAGTTATTTTATGTTAGTATAAAAGCTAGTGTACACCAAAAGTAGCAGAGAAGAATAACTACCAATGCAGCGAGTCATATTCATGCACACAAATATTTGATTTAAGCGGAAGTCAAATCCGCGACCTCCAAGGTAAGTCCATACACAGTACAAACGCAGCCGTAGTGAAACATTAAATTAAAAATTTATAAAACCCCCGACACATGTAAATAGCCATTTTGTGGTGGCGGCCCTCTTAGATTTAAAATTTATTATAGTGTAGTATTCTACTAGTCAAGCCCGTTCTTTGGATACCCATATTGCAGAAGTTGTGAAAAATAAGTAATTCGCCATTTTGTAGCGGCGGCCATCTTAGACCGATTTTTATCAAACATAGCTAAGAACTCTTCCGGCTAATTCACCTTTCAACCAAAAAAAACCAAACCAAAATCGGTTCATCCGTTCGGAAGCTACGATGCCACAGGCAGACACACACATACACACACAGAGACGTCAAACTTATAAAACCCCGTCGATTTTGCGTCTGGGTTAAAAATGATTTTTAAGAGCGAAAGTAGACGAATTTCTTAAAGATGGTTTTGACTGTGATGTCCAATACAAACATACTTCTAAAAAGTATTTATGTTGCTAAAATTCATGGTAAATTGACAGGTAATTAACGTTTAAGTAATTTGCAGGTGATAAATAGGTCTATTTTGTTAATTATGTACCTGACATTATTTTAATACTATGGTCGCTCAATACTCTGCTACTTATTCTTGAAAGTATTATTTGATATTTGTCATAGTTTTTGTTAACTTTCTTTCAAATCATCACCGGTCTGGAGGTGAGGTGATTACAGGACATATACCTTATTCAAAGGTACTAGTTAACCTACAGTTATTACACTTTGGAGGTAGTTTAAACCGCAGTAAGGTGATATACGTGACTGCTCTTTTCTATACAAATTCAAAAATATTGCTAGAAATATTTATAAATATTATATTTGATACATAAGTATTTAGATAAGAGGGATTACTATTATCATAACAGCATCTATAAATGATACCCGAGATGAAAGTACGTCAATGTGACGCACCTGATTTTTTGACGTTTCAGCGTTTACAGATGTAAAGGCGTATCTATAATTATTTTTTTTGAAACTGACTCCACTATGCTTGATGGTAAGCATCAGTGGAATCCAGAAATGGTAGTCACCATTCCAAACCCATCGTCTGAAACTAATATTATGGTGGCGTCCACTATTGCGCCTTAGTGAGATGCTTTTTTTCGACCCGCATTAAAAGACTCGTGATCAATGTTAGATGGAAACACGTGCGCTGGTAAAGAGTTTCAGACTTTAATTGAGCGACAAAAGTATGAAGTATTATTTTCTTCACAATGATATAACGTAACGTAAGTATTATTTTGTTTTTAATCTACAAGATACATATTTCCGTGACTGCGTTTTTACATGGACGAGTGCAGTATTTTCACTGTGCTATCTTCTGATAGAGCATCATCAAAGCATCTGTACTTTGAGCGGTCCTGAGCTACCCTGATTATCGGTTGACTATTGATTATTAAATAATAATAAAAAAGGCCGCAATTATACAGTACCTATTTTATAAAATTTTAATTATAACGTGGTTGAAAATTCTAGCACCTGCATTCTGTAGTTCATCAACCATATCAAATAAATATGGAGTGGTTCACAGGTTGATGTTTAAATTTGTTCGTCGTACAAGCTAGTATATTCAAATTGCTACAGATTTTCTTAAATTATTAATCTGTTTTTTTCATCTGCAGATATGGTTAATACTTTTATATTTATAAGCAAATAGAATTTGCTTGTGTTTGGTATTCTGCTCTTCCACAGGTTAACAAATGCATAATGTTAATTCGCGTTGAAGTACATTTTATATGTTTGACTTATTTACTATATTACAACTAGGCTTCTTGGGTTACATAATAGTCGAAATGTTGTAAATCTTAGTAGCGTGCGAGTTAACTATTGTTAATCAGGAATCGTATCGCGTGTACGAGCGCTGGTAGGGATGGGCAATGTCTTGCAAGAAAGTCAATACTTGATACAACATTGACGCGATTGTTGCAAGAATTATTTTATACAACTTTGGTGGCAAACAAGCATTAGGTCCACCTGATGGTAAGTGGTAACCGTAACCTATTTACATGGCTATGTTTTGTAAGCATTGCAGAAATAAAGGTTTGAAAACACAACTAAGGCTTTGTTGATCATGTAAGGAGAAGGGGGGTGAGAAATAGGGAAAGGAAAGAGGACCGAGAGAGTTATTGGGCTGCTGACGCTCTCACTCATCTAGCGAAATATATTAGTATGGGTACTAATATTTGACGTCGTGTTTTATGAGAGGGTAGTATTTCGGATGAATCCGGCCTATTCATGCTATAACCAGCCAAGATCTGCTACCGTAAAATATTAAAATAGCAAAGGTTATCTTAAAGAGATCGCTTTTAGCGTTAAACCGCCCATTGTCTTATAATATTGTGCTGTTCTATAAGTTCTGTTATTGATTTTGTAATAAATATGTAGTGTGCAATAAAGAATATTCTATTCTAGTAAAATAGAGGAAATGGCAACATTTTTATTAGGGTTATTAATTTTATTGTTTGTTTGTTTGATAATTATTTCATAATTATACTACATCGTTAAATTATAAACTTTTTTGAGAATGGACTTTGTTACTTTGATAAGGCTACGTTGATGAGAATATGAAAGAATTATTTTATTATGAAGTGCATTTTTTACCATTTCTGTGGTTTTTACTTAGGCACTCTTAATCTTAAATGAATCTTTAGTACTTACTTATCTAAGTTTTATTTTTGACGTTAAAGCAAGCAAGTATAGTCGATAAGTGACCACAAAATGTAACAACAGTACTCCTAAGTTCTATTTGCGGCTACCACATCCAATAAAATATTGAATTATATTGACCTCTTTATAACATTGTATAAGGTTACAGTAAGAAGGATACACGAAAGTGATTTACAAAGATAAATAAGATCATCCATTTTAACTGAATATAAATTTATACACCGAATAATATCGAATTGTCACTACAAAGGGATAGTAAGACAAATAATTGTCTACAATTATTTTAGTCTTGTGTAAATTTTCTTAAAGGCTATTATTCCTTAATGGTATTTTTCAAATTGCATCCTTCATCCTATAACTATGCCAAACTTTTCCCTTAGAAAAGGCGTGTGTATAAGCAGTGGTTGCTTCAGGTTTATTTAAATAATATTAATACTCGATGAGCTATCTGTTAGTCAGAAGTTAATAAGTGCTCGTTTTTGTCTATAAAATATGCAAGATAATATTTCTAAATTGTGTGTGAGTGAGTCAGCCAATATAAAAGGAATATTTGATCATCACGTGGGTGTGTCCATATGTCACTTCAGACTTCGTTAAACTTGTAATACTTGTATAGAGAAGTGTTGTTTTCGATAATATTATGATACCTTTTATAGAAATGTCCATGACATTAAAAAGTGGAAGTCTAACACTATTGTTAGACGAAGATTTTAAAAGTTATTTTGATATGATATGTATTTAAATTTTAAGCTTTCATCAAATTTTAGATTTTTTTTATGGAATTTTTTACAAGCAATTACGCATTAAGCTCTGATTCGCTAAAGATTATCTCATTATCAGCTTAAAAGTAATCTATTAGGAAATGATAACCATAATCCTATAAGTCATGGGTATTGAACACGAGAGCTTTACGTGGGAGCCAATTTCATGAAGCAAAACAGCACTGCAATACTTCAGAGGCATTGAGAATGATATAGACTCAGAAATCTAAACTTTGAAGGAGTATTTAAGAAGTACAGCAAGAACAGAGTTACTTTCAAGCAGTTATTGAGTACAAGTTCTACGTCGAAAGCTCTCGTTGTTTTTTTCGAACTTTTGGTTGACAAATGAGTGGTATATACCCGTGGTTATGTGATACTGAGTTTTCTATTAACAAATTAGTCGAGTTGTAGACGATACGTGGCAACAGGTTTGCTCCCTGTTACATGGGATCCAATATAGCTGTCAAAATATGGATGTTATATTCTTTTACACAAGCAACACAAGCCATAATATATGCTTACTTTGGGTCTAGATGGCGTTGTGTGTTGTTGTTGTGATATTATTATTATTTTACATTTCCCTTAGAAAAAAAAGCGTACGTTTAAAGTTTATTTATTTAATTATATACAAAGATACTGGCCAATATGATGATACATAAATAAAATATATGCAACATGGTATTTAAGCTTATTTTTAAAATCAAACAAATAACGTACATAAGCACAAAATAGTCAATATTTTGTACAAGAATTTTAAATATTTGTATCTATTTTAGTCGATTTAGTCTTGCATTGTTTCTTGTATTGCGTGTCACAACACTAGTCGGAACAAGCTACGTTTTACGCGCTCCCTACATAACCGGGAGCCGTGAAATCTATTCCTTATTATCTTGCCTTTTAATTGTTGTACTATTGTCTTTTAACTTAAGAGTTAATTAGTGTTTAACTAGTTCTCATAAACTTATTATGCCCTAATGGTATAAAAGAAAGGTTATGTCATAATGCTGTCGTAGTGACCCACTTGAAGTACTAGCTTTTTGAGAACTGAGGTCTTGCGATGTGATATTGTTTTTTTCTGACAGAAAATGCCGTTTATTTAAGCGAGGTGTGAAAAAGCATCTGTCAAATAGTAGTGGCCATCATGTATGATGAGGATTGATACGGTATTCATATCATTTTATTGTCTTATTAACAAGTAGAGTGAAATACGTAAGTTTGATACTGAGGTATTTGATACATGTAAACCAATTTCTGAATTAGGAATCAAGTTATAAAAATATCTTTCTTTTACAAACATTACGCGAAACATACCCACTCCCGATACTAATATAATACATACATACATAACTTCACGCCTATCACTTGTGGGGTAAGTAGATGCTACGATCCAAACATACCTTCTTTGTCTCTTCAAATTTATTTTTTCATACAAACACAAATATTTATTATAAATATTTGTGTTTGTATGAAAAAATAAATAAATAATCCGTAATGTTGTGTATGGAAAATTTGTGTTATAATTCAAATTCACAACCTGAAGTACTTGTCTTATACTACATTTATCAGTAATGGCTTTAATAATGACAATATCTTGAAGAAATTTAGAGACGTAGATTCTTGAACGACGTCATAAGTAATCGATAGCATTTTAAATAGAAAATTCTACGTAATTATTAACTAGAAATTCTACAAACTCGACAGATACTTTATGCTATTAATCGTGAAGCCTTGAACTGTCCTTCATAATGAAATATCAATACGAGCGTATGGAAAGTGTATGGTAAACTAATAATGATGTCCAAGGACATGTGCGCAGTTAAAAAATACAAACTTTTATAGTTCTACTAGCGGTCCACCTCGGTTTTACATGATTTTTAGTATAATAATATTCTACTAATATTATAAATACGTTAGTTTGTGCGTGTGTGTGTGAATGTCTATGTTTGTTATCAATCAGCGCCTAAACAGCTAAACCTATTTAGATGAAAATTGGTATGTAGATAGATTTGGTGCAGGAAACGGATATACTTTCTATCTCGAAAATCGGTCTGGTTCCCGAGGGATACAAAACACATTATACGCACAGGCGTAGCCGTGGAGCACAGCTAGTTTTTATATAAGAATCTATCAAATTATCGGTTCTTCTCTATTATAATATACGATATCATTATTTATATTATCTATAGTAATATATAAAGAGGAAAAGTTTGTTTGTTTGTTTGTTTGAACGCGCTAATCTCTGAAACTACCCGTCAGATTTTAATAATTTTGTGTTAGTCCAGTTCTTATGAAAGGTTAGGCTATGTAACATAACGCTACTGGCGACGGGAACAGAGTAGTAGCCAAAGATGTAATTTAACGCGGGTGAAACCGCGCTACGGAAACATTGTATATAATAAATCCCCGACAAACAGCGAATTTGCTTTAAATACCAAATACCTATTTAATTTAAACTTCTTATAACTTCGCTCTAAGCACTACAGTTTGGATCACCATCACCTTATCAGCCAAAAGACGTCCACTGCTGGACATAGGCCTTCCCTAATTCGCCACATTTCGCCACCCTCATCCATCGGTTGCTCGCCACCCTTATAAGGTCGTCGGTCCACCTTGTGAGGGGTCTGTCCACGCTGAACAGTTTGGATAGAAATATGATATCATTTCGCACAGTCTACATGGTCGCCTTCCGGGTTGTTTCACATCGATGACCATAGTGTCAGGGACCTATCATTGTGATGATTGTCTATGGTCCACACAATTGTTACAAACAGTTATAATCATACCATCACAAAGATTTACTGATGTTTGTTCTGATTATATTTAATACTAACTTCCTGCAGCGCGGTTTTACCCGCGTTTAGTTACATCTTTGGTTACTGCGCAGCTCCCGTTACATAGTCTATGCCTTCCTTAAAAACTGGGCAATCAAAGGCAAAAAAAAAAAAAAAAAACCGAGAGATTAGAGAAAGAGATTAGCGCGATCAAACTAACAAAAAAACTCTTCTGCTTTATATTGGTAAAAGTATAGAAGTATAGATGTCTATGTCTTGTAATAGTGATGTGACCCGGTCATAGAAGAAACTATTGTCTATTGTGTGGTGCTAAGTATGTAATTAAATATCTTTAAACGGTTGAAAGGATGGCCGTGGAACATGTGTTATACTAAAGTGTCAAGACGTTTATAAATGTTTATGAATTATTTGATGATTTCAATAAAAATACTACATTAAAACTGAAATTAAACTATCATGTACTGACCTGACATTAAAATTTTGTAATAATGGCTACTACTTCTAAATCTTACTCGACTGCTTAGTATCAGGCAGAGTGAAGTTACTTTGGTGAGCCTATATAAAAAAAAAAAATTAATGCCTAATTTGCACTCATTTTTATAAATACCGGTACTTAAAACCGAAGACAACGTTAATATAAAGTATACAAAAAAGTGCGTACTTTTGGGCTCTCAAATATTTACCTAAAAGCTGCATAGAAAAAGCAGTAGCCTCCATATGGAGGAAACAGATGTTTAGGGTAATACGCGGTGAGCCTGAACGGGACATCTGCTGTGTACAATATGAATAAGTGCTTGTATTAAAAAAAAAATAGTGTGTAAAAATTATTGGTGTTACCATTTGGAAATAAAGTGTTTAATGATTATCGTTCCTTTTTTAAAGTTTGGCGCGTATTTTGTATGATAGTAAAAAAACGGAATATATTGCGCCAGGCTAATTTATCATTTTCGATCCAATGTAAATGACTTTTTCAAATTTAAATAACTAAGTACTTTCTAAGCTTACTTTGTCATTACTTACTTAACTTACAGTAAGGAAATCTGGAATTGCTGATCCGCCTAGGAAACGTGTTGGACAATGCCTTCTCTAATGAAAGAGGCCTTTGCCCTGCAGTGAGACAGTAACTGTCTGTTGTTATTATTATCCGTAAGTTACATAATAATATTTTGTTTCTTTGTTGCATCTAATGCACACGAATTAATGAGAGCAATCAAATTAATATTTGCAAATTATTTTTTCGTTTTGTTTAGGTATATTAATGATTCCAAAACATAAACAATATCGGGGTGAATCTGCCGGTCGGTATTTAAATTAAACAAAATAGCTTATACTTAGTTACTGTGCCTTCCTAGTTCTACGTAACTGCTCTTTTTCAAGCTTGTGTAGTGTGTTAAGGGTTAAAATAACAGTCGTTCTTAAAATTTGAAGTTAGCTACATGAAATCTATCCTCTATAACCCTTATGACGGTAATTGCTGTTAGCCAGTCTTCGTCATTTGGCAGGCGAATAGTGTAAGGTGATTTTTGAAGCGTAGGTACCTGCTGCTTGCCTGAGTTGTCCCTTACGACATACTCATCGTGCTTGCGGTTTGCATCATCGTATTCTATCTAGTCTTCATCATATTTTGTGGATTAACCACGCAGCGGGGGCTCAAGGCTGGTGCCCACCACAACCAGTTTCCGTTATAGCTACGGACATTTATGGAAATAATAGTATGGTCTCATATTTTAGACTGAAGACTACCTACTATACTAATATAACCCCTCATCCTTATAGCATCGTATTCCTCAGTGTTGAGAGTCGTGACCTAACTCTGCATCACTTTCTCTCAAATGATCTTTCTGCGTCTGTTTTTGTCACCGGCTCTTTACTAAAAATATAAATTGCATGTGTGGTCACGTCACAAGTAATTGGTTTCTTAGACAATACTAACTAAACACAAAAATATATTTGAATCCGTGAAACTAGTTTCATTGTAGTCAAAATCAAAACATAATAAGTACCTATTCAAGTAAACTTAGTACTTTTATATTCACAAAGGGTTTACTCGGTTTCCTTATTTCATCACAATGTTTGATGCTGTTGTCGCAAGCGTCTCTCGGTTGATTTGCGATGTTGAAAATAATCCCCAAACTAAATAACCTAAACTAATTGTATTTAGTTTTATTACATTACCACCATTTTGTTTTGGTGAATACGGAATTCAAAAATTGCAAAATGATTTCATGAATCGAATATTTGAAATTGGTATATAAACTATGACATGATGTGTGGTAATGTTAATATTTGATAATGAGTATTAGGATCTCGGCTACACACTTATAATTATGGTATTTTGACATAATTACAAAGATTTAAAATTCTGGTTTTTCTTTGTTGATGCAATAAACTTTCCAGAAGAAAAGTAACTTTTTTTTTCAATTGTCTAAATGGCTGACGTTTTAAACAGTAGAGTAATGCAAATAAATGTAGCCAGTCAATAATATAACGAGGTCGGATTCGAAACCGACCTTCTAAAGTTACGTATAGCATCACTATTAATATTCAACAATAATAAGTATAATTTAAAACGAATGCGTTAAAATTTTTCTTTATGAAAACAAAACTGTTGATCGATGACGTTAGACTAAATTAAAATGACAGAGATAATGATATGAGGTTGAAGTGAGATAGAAGTTTAAATTTTGAATAAGTATTTAACATAAACGGCAGAATTAATATAAAATCATCAATGACTAATAAACTAAGTTCTTCAGTATGTTTCGTAGCTATTAAATATGTTGGCTGAACGTTTTTTGCCCTCTCTTTGCTTTGTTTCATAAATTGGATTGGTACCTACATTTTGAGTTACGTGGTTTTCTAAGATTAGTGTTATTCTCGCATCGCTGCGCGTTCACTGTATAGAACGTAGGTGTTAGCCGTTTTATATAAATTAGATGGCCAACAAGTATACGACTTACATGATGGTAAATGGGTACCATAACACATGGTTATGTGCGTAAAATCTTGCGATCTATCTATACTTATTATATAAAGCGGAAGAGTTTGTTTGTTTAAGCACGTAAATCTCTGGAACTACCAGTCGCAATAAATAATTCTTTTTGCGCTCTTGAGGAGGGTTTTAGCCTATAAAACATCACACTACTAGCGACGGGAGGAGAACAGTAACCAAAGATTCGAGTGAAACCGTGCTGCGGTAAGCTCTAGGGGAGATTAGATACTTCGACGGTTAATTTGAATAGATGTTGAAACCAACAAATATTAACTTTTTCTTCTCTTACTTCATTATCTTCTCTTCATAGTCGACAAAGGCTTGGTTGTGTTTCCTTACTTGTCTTACTCATTTTTCCTGCAATATTTTGGAGAACACTTCCAAGTCCATACCAGTAGATAATCACTTATCAATCAGGTGAGTCGTATGCTATACACCTAAATACTAAAAAAATACGAAAAATAATGTTTCATTTATTCTTTTCATATTCATGACTTATTAATTTATTTATTTATTATGTATTTATTAAGATAAAAATAATATACCTAAGCTTACAGAAAAACGACATTTACTTAGCTACTGTATAAATTTTAATGATATGAAAAACGAAACACTGCCGGAGGGCTTGTGCCATACGGCCTTTGCAATGACTGGGCTTCGCATTTATTAAATAACCGGGTGTTTTGTTGAAGGACTTTATTTAACCTTGTACTCTGAAGGTTCTTGGAAATAGTTATAAATTTAGCTAGGTATTATCATTAATTTTCAAACATTCTTTTCTATACGTTCGATGGGCCTTGGGCGTTGTTTACACACAAAACGAAAAGATGGATCTGTTTTTCCTAAAGGGTATTTAAATATCTATTAAGAAAGAGTTTACTTACCAAAACTAAAGTATACATTTAGAGTAGAAATGATTTAGCTTACGGGGTAAGAATACACGTTAAGAAGAGAGAATCCAAAGACGACCAAGAAAGTTGCCAGCCAGTGCTCTCTGCACTGGCTGGCAACTTTCTTGGTCGTCTTTGGATTCTTCTTCGTCGTGACACTCTTGGCAGAGCGGTCGTGGTCATCAGGTCGTGACTTCAGTAGAGGCAGATGTTATTCGCCTCACGATTATCCGCCATTTCTCTTTTGTGGCGGCCATACTGTTGCACTCGTTCAAGGAGCCACCCACAGCGGACTTACTTGGTCGGTCCACCTCATGGGTGGAGTGGACAGAGGATTATTGGTGCATTATCCAAGGGAGCCACTATATAGTATGTATGTAATTAAAATAGTTTATTTAAGCCTCGTCGGTTCACCTGGTAGACCGACGACCTTATAAGGGTGGCGGACAACCGATGGATGAGGGAGGCAAACGACCGGCCACGGTGGCGAAAATTGGGGGAAGGCCTATGTCCAGCAGTGGACGTCTTTGCTAATATGATGATTTAAGACTCGTTTTGATACATAATGTCAATCAACGTTTTCTTTCTTTTTTATAACAAAACGCCTACCACAAAAGAACGTATAATGCTGTAGTGAATCAGATTTCTTTCCGATATGGTAGAATTATTCGAAATTCGTACAAGGTTTAACACACACGCATTACTTATAACTGTTTTTTATCATTGACTAATAATCAAACGTAATTAGACGCAATTAGGTTTAAATTACAGGTATCTGTTGCAGTTGTTATGATTTTTGTACATACAGGATGACGATTTGGGTTGGTAATAATCGTGTACGGGTTTAGCGAAGTTTAACATTTTAGTGAATAACTGTCACACTGGTTATCAAACAGTTTAAGAATGTATCATTGGCTATATAGTTCATCTAAGTGGGTAACGAAGAAAGAATGGCTTGTTTAAAAGTAGATTCTTGTTTGTTTTGAAATCAAAATCAAATATCGAGTGGTTAGTGGTCGACCTAGTGTCAGAAATTGTTCAGGTCGCCCATAGAGGCCTTCGGCTTGATCTAACGACTGTTATCAACTTGGTAACAACCGGGACTGACTTTAAACGTGCCCTCTGAAGCAGGGAGACGTTTTGATCAAATACCACTGTGCGGTCACCCATAAATGGGCCAGCCGCATTCTTTATTGCTTGACCCGCTAATCGTTTACCGATCAGTGAGCGCAACGAACTATGAGCGCCTCACGCGCCTTTCGCGTTTTGACATCTCATAGAATATCGGTGTAGTCTTAGTTTTGCACTATTGATGTTTGATGAGACCTTCGCGGACGCAAAGTTACCTCCTCGGTTTTAATTTTTTTCTTCTCCGTCATTTAATTATCCATTAAAAGTCAACAACTCATGGCTATCTATGTTTAATTAGAATTGTTTCTGTAATGCATAGAAAATATACTAATCCATAGGTTTTAGTAACCACTCACTTTCAAGTAGGCTGTTTATATCTTAAAAGAAGAAAGAAAAAAACATTTATTACCACAAGTATAGCCACAGCTACAATACAAAGCATACTAAACACAGATACAAAACAAATAAACACAATAAAAATAAATACATGATAATACATACTATGCTTGCAGTAACCAGGTCTCCAGTTCAGGATGCGCCAGACTAGACGCTGGTTGTCAACTGTAGCCTGTTGCAGTGACAGCACATGAGCTAACAACAATACTTATATGCTTATCTTAAAGTTAAAGATCCATCTTTACTGAATCGTAAAAAAGCTAGAATTCGATACTATGGTAGCTAATATGGTAAATAGGCCGAAAACCTATGTTTAGCAGTCATTAGGCTAAAGACTAAAGTAAAAGCGTTTGCACCCTTATACTGTACACGATTTAAACTAAAATATATGTACTGACGTAAGTTCCATATACCCTGTGACCTTTGAGTCACCTTGTCACTTCTATAGAACTGGTCGATAAAATACATTGTTATTTCAAGTGGTCAACCTGCTATAAATTGATAGAACTATGTTTAGGTATCGATTGAATAAATAATAATTGTATGGTGCCATCGCAATATCAACTTACTGTGTAGCTCAATACCACATCGCCAATTCGCTTTCGAAGCGTGGTTTTCAATGGTCAACACAGATGGTAAACTTCTCCCTTTGGCATCACGGCTCTGTTTGTATAGTAATAATCTTTAGGCAAAAAGATAATTATATTAATATCATATCGGTCCATTATTATCCCACTGCAGGGAAAGGCCTCTTCATACAGAGAAGGTATGAGCATTGATCGCCACGCTTGCTCAAGGCGGATTGGTGATTTCAGACTTCCTCAGAAGTTCAGGTTTCCTCTTGATGTTTTCTTTCACCGTCAGTCAGTAATGTCAAGATAAAATTAGAAAGGAAATATGATTTGAAAAAAACACATTCGTACTTGCCCGGATTCGTATCTCCGTACGAAGCGGGTGCCTTCACCACTGGGTCATTACGACCATTATTAGATAGATGTATTAACAGAGTTTTTATTATATTTATTTTTATGTTTTCTACCATAGCTAGACAGTAAGCTTCTATCAAATCTTTTTCTTAAGCATATGGAAGGGATATAGATGTTTACACGTATGTGCTACCACAAATTCACTGCTGAACATGTGCTTCTTCCATTGATTTCTTAAAAGGCCGATTGAATTTCTGCATCTAACATCTTCCGACCGCCTTTGTTATCGTCTATCCATCTTGCTTATGGACGTTTTACTCTGTGATTTACAGTCAGTGAAACACGAACTTTGAGACCCTTTTGGTCACTCCAAGGTGAATTTAGTACGTATGTTAATGACGTCGTATATAAAACTTGTAACAAGCCTTGATGTAAGTTCTCATAGCATGTGCTATCGGTCGATCGTTTACTTGAAAGGTTCACAGCCATTGTTCGAGACTGACCTTACAGTTTATAATAGAATTTGTTCGGTAAGCTGTCGAACTTTTTACAAGGACTTTTACTGAAGGAAATGGTTATTTTGGAAGTTATAAGCATGGTACTTAAGCATAAGTTTAAGGAAAGCTTGGGAATGCTTAAAACACGCACAGATTATACAGTTAAACCTTACCATATGCACTTTTGCATAGAGGAAGCCACAGTGCCAGCAGTTTGAGCCAATATGGCTTATGGAATGATGCCCACCAAAATATTGGACCTCACTTACAGCTTACAGTCAGGCAGAGTGGAAGGTTAAAAATATAATATCGAAGGAACTACCAGCTGCGGTTCTTCTTCAAACTAGGTTTAAATAGAGCATTAATATCACGGTAGGCAGCGGCTTTGCAGAGTTCTTGGCATTGCAGAAATCTATGAGCGACATGCCTTTTCCCATCAGGTGTGCTGTTGGCTGGTCTGCCACTGCATTCCTATAATATAATTTTTTTTCTACATAATTATATTCGGGTGAACGTTGGCTGGTTTTCTATGCCAGTGAACTTATGGGAATGGTGCCGTTGGGCGTGTGGTTTCTATGACAACGGATTTCGGTCATTGTTTGGACGCCTAGTATCTGGTTCTTGGTACAGATCGATAGAAATCAAACATGTATGACACAATTACACTGGCTATGTTTAATAAAGAGTAGGTATTTACGGTTAAATATTTTAAGTTTTATTTAACTAGCTTTTTTCGGGTGTAGCCCCGTACGCCCCTTCGGTTATGCCCCTTGGAGGAAAATGTTCCATACGCCCCGTTTCGAAGGTTCCGTTTGACCCTTGTGACGGGGCGTATAATATTTTATTAATTTTTAATTATTTTGGTGTGTCCGTTCGCCCCTTGCCTCATATCATTTAAAAGTAGTTATACAAAGTACCGTTAGACAAAAAAGTATAACACACTGTGCTTTACTTTTCTCTCTAAGTGATTTGAAAAAGTTATCAAATTGTGTTTATGAGAACACGATTTGATTGATAACCTATTTAAATTACTATATTCGTAATCCCATCACATGTATCTGCTTTTGCTACCTTGCTACCTGACTCACTGGGCGAAACAAGTTTTATAAACAATAGGCAAAAAAGGGTTGGTTTATCATAAGAATTGTATGCTATCTCTTTCTAACTTATTAATGAGGTATGTAGGGGTGCAATATGTGTTAAGTGCTAATTAGTCGACATCTTATCTTTGAGTGCGATACATACACATAATATTTTCTGCTAAGTGAAATTATTAACGTTTATTGAATTTAGTGTTTAATTGTGTGTGTATGTGTAAATATTTTTATTGGGTAAGTTTCAAATAAATATTATTGCAAAAATTTAGTATGTACGTAATAAAAATATGTAATACTTGATTTTTATGTCTTAAAGGTATGAGCTTTTAGCTTATTTTTTATAGCTTTGATCGATAGCTCCCTATACAGATTTAGGCTTAATATAACGTATATACTAGTATAATATACGAATCAGTTTGTTTAATGAATAGCAAAGACCTAAAAGTTAAGTTTAAAGAACTTTTTTCTAATTTAGTTTTTTATTATTATTGTAGAACCATGTCAGACGGTGCAAGCTGTTCGAGACGTGAGATAAGTGGTATTAAATACATTTCGTCACGAAAGGGAGGCCTCGTTTTGCTGAGAGCTGGTCATAGCTACCACAAAAAACGAACTTATAAGAATGGTGGCTCTAACTGGCACTGTGTAAATAGACCTGCTTGCAAAGGAACTCTTACAATTAATGGTGACGCAATTGTAAAAGAATCTCATCATGAGTGTGCTCCAGATTTTGAAAACAATGAAATTAAAACAGTGCTAGACATATGTAAAAATAAAGCAGCAACAGAAGCAATTAAATCAGTTCATGAAATATATGAAAATGAAGTTATAAATTACAAAGATACAGGATTACAACTTATTAAAAAGTTTCCAGAATATAAAAACGTACGGCGCGGTCTTTATAATTCAAGAAAAAAGGCTTATGGAGTTAAAAAGATTAGAAATCGCAAAAGTACCGATCTAGAAATACCAAAGAAATTTGAAAATTTTCTTTTTTGTGATTTTAATGATGGATCTGGACGCATAATTGTTTTTGCCACAAAGGAATGCAGTCGGCAACTAGAAAAATGCAAAAATGTGTACGTTGATGGTACTTTTAAATTTGTGGTCCAACCATTTCTGCAACTATTTTCTATTCACGGTGATCTGGGAAGCGATATACACAGCAACAATATCGTACCACTAGCATACGCTTTATTACCAGACAAAAAAGGAAAAACCTACAAACGTCTCTTTGACATGATGAAATGTCGTCTTCCAGATTGGCAACCCGATCAATTTCATCTAGATTTTGAGATGGCAATAATTAATGCCATTTCAGAAATCTTTCCAAGTACAACTATATTGGGTTGCTTTTTTCATTTTGCCCAAGCCCTGAAAAAAAAAGCTAAAGAGCTGAACCTCTTGAAAAGGAGGTACACTAAAAGACACGTGGATTTATGCAAGACATTGAGTCTAATTCCACAAGAAATGAAAGACGATGGATGGCTTTACATTATGGAGGACAGTCCAAGTGATAGCGAAACATTAAAATTTAACAATTATTTTGTAGAGCAGTGGCTTGAAAATAAATCAGTCAAGGGAATGTGTAACTTCTATGGGCAACAAAATCGCACCAACAATAAAGTTGAAGGCTGGCATTCCCGTTTAAACAGAAATCTTAGCGGAAAAACGTCTCCTAACATTTTAAAGTTTTGCGAGATTTTATTAAAAGAAAGCAAACTCGTGGAACAAAGAATCGAAAATGTGAAGAGTGGAGTAAAAATAAAAAATAGAAAAAAAGAGTTTATTGAAAGAGACGAACGGATAAACTACATTATGGCAAAATTATTAAATGGGGAAATCGGACTAAATCTATGTTTAGAGAAACTGTGCGCATATATATAACCGTACATTGATTTGAAGTGTTAATCTACCGTACATTGATTTTATATTGTTATTCTTATACAAATGATTATAATTATGTAAGTGAAAAAATTAGACTGACAGGTATTATTCACTAAATGTTATACTTGTAATAACTAATCTGTGATTTTTCTTTTTTTTATAGGTGTAAGTTTTATTTGATTTTGTTAGTTTTTAAGGCTCATTTTACCTACTCGTAGAAATTTAAGTGATAATTCATCCAATCTGTGATTTGTTTAATTTTACATATTTTATGGTTAATGTAAGTTTTATTATTGCTGATCTGTGATTTCGTTAGTTGTTAAGGCTTGTTTTACTTAGTTATATGAGTAATAACTCAAGTAGTCTATGAAAATTTTACATTTATTTTATAGTGTGTAGGATATAATAATGATGGTCTATGACTTTGTCAGATCATAATCTGTGATTTTATTGTTTTATTTTTTATTATTAATATGTTATTTAATGTGTTGATTTGAGTCATTTAAGTTTAACAAATAGTTTTTTGACTTTCCTTACAAATATTTGCACTTTTTGTTTTCAAAATAGATCTTTTATTTAAAAAGCAGTTTCATTTATCTCTTCCCATCACATGATAGACATTGCTTTGATAAAAACAACTCTAAACCACTCCCTGTTAGAAAATAAATAGAATAATCAAAACTTTTCAAAGATCGTTGTTTCTGACTGTACTTTTAATTTAATAGCAATCGGGGGCGAACGAGACCATCTAAATACCTAAGGGGCGTATGAGTACTCGAAGCCGATCGGGGGCATAACTCAAGGGGCAAACGGTGCCTACACCTTTTTTCGTATAGTGAAATTTCATCATGTTAACAGACGAAGGAGACGTCCCCAGCTCACACATACGACTCTGCGAAGCAATATGATGATGACCCGGTATTAAAACTGCAAGTCCAGGTTTAAAAAGCAGATGACATAACCACGTCCACTGTAATATAGGTACTTACCTATTTCCATCTTTATTTATTATTTGATACAATATAAATAGCACTCCTTCACTAATTCAATTTTCACTTAGTAAAGTGTCTAAGTAATGAATTCACGAACAGTAGATTTACTTATGTTTTTTGTAAATAACTTTGGTATATGTATTGTAAATAACGTATTTTTGGATACTTCGGTAAAATCGGCATAAATACTTCTTCTTCTTCTCCCTTTATTATGACAACTGAGCCGACGATTGTGTCAGCTATTTCTGCCAGCGTCAAGTGTAAAATAATAGAGTTGATGATTTTAATGGTATAATACAATGATAAAAATAGAAAAAATGTGGATGAAATTAAATGACAACCCGGCATAAATACATTAACATTTTAAAATCACTTACTTTATACGTCTGTAATTGTCATTTTACTTTTATTATTTTTTTTTTTTTTAATAATCGATATATCATTGAGAATCGAGCTTGTGTCTACACTTACAAAAAATACAATAGCATTTGAACTTACTATACATTGAAACTACCATTGTGCACGACAAGTCATTCCTCGGACAGTATAATCCCGTCTAATACATCTAAAGCGGTGGTCAGTGACGACATCTCTATAATAATACCTCATAATGCTCACTATGAAGTGCATTGACCAAGAAAATATAACTTTCATCACACATTGTAAGTGTACATTTTCCATTAGCACGGAACAAAATAATCACGGAATAAAATAATATCTGCGGCGGCAATAGTTTAAATTTAGTATGTAAATATTTTTGTTTATTATGTATGTAGGTAACATATATTGCAATTATTTGTAAATTTAGTCTACCTTAGTTAATACATATTAAATTCACTATAGAACTATAAAATCGCTGTTTTTTCTGTTTCTTCCCTAACTTCTTTTAAACAACGTTTTAATTTTGAAACTGTTATTATATCGTTTAAAGCATTTCATTCGAAAGTTTTATAATTTAATGTATGCATAATATAGTAGATAAAAGCCAAGAATTGCAACGATTTGTAATCATATCGTAAAACACATTAGTTCATACACCATGGCCTGAGTGATACGCCATAAGTTTACGTAATTATATTGTGCGAATGGTGACGCTACTATTGCGAAATATTGCTGTATTAATTATGTTAATAGGTACAAGTTTAAATGTGTTTATTAAGAGAAATTCGCAGTTATACCAGTTACACTAAAAACCTGGATAGATGAT
The DNA here is from genome assembly GCA_963082885.1 of Parascotia fuliginaria. Classification (NCBI taxonomy): domain Eukaryota; kingdom Metazoa; phylum Arthropoda; class Insecta; order Lepidoptera; family Erebidae; genus Parascotia; species Parascotia fuliginaria. The sequence continues at coordinate 2,295,158 of OY720191.1, forward strand.
ATTATTAATATTAACTACATAATTATAACAGAATACAATAAACATAAAGATTATAATTATATACATAAACATAAGACTGGCTTGTTGGTCTAGTGGTTAGTGACCCTGACTGCTAAGCCGGAGGTCGTGGGTTCGATTCCACCCAGGACAAACCTTTGTGTGATGAGCATGATTGTTTGTTCTGTGTCTGGGTGTAATTTATCTATAATATGTATGTATTTACAAAAAAAAAATGTATATATGTAGTATATCAGTTGTTTAGTACCCATAACACAACCAAATATAATTGCTTAATTTGGGGCTAGATAGCGCTGTGTGAATGTGGTAGAATATTATTATTATTATATATAATAAGATAGGTAGATATATTTACACGTTTGAAAAGTAGAATAGTGTTATAAGGTGTTAGTGATATTCAAATACCAAGTAAGGAGGGCAGTATTTTAAACAACACTTCTATTAGAATAGGTAACTCTTGCAAATATCATGACAAACGCGATATTAGCAGAATTGCTGAGGCCCTACCACAAACTCTAAAGCAATCATAATATAACCTTACTTTGTCTCTATCCTTGTTTTTAATGGTACAAAAGAAAAAGACAAAACACAAAGTGACATTAAAATAATACTGCTATATGAGGAGGTGTCTAACTGTTTTAAAAGCCAACAACCAAAAGCTGTAGTTAAAGGTGAATGACATAAGTAATAATAGGTACTCAAACTTATCCAATCATTGCAAATACAAAATGACAACAAAAAATATCTTATTTAGATTAAGGACAAAACAGATTATGTCTAATGCGACACTTACAAATATCATTACCATCGACAAGTGCCGAGTGAACGTTACCATTATAGAACTTATTGAATTAGGCAGAATAAGTATGACTCATGCCTGAAAATAAAAAGTAAAGCTTCTGTATAATGTCATGGGTTTTAGGCGCGAATAGAACTAATAAAAAACAATTGACTATCTATTCTTAAACTATATTACCTTTAAAGAGTAGCAGAGTTTATTTGTTTGAACGCGGTAATTTCTGGATCTATCATTCGCATTTGAATAATTGTTTTTGTGTTTGTTAGCCCAGTTCTTTAAAAAGGTATAGGTTATGTAACATTACGCTACTAGCGACAGGAGCAGGGTGCCGAGTGCGAGTTGTTTTTACGTTAACGCAATCGAAACGTTTACCGCGTTTGGCTCTCTGATTGGCTAAGAGCTTGGAGCGGACCAATGGGAGCACCGAACATCATAAACGTGTCGATCGCGTTATCGTAAAATAAACTCGCACTAGGCCCTCTGAGCAGTAATCAAAGATAAATTAACGCGGATGAATTCGCGATGCGGGAAGCTAGGAGTGAAATAAATAGGCATGCCTTATTACTTGTTGACGTTAAACAAGTTAAAGAGTAATTAAAAAGCTCGTAAAGTATGATAGTGATGGTTTTATTACTCTTCGAAGTTAATTTGTGCTCACTTTTGACCAGAATGAAAATATTCGCTTCTGACTCGATACATAACCTTTTCGAAGGGAATAATTTGCCATAGTTTTACTTGGTCGAGTGGTTAGTGGTCAACCTAGTATCAGGATTTGTTTCGGTCGCCCATAATTTAATAAAGAAGCATTCGACTTGACCTAACGACTGTTATCAACTTGGTAATAACCGGGATCGACTTTTAACGTGCCCTCCGAACCACGGAGACGCTCAGATCAAATACCACTATGCAGTCACCCATTCATAGACCAGCCGTACTCTAATTTGCTTAACCCGCTAATCGTTTACTGATCAGTGAAGGCAACAAGCTATGAGCGCCTCAATTATCTTATATTAATAAGTATGCAGTCATCGCTGCTGCTTATTACCTGGTATCTGCTTAGTCGTTTCTTATTATTATCCCTAAAATTCGTGATTAACGACCTCTTACGAGATGCATGGGAAAAGATGTAAGGACATACTCTAAACAGGAGACCGGTTAAAATAAAACCTCATAAAAATTGTGGCTCTTCAAAAGAGGACTGTTAGCATCTCCAATATTCCTATTATGTCCAGATTTTACCAACTAAAGGTTAATCTGATTTGCATAGAAAAAATATTATACTACAACAATGCCACAAATAAATGCTAAGTTATCAGTATTTTTGGTAGCTAATCTCATATAATAATGATTCATAAATTGCCGCGTATTATTAGGCTGTGTTTCTTTTTGAAATTACATTAATCTTGGACATTACGGATGTACAAACAACTAAAGCATCGTTATACGAGATAGTAACAAAAATACTGTAGATTTAAAACTGCTATTTATTTCTACTTTTGATAAGTATTGTTTTGATGTTACAAATCAAGACATCAGTAAGTAATCATAGACAAACAGAGATTTTAATGCTACAAATCGAAAAGTCAATTTTTTTCAATAGATTGCTCCTTTTGGGTTCAATTAATGCTCTAAGGTTAAGGTCATAGTGCTCTGTCTTATTAAGAACAATCAAGTTTTAAGATAAAGTATTTATTCTCGTAACCATTAATTCAGATAATCCTAAGAATATTTATTACAATACACTTTTTGTAGGTAACAAAAAACGTTTAAAATTTTTACCCCGGTGATTTCATTGACCTCTATTATAGATATCTATTACTTTTGTGTTGTGTTGAAATACATTGAATTCGGCGTTATTAAAATTTGATAGTATTGTTGTTTATAATGGCTAAGAGTATTTGATCCTCTTAGCTTGTAAATATTTGCATTTCTTCCTCTAACATTAATGAAAATAAGCTGTTAAATGTTGGCTGCAACAAATATATTGGCAAAATAATATCGCGCTATGAGAACAACGGACAAATTCACTTGTTTTAATTTAAATTTTTGGTACAGTAAATTTACAATTAAAAAAAAAAGAATTACATTTTATCATAATGTAGCAAGAACCGCTACCCAAGTACTGAATAATTTAATTAAATGAAATACATGCCATGTAATCCAATATTTGTGTAAACTAAAATAGACCCGTAGCGCTAGGTTTTGAGGTTTCAAAAATATTAAAGTTGTTTATTTTTCGCATATAGTTTCTTGACCGTTAGCCTAGCCTAAAACATTAGTTTGTGTCATCCTAGGTACTTGCATAGGTAGAAATTTAGGTATTTTGTCTTTTCGCTCAGTATTGGACGAAAAGAAAATTAAAGACAAAAATTTGACTTCCATGATAATAACAAAGTAGTAACTGATGTACATAGGCTTTTTGTGTCATCTCTGCCCAAGGGAATCGTGATATTTAGGTAACTAGTACCTAATACGTCACCCAACTAGCTCTAAAAAAATATTAAAATTTGTATTAGAGGTGTTATGTGTTTTAGAGTTCGGTTATCTGTTGTTCAAAATATTTTGTGTCGAATTTATCCACGACATTTATAGATATTTGATTTTTTTATTACAACACTCTGTAAAAGCCACAAAAGAAAATGCAAGTTATTAGAGATTACGTGTTTTTGATTATTATGGTGTAACAAAACCCTATTCATAATTTGTGTTGTTTTTATCCACGAAATCTTAATATTTAAAAAAAAAACGATTTCTTCGCAAGAAGGGCGATCGCGGGGAAGAGCGCGGGCGCAGGCGGCGGGCGCCCCGGCTAGCCTGACGCGCTGACGGGCGCGTAGAACGTGTTGTTTGTTTACATTCGTATTCGGTGCAAGCTGCGAAAAGTGCGTGCGTTATTCGATTTGATTGACTTATTATGCACGATCTTCAGGTTTGGAAACCAACCTTCTAACAAAGTTCACCTTGGCGGGTGCTTCAAACCGCGGTTTGTGTTGCATCTAGTCTAAATGGATATAAACCATGCGCCAACACGCGCGCGAGTCAATACCGAGCGATTCGTCTCTGGCGTGAGATCACTAGGGTTGGCACCTTTTTCCGACGGAAATCTAAACTAATCTTAGAGAAAAAAAACTTTTTAGTTTGTAATATTTGTAAACGAAAAAAATGTGCATTATTTATTTTCATTTTTGTGAGTGAAAGTAAATAATGCACATTTATTTTCATTAATAATTATACTTATAATTATACCATTGAACAAGTATTGCAATTATATTTAATGGAGGCGTTTGTTGTGAGATCAAAAAGAGTTTACATTATTTTGAAGTTTATACGGTGTGGAAAAATAATATAATACATATACTTGCGCAGGCAAAGCCGCTTGCAATAGCTATATATATTTTTGAAAAACAGCAATATTATAGTATTTTCGAGACTTACAAAAAATTTATATACAGTTTTGGATCAATAGTTACGCCCTTTCATAGAGTCACTAAGAGAGCCGCTGCTAACAAGCACCTCTCCCTCGCCCTCGTCGCTAAAACGTCAATGTACCAAGAATTATCAAAAATCATAATTAAACTGACGGAGTAATCGCGTAACAAATATACAAAAGATTAACAGTGTTGCTGTAACGGCAAGTTTGTAGCCACCCGCTGCTGTTGGAATTTCTCACGATCATGACACCTCTAACTTGGCATGAAGTGATAAGAGTCTACGCTACTAAAACATGAAGACGCTCAAAATGAAATGCCACAAATGGTCACCCATCCACGGACACGTTGTTTCTAACAAGTAAAGAATTTCGAAAATCAGTTTACAATTGTCAGGACGCATTGGTCAAACACCTTGGTCTTTAGGGTTTGCGGTATGGGCGACGTAAAAACTTGACGGAGTTTGTGAAATGCTGCCCAACCCAACTGAATCCTCCTGTCGATTTCCCTCTCGAAGTTGTTTTTATATAGTTGTAGTGTTTGTCCAAGGTAGACATAGGATTTAATATCTTCGAGAGGTACATCATCAACGATAATCGGTTGTGGCGTAACGTGATCATTGAACATGGTCTTCGTTTTGTTCAAGTTCATCCGCAGACTGATTCGTTGGGAGGACTCATTTAAATCGTTCAGCATAACTTGGAGCTCCTGTGGGGTCTCAGCCATTATGACAATATCATCGGCAAATCTCAGGTGCGAAATGTGTTCCCCGTTTATGTTTATGCCACGTCCTTTCCAGTCTATTGTCTTAAAAGCATCCATACAGCTGTGAACAGTTTCGGGGATATGACATCCCCCTGTCTCACTCCTTTGTGTAGTTGGATAAGCTTTGTCGGACGACCCTGTACTTGGACGGACATTGTGGCGTTGCTGTATAAACATTTCAGCACACTGATATATCGCCAGTCAACTTTGCAAGGACTCCATGACAGACCAGATCTCGACAGAGTCAAAGGCTTTTTCATAGTCCACGAAGACGAGACAGAGAGGGAGGTTGTATTCCTCTGTCTTTGGTATGACCTGCCTGATAGTGTGGATGTGGTCTATGGTGCCAAATCCTCCGCGAAATCCGGCCTGTTCCGGAGGTTGAAACTCGTCAAGTCTTCTAGTAAGTCGATTCGACATAATCCTTGAGAACAGCTTATAGACATGGCTCAGGAGTGAGATGGGCCTGTAGTTTTTCAAAAGAGTGTTATCTCCTTTTTTGAAAAAGAATACTACGGTACTCCTGCTCCATGCCCTTGGGGTTCTCCCGCTATGAATTATAGAATGAAATAAGCGTTGGAGCTCTTGCAGCACGGGTTTGCCGCCTGACTTCAAGAGCTCCTTCGTAACACCGTCCTCACCTGGGGCTTTCCCATTTTTCAGCTGTCCAAGGGCCAACTCGATCTCCTCTGGGCTGGTATCTGGCAGTTCATCGGTAAAATGGCGGGTCAGGGCGGCTCTCAGGTCTTGGTGAGATGGCGAAGGTGGTGCGGCGTTAGAGGAGTACAGGTTTCCGTAGAATTCTTCGACTCCAGCGAGAACTTGAGTTTGAGACGTGTGGATTTGTCCATTCTCGGTTTTTATCTGTCTTAAATGGCTTCTGCCAAGCTTTTGTTCGAACACTTTGAGACCTTTATTTCGCTCAATTGTGTTCATAATGCGTTGCATGTTTGAGCGCCTTAGGTCCCTCCGTATTGATTTTTTGATGAGCTTTGACAGAGCCATTCGGTCTGAGGAATGATGTACCATTTCACGTCTCTTACTCATGAGTTTTAAGTCTCAGCTGATAGTCGCAAATCTCGGCCCATACTTTTTCGCTCACGAAACCGTTTGCCCATATCCCTAATGGTTGTAACCACGCTGTCTAGGTCCTTGTCAATGTCCTGTGTGTTTTCAAGTTTCAGGGCATCAAAACTTTTCTTTAGCTCCAACTGAAACTGTTCAGAGCCAGCTATGGTTTGTTGCAGAGTTGGTCTCAATATGGACTTCACCGTGTGGTTTCCCTCAGCTCTGAAGACTATATTTAGGGTGCCCCTTACCAGTCGGTGATCGCTTCCGGTGTTAAACCTGTTGATCACAGAGACATCCCTAAATATGCGCTTTTTGTCCGTCATGATGAAGTCAATTTAATTTTTAGTGATGTTGTCGGGGCTTTGCCAAGTTCATTTTCTTTGGGGTTTCTTTTGAAAGAAAGAATTCATCAGAAATTACTTTAAAGAAAAGATTAATCTATGAATATATGAATGTAAAATAAAGATTTAATAAAAGAAATCGAACGAAACCTAATCTTAACTGCGTATTAATTTTTTTATGTATTTAGACACCAACTGTCAACGACGTCTGCTCTCATACGTCTGACTGACCGCGTCCGTCCGCGACTCAGGCACATCCAGCGCATCACGTCCTGCGCTACCAAGCTATCGCGACGCGCCCCTGCTTGTGCGCACTATTGCCACCCCGTGCAGTTCAAGTTTGTTGCAAAGACAAAATTAAAATCCTGTTGGCTAGCTCCGATTCCAAAAATAACTGAATATAAATAGTAAATAGTACAGTATTATATAAGTAGGTACCAATAATTTTGCTATATATAATAATATATATATATACACAAGCAAATATAATTGCTTCATTTGGGGCTAGATGGTGCTGTGTGAATGTGGTAGAATATTATTATTATTATTATATTATTATAATATAGTTATTGCAAGCGTCTTTGCCCCTACGGATATTTGTACTAATTTTAACATATTTTATAATAGTTCAACACCATATTAACTTCAAAATAATGTAAACGGTTTATTTGGTCTCACAACAAACGCCTATATAATATAATTGCAACACTTTTTCAATGGTATTGCATCATTTATTTTCGTTTACTAATATTTAAATTGATAACTAAAAAGTTATACAAATATAGTATAAAATAAAAACAAAAAATTTAATACAAAGATAGTTAGTTAAAATTTATAACTAAATAGTCACGGTAGTAGATTCACGCTGGTTTCAGCATGAATGGACTGGATCGAACGGGGAAGTACTACCCTCTCGTAGAAGATCGACGAAAGAGTAATAGTATCCGTACTATTGTGCCTCCCTTTTTCCTTTTTCCTCTCCTAACCCTCTCCCTTCACTGTAGGCAGCAACTTCGCAGTCCCTGGCAGTAGCAATGCTAGGGACTCGTAATTCGTTCATGAATGACAGTTACCACTTACCATCACGTGGGCTGTTTGCTCGTCTGCCACTATCAGCAATTAAAAAAAAATTATCTGAAGTTACTTGCTTTATTGTAATTTTTAGTTTAGATTTCCGTCGGAAGAAGGTGGCAACCCTAGTTGATCTCACGCCAGAAGAGGAGACGACTCGCCCGGTACTGACTCGCGAGCGTCTTAGTGCGTGGTTTATGCGTGGTTTAGATCCATCTCGACGCAACACAAACCGCAGATTGAAACCAATCTCCCGCCAAGGTGACCTTTGTTGGAAGGCTGGTTTCCAACCGTGAAGAGACAAACAGTTTTGTGAATAAACACATAGAGTTTGTTTTGAGTCTGGGAGTTTCTTTAATAATAATTTATTGTATGCACTTACTTACATTCTACTAATATTATAAATGCGAAAATTTGTATGTATGGTGTTTGTTTGTTACCACTCAGCGTCTAAGTGGTTGAACCGATTTTGATGAAAATTGGTACGTACATAGGTGCCGGCGACGGACATAGCCCATAGGAAACTTTTTATTTTTTATCCCGAAAATTGGTCTGGTGCCTGAGTTACATAATTAAACATAATACCATATATCGCGAGGGCGAAGCCACAGCGAGCAGCTAGTAGTTATAAAAGAAGTATGTATTTGTATTATGCCTTGCTTATTTTGGGACCAGATAGCGTAGTGTAAAAATAAAATATACGTTAATTTTAATTTAATTTATAAAGAACGATTCGCTTAGAAGAAATCGTAGGTACCGAACGAATTTGGTGTGCGTGCGTAGAAGGAGGCAACGCCGCGCCGCCGCGCGTCCTCTTGCGAGCCAGCTTGGACCGCAACCATTATTTTTTTGTGTTGTGTTAATTTATCGTGCATGAAAATGACACAAATTTACAATGTCGATTTTTCATACATTTATGTTATTAAATATGTGAACTCTAATGATTGTAATATTTTTTTGGAGCGTTTGTAGCTTGGAAAAACAAAATAATTAAAAATCTTAAAATTGCATGCTCTAATTGGGCACAAATTTCTTTAATGGGTATATGTAAGTGATCTGAAATAGGAGATAGTTATTTAATCAATTATAATTTTTTTTTTAGCACCGTATTTAGATCCTGACCCTATATCAGATTGCACTGGACGAAGATGACACAAATTAGGCTTGCACACTCCGTAGGCTATCCTAGACATGCTCCCATAATTTTTGTTAACTTTAAATTAATTTTGCCAGTTTTGATTTAAATTAAAAGAATTAATCACAAATCATCGAATTGCTCAAAACGCAAATGGCAGATGTGACACAAAACATAATATTAGGCTTCTTATGTATGACTGTATCCACAGGCAAAAATTAAGCAACTTTAAAATTTTTGTAACTTATGACCCCAAAATAGCCTAGCGCTATCGGTCTAAAAGTAGAAAAGGATCTTAAATGGAGGACCGATTACTGTAGATAATCACAAACACCTACATTAATTTATTGCAACGTACTGTACGCTATCGCTCAAGTAAGTGGCAACAATGGATATACCTAATACCATAAACTGTAACTGTGTTTTTGCAGAATCGTACTGTGAACACAATACAAACAATAATAATAGTTAAAGGCTTAAGAAAACACACTGACATCCATTGACTTTTCCCAGGCACTACAAATGAGATTTATTTGAATTGTCTGCTTACAAAGTAGCTCAATCTTTCTTGAAACCATTCTTACTTTTTAGCTAATCCATACATATTATAAAAGCCTTTGTCCTGACTGACTGACTGACTGACTGACAGACAACGTACAGCCTAAACGGCTGATCGTAGCGACTTGAAATTTGGTGGGTGTGTTTGTCTTAACGTCTAGAGGTGTATTAGGATACGGTTTCTTTTTTAAATTCAACCCCTAAGTAAGTGGGAAGGGATGAAAATGATTGTATGCAACTTCGGTTTGTTTCAATTTAGAGTTTTGAAAATTTGTTTTCGGGTACTACTATCAAAATAAATATACTCTCATCAATGTTTTTGAGAGGGGTGAATTTAGAAGGGTGTAATTATTGAAGGGGTTGAATGCAAAGATCTCGGTTTTTTGTCTGATTTTTTGTTGAAGTTGTGCAAATTAGTGTTAGGATACATAATATAATGTTGTTTTTAATATTTTTGATAGGGGTGGGTTCAGGGGGTGAAATATAATACAAGAAATATCGTTTACAAAGAAATGTAGTGTTTGAACAACTATGCCCTGTCCGAAACGTCTCTTAAATATATAAATAATACAATAAGGTTTCTATAGAAAAACGATTTACACGCAAGCGAAGCCGTGAGCAAAAGCTAGTATAATATGATATAATATATAAACTACACGTGACGCCATCTAGACTCGAAGTAAGCGTATATTATAGCTTGTGTGTTGAGTATCAGTTCTAGAATGCGGATAATATACATACATAAATACTTTTTTTGAAAATGCCTAGATACTTACATATTATACATACAAACACCTGGTACTTAATTTAAAAAATGATCCAAAGTTACTAGAATCGATGGATAATAGGAGGTAAGGTTGTATGTCATCAGATCAGGCAACATAGTACATATTTAAAAAAAAAATGGCAGCCGGATGATAATGCTCTTAATTCAGTTAACCTACCTAAATAAGTAAGTACTTGGGTTTAAGTAAACTATAATTTAAAAAGTTAATTATATAAATTTACAGATATAATAATAATTAATATCAGGAACTACTTCTTAGTGTGAGAATAGTTAAGTAAAATATAAAGACTCGTTTTATAGTCTAAGCTGTTCATTAACCTACTGTATAATATGTATATTACAATTTCCACGTATTTGTCACCAAGCATTGTCTGTTTTTTGTCTTTAAGTACTGTTGTCGTGAAAAATGCGAACATACACTTCTCACTCATTTCCTCATACGTAGAAACAGGGCAATTAGCTGTTGTAAAACATTATTGTGTGAATGTACTTAATTTGAAGAGAAATTAATTATTTTATGTATATCCATTTGACATTTCGTAGCAATATTTACCTGGTTTTTACAATATGTAAATTTTAATAAAATTTTCTATTATGATTTTTAAACGAAAATTTAGCTTTACAGCTATTGCGCTAATAAAAAAGTTCATTAAGTATATATGCATTTATGACATTATTAAACTGTTTAATACTCTTAAAGTATATAGGTATTTGTGACTCAAAAAGTGCGTTACAAGCAATAGAAAAATTTCCATTTAAAATTAAACCTTTTTACTCTATTATTTTTTATATTAGAAAACAGCTTTATGAATGTAAATTAAAGGATTATATCATAGAGTTTGTTTGGGTCCCTAGCCATTATGGAATTCGTGGTAATGAGAAAGCGGATCTGCAATGGAAAGAAAGTTCTCAGATGATAGGAAAAGCATATTTTAAATTTCAGCCTTCCATTCCTGTAAAACCTTGGTTTTTTAAATCAAAACAGATAACAGTGATAACACTACTACTATCTATTCTGTTTGTAAATATTATTATTATTATAAATATTCTTGTCATTTGTTATTTTTTAAAACTAACGAACAAGGTTACCACTACTAAAAAAGTATATTTTTAACGTAACTCACGCACACACTTTTTTGATGCAAAGGTATGTTACTATTCTGCTACAGTATAAAAGGTATCTGATTTCAACAAAGAGTTTGACCGTGATAATGTATATTAAATACTCTGGAATTTTGCCTTGCATTAGCTAAACATTGTTTGGTAAAAAATGTAGTAAACTTAACCTCGAAGCGGGATTTTGAACCTTCTTTTGTAGAGTTCCCGCTCACCGACAATAATAAGTTTTGTAATGGAGCCTAATGAATGATTATTGCCTTTCAAAATACACCTGTCATTGAACAATAATATAAATACTCCTGTATCCTTTATTCTCTGCCAAGCCTTACTATTGTTTCTTTGTTTTGTAAAGCCACCGCGAAGTATTAGTAGACAATAGACCACCCATTCGTTCTCATAGGGTGGCGTAAATCTATCGATATCGTAGTGAGCTGAGATAAAACTTGTATTTCTTGTATCATAAGTACTTGTATTAATAAGATATAATGAAATATTGTTATAGTCATCGATGACGCACGATGAACGTAAAGTCGGTAGGCTAAAAACCGTGAAAAATGATTTAGGGACTTAGACAAAGTTACACAAGACAAGTTTAGTCTTTCAGGAAATATGAATGTCTATTTATTTCCTTTTCTAAATAAAAACGATTATCTAATAATCGAAATCACATATAGTATCTTTATTTAAATTCAAACAACAAAACGTCGTCGATCTAAATAAAAATCTTTAAAGTGTCTAAGTTGCTATATTTGTCTTGGTGACTTAAACCAAGATTAGTAATATTTCACACTCATAAATATACAATTACTAATACTATTCTATCTTTCGGGTCCATCATGCCCCATTTCTTGTACTATGGATGATCTAAACACTGCATCAAAGTCTGCTTTAGAAGTTGCTAAATTTTGGTCGAAAATAATTTATTTAAAGGAAGAAATCGGAATGATAGAAGAATACTATTCTTTATGAGTTTTATGCTTTAAAGTCATAAAATATCTGTCCTTTTCTCAAACAGTGATAAGTATCTAAATAAACGTATTTCATCACATATAATTAGCATTATAATAAGAATAAGTAATTAAGAAGGAACTAATCTCACTGTACTGAGGCCCAAACTTGACCCCATTTTTTATTCAACGATTATTTTGCATTAAGTGTTGCCAACGACAATATTAATGTATTAAGTACTGTAGATACGACATAATAGTCAATTTCTAACTGTAGGACACCTACGATGTGTCTATTAAAATATTAACGGACAGGCACGTTCTCAGGTTCGATCCCCGGGTCGAAAAAGTGTATTGGGTTTTTCTGTCGAAAAATTCTCAGTATTAGCCCGGAGTCTGGAATTTTGGGCAACAGGCTCGCCCCCTGTTACATGGGACCTAAAATAAAATGGCGAAACGTGAATAGTTACACCTCTGACTACCTCTTCAGGGATAAAAGTCGTAAATCTAGGTATGTATGTAGGTACTTATCAGCTTGCCAATCGTAGTGACTATGGCCATCTGGACCTTTTGGGTTTTTATCCAGCAGTAAACGTCTTCAGGTTGATACAGTACCTACAGGCTGACATTGTTGAAGTATAATAATATGTTGAAGCAGGTGTAAGACAATACTCTTAAAAGGCTATATAGCACATGAAATGGTGGACATGGGTAGATCAAGAAATTTTTTCCGGCCTAACAAAGTACACGATAGTAGATCCACGCTGGTTTCAGCATGAATGTGTCGGATCGACCGGAGAAGTAACCTCTCATAAAAGATCGACGTAAGAATAATTAGCACAGTTTTCATGCTAATGTGTTTCGCTCGGTGAGTGAGAGCGCCGGCAGCCCAAAACCACCTCAGTTCTTTTCCGTTTCCCTTTTACTTTCTCATCCCCTTGTCCGTGGTCGGCAACGGCTTGGTTATGTTTTCTAAGCATTAAGTACTACTTCATATATGCTTGAAGAACACAACCATGTCTATAAGTTACGGTTACTACTTACAATCAGATGAACGGTATGCTTGTTTGCAACCAAAGTTGTATATAGGAGAGGTTTGCCTACCTATAAGAAAATTATAAACATAGCAATAATAATGATGAAACGAAAAAAGGCCATTAAGAAATAAACGTGGTTTATTTGATTATTATTATTTTAATCATGAAGTCTGTAGGTATGTTTTAAACAATTTTACTTTTATTTTTCAGGTAAGACTTTTAAACCAGCTAGCAGCTATCAGTAAGTTTTAAACCGATCGTGACCGTGCTATCATAGTGCACCAGCATTCCTACATTATAATGTACCTTAATTCCATAACTCTATAGTCGATATTTGTAAAACACTGGTTGTATATTACAAAACAAATGTTACGACAAGCAACGTTCATTGTTTTCGAAATTTGAACCATATGTGAATGTCGTCAGGGTGTATTTTTACTTATTAGGAAGTGCTACAGTGTCGTTTGGGGCGTAGAGGTTGGTCGTCACGCCAGCTCTTTTTAAACACCCACAAAAGTTTTATAAATTCGTTCAAAAAGTAAAGAAGAACAAACAATATAATATCACAATGACTATTATACACTGACTGCGCATAATATTTTGATTATGAACTAGAGCGTGAACAGGCCGACGTCGACCATTGTCGAGGTTTTAAAAATTGGAATTCTACGTCATCTGTCAGTTTGACGTCTAGTTTTGACATAATTGTTTTATTTTTAATTCTGTATAAAAAAACATAACGTAGATTAGATTTTAAAACGATTGTAACGAAAATGTTGTTCTTTTTAACTTTTTTATATTATAGATACCTACGAGTATGATACAAAATTTAAATGAGATATATTTAACTTCTCCGTGAGCAGAGTCGTTTCGAAAATCTACACCTCTATACTAATATTATAAAGAGAAAGATTTGTATTTTTGTATGCAAAGAATAAACTCAAAAACTACTAAACCGATTTCAAAAATTCTTTTATCATTAGAAAGCTACATTATCACTGAGTAACATAGGCTATATTTTTTATCCTTGTACTCGCACGGGAACATAAACCACGCGAGTGAAACCGCGTGATGTCCGCTAGTAGGTATGGTATAAATAGCTTCTCGTGAGAGTCAGGAGTAAATAAATTAATACCAGGTAACGAGCTGGAGCGTTGTCTGCGTATTAGAGTGCCGCGTTTCGCGTTCAATACAACAAAACGAACGCAAAACTGAAAACTGAACTAAATTTAAACGCTTGACGTGTACACCGTCGGGATCCTGATAGATCCCTTTAAATATCAGTTTACCTACTGCGGCCAACCAACTTCTTCTCATTGAGTGGTTAGTGGTCAACCTAGTGACAGGATTTGTTCAGGTCGCCTCTAATACATTTATAGATACGACTTATTAGTCCATCTCCAACCAACAGCCTTAAAAGTACTAACAGTAAAGGCCGTAAGTACCTACGTAACAATTACCAATGGTAAAACCTTCTACTAATAAATGCAATAAATACTAACACTGAACAAAAACACTAAAAGTGCGGTATCATAAAATCTTCTGTCTTCCTCAAGGAAAATTAAACTAAAATTTTCCTTTTCAACTGAAATACAATCTATGAATCTAAGTTGATCATAATAGAGGTTTTTTTATTGGTTTATATCATTAATATTCGTAACAGATAATTAATTTGAATACAATTACGATATGTCCTCGGCCGGGAACGAATGCTGGACATAATCTAGTGTTATGTTGAATACTTAATATGACAACAGTGATGGATTTAAAGCATTTTAATTCATTAAATATCAGTCAGCATTATTTAAACCCAATTCAACTCCAATACAGTGTTGTCAAAACAACACTATTATTCGATTTAAATCAGCGACATTGGTTCCAATAATATAGTCTTGTCAAAAACTTTAAATCAGCGACATTGGTTTTAGACTGGTTTTAGTTAAATCATTCATATTATTATGTTTTTTAGCTTAATTAACAAATCAAATCACGACAAATGCTCTTTCCGTAAGCCAGGATGATTTACAGTGAAAAACATTAGATATATTAAATTTGTAAACGCTAAACTATGACACTATCGAGGGCTGCTGTCCAGAATGCTTTTTTTTTAAATGTTAAACGCGTAAAGTTATGTTTAAATTCGTCCCTGTAGTTTTTGTACTATGAATGGCACATAAAATTATGTATATTTACACTACATATATGTATTTACAATTCCTGAATTTAAATATGTACCTAATATAAATCAACGAGCATCTTTATAAGAAATACATAACGTATACATTTGTGAAGATTTTTTATCTACTTGCAGCGTAGATTCGAATTAAAAAAGTTATGGACAGAATATAAGATACCTAACGTGTTTTAAAAAGGCAGTACCTATCTATTTAAGCAAAGCTAGTTTGAACTAAGATTTCTGATCATGATTTATTGTGTCCATTTAATTATTATATTATATTAATATTTATCTATAATAGTAATATTGTTCAAAAAAGGCCAAACTACAAGCACCCGTAATAGCCAAACAATATGTTATGTGTATATGTGTGTATATGTTTGGACCATACTTGTAGAAAATAGCGTTTTATGCTCGTAACAACTACTCTACTTTACTCGATAATGTGTGACAGAAAATCTTTATACTAGAACAATTATTTTGAATAGTTAACAAAAAATATACAGGTTATAAGTATACCAATAATAATTTAATTACGCACTTTACCACTCACTGTACCTTAATAGAAAAAATTGTGCGTTCTCGATCCCTTTTTGCGGTCTTGTCCATTTTAAGCACAAAATGTGTTACACTTGCCCTTTAAGCAGCTGCAGATCATCACATAACTTTGTTATAAATGTCATAAACACACCTTGTACGCGTGCTAAATACAGCTGTGGAGTTTTTCTAATAGATGTGGACGAGCAACGGCATTTTTGTGCGTCATACACCTTTTATTACAGTTCAGAGAAAGGTAGCAAATTGCAAGGAATAAACTCCACTTAAAACCCCTTTCAAAAGCGTTTTTTCTACTGATTGTACCTCATAGCATTTACTTTGTTTTGGGATTCGTTTATGAGTGGTATTCGTTAGGCATAGAATAATTATTACAACAATACATTGGTATTAGTTTTGTGGTATTAAAACCGAATAGATTGGAATTATGTTGATATGTATTATTATTTGTTTATTAACTTTTTATGTTTTATGTTTAACCGGTTTTGCGCGTGCAGGGCATAATAATCAGATTTTCGGAGAGAATGGAACATTATGAAACGCGGGTTGTGAATGTGCACCCTTATTTGAAGAAATTGTAGAATATATTAAATATTACAACAAATACACCCAACGCCATCTAGACCCAAAGTAAGCGTATAATAAAGCTTGTGTTATGGGTTCTAGAATGCGGATACATACTTTTTTTTGTAAATACATACATATTATGCATAGAAATACGCAGACCAATGCAAATATCCATGTTCATGCACACAAAAATATTTGCATTGAGCGTGAATCAAACCCGCGACTGCGTGGCAGTCTCTACACAGTACCAATGAACCACAGAGGTTGTCTAAATGGACTCTCATAATCTAAAACAATATAGCTAAAATACTACTTTCTAAGACTAGGTATTTTTTGTTTTGCTAGTATTTCACAGAGTACCTACACTTTGCCTTACTATGTTAGTTTCGATTGAGAATTTAGAAATTATTTCTTCTATTACTTAATAAAATGATTAGGATATTTGTTTTTGCTAACCACATAAAACTATTTTTACAAGTGAATTAAAATATACCACCTAATCTGTGCATCTCATAATCGGTAAAGGGATTAGTAGATTACTGGCAGCGGCGTCACTTGACTATAAATCATTTTACTTAACTTAATGGAGACAAGCAATATATATTATTAAAAAGCAACAAGTCCGCCTGCCTAAAACCAAGTGAAACGAAAGAAACTCCTTTTTTTACGTTGAAATTTTATATACTCTATGTCCCTTCCACAATCAACAGGAATCTAATGACACCTCATACAGTAAAATCCATCAAGCCATTTGTCTGTAGAGAGTGCATATACATACATACACACATACTCATTGACTTCGGCAGTCGGCTAAAAACTATACAATAATATAAAAAGGTTTGAAGCAAAATACGTGAAACAACATCAATTAACTGACGCGAGCTTATAATTATACAAAAATACTTACTCGGAAAGATTTTGACAAACAACCAGCTGTTTATTATCACAGTATCTTCAATATATGTTGTTCAATTAAGATAAAAGCAACCATGTTCTCTCCCTAACATCCGACAGACACTTGAAACTTCCGGCTTGAGTAAGTGTTTATTGCCGCTTAGGTACTCATGTGTAAAGAAAGCGATATAATATTAAGTAAAGTCTATCTGATTTGTTAAGTTTGACTACATAGACTCTAGTTTTGATTTGATCTCTTGTGGTTTGTGTTTGTAAATGTATGAATCTAATTGCACGAACTGTGATGTCATTATTGACTCTGAATGTACTGTATCTATGTATGGATCCAGTTTCGATATTTCTTTTGTATGTGTGTTGGTGTTGCTTGTATTCTATTGTATGTTTGTGAAGTCGCGATACAGTATCTGTTTTCCAATATGGAACTTGCTGCGTGAAGATGTCGGAGGTCCAGTTACCTTTAAATCCTTTTTCTTTTCGCGTATTCCACTATTCTTTTAACATGACTTGGCTGTGTTTTCTTAACTTTGTTGCCACAGAGTTGTTGCTGTTATGCTTAAATAAAACACACACATGTTCGTAAGGCATGATGCTATTATTAGTATTTATACTTTTAATACGTGAACAAATCATGACAGTTTAAAATACGTAGAGTATTTGTGAATCATAGATAATAATATCAGATGTGAGCTATTAAGAAAAAAAACACTTCCTTCCGCAAACTGCAGCTGTTGTAGCCCCAAATGTTTTGACAAAAACTTCCTAAATTGTCCCTTGTGGTTGAAACAGCTGTTTTTGACAGATTGCTTAGAGGAAACACATTGAAAAGCTCAGCATCTCCAATATCAAATATTAAAAATAGCTTACGTAGTACTTTTTATATTGTGGTTCTGTAAATAGAAACTAATGACTTTAAAAAATTAAGAGTGATGGGGTACAATAATAACAATTTTGAAGGTAGTAGATCCACGCTAGTTTTAGCATGAGTGGGCCGGATCGTCCGGGAAAGTACTACCCTCTCATAGAAGATCGATGTAAGTGTAGTAGTATCCGTACTACTGCGTTTCGTTCGGTGAGTGAGAGTGCCGGAGGCCCAATTTCCTTCCATTCCTCTTTCCTCACCTCCCTCATTCCCTTCCCTTAACCCTAATCCCAGCCGCCATAGTGGAGGCCACCATACCAGCAGTTTAAGACGATGGCGTTTGGTATGGTGGCCACTACCACTGGATTCCACTGACTGCTTACCATCAGGCGGGGTGGAGTCACTTTGGTAGACTAATATAAAAAAAAATTGGATCATATTGGAATTGCTAGTCTTTTTTTCTTTATACCAAAATTACCTTACTCTGCCTAATGGTAAACAGTCAATTAAGTCCATGGGTGGTTGTCGCCATACCAGTTACTAACACAGCAAATTGAGATGACGTCTACTAGGACGTCTATGTAAAGACTCGGGATAAAAATTGGAAAGTTCCAGAATGACTGGACTAGATTTTATATAAATACCCACCTAAAATACTTACCATAATAATATTATGCCAATAGAAAGATAACTATAAAGTTGATGAAAATGCATCACGCGAATATTTGGCTCCAAAAGCTAACTGTGAAATCATATAAGAACATTATTGTACATGACCTCAACTTTGATGAAAATAAAACTATACCAACTGGGCCTTAAAAATCTCTCTGTGAGTCAGGTCCGGCTTAGCCTCCTGACTCATAAGCCAGTGACATCAGTGCTTACTCACTGTCCGTACATAGCCTTTATTTATATTTAAAGGCTTTGAAGGAGCGGCTTTGAAATTAAACAAATAAAATGGTATTTCTTTGTTCGTTATTGGAGCTTTTTGGACCTATGTGTTTAGGAAGGTTTTCAAAAAAGTCGTCTTAACGCCTGCCTGGGCCTTTCCAATATCTCTAAAAGACGTCTACTATTAGATACAGACTAGTTTTAAGCATCTACATTTAACTCCAATCACACTTATTCTCACAGTTGGGTTGTTTCCATATTACCAATGATTCCCCAATACTATGTCATACCCTTTTGTTAACAAAACTTGACGACGAGTTTTGCAGATCTCCGCGGTAACTTCTACCATGTGGGTAATTGACACGCCATACCATAACCAATAAAAAACGGCCAAACCTTTTCACAACTTTAAAAGTTCTGTTAACAATATAGAACACTACGTCGACAGTCGTCACGTTTGCAGCCGTCGGATTGATCAATCGTCTGAATGGTCTCAATATAATAGAATAATAAGTTGCAATGCACAAAGAATCTATTTCACTGGGTTTATAAAAATGTTATTATGAAATGAGTTATTATTTAGAATCTGCTCTGTACTCTTCAGACCATAGTTACTGTCTACTATTATCAGAGTGAGCGATGGTGACCCATTTTTTCTTTTTATTGCTGATATGGTAAGTGGTAATTGTCACTCATGGACAACTCAGAGTCCCTTGCGCCTTCAATACCAGAGACTCTGCAAAGCCGCTGCCTACTGTGAAGGGAGTGGAGTAGGTGAAAGGATTAAGGAAGTTAAGGCAAAAGGAAGGGTGGCCTTTTGTTTTAATTTAATCGGTGGGTGTCTCCAATGATGTTCGTCACATCATTCACTGTTTAGTTCACCTGATGGGTATGACATAATGAGTTTGAAAAAGTCCGAATTAGAAACATTCAATAAATAGATGAGGGCGAGTTATGAACGGGTTATGTAGCAATATTTGAAAAGCACGATAATATTAATGACCGCATAATACGAAGATTCAAAAATATTGAAAAATAAGAAGTAGAGGTATGTTTGTTTAAAGCATGCAATAGTCTCTACTTACCTTTATTGTAGATAGAAGTATGTACCTATGTACTTATTATAGAAAATCTTACATTATGTATGCACTGCACATACTTAAGTGCAATACAATGCATTAATATTATTTATAAACCCTATTTAGATTCAAAGTGCGTGCGTTTTGTCGGTGTTTCTAAATATCATTGATATTCTATTAGAAATTTATGTCTTACTAATGTATTACCTACTGTAATTTAGCAAAAACTGGAAGATATTAATTTAAAAATACTAGCTGTTTAATAATAGGAGAAATAATTTATTAGGTTTTCAAGTTTGTATGATGGGCGTTTTGTCAAAACGTAATAAGTAATTCCGTCAAATGAATGTGCCAATTCTTTCATTGTATGTTTATGTATTATGTACTAAAAAGTGCAAATATTTATCGTCGAATACGATAGGTACTCGGCGTGACAATAGTGATCCTATCTTGCGGCTTGCGTCATAATTAAAGTTAAGTTTATTATACTAGATATAAATTTTGTGGAGATTATATAGAACTTTTTTGTTCGCTTAGGGGGTAAATTGGTTACGACACTAATATTTATAGTATCTCACAGGTAATGTCGGTGTCTATTTCCAGGTATTCCTCACAACACCGTGCCTTAAGGACTGGATAGTTCAATATTCTGGACATATCATACGATTTCTTTCCAATCCATTCAAATACCGTGTTATAAACTTCCTATTATATTCGTGACGAATGGCTCTATACTAAAGCCATCGATCAAATTAGCTCCGATCATTGATACCTAGTTCCGCACTACGATATCGACCTTCTTTCTATGTAGAACAAACATATAATCAAATGTATTCCGCTTTGTTATAAAACTTTGTACCGCTACCGTGGTTTAGTACGCTATTCGATAGACATTTGCTTACCTACTTACCTTCGTGTTTCACAGCGATATCCATAGGAATATGGCTGTATTATGTAGGTATTACTGAATACTAGGTATATATAGCTTTTTGTATGGTGGCCACCACTTCTGAATTCCACTGACTGCTTACCATCAGGCGGGGTGGAGTCACTTTGGTAGGCTAATATTTATAAAAAAAAATATATAAAAAATACTGGGCATACTTAATTGTGAGAAGCAAGGAACGGAAGACGAACGATCGGGTAATTTAATCACCCCTCACTGAACGAATTGCAATAATATACACTGTACTTTAGAATTTAATACCCTAATACTTGTATTCTGATTAAATGTTGTAATTACTTATTTCTTCAGCTATTTATTTACCGTTTTGTTCCAATCCTTACAGTCTTATAGTTGTTGTACACGGTGACGAAAGACAGAATGCCTACATAAGCGGGGCGTGAAAAAGCATCTCACTAAGCCGCCATAGTGGAGGCCACCATACCAGTAGTTTGGCTTTTGGAATGGTGTCCGCCACTTCTGGATTCCACTTACTGCTTACCATCAGGCAGAGTCACTTTGGTAGGCTAATATAAAAAAAAAAAAAACATAAATTCTTTGAAATTAAGCCCGAAATAATACTGAAGTATGTCACAATAACTAAAATAAGGTGCCCGACTCTCCGTCAAATAATGAACCTTTTATAAATATCAGATCGCGTATTAATGAGTACATAAGTAAATAAAAACCGTCACAATATGTAACCACAATAACAATGTATAATATGTTTGTATTTACAAAAAAAAAAGTATATAAGTATGTATATCCGCATTCTAGAACCCATAACACAAGCATATAATATGCTTACTTTGGGTCTAGATGGCGTTGTGTGTAGTTGTTGAAATATTATATTATATTATTATTATATTATATTAATGTATTATATCGTGCCATTCTTTAACCTATCGACTTTCTAATCCGTGATAGGTTACTTATAGCTAGTTAAGATCACGTATTCAAGTGCATCTTTCAAAGGCATCCTGGAAATAAGACTTCAAAGAGAGGAGTTTGCTATAGGGTAATCACCACGCATGGTTAGATTGGTGACCGAAGTATTTTGATATTTAAAACGCAAGTAAGGCCGCATGGCCGATTTTAAAAAGATATGTCAAATTGGAAATACACTCGCATCTATTTATATGACTGTTTAGATTTAGTAACTACCCTATGGTAAGTTACAATGAGGCAGACTGCTTACCACTGTTAAGAAACTATTTTCTATCACACAACCGTGGCCACAGGACAGTCTGTGGTCACAGTCATTTGAATATTCTACATCATTCATTCCTTTACCATCGAGTCTTAAGAGCCGTGCCTATAGGTTAAGTACCTAAGTTATTTGACTCTATTCAAATATTTCTACAACAATGATAACATAAACTTTCCGTCAGTTATTAGTCATAAGTACGTTTAATTGAAGTTACGTTATTTGCTTTCACAAGACGCGGTGCAACCGTCAGCAATTAAACAAAACACGTGTTTGTACCTGATGTGTTAGTTGGCACATGATAGATATGGAATAATAAATCTTTAGCCCTTTGTAAAGGGTGTGTATTTAATTGAAATCAAAATTGAGTTATGACATTTTAAATTTGTTAAAGGTACAAAATTTTCCTTGTTTAGCGAAGTATAAGTTTGTGCCTATTGCACTTCAAACCTTTTTTTCCTTTGTTTTAATATCGATGATTTTTTGTTTCTTCTTCGGCGAGTGACGAACGTCGAACAACAACCAGCTTAAAAAAATTGTACATTTTGCCATTTAATAGCATGGCAGACTCACAAGTTCACAACCTAGTAAATGTAGTAGGTAACTGAAGGATGAGACGGGCTCAGGACCGTCATAGACGCTGTAAAGACGTCTTGTTAAAATAAGAATAGAATAAGAAAAAACTTATAATTATTACAATGTTTACAATTTAAATTTAAAACATAAAACTTTAATCAAAATAAAATTATTGTAAGAATAGCTACAAAAACTGGTGGTTATAAAACGACGAATGACTATAATATCTTTATGCGATGGATCCACTGGCTGCTTACTATCAGGCAGAGTGAAGTCACTTCGGTAGGAAAATATAAAATATTTTTTACTCTGATGATCAGTTCAATAATATAATACACTAGGTATATAAATGTATATATTTATTAAGGTTACTGTAACTCAAGGTTTAATGCACATAATTGGTACTAAGTAGGTATAGTTGGCAATTTTATTAAATGTTGAAATTATAATTGTGTTGTTCTGTTCTTAAGTTTATATTTAGGTATATTTATTAATATTTTTATTTAGCTATTTATATAAACTGAAAAATTATATGCTGCGACATTTTTCTTAGGAAACTTCTTAGAAATTGGATCAGTACATACCCATTCTACCGAAGCCCGTTATAGCTACAATATATAGATATAGTGTTTTTTAATACAAATAAGGTGTCAAACAAGTCTACGGAACACCTTGTCATGACTGTGTGTGTCTATAAGCATTACAAAATAACTAGAAAATTATAATTAAACCATTGCCAACCGAGTACGAAAGAAGGAAACTAAAATAAAACAGTGAGAGAGTAATTCGGACTTCGAAGCACTCATTGAACGAAACGCAATAGTTTACTTTATGACAGAGTAATACTTCTCCGGCCGATCCGGTCCGGCAGAAACCAGCGAGGATATTACCAGCACAATTAATTAATATATGATCTACAAGTATGCTAGCACTTTGCAACCCATTGATTTTAGCATTTAATATTGCAACTTGCTGTCAATAAGTTTTGTAATATTATGACTAATCTGACAAATCGTGCGAACAAGAAGGATCTAATACAATGTCATCATGACCTCATACGTGGAAATACCTGGTTTGTTAACATAATAATAAATGTATTTTATGATTTAAGCACGTAGATACATTGACTCTTTTAGCATTGAATGAGTGAAAGACTGACTATTTGCGTAGCAAGATTATTTTTATTTTTTAACAACTGGTTGCGTATCTCAGTTGCCAATGTGGCCAGAAGGGATATAGGTACCCCATTAGCTGTCGTATGTACTACACTATTGATTAAAAAAGGGGTGATGGACGGAGGACGGTAAACGGGTAGTAGTGCCCTGAGCCTACCGTACTGGTTATGACAAAAAACCTCCATTTTCTAGAATAACGACGCAGGATGAAAAACAACATTGCATAATTAACTTTATGATAATAGTGCTAAGATGAAAATTTACAAATAGACATTGCTTCTTACGTCGTTTTTCACAGATAAATACAGACATATTTGAAATACAAAACTACAGAATCGATAACAAAATCGAAAGTCTGATTGTTGGTAGGCACGCGACCGAATGTAAGTGTGCTGGTTTCAACCAGTAAACGTACATAACAATTGCGGATTTCACGGCTTGTACAGTTATTTAGGAACACCTATTGAGAGTACCGTAATTGAAGTCATAGGTAATCGACATCAATGATGAATACTGAACTGTAACTACCGTTGCTTTAGTTACAATTATATATTACCAGATTATTAAAAATAGTCTAAATGGTCCAGTGGATAAGGCTTTGTAAAAACACGAGGTCGGGGGTTCGAATCCGGGCAAGTACCACTGTGATATTTCAAATCGTATGTACTTTCTAAGTTTATGTTGGACATTTATATCTGACGGTGAAAGAAAACTTGGACTTAAAAGTCTGAAATTGCCAATCCGCCTTGAGCGAGCGTGGTGATTCATTCTGATGCCTTCTCTATATGAAAAGAGGCCTTTGTCCTGCAGTGGGACAGTAAGCAGGCTGGTATTATATTAGTTAATTGACTGCCTTCGTGGTGCAGTAGAAGCGCAAGCGTCTATGTACGAGGTTGTGACTTCGACCTCCACAAGGGACAAAACTTTGTGTGATTTATAAATATTTGTGCCGAGTCTGGGCGTACTTTGTGTCCGTTAATTGTATGTTTGTAAAATCCTTCGTAACACAGGGCTCGTTCCCTAGTGCGTGAGCTGATTTTTTAAAAATAAAAATAGAAATATAGCTTACTGCTGCAAACTTCTTCTTAACGTTTCGACAATAAATTAAGTTTATATTGTGCTAGCCCAGAAGGCAGAAGCAGCTATCCAGACCCCCTGTGTGCAGGTGTAGTACACGCAAGGCACGATGTAGGTAAGGTAGGACATCGTTTGAGGTACACCACACAAACACTCCAAATTAGTAACATCGTACTGTAAACTATAAACAACGAAGGGTTAATCACTGCAAGTCGTCAACTATTAGCTGAAAATGTACTGATTTCGTATTGGCTAACGTCAGTGATGGATCAGCTAGAGTGACGGCATCTTGTCTTGTTAAAACTCTTAGCTGACATCAAAGTTCAGTGTGCAACAAAATTTCGGCGGTTACTCGAAATGTCAAAAATACTTTAAAAATTTCGACTATCAGTATTTCGGTTTAAGAGATACAGTCAGCTGACAGACGTAGGTATGGATGTTAAAACGAATAGAGGCCAAGAAATCTTATTATAACCTTACTTTGTCTCTATTCTTGTTTTTAATAGTACAAAATAAAAAGACAAAACACAAACTAATATTACAAAAATACTGCTGTAAGAGGTAGTAGTAGGCCCCCAGACCTCGACAGCTTAGTAAAAGGGCACTGTTGGCATTGGCACCCTTTGGATAGGTATGTACAATATGTGCATAATATCCTGTACCTAATTAGTGTAAGCACAATAAATAATTTTTTATTATATTTACTTTTAAACTTTCGCGTTGCATGATATAAATTTATAATCATACGGGAAATACGCTATGTGGAATCCAGTGATTCAAATTACGCAACCTCGCTTTGCGCAGTCGGTTAACGCTCGGAATACGGACGGCATACAGAATAGGGACACTGTCAGTGTGTTTTGTGATAGTACGTGGAAAGACAAAAATGTGAGGGTAGATCTAGAATCTACTTCACATACGGAGCCGTGACATCGCCTCACCAGTCTGCTTGTGACCACGGCCGGTGTAACCTGGTCGAAACGTCAAGCAAAATAAGGTATGTAAATACCTAATGCATGATCGCGTTAATTCCCGTATGATTATAAATTCATAATTTTGTATTATATTTAAATTTAATTTTAATTTTATTGTAATTGTATTCATACGAGGTAAGAACTCTAATAATTTTATCTAGTAATAGTTAAAAATGATAATTGTACTTTATAGAAAGGCAGGCGGCTTTGTCTACACGCAATGCACGTCTCTGCCTAATATAAATGTGCAGGGCGAGTAAAACAATTAAGATTCTTTAAAAAACTGGTTTAGCTCAGGTTTTACCGGTTTTTTTAGAGAAAACAAGGTTCATTATCAATTTACTAGTTATTGAATGCCAACTACATCTGCAATCCATATATGACGATTGCAAAATAAATTCTTATAAAAAAAACAATCAACCAACAAACAACAAGCAAACAACTGCCGATCCGTCTTGAACAATCGTGGCGATCAATGGTCATGCCTTCTCTTTAAGAGAAGAGACCTTTCCCTGCAGTGGGTTAAAAGCGGGCTGGTATGATGAAGTGCAATAATATACTTGGTAATCTATCTTGAAGATACATAGAGGAAACTAAACGAAGACTTTAAATTCACGTAGGCTTTTCAAAACAGACAGATCTGTAGGCTTATCTGTCCGATTTTATAACGGTCACAAAACATTTTAAAGTTTAGTTCTGAGAGTAAACACTAGAGACGCTATTCATTTTTAAAAACAAACATTTTAATTTTGACTGTAGCTTAGCTTTTAGAGGCAAAATAATATTATAAATGTTTTGTCTTCTATTATAATTATTAGAAAGAGATGCAATAATGTTTGCGTCAACAGGCTTTAGGTAAATGAACCTCCATAAATAACATCAGCAAAAAAAATGATAGTAACAAGAATTCAAAGAGAAGTCAATTAAACCCCTAGACCGTGTAGACATCACGTACTCTTAATAAAAATTTATTCCATTTACTTTAAAATCGCCTCTTTGGTTTAGAACTAAGTTTTTGTTATTTTTGATCGTTCGGTGATTATTCAAA
This sequence comes from Parascotia fuliginaria, assembly GCA_963082885.1. NCBI lineage: Eukaryota > Metazoa > Arthropoda > Insecta > Lepidoptera > Erebidae > Parascotia > Parascotia fuliginaria. Next base: position 2,322,276 of record OY720191.1, read on the forward strand.
CATTTGTTGCTAAGAGGTTCTAATCGGTAGTTTCTTTTGAGTACGTGAACTCTCTTGTTAGCGAGAACAATTCATGAATTAACAAATGTATAAGATTAGCATAAAATACAAATGTCTGATGACGAATGCTTCATGCCCAAAAAAAGACGTTTTGAAATAACATCGAGTCAAAATATTGGTGGGAATCGATGCTGCGAAACAAAGAGCGAAAGAAAAAAACAAATAGGAAAATAGTACTTCTTGCATGAGTAATTCTAATAACACTTATCGACCATTAATGACATGGTTACTCATATCGTATATAGAATTTTGTTATTGTTGTAGGTCAAAGAGATAATTACTTTTTAATGTCATTGTCACCTAAAATCTTGTTCATGATACATAGTATTAGGCCTTATTAAAATCTCGCTAAGAGTTCTTACTACCGTGGGTCTATAGTCAAAGTCTTTAGTGAAAAGTTCAATCTAACTTCATATTTTTAGCAAATATCAGCAGTTTATATAATAGAAACATTTACTACAGTTCACATGATGCCTTTACCTTTTTGTAGCAATATGCAAATTGAGGCAGCCTGTAAAGCACACAATTTATTTTTTAGTTTTCCTTCATAACAGAAAGCTATAATTACCTATAGAGTTCAGTGTATTGCCTGCGTCACTTTGCATGCTACTTAAAATTGTAACTTACAACTTAAAAAATTGTAATAACCTGGTGATTAAAAAGAGTTGCTTGAGTTTTTTGTCAGTTCTTGTCATGGCTCTAACCTAACGTCAGCGAACGTTCAAGTGTAAATGCAATTAACCTAAATGAATTGAATGTCTTACATTTAACACTCTAGATCACTAGAGATTACATATTTTTAGGCCTACAAAAGCTCCAATAAAATAAACTAATTAATATCCTAGCCAAATTAATCTTGACTACAATAATATTGTAGCCAAAAATTGCTGGAAACGAATCACTTTTGTGATTTATTAGAATAGCTGCTATAGTTAACGGTATTATTATAACGAATCGATTGGTTTTGCTACCTGACCTGGTTTTAGCAAATTAATGCGCCTATGTGAAACAGAGTCCAATGACTCATGCGAACAAAGTTTTTATGCGAAAACAGGTGTGGTTGCAAGCACGTTAAGCATAATGAAAACTATGGTAATATTGTATTTGGATATTGTGGACATGATCTTAAAAGATATATACGGCGCCTACAATAGTAGTTCCTATATTTGAAAAGTAACGTTTTTGGGTACCGATTCTTGAGTGGAGTACCTACTTGATCAAAATTTTCTGAAAGGAAATGCTTAGTCCTGATGTTCTACCCCGTGTTATAAGCAAGAACTTAGACTTTACCTTCTACTGTATGCTCAGCTAAAAGGGATTGAGAAATTGCTGTAGAAGCAGAGGAAAACATAAAAATTGAAAACTGTCAAGATCACAATGCAAAATCCAATGGGAAGCATCAAATTGTAATAGGTTAATAATAAGCTTTATATTCTTCATGTTAGAACGACAATAGCATGTCAGCTATCATTAAAGTTGACCTTGCATTGACTCCCGAATAATAGAATTAGACTTATTACAAAAAGCCACTGTTATTTTCTTGTCATCAGATCACTTTCGCTGTCCCAAATTCGTGCATTGTCTTGTCAAATTTTCCAACGTATAGTTAAACCAAAGTCTTTCTTACGGCTATGTGAATAGTGTTCATTATTAAAATCTTGGACATCAGATTCTTCGGTGGATTTTATGTGAGGATCATTTGTCTCCGTTTGTTACGTAAAGCATCAATGGGAACATAAAATTGTAACAGTGTTAGTAAACTACTGTTTATTCAAATGATGACCTCATTTATAATTGTGGAAGCTACTTAAATTTTCTATAGATTTACACATAGTTTTCCGTACATTATATCATGAGAATAACAGTGTCAATAAGTTCGATCCGAATTCGTCAACGGACAGCGCTTGGCAGCTCTTGAAACATATAAATTTGTGAAAAGCTAAGATTATATAGATAACAATCATTGTGTAACTATGACTAGATGGATATTGCGTTCTGTAATACAAAATCTAGCTATGAGTTTTGGAGGAGCTTTATATTTTAGAGCTGTTGCAATAGCAAGAAGAATTGTTGCTTTTTTGCCGTTTCAAAAAACAGCAAGAACAGAAATATTATTGAAACTATTCCAGAATCTAAGTGTATTAAATTTGCATTTTTTATTAAAGATTTTAGCAGCTGTGCATAACAGCGTAACTAAATGAATGCAATTGCAAGACCAATTACACAAGATACATAACAAGATAAATATTGTAGTAATTATGGAAATTGTCTTACAATTGAGTTACAAAGTGAAGGGGTGGATGTTTGTCCTTGTGGACACGTTCCCTGTTATTACTATAGGCTTGGTATTTCCTTCATCAATAAAATTATTATGTACGAATAGGTTATAAACACTTTAGTTTACCTTACTTATTTACCTACCGTTTTCTTTGTTGCTAACTTTTTTATAAACAACTTTGCTGGCGAACAAGCATACGGCACACCTGGTGGTAAGTGGTAACCGTAACCTATAGAGATGGCTGTATTTCCCAAGCATCGCAGTAGTAATAATACTTAGAAAATGCAACCAAGCCGTTGCCGACCACGGAGAAGTGGATGAGGATGGAAAAGGTAAAGCGGACCGAGGGGAAATTTGGGCGGCCGGCGCTCTCACTCACCGAACGAAACACATTAGCATGAAAACTAATATTCTTACGTCGATCTCCTATGAGAGGGTAGTTCTTCCCCGGTCGTGCGTGGATCTACTACCGCCGTAAACAACTCTTTTGTTTTTATTTGCATATCCAAATCTTAAAGAGACCAACCATTGTCATAACCTAATGTTTTACTGTTCAGTTATTTGATTTGTGATATATGGTGGCCAGAATATTCTTTATTGCATAATATTCTTTATTTTATCTATTTACTAGCTGCACCCCACGGCTTCGCAGCGCGTAAAATATGTTTTGTTGTTTCCTCGGGAACCAAACCGATTTCCGGAATAAAAAGTAGTCTATGTCCGTCACCGACACCGAATCTTTACGTACTACATACCAATTTTCATCGAAATAGGTTCAGTGATTTAGGGGCTGAGTGGTAACAAACAAACATAGACACATACAAACTTTCGCATTTATAATATTATAATAGGATCTATCTGAGTACAGTGTGCTGTGTCGCAATTGGTTATTTTCCATACTACCTACTAATAAGCCGTAGATAGTTTCAAGTATTGCGATGACAAACCAAACTGATCTCCTTTTGAAATTAAGGTATTTATCACCAAATTGAGAGCGTGGGAACTATGATCCACTTCTAACCAAAGAGAACACAAACTCAATATATTTATAGTACATTTTGGCGAAATATATCATCAGTTAAATACCTTAGATGCGGTTTTAGTAGAATGGTTCGTGTCCTTCTTCCTTTTGTGCAACAGTGAAGGTGCTGACATTTGCTGTTACAATTATAAATTAGTCACATGTTTATCTGACCTATACAGTGTCCGTTCACTAGAAAGGCACGTTGATTAATGTGTGTAGAATGTATATTGTTTTATACATTTATATTGAAGGAGAGACAATTTTCAAAGGGCAAATTCCTTGATGTTCGTTAAAGTAAAAGATTAAGTTATGTTCGTTAGGTAGAAATTTCGAATATTTTTAGGGTCGACAACGCGCTAGTGATGATTCTGGTGTTGCAAGCGTCCATATGCTACGGTAACTGCTTACCATCAGGCGGGCCGTATGCTTGTTTCTCACCTTAGTCGTATAAAATAAATAGTGGCACATAGGCCATGAGCACCTTTGTGCTTGTGATTAATTACATTTAGGAGGGTTTTGTCATTATCTTTATGATTGGGAACCGGATTCACAATCGCTATGGTGGTAGTCATATCACAGGACATTGCTGCGCGTCCTGTGTTGAATAACTTTATCATTGCCGTACCATTTTGACTGTCATCAATCGGTTGACAAATGGCATTAGTAAAATATATACAACCATTTAATTGTGTATACTTCTCTAGTGGAATTCTTCTATCTCCACGTCCTCCATTAACCGTCAACATATCTGCGTTAGGGAACATATTCTGTGTCGCAAAGGTCTTTACACATCTATACTATTATATAAAGCGGAAGAGTTTGTTTGTTTGATCACGCTAATCTCTAGAACTACCAGTCGGAATAGAAAAGTTCTTTTTGGATATGATAGCCCAGTTATCGAGGAAGGTTGTAGGCTATGTAACATCACGCTATTGGCGACGGGAGCAGAGCAGTAAGCAAAAACGTGGTAGAAACCGCACCGCGAAAAGCTATTAACAATATACGTAACATACACAAAGTATACCCAGACTTGAAGCAAATACATAAATCTTTGTCCCATAAGGGAATCAAACCCGCAACCGTACAGCAATAATGAAATAAATAGCACAAATATTGCCAAATAGACCTGCATTGTAACTTGATGTTTACGAACTAGGTCAATGAGCATATGGAGCCTGACGGTAAGCTATTACCGTAATGTATGAATGATTGCTGTGTAGTCATTAATCACACGTTGTTTGACTCATTCAGTAGTTTAAGCTACTAGCTTTCAAACAATAATAAACTATTGGATGATTTGCAAACTAAGGATCATTCGAGCTTACTTTGTCAAGTCTGTACTCGTCGTCAAGAATGCCGCTTAGGACTACCAAAGAAAATGAGACTTCGCATACAACGGTTCTTCTCTGTATTCATTAAGTCCTCGATCCATCCTATTTAAGCTATGCATCATTGCATCTTCCAGATTTTGCACCCATCGATTAAAGCTTCTATGGACTTATGTAGTTTATCCACCACAACTGCAACTTACTTATTCTAAGCTATGTTAGTTTTGTCTTGGTATTTTTTGAGAATGTTCTCAGTTTTGACTGTGTCATGCAGAAACATACATACATACACAACTTCACGCCTGTCTCCCATTAATGGGGTAAGCAGAGACTATAGAACGCCATTGACTGCAATCCAAACATACCTCCTTTGCCTTTTCAGCATTCATTAATCTTTTCATACGTAAGAAGAATGAGGTCGAAAGAAACAAACAAGGACTAGAGGATTAGGCCTCCGGTGCTCTCACTCACCAAACGAAAGTATGGACTACTTCTTCACGTCAATACTCTCTCGTAGTAAAGATTTGTGCCTTAGATTCTTTAACTGTTACTTTTCAGTCTCATTTCATAAATCTACTGTTTTGGTTCCAAAATAACTCATACCGAAACACCGATTTCAAACACATACACTTTTTCAGCATGGTTTTTTAATCAATACCTTAAACATATCTTACCAAATAAGCACGACTCTTTTTTGTAAATAAAAACGAAAGGATATGTACAAATTGAGTAAAATACTGTTACTGAGATCTAGCGGACATGACAGACTAATAAAAACCTCATTAGGAAGTCCCACATCCTATCCCAGCGGTATTAAGGCTGTTTTAGGATCTATAACTAATTCTAGATTCTTGTACTCAGTACGACACAATGTAGCATAAAAACAGAAGTGCTAATTGCATTGCAACAGGTGTGAATAAATTATTTCGTATTGTAGAATATAAAATGAAACAAATAGTAGATTTTATATTATTAAAAACTAGCTTCCTGCGGTGCGTTTTCACCCGCGTCTTTTGTTACTGCTCCGATCCCGTCGCCATCAGCGCGATGTTATAAAGTCTATAACTTTCGAAAAAAGATATTTAAATGCGACTAGTAGTTCTAGAGATTAACGCGCTTTATATAATAGTATACAGATAGATATCCAGATTTAACAGATTTAGTTTTCCAAGAAAATCTTCACTGTTGTCGCTATCTTTAGCATGTTAAAAGCGTTACCTATCTTTCTCTCTCTCTCTTTTAACTATTGTCGCTTTAATTATTGTAATGAGGGTGTTAATGAAAAATTTTCGCCACCAGTTGGCGCCACTTCAACTTTCAGATTGGGCCAATCAGGGGCTAACTAACAAAAAGCGCCATTTTAGGCAACTCTAAAAATTGCCGAAATTAGTACTATAAATATTTTATTTGTGCAAAATGAAGACCTTTTACGAAAGTGGCGCCAACTGGTGGTGAACATTTTCCTAAACACCTTCATTGGTGTAAACTCAAATCGAGTGTAAGAGGAAAAGAAGCATTGACTTCATAGTAAGAAATTGTATTCAGTTTAGTCGTACTAAATCACTTTCTGGACACTACTTCTATAGTCTACAATAATCTCTATGCACTTCAGATGTCAAGTCTCGCACATGAAATAATAACAACAGTATACAAGACATTTAATAACGTGCTCCAACTAGAACTACTGAGTTATTCCTGCATTGTGATAGAGACTAAACAACTGGCGTCTGCGAACGCCGGTTCAGATATAGCTGACCTACAAACGAAGGCTGTTCTAACTATTAGACAGTGATGTTTATTACTTTTTGTTATACATATGGAAAGGGCTGTAACTATCAGTTGAAACCTGATAAACATTTTTATTTTACTAGTGGTTCATCCCGGCTTTGCACCGGGGTAGATATTAGTGTTATTATGACGTGTTTACCAATAATTGAAATTTTAATTGAATTTCCCGAGAGACTACAACATGGAGTTTTTCAAAAAGGAGTTAAAAGTTAAAAGGGTCGGCAACGCGCTAGTGATGCTTCTGGTGTTGCAAGCGTCCATAGTCTACGGTAACTGCTTACCATCAGGTAGGCCGTATGCTTATTTGTTACCTTAATCATACCAATATAAAAAAATAAACTATAATATGCATCTATTCTAACATAAAACTTGCGGAAGAAATTCTTTGAATGATTATTCAAACTATCAAAATCCAACGCGTGGTTTACAATTTGCGAAAGAACCAACAAAAGAATAGCAATTTTAATATAACAGCGTTATGTCTGTTTACCCCGCAGAGGTAGACAGAGGGATGTATAACATAAGTTTTGCCAGCTACTCTAGATATAATAGTTAGAAATAGGTATAATTAATATGGGATGTGTTTAATAACATACATAGAAACCACCAAGGTTACCACAACCTCTTATACCTATTTTAATATATATATATATTATTCCTATTATTACCTTACTTTGTTTCTATCCCTGTTTATAACGGTACAAAAGAAAAAGACAAAACGCAAAGTAATTTTAAAATAATACTGCTATATGAGGTGGCAGTAGGGCCCCAGGTCTTAAAAATATATAGGTAAATCTTAAATCCCCTCTTCGCTATATTTAAGCAAACATGATGATCAATGCCTTCACTCCTTATGAAAAGAGAGAGGCCATCACCCTGCAGTAGAAATATAATCTCGCTAGAGTAAATATGTTCTGATTATAGTTAATTAAAAATTTACTTTTCTTTTCTCAGTACCGTGTGCTGAGTGAAATATTTCTTAATTACACAATTTGTTGTCCGATATAAGAAAAGAATCCACAACTTCTTATTGAATAATAATTTTTTTAACTATTGAGATTAAATATCATGATCACGATTTGGTTCAATATCAATATTTATTACCTACGCGTTCACCGTAAGATATCGAATGAACTTTACGCCACGAGTGTAGCCTTTAGCTTCAAAGCTATACGATATCACGGCCAATGTCGGCAACGAGTACTAGTCACTATTATATTCATAACCAGTTATTGTACCTCTACAAATTTAGACAAGAACTATATTAATTGAATATACATTTTTTATGTTACTAAAGCCGTAAATGTATTCAGTAGTTTAGTAATAAACAAAATGGATGTGCTATCAGGTGTATGCGAGTCGAAATTTTCAAAATCAAATCATTTTTGAAATCATATGTACTTTTTCAGTTTATCTTAGACATTTTTGACTGACGGTGAAAAAAAACATCGTAAGGAAACCTTGCCAATCCGCCTTGAGCAAGCGTGGTGATTAATACTCATGCCTTCTCTATATGAGAAGAGGCCTTTGCCCTGCAGTGGGACAGTAAACAGGTTGGTATTATTTTTTTTTTAATATTATATTGTGTTTAGGCAGTATGCGTGTTACTCTCTCTATCTAGAATGTGGCATCACCCTATCTCTTCCCTTGGGTGATGCTTCGTCATATTACAGAGAAAGACTTCTTCTCATTTAGAGAATGCATAAGCATTGATGCTAATATGATGTTTATTTATGTTAGCGAAAATTTTGATGATAGTGTTTAATATCTTTGCTTTTATGATTTAATTCTTATACATTATTTGTATGTTATAAAGATGTTAGGTACTACTCTCTCTTCAGTCGTACACTCTTGAGAGAGTGGTCGTGGCTCCGTGATGTATGTCATGAAGGTGTTGGGTCGTCATCAGCCTTCTCCTTGGCTATTCAAACCTTTACGATATTTCTCCACCTGATCCGATTGCATTGCGTAATGAAGATGTTACTTACGAGTTTATAATGAACTGGCTTTCCGCGGCGGGTTTTCACCCGCGTCTTTGCTTACTGTTCTGCTCCCGTCACCAGAAGCGTGATGTTACATAGCCTATAACCTTCCTAGAGAACTGGGCTATCACAAGCAAAAAGATTTTTTCAAATGCGACGGGTAGTTCTAGAGATTAGCAAAAAAACAAACTCTTACGCTTTATATAATAGATAGATAATAATATATAGATATTTGCAAATCTATTCCGTTTGCTTAAACTCGATTAAACTTAGTAACAAATTATCTCAGCACATTCAGGAAGATGCTCGTTTTCTTCTTAGAAATACAGCAGTTATTAATTAAATCATTCGCTGGGCTTCCTTGCATGCCGTACTAATTAATTTATTCTAATTGTAAATCAACAATACGTTTATTAACAATGTTAATTTGTCTGTTTTCTAAATGATAGTTTTGCATATATGAATGTATTAAACGTGCATTGAATAATATTATTTACTTTTATGATCAATTTGTTAATAAAAAATTTTATTGTTATTTATTGTATTTTTTAAATTTAGGTGTTTGAAACTGAAATGTACTTTTCAAGATTTTTTTACTGACATAGGGTGAATACAAACCTCATATGAATGCACTATAACAGATAGGTAATGCTAGCAATAAAAACAGGTGAAATTATAAAATTTAAAATTAAGCTAAACTAATAACTAGAAATTAAAACTTATATCAAAATTTTATCAAAACCAAAATTATGTGCATAAATTATCTAACACCAAAAATACAATTACCTTGAAACACAAGTCATAACGTGAACACGGAATAAAAATAAAATCCATTCATATTATGCATTAGACGTCAATTCGATCCTACCTGCGTCAATGTCCGTAATGCGATACAGGCGGTAACTTTACGTAATATTTGTAATATATCCTTTACATCCACACTTGTAATATTAGTACAACGCTTAGATACGGTTGGCAAGTGTCCTTACGATACTTGTAAGTATAACACTAAACCCCAGTTTCTAAAAGACAGATAAACAAAAAATCACCTGTTAAATCTCATGTGATCTTAGTTTAATTTGATCTAATTAATAACGAATTAGATCGAATTAAACTAATTTTCCATGCTTTAGGTACTGAGATTTAACAGGTGGTTAGTTAATTTTTCATTTATCAGTCTTTCAGAAACTGGAGGTTAAACATTAGAAGCGGCAATCAGTTAACACGTATAGTGAAGTTTTGCTATAATTAGTTACGATGTTAGATTCTTGCTGGCCAGATCAACCAAGGAAGTACTACCCTCTCAAAGAAGATCAACGTAAGAATAATAATATTCGTACTATTGCGTTATGCTCGGCGAGTGAGAGTGCCAGAGGCCCAACTGTTCCTCTTTCCTTAACTCCCTCATTCCCATCACCTACCCCATTTTCAGCCACCATTGTGGAGGCCACCATGTCAGCAACAGTTTGAGACGATGATTTTTGGTATGGAGGCTACGATTTGGATTCTACTTACTGCTTACAATCAGGCAGAGTGGAGTCACATATACAGCTGTCACGTAAAGCATGTTAACAGAACATATTTTTAAAATATAGCTGAGATTAAATGATAAAAATTGAAAACCACGAAATATAACAGTAAGTTGTGACGTTGCCACTTAAGACGTACACCCTCATAACCTTATTATAATAAATTACTTAATATTCGCGCAGATTACGGACATTAAAATCTTCATAATTTATTAATTAATAACTGTTGCGACGTTATTTATCTTGACTATTCAATTTTTTTTTAATAAATTTAATTGTCGAAAATTGAATATTGGAGTATATTGTTGTGGTCTTTAAGTCTAAGTGAAAGACGAGTCACTCTGTCTTCGAAAGCAGTGCTATCCGGAGTGACACTGTTTTCTAATTTTTCTCTTGCGTAGGAGTCGAACACTCTTACACATCGGTAGCCTATAATTTCACTGAATCACTAATGATTCATGATCAAGAAAATTAAATATAAATAAATTAACTAGGTACATAAAAACTACAACACTTCCACAGTCTCGTTTAAATAAACGATGTTAATAACGAGTAAAGCCTCCACGTTGTAGTTATCTGAAGAAAGTGACAAGCCTAAGTACCGGATAAGAAAGCATTTGATACAACGCTAATGTGAGTTTATAATGGTTTTCTAGGTAAGCAGCTATTAAAGTAATTAGAAGCATTTTTGTTCGTACTTTTACCACCCAGATGCAGGAAATGGGACTCGATGTATTTTAGAAAATAGGGACTAACTTACAAGATTAAAATAGAAACATTAATACTTTATTCCTTGGACTCCAAGACTGCTTACCATCAGGCGAAATGGAGTTGTTTTGGTTGGTTAATATAATAAAATCAGTTTCTGCCTCGTAATCAATGCCGATTGACAATGTAACAGATTCAAAAACAGTTTTTAGATACTGTCAGTTACTTAAGACGTCTTAAAATAAACCTTTATAAATTGTAAGACCTCGTAGTCGCCGATAGTATCTGAAAAAAGTGTTTTTAAATCTGTTACATTTACAATCGGCATTAGAATCAGCATCAAACACGAGGAAGAAACTGCTTTTTTTATTACCCTATCAGAACTCAGAACTCAACTACAAATATTTCGTTATCAGCTCAAGGACTAAATGAAATAAAAGCCTCTAGTTTACTAATACACTTTTTTATTCGTGTTCATTTGGCTTTGTGCGATAAATCCTTATCGATTTCACACAAATGAATAAATTGAACTCGACACGTAATTGTTAGTTTGACAAAAGGATTGCGGTTTACTTTTATATCGCACCCTTATGAAAAATTATGTTAATTGGGAAGGTAATTTCGCAATTGTAAATCTTGTAGCGATTTACGTAAGATATATTTTCTAATAAGCTATTTCGTTTGCACCATTGGTCTAGTGGTTAGTGTAACTGACTGCGACGCCGGGTGTCGTGGGTTCGATTCCCGCGGAAGGCAAATATTTGTGTGATGAACATTTGTATTTGTCTTTAGTCTGGGTGTTTCCTATGTATTATAAGTATGTATTTACAAAAAAAAGTATGTATATGTATTATATTTCAGTTATCTAGTACCCATAACACAAGCACTGCTTAGCTTGGGACTAGACGACAGTGTGTGATAGTGTCCACATATTATTATTATTCTCTTTATTTATATTTTTTCTTATTAATTACATTTTTAAACAGGTATATATTTATATAAAACAAAAAATACACATTTAAAAATATAAAAAATAGATTACCACCGGCAACGAGACTAGAGTCCAAGCTACCGGCGGTTAGGGTTCCAGAGAGAGGAACCTCCTAACAATACGTGCCGTGTCGAGAAGCACCGCCTTCTGGATCTGGCCCTTAACCCATCCACCTAATGCGAGCCTCTTTAGGTGTTGGTCGAGGCTCTTTGCTATTAATCCATTGACGCTAACAACTATCGGTACAATGACAGCTGAATCCACATCCCACATGTCAACAATCTCATGGGCTAAATCAAGATATTTTATTTGCTTGTCTTTCTCAGCCTTCATGAGATTCTCGTCATGAGGGACGGTAATATCAACTATCATTGCAAGGCGTTCGGATCGATCCACTACCACAATATCAGGCTTGTTAGCTATAATAGTCCTGTCTGTGATAATGGAGCGATCCCAGTACAATGTCGCGCGACCATTCTCGAGAACCGGCTCAGGGTTGTATCTGTAGTACGGTACTTCAATATCCAGAAGATTGTATCGCAGAGCAATTTGCTGGTGGATGATCCTGGCTACTTGGTTATGTCTGTGCAAGTACTCTCCGTTAGCAAGACGCGAACAGCCGGAAACAATATGCCTGAGGGATTCACCAGGGCGATGACATGCCCGACATATGTCAGTAGTGCCATCCCTCAAGATATATTTCCGGTAGTTGTTCGTCATGATAACTTCGTCAGCAATTGCACAAACAAACCCTTCGGTTTCTCCAAAGAGATCGCCGAAGCGTAGCCAGGCAACGGAGGCAACATAGTCTATATCGGGCCCATGTAAGGTCCGATAGAACCTTCCGTGAAGCTCCTTGCTCTGCCATACCATTCTACGGTCATCCACACTGAGTACTACAGGCCTGCGCCAGTTCTCTTTAGCCAGGGCAAGCGGAGTAAGTCCACTATCCACTGCAACCATATCACGATGCACACCCTCGCCCATCTTGTGAAAATAGTCTCTAAGGTTGCATATCTCGCGATTGTGGAGGGTTTTGGCATTTAGAAATCCCCGGCCCCCACATTTTCGCGGGATATACAACCTCATGACAGATGAACGCGGATGGTGCATACGGAATGCTGTTAACAATGTGCGGACTCGCCTATCCAGGGCATCTAATTCAGTCTGTGTCCACTTGAGTATGCCGAAGGAGTATGTAAGAAGAGGCATGACCCAACCATTACAGGCGCGCACCTTGTTGCCGCCTGATAAGTGACTTTTTAATACTTTTTTTAGGCGGCTGAAAAAGCGCTCCTGTAATGATTGTTTCATATCTGTCTCCTTGATGCCCAACGACTGCGACATACCCAAGTATTTATAGGTGTCAGCGATTAGAAGTGAACTAAGATGAGTAGAATCAGATAGTTGAATTCCATCAGATTCCACTACCCTGCCTCGCTTTACATTCATGACTGCACACTTGTCCACTCCGAAAGCCATGTTGATAGAATTACTGAAGTTTTGAGTTAACTTCAGTAACTCTTTCAGCTGGGGTTCAGTTGGTGCAAATAATTTAAGATCATCCATGTATAGCAGGTGGGATATTATCTGACCACCTCTACGCAGCCTATAACCTAAACCTGAACTCTCCAGCATTGAGCTAAGAGGGTTCAGGGCCAGGCAAAACCATAAGGGACTCAGACTGTCACCCTGGAAGATACCCCGCCTAATCCATAGTGGTTCGCTAATGCCTGGGGTTTGTCGACACTCTGGATAGGTAAGGACCGTTCTCCATTGCCGCATGCATGTCTCCAAGAAGGTGCGTACTGTAGGGTCTACTTTATATAACTCCAGCACCCTCAAGAGCCATGAGTGCGGCACGGAATCGAATGCCTTCTTATAATCTATCCAGCATGTCGCCAAATCCTTTCGGTTACGGCGAACCTGCTGGCTAATGGTCGCATCGATAAGGAGGAGCTCCTTAGTACCACGGGACCCTTTCCTACATCCATTCTGCGAGATAGACATAACCGAATTAAATTCAATATGTTTCGTAATTTTGGTTCGCAGAATGGATGTAAGAAGTTTATAGACCGATGGTAAACACGTAATCGGTCTATAATTACCAGGTTCCGTAGTACAACCTGTCTTATAGAGCAGGTGAGTATAACCTGTCGTAAGGAAGTCTGGTAGCAATCCACTCTCCAGGGCAGACTGAAATTGAGATGCCAATCGAACATGTGAGCTGCGTAGCCACCTCAGCCAAAAGTTTTGCAGTCCGTCCATTCCCGGTGACTTCCAATTAGCCATAGGACGGACTGCATTAGCTACGTCTTCAGCTGTGATGACTACGCTATCCATTTCTGCAATTTGCTCACATGCTCGCTCAACATCTCGCATCCAGCCACCTTCAGAGTGGCTGACTGGTACCGACCAGATACTACTCCAAAACTCTTTGGTCGCAGTAGCATCTGGTAGCTTACCATTGCTGGTCCCTGAATTTGATTGCTCCCAGCTCCTATATACCCACCTTTGGTCCTTTTGAAATATGCGGTTGACCATATATCGATCCACGCGTTTTCTATATCTGCCAATTCGGTTAGCCCATGCATATACCTTCTGCTTTAGGAAGTCGATGCGCTCTGTGACCCGAGACAAGTAGTGGTGGGGACTAACTCCCGTCCTCGAGAATGCTTGGCTCACAAAGCGCATCACTCTCGGACGTGTATTTCCATTCCTAAAGCAGATTAACTTCCCAATAAGCACCCTTGCTCTAGCAATACGCTGTTCAATTCTGTACTGCCAGACTGGTGCAGAAGTCCTGCGTGGCATAGGAGTGTCAGAAGTTGGTAAATGGACACACGCCAATCGACACACTGCAACAGCCGCACAATACAGAATTGAATGCGTATCACTCAGACTTTGGCTATGATCGAAGTATTCCGGTAAAAGTGAGTCAAGGGTACTTACTAGCGTTAGGTTTCTTCTATGCATCGGTAACCGAGGCAGACGCGGTCTAAATTCTTGAGGTGCGAATCGATAATCGTCAATCGCACATTTCAAAGCGTCCCAAACCTCCTCATTGCATTGAGTGTCTACAATAGGAGTGCTGTCATCTCCATCCACGCTAACAACACTCTGTGTTGCCAGAGTGCACGGAGTATTGGTTTCATTCTGTCCTTCCTGGGTGGAGATGGCAGCAGTAGATTGTACACACTCTGATCGCAGCCTATCAAGTACGGCATCATCCAACATTCGACAGCGTTGGATGGCCCGCACCTGATCCGATAACCTTTGAGCTGTAACATTGGTAGATGGTTCAAGATCCTGAAACAGAGCAAGCATTCGACAGCGATACGCAGTGAGGTTGGTTCCTCCCTCTGTTGCCGCAAAATATGCGCGCATGACGTTCTCATTTGTTCTCAACAACGACCATCGCATGCGCTGCACATTACCGCCGGTAGCGAGGACCCTATTCGTAGCCGGTGGGCCGCGGGATCCCAAGCACGCCGGTGGTCGGCCTCTCCCCCGCCGACGCACAGGTGTTGGCGACGTCGGAGGGGAGAAAAACTCGTCACTCGATGTTGAGCTCGACGTCTCAGCAGGAGCCGGTGTTGTTGCCACAGTTTCTGGCTGCTGCGAGACGGAGTTGAGCGGCGAGTCCGAAGTTGGTATTAGTGCTAGTCGTTTCGATCTTGTAAGCATATTATTAGCGTAGCATTTTTCGTCTTGGATGTATCTGACAGCTGTCAGTAGCTATTTTAATTTTTATATTTTCTTTAAGCTTTCTGATCATTTTTATAAATATTTGTTTAAAGAGGGTGATATTAAACTTATTTATTATTTTTGTATTAATTTATGCACACAGGAAACCAATAAATATGGAATAAAATAAATAAAATATTTTGAGATAAAAAATGCTTGTACTTATACTTGTGTTGCCAGATCTAGTATTATTATTATTATTATTTTACCATTGTACACAAGGGAGTCGGAACTTAAAACTGCCAAAAGAAAATTACTTGTACACGTATCCTTCGTAGCGACTGTAGTAATCTACCATGTAAAACACTGGTAACAACCGCTTGCTCGGTATCTTTACCACTTATTTGAACAACTAAAAATAACATATTTAACTGCACTTGCAACTCAAACAAGTACATCTCCACAAAACGTGGCATTACTTTACTTTAGATCAAAGATAGCACAATCTCATGAACCAGAGAATCACTGTCACGACAGTAATTGTAACTAACTCGTGCTGGGAACGTTGCGTTATAATTGACTAACAGTTATAAGCGTTACAAAAACTGCTTTTTGTAACGTTATGTCATTTTGTACATGATATTGTGGCGTCTTGAATTTTGGTAATTTTATAAAGACAGTTGAGAAACATAAGCTTGATAATTTCATTCTCGATGCAAACAATAAAGGATGGACATTACTTTTTAATTAAAGATTACCTTTTTATCTTGTTTCATTGGGTGTTGTATACCTAATTAATTTAATACATACACAGTTTCACGCCTTTTATCCCCATAGGGGATGACAGAGATGTTTAACCAAGTATGTATTAAACTTTTTAAGTTTCGCCATTTTTTTAAATTTTAGGTCCAATGGAACAGGGGAAGAGCCCGTTGCAATTTTTTGTTTTTTTTTATAATGTAATAATTTGTGTATTACCTATATATTATCGTAAAAAAATATGTACTTTACCATATGTGTACTGTGCATAGTTTTACAGCTGCAAGGGATACATTATTTAGTATAATTTCACGTTGATATTTCTACAGATATTTGAGAAAAGGGTTTTGATATTCAGATAGGTTGACACACAAAACGTGATTTTAAACGTTTTATGCTTTTATGAAATACGTAACGGAGTTACTTACTATCTTACAAACAGTCAGGTACGTATCGAACCAGCTGAATCATGACCCATTTTGCTAATAAATAAATAGCTTTAAACTGTCAAACTTGTAAGGTCTACCGTACATATATTGCACTTAAGACGTTTTGATTACTAACGTAACAACAATGTACTCAGTAAAATATCAGTGGCTAATTAAATGATAACAAGCTCGTTGCTAAGGAAATTTGTCTTCAGGCGAATTTCGACCTACTTGCATTTAGATAGATTGGCAAAATGAGCTTTTGGTGGGTCACGATTCACATGGTTCGATAGTACATGTGTACCTACAGTTGGTTTCATAGCAATAGTCTGCTTTTATTTTGACTGCACCGTTGGTCTAGTGGTTAGTGTAACTGACTGCGACGCCGGGTGTCGTGGGTTCGATTCCCGCGGAAGGCAAATATTTGTGTGATGAACATTTGTATTTGTCTTTAGTCTGGGTGTTTCCTATGTATTATAAGTATGTATTTACAAAAAAAAAAAAAAAAAAGTATGTATATGTATTATATTTCAGTTATCTAGTACCCATAACACAAGCACTGCTTAGCTTGGGACTAGACGACAGTGTGTGATAGTGTCCACATATTATTATTATTATTATTATTATTTTAGTTTGGGTTTGGGTTTTAATGGTAAAGGTTTGATCTCAACCAACCCCAGCTTATGACTCGATATAACATTGCCTGTCAATGTAGTATCCAGTAAATATGAATGTTCTTTGTTTCTCAAGGGCAATTTTCTTTGTCTCTAACATCTTAAAACAGTTCCGGTTAAAACCACAGTAATGTTCTCGTAATCTAATTGAATCATTTTGAGATTAATGGCGAATAATAATTGACTTTTTGAAGGTTGTTGACTAGAGAAGGGTTTGTTTGATGATTTGTTTTATAATAGTTCGTAAGAGGCCGTGGTACCTACTATAAATACCTATATAGATTATCGTTATTATTTTGTACCTATGGTAGCAGATTATAACTGGGTGTGATCGATCTGAAAAGTACTACATTTTTACAAATAATTAAAGTAAAATAACTGTTTTTTTTATACGATTAAGGTGACAAACAAGCATACGGCGGCCCGCCTGATGGTATGCAGTTATTTGAAGTTCTAAGTTTTTCTGGACATTACTGAATAACGGTGAAGGAAAACATCGTGAGGAAACTTGGACTTCTGAGGAAGTCTGAAATCGCCAATCCGTCTTGAGCAAGCGTGGCGATCAATGCTCATACCTTCTCTGTATGAGAAGAGGCCTTTCCCTGCAGTGGGATAATAATGGGCCGATATGATAAAATAGTTACTGTATTGTGTTTGGTTTAATAAGTGAAAAAGAGCGCGAGCGGCTTAATAACCCTCTCCATCTCTTGGCTATCCTCTTCGTCTTCCTAAAAATGACTTAAGTAAATTACGAAATAATTAATATTGATTATTTTATTTTTACAGGTAATTCATCAGATTGCATCCTTGGAGCTGCGTAAGTTATTTTAAATGTATTAACAGTAAGTATGTAAGTAAGTACTGAAACAAAATAAACACATTTTCTTTTACAATCGCATGTCAAATGTGTATTGTTGCAAAATGTACATCTTTTCTTTATAAAAGATAAGTTTTGAGAACAAGCTATGTATCGCGGCTCGGAACAAATATAAAATGGATGACACGGATTCATAACTTTTACAGTCGCACTCCCTCTGGACCACTGCGACAGGGAATAACTTTTTTGATATTAAACTAAACGAAATAAATCATGGCTGATTTAGAATATAGAACTATCCCATAGTGTAGCGTATATTAAGAGGCTATTAAGGAACTAAAAGGCAGTAAAGTAAGGTACCTGTGTACTAAATCCATACTACAGTCTTTAATCCGTCTTCCAAACATTTTCCTCAGTTAAAATATTCTCTCTGGAAGTGGCCAATGTTCTCGTTAGTCTTCAAGCCGATGATGTGAAACAAATAATTTATATAAACCATTTATCTACTTTTAAAACAATGTAAAACGAAACAAGGTAACTATTATATTTATACGTGAGAAATATAATAGTAGGTGAATTCCTCGTGCGTTAATTAGGGTCACAACGTAAGGAGATTAGTTTGCGACATCCATTGTTGGAGACGAAGGGACATCATCACGGTGACGACACTAGAGAGTTGCTTTTGTGTCTGTCATTTACAAAATTTTAATACATTTATTATAGTACTATGCAATATTGCACGCACGCTATGGAAGCAACAAAAGTTTTTAAAGGCGGTGGTATTCAATGACGAATTGTTGGATTATTCTAGAAGTGTTATGTGTGACTTACAGCACAATAATCCTGTTTCAGTTTAATGTAGTTACAAACACGCTCGCCAATAGTATGACATATCTTTTTCTTTCGGAGAGGATTATGTCTAGGAGTAGACTTTTTGATCTGAAAAGGCCCAATTTACCCCCTTTCCTTTTTTCTCATTTCCCTCAATCCCTTCACGTAATTACTATTGAAGAACAAGACTTCCTCTTCGCTTTGAATACATTCGGGACGTGTAGTACATCACCTGAAGTTAGGACATTTTATCCAAAGACTGACAACACTGATATAAATATCCAAGTCACACACGAGTTGTAAAATCTTAAAAAACACACGTTTAACTTTCCCTAAATAATTAGTGTTCGTGAACCTTGGCTGTTATGTGCGTACCACTGTTATATGAAGCTACTGTTAATTTATTAATTAATATAATTGTGATTGTGTAATAGAATATTGCGAGGAATGTTTGTAAGTGAATCACTGTATTGGCAGTGTTGCCATCTATTGACGTTTGAAATAAGCAAAATTTAATACGACGTGTTACCTACACAATGGTACGGAACTCCTTCTATTCGAATCCGACATGCACTTAGCCGTCATTTTTTGTTATTTGTGCTTCATCAAATACTTTAAGTATTTATTACAAAATATGTCATAAACGTAAATATTTGTAGGTAATTCAAAACGTAAATGAATATCTTTGACACATTATGAATATAATAGGTATCATATCATATTTACATTAGTGTTTCAAAACTACAATGTCGTGTCTACCAGGCTTCTCTGCAATTCTGCTACAAAAAAACTAACACAACTATTTGACACGTGTAAGAAAGAAAGAAAGAAAGAAAGAAAAATAATTTATTAGAGTACAATTTAACACATATTTACATATTCAAACAATTATACCTACATATTTTTTTTTTACATAAAAACAAAATAATGACGCTGGCTACAACTCGGTTCAAGAAAAAAAAAAAGAAAAAGAGAAAAGTTGTCTTATGAATAACAAACAAATGTAATTTTTCCGTGTCTCTTCATGTCTTAATAAGTCTTTCTGCCTGCAACCCTATCCCGTGAAAGAACCGCTAAACCATTTATATATTTTAGAGAAAAATAAGCCGTAAAAATTGTACGCAAGGATAATTTATCCGTGTCTTGTATGATCTAGTTATGCCTTTCTTCCTTTGGCAGAATTGGACCGTGATGTGCTACTATACTCGCAGTAATAATAATTACACAAAGACTATTAAGAAAGTCGATACCTATATTTCACTTTTACTAGTATTTGTTGATAATATACTTTTTCTGTATATGTATTAAAAATAACAGTTTCTTTTTCTATTAGCTTACTAAAATACCTCTATTCAGCCTGATGTCATAAGCAATGGTTTGCAGTAATAGATAAAATCTTAAGAGCCATTGAACTGCTGGTAGATTCCAATAAGGCGTCTGTGTGAGTTACTTATTTACGCATAAATACCTTCATATGTACGCTGATAAGTTTTTATTAACCTACGTTTTTATGAACTACTAAATCTCTGCGACTAGGTTAATACTAAACTGGGCATTTAATGTGTCAATAAACGTTTGTTTTTCCTTTTAACGGTTAAAAAGTTGATTATTTAAGTCCTTGTTAATATTGCTTACATAATCTCAGTATTCATTAAGTTAAACGACAGTAATATACAATTTACACACTTATCACTAGTTATATATAAGCTGTGAAGTAGATCGGCAGCTCTTACAAAAACACCATACTTACGTTTGTGAACGTAATCGTTTAGTAATCGCATTATCCAATATGCGTACGATATTCATGTGCCAACTTGTTGCCTGACATGTTCATGAAACAATAACATTTTAGGTTTGTCGCTACAGTTTAAATGCGCGCAGCTTCCTTTCAATCTTAATGAAAATGAATTATGTGCAATCAGGATGAATAAAATTTTCTGTAATTCATAAATATGACATGTCCTTCTTTAAATAACAATAGCTTCCCGCAGCGCCGTTTCACCCAAGTCTTTGCTTACTACTCTGCTCCCATCGCCAGTAGCGTGATGTTACATAGCCTATAACCCTCCTCAAGAACTGGACTATCATACGCATAAAGAATTATTCAAATCCGACTTATAGTGCCAGAGATTAGCGCGTTTAAACATACAATCAAACTCTTCTGCTTCTCTCTACTCTACTACACATTAGAAAACACCGAATACGTATTTTATTTTATATCTCTCTTCTACTAAACGTAACTTATCAGCTTATAAAGCGGTAATAGTTTAAAAACAGAAGGACGATGGTAGTACCAGCTGTGTAACATGACTATCTTATGGTATTGTTGTCAGTTACCAAAGGTCAAATTGTACTCGTTACGAGAAAGTGTAGGTAACAATATAGAGAGCTAGTCTAACTGGATATTTGTACAACAAAAGGTCGAAGGACTTTCTTAAAAATTAGACTTAAAATGTCTATCCACGTAACAATGCCGTAAGTTTATTACCTTTATGATATTTTTGTGATAGATATGTATTATTTAGAAGCGAAATTTGGGGAATATGGTATTTTTTATGTAACATATACATTACTCCTATGCATCTACAAGATCAGCAATTACCTCCATTGGTAGCGCAGATATCATAGACGTTCTGAATTAAACTTTAAATTGGCTGATTTGAAGCAGCAAGTATCTAGTATCTTCGG
The DNA here is from genome assembly GCA_963082885.1 of Parascotia fuliginaria. Lineage (NCBI taxonomy): Eukaryota > Metazoa > Arthropoda > Insecta > Lepidoptera > Erebidae > Parascotia > Parascotia fuliginaria. Next base: position 2,343,848 of record OY720191.1, read on the forward strand.
ACCTTAATATACTACGCCTAGGTATGCAAAAGTTAAACCCAACATATTTATATAACCACCCTAACAAGTTCAGCGCTTTAATTAAGCGTGGTGTGAAATAGACACAGACCCTCAGTTTCTGAAATACTGATCAACGAAAAATTAACTAACCACCTGTTAAATCTCATGTGAAGTACTTAAAAGCATGCTAAAAGCATGGATAATTAGTTGAATTTGATCTAGTTGGTTACTAATTAAATCAAATTAAACTAAATATTCATGCTTTTAGCAATCCAATTGGTACTTCACATGAGATTGAACAGATGATTAATTAATTTTTCGTTGATCAGCGTTTCAGAAACTGGGGGAGAGGGTCATTCAGCGCAGATTTCACACAAAGATGTATAACACCCTTGTGATACGTGAGCTTGACTTGATGTATTTCGTGTAGCCTTATCGATAACACCAGTATTGTTACTATTATCTCTGTGAAGCGGGATGCGACTGTTATAATGAGAGTGAGAAACAGTTTCAGATAGAACAAATCTGTTTTGTTGATGTGTTTAGGTTGTTACTGCCTCGGATATCTTGATTCATTTGACTTTGTGACTGCCTCTATAGTTCGGTTGGACTGTGTATGGACTGCCACGCAGAGGTAGCGGGTTCGATTCCCTCTCCGTGCAAATATTTCTGTGCATGAACATGTCTATTTGCATTGGTCTGGGTGTTTCTATGTATAATATGTATGTATTTACAAAAAACAAGTATTTAAGTATGTATATCCGCATTCTAGAACCCATAACACAAGCTATAATATATGCTTACTTTGGGTCTAGCGTTGTGTATAGTTGTTGAAATATTATTTTAATATTATATTAGCCTACCAAAGTGTCTTCACTCTGCCTGATGGTAAGCATTTAGTGGAATCTAGAAGTGCCCCTTTTCTTTTTCCTCGCCTCGTTCAATCGTTTCACCTACCTTACTCTTTTCACGGTAGGCAGCGGCTTCGCAGAGTCCCTGGCATAGCAATGCTAGGGACTCTGAGTCGTCCATGAGCGACAGATACCACTTACCATCACATGGGTTTGCTCGTCTGCCATTATCGGCAGTTAAAAAAAACTACCATTTTAAGTCTTATAAGAACCAATTGTCTCAGAAAACATCTCCTTATTATCACTCAATACCGTTTTTTTTATTAGCGTACCAAAGTGACTCCACTCCACCTGATGGTAAGCAGTTAGCGGAGTCCAGTGGTGGCCATACCAAAATCCATCGTTCTAAACTGGTGGCCGGTATGGTGGCCTCCACTATAGCGGCTGGAAATGGGGTTAGGGGAAAGATAGACGGAGGTGAGGACTGAAGAAAGGGGGAAAATTGGGCCTCCGGCGCTCTCACTCACCGAACGAAACGCAATAGTACGGATTCTACTACTCTTACGTTGATCTTCTATGAGAGAGAGGTATTTGAAAACAGCATAATATTACAGAGACATAGGAAAACAGAATGGCAATTGTTATAAAAAACTTTTTTGATTAAATTTCTTTACATTTTTTCAAATATCTTTAGATATTACAGATTAAAGATTAAGCGCTTTAAACTTCGCAATCGCTAATACTATTCCTAAATTTTGTAGACTCCAAACACATTCATTATTAATCAACGTACGCAAACAGATTACTAGCACAGTACACATAATGCAACGGTTTATTGTCATTGCGATTTGATTTCACAATAAGCACTCCAGTCGTTTCGCAAGCCTTTGCTTGTCTTATCTTGTGACGAATGCGTCCAGTTTAAAACTCTGCTGTTACGCGTACGATATGTGATCGCAATCTCGACGCAAATTAGGTTAGCGGATTGCCATGTCGATTATGTCAGATTGAGATCAATGAAGCAGCTCTTTAAAAATAATTAAGAGGGACGTCCTTACAGATGATGATTTTGTTTTGAGAACGATTTCTTTTTAAGCACCAAATTTTAGGCCACCTGCAGTTTGAGTGACAAAGGTTATAGAGTATAAGCGATATATTGGTTTTCACGATTTGTACACATATTACTATTATTTATTGTCATTATTTTTAAAGCTTCGTACCTACTTTTATTCGATCTTACAATCGAATCACATCATGGTCCGTAAAAATAAGCATAGCTGTAAACTTATGCCTTAAAATGACAAGACAGTTAAACTAATCAAAATTTAAGAGATACATTTCAAAAGCCATATAATAATTATATTATTTGTTAAATTGTGTACAGAGTTTACTTTGAAAGCAACTCTAGTAAAATTTCAGTATCATTAATAAGAAACAAAGGTAAATGTGTGAATCTTCTGCATTAAAAGTATAATCCACAATAATATAACACTCGTTGCCGGTATTCTCAATATAAAAAACAATTATTGTACAAAACTACTTTATGTTAACGTGATATTGCGTTTAAATTATCTAAAAAAACACTAGAAACTATGAACATATTTGCTAAAAAAGTTCTTGTGGCACATTAAGCAAGTTTCTCATGTGCATAAGCTAATTAGCGATAATATAATTCTAATGTCTCTCATTCGAGGTAATAGTGAAATCATGAGAAACATATGTATTGTCGAACAAGTTGCAATAACAGTTATATTTCTAAAAAACTAAGTCAGTTTGGTTATCTAATGTTGTTTTTGTAGCGTCTTTGTTTAATAGAAACATTGACATCCTGGTTCATGTGTAACAAAGGTGATATTTTAAAGAGTAACATCCGCAATATAGGATTGCAACTTGGTAGTTATTTAAATATTTCAAACTCACACAATTTGTGTACACTTTACTTTATTTGTTAAACGGGTCTACTCGTGTTAGAAAATTATTATAAGGTGCCATACCTCATAGTCGATGTAATTCGACCGAAACGTCGGGTAAAGAAGTATAGCATTTATAATAATTTTCTAACACGAGTAGACCGTTTAACAAATAAAGTTATTGGTAGATAATGTTGTATGTTTTCCAATTTTTATTTCCTTCGTGGATTGATTGCGATGCGTATGACTGCGTTATGTGATCAAGAATTAGACCAAAATGGGGTAAGAATACTTAAACACAAAACCGCTATAGTGAGGGCCACCTGCAGTTTCCTAAGCTTTTGAAATGTTGGCCATTACTCTGGCCACCACTGCAATTTGCCATCAAGGAGAATGAAGTCAATTTAGTAGGCTAAAAAAGACGATTTTTTTCCCTTTCTTGCTAATTTTAGTACGTCTGTATTACGAGTACATAAGGCTTACAAACATAATATTTAAATATACACTCGATCTACCCAATGAGAGTGTTTTGGAAATTTTTCGCTACCAGTTGTCGCCACTTTGGTAAAAGATCTTCCATTTTGACAGCGCTCTCAAAACAAATCTTTTCCAGTGTTCATTTCGGAAATTTTACTGTTTAATTTACAAAATGGCTAATTCACGTGCATAAGGACAAAAGAAAATTGCTAAGAGGGTTTTCTAAAATGGCGCCCAACGCCCTACAGGGGGTAGCAACGATGTGTCAGGTCTAGCTGTCAAGCGCTTTTTTAAAGTTAACCTCTGATTGGCTCAATGTGACAGTTAAAGTGGCGCGAACTGGTGGCGAACATTTTCCTAAACACCCTCATTGCAAAGTTGGCACTGATCATTAACTAGTCAACGCAGCTAAGATAGTGATTGATGCTAGGTAACGGGTAATAGACAGTTAGAGAGGCTAGGTTTATCGCACCTTTCAAGAAAATTAGATGACTTAGAAATTGCTTACATATGACGGTAATTTATCTTTTTTCCTATATATTATATCTATCTATATACTTACTATTATATAAAGCGGAAGAGTTTGTTTGTTTAAACGTGTTAATCTCTGAAACTACTACTACCAGACGGATTTGAAAAATTCTTTTTGCGTATGATAGCCCAGTTCTCGAGGAAGGTAACATCATGGCGACGTGAGCAGGGCAGTAAGGATAAAAGACGCAGGTGAAACCGTGCCGCTGAAATCTAGTACTTCTGGTACTGTTATATAAAGTGGAAGAGTTTGTTTGTTTGAACGCGCTTATCTCTGGAACATAGCCTATGTTATCCACTGAATTCATAAATATGTTTAACATATTATTTTCAGTCATTTTCAGAATTTTAATGTTTTAAGCACCTTCGTAAATCTATATCTGCAATACGAAACTAATGCTATGATATTTCCCGTAGGAGTTTGTTGTAAGATTGAATGAAAATTTTGATACCGAAGCGAAGCGAACTCTAGTACAATATAAAATTACTTTTTATAAAACATAGATGGATTACCAATATCAAACAATAATCGCTTCTCCCACAAAACAGTTTGTCGAATCGAATGCATGTTGAAATAAAACAATGCTCAGTTTTTACGGAAGCTATTGCCCAATCATTCTGTGTGACCTTTGTGTCCAAGGTATGGGAGGTCGATGGTAGAATAATGAAACTGATAATATTTTATAAAAGTTAAATAACACTTACCTACAAAGGCAAATAAAATCCATGGGCATTAAAGAATGATCACCTCGGCGACATAACGTGGACAAAACAATTTGGGCTTTATTTTGTTTCCGAGCCTGTATAGAATATGTCCATATTTATCTCACTTAATACTTACTATCAGAGAAAGACCCTACCTTTGTGGAAGTATTATTATAAAATAATTTTAAAATAGTGGGACGACGTAGGGATTTACCCGCATAGTGTGTCGCAGCGGTGACAGAAATTTAGTTTCCAAAGTAAATACTAGGAGCACTGTTCTATTTCTTATAAAAATATTAAGCTGTTACCGGTGACGAAAACTCGCATTGTCCTGTGATGTTATTGCTGTTCAATATGAAAATTGAAGTTTAAAGTCGCCAGTTGAAAACATATCTTACCGCGTTCATTAACACTTAAGCCTATCTAAAAACGCAATAAACAAAGAACAATAGATACGGAAGAAATAACTAAATTCGTTATGTATGGGGAAGAGTAGTAAAAAGGAATTACGTGTTTAAGCTTAGCGTGTTGTATAGTTAATTTGGTTTCAAGGCGTGTTATCCAGGTGGGTCGAAGTTAATCATTATTAGAGTAAAAGTAATATGTAACGTTGTCAACACTTGTAATGAAGAAAATTGTAGGTTAACATTGTAAAAACGTAATTATTCAAATATTACTAACGTTTAGAAATCAGAAATTTTAAATATTGCAGTGGAAGTGCGGGGGGGTACCTATGTCACGAAGCGCACCAATTTTAAAACGCACCAAACGAAGCGCACCAAACTAAGCGCACCAAAAGTATACGATGCGCACCGAAAGTATACGATGCGCACCAAAAGTACACGATGCACACCAAAAGTATTCCTTACAGTACACCCGTTAAAACAAAGGACGAAAATATTGCTACTAAGGCGGGTTTTACAGTGACGCTTACCCGCGGGTGGTAAGCGCGGCTCGTACGCCAAGCAACCATTTAATTATTTTTGCGTTTTACTATATAACGATCAAAGAGACGCTAAGCTCGTGGCCCGCGACGAACGCTGACCAACCGCGCTGGCGAAAGCGTCACTGTAAAATCACACTAATGGGTGCGCTTCATTTAGTGCGTTTCAAAATTTGGTGTGTTTCGAGAAATGAGAGGTTGGAGTCACGTCATAACACGAGCGTTAAATCGTTCGTTTTGCGGGTGCCGACACAATGTCTTGAAACTTGCCTACTAGAAGAGTTTTGACCGAAAGGTAGTCTATCAACGTTTTCGTGGAAGGCTACACAACACCACGCAGCATAACATAACGCCGAAATAAGTCATGTTAATTACATATAAGTTTTATTCTATAATATGTATGTTAGTCTGTAAGGTATTTACGTATGGGTCTATGCAACCTAAAAATAAATGTTTTATTATTATTATTATTAGAAATGCCTAAAGTGCGCGCTACTGTAGCAGGCTTTAATGCCATATAGGACAAAGCCTAGTGTTATCTATAATTATTTGTGTACTTGTTTAACTGAATTGCATATTTGTAGAAGCCCATGAGATGGAAGTCTGGTTTCTTACAATACGTTTGTTAAACTTCGTACATTAGATTATTTTCACTATCTTTTTTATATAATTTTTATGAATTTTTCTAAAAAGACAATTTTTGGAATAGAACTGTATTGAACAGTTGAAAGTATTTTAAAAGGATTGTATGCCCCGGTTTCGCACGGGTGGACATTTTTTTAAACATTTTGGGATAAATAAAGATGCTGTTGTATGGGAATATAGAATAGTGTTGTATTTTTTTATTTCTGACAATTTTTAAATTTTCTCTGCGTAAGAACCATCCTCGTACTTCAAGGAATACTTATTATAAAAAAAGAATTAGCGAAATCGGTTCAGCTGCTGAGATTTGCGCTTGGCAACACATTCAGCGATTCATTTTTATATTATAGATTATGAAGTTGAGTACGTGAGAATAAGATAAAACTTAAATCCTTGTTGAAAAACATATGTGTTGTTATACAGATTATTGTTTATATAATGTATGGTATTGTGAAAATTAAGTACAATTGTAATTGTTACATTATTATATAAACTTTGTCGCTTCTTCTTACGTCTTAAGACTGTATTTATCTACAGCAATGATCGTGTCCCTGATATCTAATTCTTTAGTTGATGGTATTTAGAGTACCTAGTTCACGAGATTCAGGCTGTCTATTGCTATTTGAACTCACGAAAAATTGTAACAATATGTTGATTAATAAAAGTGGTTGAGTTTCTTGTTAGTTCGTCTCATGGTTTTATTTAGTCAGCGAATTGATTGTAGGTTAATTGGATATTTTGTAAATGTTGCTCATGTGATCTAATAAATAAATGAGTTTATTAAACTTGTGTCTTAAGTTTTATTCTACTTGCTGTACTGAATCTTGTTTCTGAAGTGTATGTCAAAGGGCGCTAGATAGTATTATATTTTTGTTCAGATGATTTAGCCAATTAAGTCATAGCGTGTGACAGAAAATTAAATAACTCTTTATCCAACCCGAGAACCGATCCCTTGAGCTCTGCGTGTACCACTGAATATATAACATTAACTGAATATAATTAATATAATAAAATAAAATACAATTAACTACCGTATCCAACGTCACGTGTTGCCATTTATATATATAACTTTGTGACATGCGAATAAAAACTAAAAGGATTACACAGCTCATCACGTAATGTTTAGTTGTAACTAAACGATATGGCAGTGTTACTCAAAGTTTATTTTTATATTTATTATTTTGCCTAGTCGCAGTCCATACAAAGTTTGTCAAGTAAATAGGGAATGAACTTTTGTTGTTTATAGTTTTTAGACGTCTATGTGAAAGGCTATATCTTTTAACGTTTTTCATACAAGATAAGTGGCAAACAAGTGCACTTGATATTATATCGCCGTTTCCGCGGTCGGCTACTAGATACCTCGCAATGTAACAAGACGCCGACACCTCGTGTGCAGTAGTTTTTAAGTTAGAATTTTTTTATTATGTATTATTTTATACATATCTAGTTATATAATTTATGTATTTTTATGTTATGAGAACCGGAAGACGCAGCGTGGGCAGACCCCTCACAAGGTGGACCGACGACCTTATAAGGGGAACGGGCAACCGATGGGTGAGGGCGGCGAACGACCGGCCACGGTGACGAAAATTGGGGGAAGCCTATGTCCAGCAGTGGATGTCTTTTGGCTGATATGATGATGATGATATGAGCCCTAGATGCCTGAAATAAATGATTATTATTATTATTAAGTGGTTATCGTAACTTATGCATGTGTGAAGGCTCTTAAGAAATGATAAAAGAATACAGCCTAGTCCTTAAGAATCATGACCGAGATGGCAATGAGTGAAGAAGAAATAAAAATTAAAAACAAAAGCCTGGTTAAAATAAACTGAAACGAAATAAATCCATTTTTTTTTCGTTCTGACGCGACGCTACATTGCAAAATTATATACCTTATGTCACTCTCACAATTAATATGAATCTAATGAACCTCATATGTTAAAATCCATTCAGCCAATCCAATAAGCAAACCATTAATTTGGGCTGTAGGGCGTGCCAAATAAATAGACAAACATACATACATACGCTTGAAAAACATAACCTTTCTTGACTTGGGCAGACGGGCAATTAAGTAGATGTAGATCAAATGATGTCCACTTGATAGTAAGCCCCTATGTTACGTGCAAATTGCCGAAATATAATAGTACGGATAATATGATTTTACGTCTATTTTAAAGATAGCAGATACTCATACCTTCCTGATCGTTCCTGCACATAAACACTAAAACCAGCAAGGCATAAAGCCTTGCTGGTTTTAGTTTTTACACAAAAATAATTAATATAATTAATTAATTAAAAATTAAAATAATTAATTATGGACAAAAACTTTGACTAACAGTGGTCTTAGTTCATTACATTTCCTGAACAGTATATATATACTGGACCTTGACTTTTATGTCATTTATTTATTTATTTAATAATAATAATTAAAACGGTTAATTACTACCAATTACAATAATTATTACACCATATACGATTCAAAACAATAAACACAGATAAAGAGGCTTAAAATGAAAACAAAAAAAAATTATATAATAAAACACATTCATGCATCACGCTCGCAGAACCGCAAGCACTCTGACAATATTTTCTGCCATCCATCCGCAAACAGATCACAGTTAGGATTGGCACACAGGAGAGCATTGAGTGCTGATAGTGTGCACGGTACAGGCGACATGGAACGCGCTACGGTGCGACATGATGGAACAGCGAACAGCACATGTCTCCGGTTACGACGATAGTTGTCAGGAGTATAAAAACGACACAACTCGTCATATAGATCTAGTGCATCAATTTTCCCCCTAAAGATTTTGCACATAACTACAATTTAGCACATATTCCGCCTGACTTCCAGTGAGTTATACCCTAAAATTCCTAGGAGAGATTTAGTAGGGTACTTATAAGGGTAGTACCAGTACATTCTCTTGTAAAGATGCCTAAGGAAAGCTTTTTGCACCATTTCCAGCATCAGAGCGTAAGTACTTTCGTGTGGATTCCATACGCACATACTGCTTTCTAGCTTGCAGCGTACTAAAGCTCCAAAAATTAACCTTACCACATGATGGTTACGAAAGTCTTTAGAGTTTCTAAGGACAAAACCCAGACGTCTAAAAGACTCATTTGCCAATGCGATGATGTGGCTGTGGAAGGTTAATTTATGGTCAAATGTCACACCTAAGTCTTTGATGCTAGTGGGACGAGACATAACGATATGAACAATGACTTGAGTACTATCACAGAATGGTCCAAGAGAAATTGTCTTGTTATTAACCCAAAGAAATCAAAATTTTTACTCATTGGGTCTAAAGACATGCTCTCTAAATTAAATGGATTAAACCTAGATATTGCAATACAAGGTAGCCCAATAGAACAGGTAAAGGAAGCACGTAACCTTGGAGTAGTTTTTGACAATCAAATGCAGTTTGAAACATATGTGCTTGAAACTGTACGCAACTGTTTTTATCGCCTTAAGCTGCTCTATCGTATACGCCCATACATAGGTCTAGATACGCGCATCATGCTATGTGAGTCACTTATACTCAGCAAACTAAATTATGCTGATACCCTATACAGCAGCTGTTTGCTGAGTAGAAGTAAAAACATGATTCAGCGCGTGCAAAATGCCTGCATTAGGTTCTGTTTAAATATCCCACCTCGCTCTAGAATAACTCCTTTTTTAAACAAGCTTAAGATGTTGAACATGGTCTCACGTTATAAGCTGCACTTGGCTACTTTGTTGTTTGGTGTTGTACTGTCTCAGCGTCCAAAATATCTGTTTAATAAGCTCACCTGGTCAAGAGACTATAATAAGTACAAGACTAGGGCTTCAAGCTTTTTATTAATTACTCCTCAACATTCGTCAGCTGCATTTCGTGGGAGTTTCAGGTTTGCCGCCAGCCGTTGCTGGAATGATCTTCCACCGCCATTACGCGCTCTGAAAACGTTGAATAGTTTTAATAAGCTATATAAACAGTACTTGCTATGTCAACAACTGAAATAATAAACTTACCTACGACATTGCAGTTTTATAGGTATAAAAAAAAATTAAAATCATTGAGGCGCCATGTTTTGTTTATTTTAGCGTCTTTGACAAAATTGTATGTCTGCACTTCATTAAATTCTTATCTTATAAACCAACACTATACACTTTCTTTTTATCATCACTTTATACGTATAATAAATGATATAAATAAAACATTTAATATGTACTTAGTACGAAATAATTTTGGTAAGTTTAGCATCCTTTCCGTCCATGTCATGTTTCTACCTTTTTGTCTATTTTGACAGATGACAGCAAAGTAACAGTTGGGTAGTTGGGTCTGTCAAATGAGACCGATGAGACATGATCACCATAGATTAAACAAGTAAATAATGCATTATGTAAGTTAAGTTATGTTCTTATATTATTATTATTTTTTATATATAAATACTTATTGCATATTTTTGTTACGTCTATTCTTGTGTAAGGCATAATTTTATTTTTGTTAGCTTAGTTGTTTAGAAATAAAGACATCCATACGTCACATCAAATAGGCTCATTTGAAAACCAGCGCCGTGCACCCGTGCTCGGCATTATCCTCAAATGGTGCCTATTTGGTACAGTCATGAGACTGCATTTTATTTGTATCTTGTTACTTGTCCTGTCTATACCTATAATTGTTAATTAGTATGTCTCGTGTTATGTACCAAATAAACGTTTTCTTTCTTTCTTTCTTTCTTTCTTTCTAGTGCCATTTATTCTGTAGTCATATTCAATTGGCTGACGCTTGCATGCAAAAGTCATTGCATTACATTTACTAATGTTAAGATCCATTTTGTTTTCTTGACACCATTGTACTAAGGCATCAATATCAGTCTGCATACTCAAACAGTCTGCATATGAAGTTACCTCGGTGTAAAGTTTGAGATCGTCAGCGTACGGTAAACACCGGGTGTGCTTGAGAACCACAGGAAGGTCATTAACCATAATTAAAAACAATAATGGTCCTAGTATCGAGCCCTGGCTCACACCGAAACGCGTATGATAGGGTTTAGATTCGTATATGCCAAGTCTGACAAACTGCTGGCGATTACGGAGATAGTCTGCGAGGAGCCGGAGAAGTCCAGGAGCGAATCCAATGCTGCAGAGCTTTACCAGCAGTATGTCGTTATTAACCCTGTCAAACGCCTTCCGAAAGTCGAAGTAAAGGACGTCTACCTGAGAACCTCGGTCAAATTTAGTCGAAATGTAGTCGACTAGAGTCTTATTGTCATATGGTTTGACTAGTTAAAAAAAGATAGCAAATTCGCAACATAGTTTATGAATGTGGGTACATTAACGTAGACAAAGTATTAATGACGTCCATTAGTTTTTTTCGTGCACGTGCTTAGGCACTATTTATTTAACTGATTATGATCGCGGAAAGAGACGTTTTAGAGTAAGCTTATGCTTATGCTTATTCCCTTGCATGGACACTACTGTAGGCACAATAGATGTTTTATTGTCATCACGGCCTTATACGTTTACTGCCCCGGAAAGTGTTAACCCTTTCATGGACACTACTTTAGACACGATAGGTGTTTTATTTTTATCACGGCCATATAGGTTTACTATCCCGGAACGTGTTAATATTACTTGGCACAGTTTTTGACACAAACTAACTTAAAAGTTTAGCCTGAATGAGCTAAATCGAGAGCACTTACAGATTATCGACGAAATATTTTAATTGCCATATTTTTGCGTATCGTTCAGTAAGTGAGAGCGTCCTCGATAGACTCCTGAATCTTTATATTTTCCCTTATTCTCTTTTCTATATGAAAAGAGGCCTTATAATAAATTATTACGAGACTAGGTATATGAAGAGAGGATAGTGGAATAATAACTGGCTAGTATAATGATGATAATGATTCCCTTCTCCTTCCACGATCTGCAACGGGCTTATCGCATTTTCTTGAACGTTATCGTATCCTTAAAGAAACTAACCATCTTTTTGCAGCGTGGTTTCACCCGCGTTAAGTTACATCTTTGGTTACAGCTCGACTCTCGTCGCTAGTAACGTGTTGTGACATAACCTATATCCTTCCTCGAGAACTGGGATATCCAACACAAAAAGAATTATCAAAATCCGACTCGTAGTTCTAGAGATTAGCGCGTTCAAACAAACAAACAAACTCTTCCGCTTTATATGAGTATAGATATTTGTCACCTACGTTATAAAAAAGCATAATAAAAAGAAAGAAATTAGTCTACTTCGGTCACAATTGTGTTGTCAAATCAGACAATACTGTTTTCACCGTCGCCGTCATTCACGAGACGGAAGATTCAAAAGGTTACATTGTTTGAGTAAAAGTATAAGACTATGGACTTAGATAGGCGGAGCGGACAGCGGAGCGGGTAAGAAAAAAGCTGGTTTATTCAGATGCAAATTATATTATATCTTTTTTTTGATCTCCCTCTGCACCCTACTACATATAAATGCACGATTATCTTCATGACATGCGTGTATTCTTCTTCTTTGACATGTCCGTATTAAGGCAAATGATTTCCTTTCAACTTTCTGTTGCTGGTACCTTAACATATTTCTAAATCTCCCAAAATTTCTCGAGTCCATTGGGTACGAAACAATAGAGATATTATAAAATTTCTAAAAACTCCATCGCCCGGTATTTTCTCCGCTGCATTTGTTACAGTATTATGTGAAAATGCTCTAGTTTCTATATATCACGAGATCATATTATGGTTCAGGGGTTCACATAAGTTGACAGCACACAACCAGGTCGCTGAATCTCGACAATAACTTTCATCAACCCTGTTTCCATGAGATTTCTAATGTCAGGTCTTCACATTGCAATTAAATCTTAGGAATGTATTGTTGAGATTTTAGAGAATAGTACGTAAGTTTTAAATAATATTCAATTATAGTAATTATTACTTTCACATGCAAATAAAAAGAACGAATGATAAAATATTTATTACTAGCTGCGCTCCACGGTTTCGTCTGCGAGTAAAATATGTTTCGTCGTATTAATATGATATAAGTAACTTTAAATTACTGCCTCGGTGACTTAATAGTACTGTCCTACTGTACTGTACTAATCTCAGGTCGCTTAAAATATTAAGCTTTCTTGACGTGAATTAATATTAGCTCTGAGTCTGGCAAGTAGCAACAGTCTTGCCTCCTGGTATATGGAAGTCGATAGCAGACAAAACATGCATGTTAAGTAAGTTAAATATCAGTTAAAAATCGCATATGTCAATGGAACCTACGATATCTCGCACAGCAGTCACACGCGATACTAAGGCAGTCATTATCAATGAGTAATATAAAATAACAGTTATAAATTTAAAATTTTCATCTTTAAATACAATAGCGTGCAGTAATGTTACGTGTTTAAGTACCCTCATTTGTTTGATATCGTAATAGACATAACAAGTAACCTCTAGAGTTCATCTCAGTGCGAACTGTAGCGAACAATTACATAAAAACTTTAAAATTTGTAATATTACGAATGAAATGTCTATTTAGAGGATTTAATATTTGTAGGTAAGTTGAACAGCGCTCCTGGTGATTACAACAATTACAAAAATTTTACTTAAACTTTCTATATTTTTGCTACAATTTAATTTGTCCGATGTTTTCCTTCACCTTCATATAAAAGTGTCATTACTTAATACTAATATCAGTGATTTTCATAATTATATAGAAAGTACGCATGACAAATTGAAATTGCCGTAGCTAATAATTATGCATAAACCGCGATTACCGTAACGTAAGACGAAAGCCACGCAGTCTAAATTAAAAACATAACCTAATTTAATAAAATCTAAACAGCTTTACTAACGACAAAGCTTATGATATGACATAATTAACTTCCTACTAAAAACAACACGCAAACTCTTTCGACGTTGATTTTAACAATTTACGTTTTTGTGATTTCACTCCATTCAACTTTTTACTGAATACTGAAAGATAAGACCCACATAAATTCACTTTCTGTATCAACGACTGTGACAAACTCTCGCCACATAAATTAGGGTAACAAGCCAAGTGATAGTGAATGTTTATGAATAATTTTCACTTTTTTACTAAAATATACAATAATATTAACAACGTGGTCCGTGAACGCGGCAATGAGAAGATTTGAAGCTGAAATGCTAGTTAAACAACCATATTATTATTATGTACGAGGAGATTGATTTGTTCGAGTAATTGCTTAATTTACTGATAGTGACCGTTGTTTTACCAAAAAAGCATTTCCAATAAGAATTAATGTCTGAATGGAGTTCGTAATATGTTTAACTGACCAAAATTTAGGCAAAATCCATATACCCAATAATGAAATCAGGGCAGGCAAAAAGAAGAAAAAACGATTTCTAATATTATTACAAACAAAATGGAGAGTTAGCTTATATATGTCTAATTTTGCATTTTCGTAAGAAAATAAATTTTTTGTGCATATTTACTCGTAAAACAAATAAAGCAATGTTTGAAATGTACACAGTATTCTATGAATAATTAGGTAGTTTTTAAAACAAGCATAAATTTTATTTAGATATTTTCTATTGTACTAAAAATTTAACTAGACAATGCTCTTCTTGCCGTAATCTGTGACCTTAAACCATCATCATCAGAATCCTTTGAAAGAACTCCACTGCTGGTCATTGACCGCCTCAAATATTTTCCACTCCAACTGGTTGCCAACCGCCCTCATCCATCGGTTGCCCGGCGCCCTAATCAGATCGTTGGTCCAACATATAAAGGGTTTCACCCACGATACCAGCACTAATTACACGAGCATTATTTTGTTTGTCAAAATTTAGAAATGAAGATAGAAACGCCAAACTATTTTTCGTTTTCATTCTTTGTTAGCAACTATTTCTTTGAATTTCACATTTTACGATGACCTTCTATAAACATTATTTACACAAATGTAAATATAATAAATAAATATGACGATCGTTTTCTTTCTATACCTCATTTGTCTGTTTGTTAAATGTGGCCAGGATTGTGACGTATTTATAATTTAGCGCATTGTTGCAAATATAGCGTATTATTACATTAAACAAATGATTAATTACTTTGTTTTTATGATAGCATAAAAGTGAACTATAAAATTAAAACGCACTAAAATTTAAAATGGTCATAAAACTATTTTCACTATTTTTAACATTTTGCCGTTGTAAATTCAATCTCTACACTATACGTGTTATATACAAACTCTTGTTGTATGTTAGTGGTATGTAAGTATTGTGTTTATGACCGTCGAAATTGTGGTTTCGATTTTTTTTTAGATTTTTGCGTATTCGTGTTTTTAAAGAAAATGATATAGGATCACCTCTTGTCTTCGTTTTTGTCCACTTATATTATTTTTCTCAAGAATCCGTGACTGTATCAGGCTGAATTATAATCAAATTTTTATAAAGTTTCTGTAAACTTAAAAAAATCTTAGAGTTTACAATCAAAAAATATTGAAATCTATAGGGAACTTTCCGTTGATAGCCGTAGCCCGCTATGGTGCTTTTATGTTTTCTAAGCCTCATATAACTCTAACCCCTAGTTTCTGAAAGGCTGATTAAATCTCATGTGAAGTACCGTAAAGCATGCTAAAAGCATAAAAAATAATAAGTAATGAATTAACTAATTATCTATGCTTTTAGCAACCCAATTGAGAATTAGAACACAAAAATACTAAATTGTATTTAAATCAAATAAAGCATTCTAATCCTTTAGACTTCCATAAACAATATTTAAATAATCTAGACATATAAACCAAATATTTCCCATCTCGTACAATAATTAAAACATAATTTACGTTAAAGCGTAAACTATGCTTTCTAATAACACATTTCGCACCATAGACAATGGATGGGAGCCAAGATGGCGGAACAGTTTCACGTCTTCCGCTCCGGAAATACAAACTTTTTGTTAATTCGCCTTTTCAATTAACCTGTTCACTGAGCTTAATTAAACAGAAGTAAAATTATTAGATTAAAACTAGCAGTAAACAAATCAACTCATTACTACCCAATTAATATTAGAATAGCGTGCTGATTATTTCTAATCGTACGGTTCGGTGGCGCAATGGGTTTGCGACTGCTTTTGCCTTTTTTATTCTCACAAGGTACAAAATTTTGTCTTGTTTGGGTGTGTCACAGGGGACTTATTTCTCGTTCGATCGAATCTAGCGCAAGAGTATTTAAAAAAATACACCTTTGAATTTTTTCAATAATAAGATGTACTAAAACTTAGTTTCTATATGCGATTCTTATTAAAAAATCCGATTTTATGCAATGGATCGTTCAGCGCTGAATCACTTTTACAATATGTCTATTATTGACAGCGCTACAGCAAAAAATCGAGATTTTTAAGAATTTTGGATTCAAGTTTGTATATAGAAAGCCATTGTAAATGATCAAGTGACTTATGTGTTATAAGTGGTACCTTTTTTTTTTTTTTACGTGGGAAATGCATTACGCATACGCACCCGCCCGGGCAAGGCGGAGGGTTATGTCGGATTCTCCGACCGCACTCAAAGCGCGGCCAGCATACCGACTAAAACCCACGGTGTTCCTCCAGACGGCCAGAGTGTCGGGGTCACGGGAGTCGCTTGCGCATTCATCCGCGACCCCGACGGGCCATGGCCCGCTCACCGCGAGCGGGCCCCGTCCGATTTAGGGGCCTAGCCCCCCCTCCTTCGAGAGGCGCGTGCGGAACACGCGCACTGCCGTCTCGGGCCCGTGCTGTTCGGGCGGCGACTGCCCGATCGCCGCCCGCAGGCCAACTCGGCCGCAGAGGATAGGGAGAACGGCGCATCGCAATACCGGCACTCCTCTTCCCCTGCAGCCCCACCGCGTCCGCAATCTAGCGGTTGCGGCCCCGCCGAGGCCGCGGAAGGTAGGGAGAGCGGCGCACCGTTATACCGGCACTCCTCTCCCGCCGCGGCCCCGCCACTCCTCAGCCGCAGTGTCGCCGAAGCAACACTGCAGCCCGACCCAGTTGCGGTGCCGCCCAAATAGCACCGCAACCCACCAGAGCCGCTCCATCGTGGGCTTATCGGCAAAGCCCAGAGGAGCGGCGCCTCCTTGGGGTTCCTCTTGGTTCGCCGTGGTACCGGGCAACCACGGCTACTAAGCCCCTCCGCCGCGACAAGGCGAGAACCATGTTTGGGGGGGTTATAAGTGGTACCTAGCTTAAGGCACTTCAATCCCTTCTTACTACACTATCTTACTAAGTACTCTTATACTCCACTACCTACAGTATATACTATACTGTATATGTACTACAGTAGACTGCAGTCATAGGAATGCAGTCTTCTGTAGTATTTATGCACAAATAAGAGTTGCATAATATTAAAAAAATTGCATACATTCTATAATATGTTCTGATCTCCATTTCTCTGTTACAGAAACTTGAACAAGAGAAACACCTACTGCGGCGGCGGCTGGACACGACACAAGGCGAATACGAAGCGAGGCTAGTGGAGCTGCAGAATGACATCAAGGAGCTCACCTCCAAGATCGGCTCCAGAGATACCTCCGTCAAACAGGTTTGTTGCCTAATAATTTGGATTATGAAACGTACAGTCTTTTTTCTAATTGATTGTTCTTTATAATCTGAGAAAAGGCTGTTCTCCGACCAAGTGACGATATAACAGTGACAACGAGCGTAAGGGTTGGAGTAAAGGATAGAGTTTATGGCGTAAATAGGAGTAGGTACCTGATTGACAGATGAGCTACTCGTAACTAACTTATAGTCGTAAATTAAAATTTGTATAATTAAAAAAATGTAAAGTTAAAATCACTCGTGGCTGGCGATGAGTGACCATTTTCTTTAAGACACTGACACTGTTTGACGCCTCTAAGAGCGCTTAAACTGTTAGTTACTATTAGCATTTGATCATCTGTATAATATATGGTCAATTAAAAGCCTGATTTTGACTACCTTTCAAGTCTATTACGGGTCAAAATAAACAGCCCTGTGAAAAACAGACAGATAGATAGCCGAGGCTTAGTAATAAACTTCCATTAGCACCTACAGAGCCCTAACCCTTATAACTATTCAATGCTCTTGCGTCTAATTACATGTGTACCTTATTTCGTATGCTAGTAGATTGCAGGGCTCGTAATAAGAGTTATATAATGCCCTACATTACATTATTTAATTATTCAAATAAGCGGTGTTAGTCGAATTAAACATTACGTAGAATAAAGACAGATAAGTTTTAAAAATAATGTTACGTTTCATGTTTTAAAAAACATCGATGGTGAGAATATTCTGTGCGCATGCCTGTCGACTAATGGTGACGACTAGGAAAGTATATACAATCCAGTAGTCGTCTAACAAAGTACATAAAAACTATCACAAAGTACTTAAAAATTGTCATTTCGCTAAAAGTTCGTAATCTGCTAAATATTCTTAGTGATCGTTCACTGGCCGGTCAGTGGTCGGTGAATGGTCTCGTAATGGAACTGTGGTAGAATGAACATTGTGTGCAGTGGGAGTACATTAAACTACTACTCTTTTAACTGTAACTACCACCGAGACAATCAATGTGTTGTGTATTCGATAAACTTCCTGCTGTCCTTCTTATGTGATGATTTGCCATCATTCAGTTTACTGATTTAGCTAGTAAAATATAGGTACGACCCCTAGATTTTTTACGTTGTCGTGACAAAAAAGAAGCACTTCAAATTATCCAAATTGTACTGTAACTCCTAACTGAAATTAGTCAATCTAAACTACAAAAGATATTAGTAATCAAGTATCAAACAGACTTACAAAACATCCTTTTTAAATACTAGAAAACAAACTAAAACATAATTTCAATTAAACACCAAGTCATTGTTGTATTGTTTAATACAAAATGTCCGCTTTGAAACAATACATGACACCTTGACCCTAGGTTCGGCACAGGCTTTGTCCAAAACACGATTATGAGCGATTAACATTGAAAATGCACACGGTTCCATATGTTGCGTTTGTCAAGGTTGAGGTGGGGTGCCAGTAATAGCGAGCTAAAGAGAAATATATTAATTATTTATTGTTGTAGTTATAATATTGAATCTACTGGGGTGAGAGATGGAGCTGTGTCTAGAAAAAGACGTATTAACTTTTAGATACAGACATGAATTTCTATAAAATTATAATAATACAATAAAAACAATGTCACATGAAAAATATAAAAATAAAAATATAACTGAAACGTAGTTCATTGAATGTGCATTTGCGTAAGTGTGCGTAATGCGTTTCATTTAATGAGTTAATAGTGAGTTAGAGCCTAAGATATTGAGTATTAATTATCGCCACTAGTTGGCGTCACTTTGGCAAAAGGTCTTCCATTTTGACAGCGCTATCAAAACAAATATCTTTCAGTGTTCATTTCGGAAATTTTAATGTTTAATTTACAAAATGGATAATTCACGTGTAGGAGAAAAGAAAATTGCTGATAGGGTTTTCTAAAATGGCACCCACGAGGTGGCAGCACCGACGCATCAGATCTAGCTGTCAAGCGCTTTTTGAATGTTAACCCCTGGTTGGCGCAATGTGTAAGTGAAAGTGGCGCCAACTGGTGGCGAAAATTTTTCTCTCATCCCCTTCTCCCTCCAAGTCGAAAACGTCTTGATTGTGTTTTTTTTATTAGTATTGGTTTTGCAATGTTTGGAGAGAGTACTATGTCCATGAATTACGTTTACCATTTACCATCTGGCCAAATGCTTGTTTGGCATCGATGAAATAAGATGATGATATGTAAAAAATTGTGATTATATCCGTATTAAAGTGGACAATAGCAGCACACCTCATTCGAAACCTTAGTCTTTTGTTAAAAAACGTGTTGAATACAAGTTGATACTAATCCTATTTATTAAACGAGGGCTGGCAGAGTCCTTGAACACATTCGGCTGCCTATTGTAGAGTACATTAGGCATAATTAAATTTAGTTTTATTTATATTCATGGCCGTATGATTTTGTCATAGATTATATTTGTGGTAATAGAAGTAGAATAACGTTTAATGGCAAAAAGCAAAATACATGCAATAATATTTTAATGAATATATATTTTTTAATTCTACTTTAATAGCAGACGTCCTCTGCTAGTGATAGGTAAGCTTTTTTAAGCCTTCAAAAATATTGGAAGATTTTTGTCATCGTCACTTTTATTCAGTCAGATTTCCGCTTGCAGTGACGACAGCACAGTCCATTATGTGTTATATGATTTTATTTAATTAGTTTAATTAGTTGTGCTAGTGTTTTATACCGACGACCGCTAGGTTGTTTGTTTACTTGGAGCGAGATCGATACTTTTTTAGGGTTTACTTGTTGACTGTAACAAGTAAGGTATGTAAGCCAAAAAATACCCAATAATTTTTAACCGACTTCAAAAAAGGATGAGGTTTCTCAATTAGACGGTTTATATTGTTTTTATGTGTGTTCGCGGATAACTTTGTCATTTATAAACCGATTTTGATGATAATTTTTTTGTTGGAAAAGTGATATTCCAAGGGTGCTATCATAATGCTGATTTCAATCAGCATCTGATGATGGCATTCTAGATATTTTTTTAACTTTTAGTTTCCTGTTTGAAGTCAGATTTTTTTTATTTCGGTTTTTATTATACTCGTATGTACTTCACATATTTGATTCTCTTCTTCCTCAGAGTAAAGAAGGAATTAATTATGTTCTTAGCATTTTTCTGCATTTCTTAGTGCACAGTTACGTCCGTAGGGACTATGGCTTGATTAGCACGTAAATGACCTCTGTGAAAGCTTCTCCATCTCTGTAATAAAGGGTAATTTTTTGCTCCAACAACGCAATAGGTAATGATGAAATCCGTTAGCCTCTTGTTGAGCAAAAAAACATCAATAGTCAATACGTGCGAGGTCATCTGTCACAGAATATCATTTAAACTCTTTGAGAATACAGATTTTTGTTACATATTGATATCTGGCAAATTTTTAGCAACAAATGTATACCCAAATGGGACTTGTGCTGTTCACTAATTCTAATATGTGTCATTGAATATCAATGAAATTAAATAGATAAATTGAAGAATAGTATAGCGTGCCTATGTAAAAACTTTAAAATGATACCCAAAAATAAAATGAAATAGATTAGCGACTAATGTCGAGCTTTTAAAATCGAATTGTAGATATTCTTTAAAACATTTTAATTGTTTAGTATATTTTTTCCTGTGCCCTCAGCAACCAAAATCTAGATTTTTTATCACAGGACGCCACTACTTGTCTTCTTGTCTTGATTTAATGTGATTGTAATCATTGTATGGTAAGTAGTTACCTATATATATGTATATAATATGTATATTTCGCTAGTCGGTATGTAGATACTATTACTTCAAGTTTTTAAGTGATTGTGAAGTAACAATTTATCATTGTATACTTTGCTATTATAGAAGCATCGTGGCTCGTCTCGTAGATGCGTGATTGGATTGCAGATTCTTATCCTTACCTTGGCTTGTAATGTTCCAAACATGCTAACCTCGCTCTTCTATCAACCGCGTCTGTCTAATTTGATACCAACGTGTCGAATTGTTAAAAAAAACTGTCAAGATTTTTTTGTTGAGTTTTGTAATAGATTGTGTTACCTATTCTTAAAATGCGTGTGAAGTATACTTGTGTAGGTAGTAATTTGAATCGTGTAGAATATACCTACAGGATTTAAATTACCTTACCAACTTGCTTAGCCTCAGTAGTCAAAACCTTCTTCCTTCGTTCAAATTTTAATATACATCGCAACTTGCAATGGACAAATTTAATACCTGTGTCTTCGGTCTTCGATTTGATAACGTTGAATCTAAACTAATATTATAAAAAGAAACGATTTGATTTTTTTGTATGGTTGTTTGCAACGATTTAACTAAAAATCTACGTTACCGATTTAAAAAATTCTTTCACCTTTAGAAATTAATAAATTCAGCGGGTAACATTTTATGATGTTTAATATATTATTTTTAGTCATATTCAAAATTTCAATATTTTAAGCGTCTTCGTAAATCTAAATGATGCGATACGACACTTTGCTATGATGTTTTCCGGAGAAGGGGGAGAAGGTCTCCTAAAAGATATATAATTAAATTCTATCTAAATCAAAAGTAATAACGATCATTAAACAAACGTAAATATGTTATCATTATAAACAATAACTTTTCATCTAATTGCCAAAGGATGGCTTATTCTTGTTAATTGTTTATATTATGTTCAATTCAAATATTTTTTTTTTTTTTTTTATATTCTACCACATTCACACAGCGCCATCTTGCCCCAAATTAAGCAATTATATTTGCTTGTGTTATGGATACTAAACAACTGATATACTACTTATATACATTTTTTTTTTGTAAATACATACATATTATAGACTAGCTGTTGCCCGCGACTTCGTTCGCGTGAAAATTCCGATGTGTGCCTGTATGAGAATATTTCTTACCTAATCTTACGGCAATCGTACATTGTATTAGTAATAAATATCAGTATATTCCGTCTGTAAGGCGAATCCGATTTAAATCTATTCACCCGCTACCCCTAAAACAGACGAAATTTTGCGATATTTAACGAAACTTGGCACTCCTATTTTAAAAAACTATAGAAGCTTCATACAAATTTTGTTCCCCTTTATACTCCAGGGAAATGAATTTCGCAAAATTCCGTCTTAGAGAGCACCTATTTCCAAAATTTGAAACTCCTAGCACTTGTAGTTTTTGAGATTTCGTGATGAGTGAGTGAGTGAGTGACCTTTCGTTTTTATATATGTATAGCTTCTGCCCGCGGCTTCGCTCGCATGAATATCGTTTTTCAATAGACATTTTTATATTGTTTAAATACTGTTTTGCATACTACCTATTTCTAAACTCATCATCATCACCATTCGTACAAACCCTCTTTCCCCTACCTAAAGATATCCCTCGTAAAACAACATACAATACACAAAGGCAAATTTTCACTACAATAACTTTCCACTTCCCCCCCCTTCCCCTCCCTTCCCCTCCCTTCCCCTCCCTTCCCCTCCCTTCCCCTCTCTTCCCCTCCCTTCCCCTCCCTTCCCCTCCCTTCCCCTCCCTTCACCTCCCTTCCCCTCCCTTCCCCTCCCTTCTCCTCCCTTGCCCTACCTTCCCCTCACTTCCCCTCCCTTCCCCTCCCTTCCCCTCCCTTCCCCTCCCTTTCCCTCCCTTTCCCTCCCTTCCCCTCCCTTCCCCTCCCTTCCCCTCCCTTCCCCTCCCTTCCCCACCCTTCCCCTCCCTTCACCTCCCTTCACCTCCCTTGTACCTCCCTTCCCCTCCCTTGTAAATAGATACATATTATACATAGAAACAACCAGACCAATGCAAATAGACATGTTCATGCTATAAATATTTGCACTGCACCGCGACCTCATAGTACCACCGAAATACAGAGGCAGTCGAATTCCCCCTGACTTTCCCCTCCCTTTCCCCTGACTTCCCCCTTACTACCCCCGCACTTTCCCCTCACTTCTCCCTTCCTTTCCTCTTCCTCCCCCTCCCTTACTTCTTACCAAATTTCAAGTCGCCAACTTCAAAAGCAAAGATCTTTCCATACAATATTTCATCCCTTATTTCACCCCTATAAATCCACCCCAGTTAAAAAAAATTATGAGCGTATTTTTTATTTAAATAAAAGTATCCCAAAACAAAATTTCAAAGCTGTAAGTTACAAAATGAAGATGTTTCATACAATCGTTTTCATCCCTTTTCATACACTTAAGGGTTGAATTTTTAAAAACCCTTTTTTAGTACACTTCTAGACATTAAGACAAACACACCCTCCAAATTTCAAGTCGCTACGACCAGCGGTTTAGGCTTTACGTTGTCTGTCAGTCAGTCAGTCAGTCAGGACAAAGCCTTTTAAAATATGTATGAATGTATGGATTAGACGTATAGCCATTAGCATACAGGCTGCTAGGAATGCTAACACGTGATAGAGCCACATAAAGCTGACCGAAAAACAGCTAATACTTAGATCCACACCCACAACTTTTAGTGTCTTACCTTGGGCTTTATTAATTAGTCATCGCAAAACATAGGCTCACTGGAAACTGGACTCGTTTAAAACTAAATGATAGATTGTTTAGAATGACAGAATCCGATAAAAACACTATCAGCTATTCCGCAAGCTGTTAAAATATCTGCTTCTATAAGATTTCGTAGTAAATTAACGAATGTTCGATGTCATTCTTTAAATTGGCATAACTTTTTTATTTATGAACCGATTGACATGAAACAAACACTAAATGTTAAGTGAAGCTTACCACAATATATTAGTGAAAACCATATTTAAATCGGATAAGCCGTTTCTGAGATTAGCGTGCACAAACGCACAGACAAACAGACAAACAGACAAAAATTTTAACAATCATTGTTTTGGGTTCTATTTGCGTTGATATAGGTCCTAATAGTATTTTTTCTCATATATCTTCCATGTACAGACAGCGATCGGTTACATTTTTATTATAATACTAGCTGTGCCCGCGACTTCGTCCGCGTCGAATAGTGATTTTGGGCAGCATTTTTTTGGATATATCTTTTGGTTTGTTTTGAATTATAAACATCTTCGTTTAGGTGAATAAGAAAAATCTTTACAGTAAATGCTTCTCTATCTACGATATTAGACGTATAGCCATCACGGATCAAAGCCATACAGGCTGCTAGGATTACTTACACGTGGCAAATCCACATAAAGCTGACCATGCGAAAAACAGTTAGTATTTAGATCCACACTCATTAATTGTCATGGCGAAACATAGGCTCACTGGAAACTGAACTCGTTTAAAACTAAACGGGAAATTGTTTGGAATGAAAGGAATCCGAGGAATAAAAACGCTATAAGTTTTTTTTTTATATTAGCCTGCCAAAGTGCCTCTACTCTGGCTGATGGTAAGCAGTCAGTGGAATTCAGAAGTAGTGGACACCATTCCAAAAGCCAAACTACTGGTATGGTGGCCTCCACTATGGCGGCTTAGTGAGATGCTTCTTCACGTCTCGCTTAAAAGTCCCAGGATGAAAGTTAGGTGGGAACACATGCGCTGGTAAAGAGTTCCAGGCTTTAATTGAGTGACAAAAGTATAAAGTGCTGAACCGTTTGGTTCGAGACCCTTTAGATTGCACTGTGAAAGGGTAGCACTTCAGTCCCGCACGTGTCGTTCTGGATAAAAAGGGAGAGGGTAGAATTAATTTAAAGAGCTGTTGAGAAGACTCTCCGTGGTAAAGGCGATAGAAGACGGCCGTTGAGGAGGCGATGTCTCTTCGCAGCTGTAAAGGCTCAAGGGTCTTAGGCCTCCGGGCTTCCATGATACGGACTGCTCGCAAAAGGCCCCCGTACCGTCTCGAAAATGGTCGCCCGGTCCTATTATCCGGTCACCAACCTGCACGACGAACCACTCCGAGATTATGCGCAACCTGGTGGGGCAGTCTCTTTTTTTTTGGTTAGATCTAATTGGGCCCTTGTACAATGCCGCGGGCGGCCAGCGGCACCACCGTTTATACGGGTCCTCCTGGCCGGCGGGTTGACCCACACCACCCACACAATGACTCCGTGGATACTCAGCTGGTCCCA
Source organism: Parascotia fuliginaria (assembly GCA_963082885.1). Lineage (NCBI taxonomy): Eukaryota > Metazoa > Arthropoda > Insecta > Lepidoptera > Erebidae > Parascotia > Parascotia fuliginaria. The sequence goes on from OY720191.1 coordinate 2,369,472, forward strand.
CACATGCTGCGAGGTTTGTCATCTCTGCATCAGTTGGGCCTCCGGCTCTCGCGCTTACCGAACGAAACGCAATAATATGGCTATTATTACTCTTACGTCGAAAACTATGAGAGGGTAGTACATCCCTGGTCGAATCGACTACTACTATATCGTAATTCACTTCGATTCCACCTATTCCGTAATTAAACGTGTTAACAAACATGTTTTTATCACAAAAAATAAAAAAATAAATAAATCCAGAAAATATAAATGTTACTTGTATTTTACATTTTAACTAATAAGTATTTACATTTTAATTTACATTTTAATAAAGAAATAAGACGTGTTAACCTAACTTAAAAACAAACTAAGCTAAGCTAAATACATACCACATTTATGACGTGATTATTTAAATTAGCATAACTTTTTTATTTATAAACCGATTGACATGAAACAAACACTTAATGTTAAGTGACGCTGACCACAATGTATCAGCGAAAACCATATTTAAATCTGAATTTTTGAGATTAGCGTGAACAAACGCACAGACAAACAGACAAACAGACAAAAATTGTAACAATCATTGTTTTGGGTTCTATTTGCGTTGATAAAGGTCCCAATAATATTTTTCTCATATATCTTCCATGTACAGACAGCGACCGATTACAGTTTTATTATATATAGCTGTTGCCCGAGACTTCGTTCGCGTGAAAATTCAGATGTGTGCCTGTATGAGAATATTTCTTACCTAATCTTACGGCAATCGTGCATTGTATATTAGTAATAAATATCAGTAAAAAACTATAGAAGCTCCATACAAATTTTGTTCCCCTATAAACTCCAGGGAAATAAATTTCGCAAAATCCCGTCTTAGAGAGCACCTATTTCCAAAATTTGAAACTCCTAGCACTTGTAGTTTTTGAGATTTCGTGATGAGATGAGTGAGTGAGTGAGTGACCTTTCGTTTTTATATATGTATAGCTTTTGCCCGCGGCTTCGCTCGCATGAATATCGTTTTTCAGTAGACATTTTTATATTGTTTAAATACTGTTTTGCATACTATTTCTAATCTCATCATCATCACCATTCGTACAAACCCTCTTTCACCTACCTAAAGATATCCCCCGTAAAACAACATACAATACACAAAGGCAAATTTTCACTACAATAACTTTCCCCTTCCCCTCCCGTCTCCCTCCCATCTCCCTCACTTTCCCTCACTTCCCACTCACTCACCACCACTTCTGACTCCTCACTTTCCCTCACTTCCCTCACACCCCCTAAGTTCCCTCTTCCTTTTTTATTTTTACACAACGCCATCTAGACCCAAAGTAAGCATATTATATGCTTGTATTATGGGTTCTAGAATACGGATAAACATACTTAAATACTTTTATTTTTGTAAATAGATACATATTATACATAATATAAACACCCAGACCAATGCAAATAGACATGTTCATGCTACAAATATTTGCACTGAGCGGGAATCGAACCCGCGACCTCACAGTCCATACACAGTACCACCGAAACAGAGGCAGTCAATTTCCCCCTGACTTTCCCCTCCCTTTCCCCTCACTTTTCCCTCCCTTTACTCTTCCTCCCCCTTCCTTTCCTCTTCCTCCCCCTCCCTTCCCCCTCCCTTCAAATTTCATGTCGCCAACTTCAAAAGCAAAGATCTTTCCATACAATATTTCATCCCTTATTTCACTCCTATAAATCCACCCCAGTAAAAAAAAAATTATGAGCGTATTTTTTATTTAAATAAAAGTATTCCAAAACAAAATTTCAAAGCTGTAACTTAAAAAATGAAGACGTTTCATACAATCGATTTCATCCCTTTTCATACACTTAAGGGTTGAATTTTTAATAACCCTTTCTTTGTACACTTCTACACATTAAGAGAAACACACCCTCCAAATTTCAAGTCGCTACGACCAGCGGTTTAGGCTTTACGTTGTCTGTCAGTCAGTCAGTCAGTCAGGACAAAGCCTTTTATAATATGTATGGATGTATGGATTAGACGTATAGCCATCAGGGATCAAAGCATACAGGCTGCTAGTAATGCTAACACGTGATAGAGCCACATAAAGCTGACCGAAAAACAGCTAATACTTAGATCCACACCCACAACTTTTAGTGTCTTACCTTTACTTTAATTACTTAATTAATTAATTACTTTAATTAGTCATCGCAAAACATAGGCTCACTGGAAACTGGACTCGTTTAAAACTAAATGAAAGACTGTTTAGAATGACAGGAATCCGAGGAATAAAAACACTATCAGCTATTCCGCAACCTGTTAAAATATCTGCTTCTAAGATTTCGTAGTAAATTAACGAATGTTCGATGTGATTCTTTAAATTGGCATAACTTTTTTATTTATGAACCGATTGACATGAAACAAACACTAAATGTTAAGTGAAGCTTACCACAATATATTAGTGAAAACCATATTTAAATCGGATAAGCCGTTTCTGAGATTAGCGTGCACAAACGCACAGACAAACAGACAAACAGACAAACAGACAAACAGACAAACAGACAAACAGACAAACAGACAAAAATTTTAAAAATCATTGTTTTGGGTTCTATTTGCGTTGATATAGGTCCCAATAGTATTTTTTCTCATATATCTTCCATGTACAGACAGCGATCGGTTACATTTTTATTATATGTATAGATAAATTACACCCAGACACAGAACAAACAATCATGCTCATCACACAAAGGTTTGTCCTGGGTGGGAATCGAACCCACAACCTGCGGCTTAGCAGTCAGGGTCACTAACCACTAGACCAACAGGCCAGTCAAAGTCTTTTGTAAAATTAGTTAATTCGTGATGTACTACATACTATAAAATTAATGTATTGACCATGAACTATCAATTGGTACTTCTATATTACAAGTAATAAAATAAATAATGTGTGTAAGACATCAAAATGGAATGTTTAAGGGTCACGGTACATTGATCGATGGCCTTTCTCTCTTTTTTTATGTTAGCCTACCAGTGACTCCACCCCGCCTGGTGGTAAGCAGTCAGTGTAATCCAGAAGTGGTGGCCACTATACCAAAAACCATCGTCTTAAACTGCTGGTATGGTGGCCTCCACTATGGCGGCTGGAAATGGGGTTAGGGGAAGGGAATGAGAGAGGTGAGGAAAGAGTAAAGGGGAAAAATTGGATCTCCGGCGCTCTCACTCACCGAACGAAACGCAGTAAGTAGTACGGATACTACTACTCTTACGTCGATCTTCTATGAGAAGGTAGTACTTTCCCGGACGATCCGGCACATTCATGCTGAAACCAGCGTGGATCTACTACCGTATAAACTGTATAATGCCGATTTAAAAGTATCACATTAGAATGCAATAAAATCATCAATTTATTTACTCGTATGATGCAATTCTTCATTTTTATTTATTTATTTTCAACTGCATTCAAATTGTAAGTATTGGCGGACTTAATGCCTGAGGCATTCTCTACCAGTCTACCATAGAGTGATGCAGAGATATGTCGAAGCAGGTGCATCAATAAACTTGTCAATAAGTGCATAGGTACTAAACTAAATATATAATATTATGTATATTTACCTACATGTATATATGTAGGTAAATATATATAATATTGAATACTTAAAATATACAGTAGTTTGTAGGTATACATATCATAAGGTTAACATGCATAGACTAAAAAGATGTAATAATAAAAGAACCGACGATGTGGCATTGACGAAACTGCCATTTTAATTGTTCAAAAGCAAGTTTCGAACATTTTTAAACTTATTTGTGGATGTCCTGATTTCAAGAAGGAGGGCTTTTATATTTTTCGTCATTCCTTATTACCTATTACTCTGTCTGATGATAGACACTTAATGGAGCCCAGGAACAGTGAACAATTCTACAGAAACCATTGTGTCTGACTACTGGCATGGTGGCCTCTATGACGGTTTTATGAGATGCTTTTTCACGACTCGCTTAAAAGAATCGTATTAAAGTTATAAAGAAATTTATGCATAGACGTTCAAATTTTTATTGAACTAATACTGCAAATGTTTACTGTTGATGTTCACTTCATAGCATACAATTTCCTTTTTCTTCACCTCCTTCATTCCCTTTAAATACCTATCCCTATCTCAAAAGGTAGGCAGCGGCTCCGCAGAGCCCCTGGCATTGAAGAGTTCCATGAGCGACACTTACCACTTACCGACCATCAAGTGGGCTGTTCGCTGTGAAAAAAAGTTCTGAAGAATCGTCCTCTAAGCATATCGATCGTAGTAAAAACAGAAGTTATATCACCAAAGTCAAGGTTAATATTACCATAAGCCTGACGTAATAGAAAACTGCCGACTACACCCTGTATTCAGGGACAATTAGCCAATTAGCGGCACACCCTATGTTTCTCCTAAACACTTTTATTTGATTGCCTAGTCAGGCTGTACATTAATTATTATCTTTGTCTATCAATTAAGTGTAAGAAAAATAGATCTGAAATATTTTTGTATGTTCCTCATTAAAATGCTGAGTAACAGTTTCTTTCTTTCTTTATTACTGTCATCATCATTTCGGCCCTAAGATCAATGTTGACTGTGGTCTCGCTACATATTCCGAATAGTGCAATGGGCAAATTTGTTTAATTTATTGAGCTATGGTTCTAACGATCAGGTATTTCAGTCAGTTCCTTAGTTAAGTCATCAGAAGCAGAACAGAACTATCATAAAAGATTTTCTTTTTGTTATTTTGTCCTTAATTTATGTCAATCTGTCAGCAATTTTTGCAATTTCGAGTGTGAACTCAGTATTACGTTGATATTTTTTTATGTTTATCATCATCAATCAAATCAAATCAAATATTTATGTTTATTTTCTTTGCGTTTCGTTCGGTTAGTGAGAGCGCCGGAGACCCAATTTCCCCCCTTTCCTCTTTCCTCACCTCCCTCATTGCCTTCCCCTACCCCATTTTCAGCCACCATAGTGGAGGCCACCATTCCTGCAGTTTAAGCTTTTGGTATGGTGGCCACCTCTTCTGGATTCCATTGACTGGCAGGGTAGAGTCATTTTGGTAGCCTACTATTAAAAAATACATTAGCTCTAAAATGGCCTATAATAATCCACTACCCATGGCATTGACGATACTGATGGCAACCTTCAGTACCTTCCCGCCAGGATGTTCAGGTGATGTCTTCCGTCCACCACATCCTCAGTAATTACTTGGTCAGCCATCCGATTACTGTTGGCTAACAGATGAAATTGGTGTTTATTTTCCTTAAGGACATGTATTTGTACATGTTATTTATTTTAATCCTTCCTAATTCTAGTTCTGTTGTGTACATAAAAGATTAAAGAACCTAAACTTAACATCACGACTTTATTTCCCATAATTATTTAAGTGTAGGTAAAGATGTACGTGTAGCTTTTGCCAGCTACATAAACTGCCATGTAATAATGGCAAGCCTGTTGCCATATAACGGGATAATTCCAGAGCTTAGGACTTAGGCTTATCTAAGAATTCTTGTACAAAAAATCCGATATCACTTTATCCAAACCGAGGATCGAACCCAAGACCTTTACGAGGCAGTCCGTATACAGTACCGAACAGTACCGTAAAACTACCGAAATGATCATACCTTCGAGATATTTAACCGTAACTGACGTGTGTGTATGAAATGGCTAATGAATGTTGAAGAGACAAAGGAGGTATTTATGGATTGCAGCCAATAGCGTCGCATAGACTCTGCTTACCCCATTAATGAGAGATAGGCATAAAGTTTATTATGTAGAGCTTTTATTTTTGCTATATTTTTGTTATTTATATATCCAAAATACGTTTATTATGTTAGTTCTACCACAAAGACAATGTTGTAATCGCGTCACGGCTTTTAACGACCTTCCAAAACATCACGGTAAAAAACTGTTTCGCAAATAATTCAGCTATGATGACCTTTATTACATCGGATTAGAGTACAATTTGGTGTAGCAGAATTAGTTGGTACTCTTATTAAGGTGATTATCTACGCTAGATGCTCTGAACAATATAGTTTTTGGAATGGTTAAGTGTTTGATTGCGGTGTCGGTAAATATATATCTTTAAAGTAGCTAATAGTAGTAATATAATATTGTTTATATCAAAATGGTCGTGATTTCGGTGACTCTCATTATACAATATTATTGTTTGGAAGCGAAAATAAAAAGTAAATTACAATTAAATTACTCAGTTTTTGCTTATGTATAGCTTTAATTCTGTAAGAAATTAGTTGAATCATTTGTGGATATAGGAAATACCTAGCTACAAAAACACACATTGAGGAAAACAGAGATTTTAAACATTCAGGATTACAGATGTATCGCTGCTGTAGGAATGAGATAACTCGAAAATATGTAGCAGTTAAAACGTTGATGGAAGTGTCGCATCGTAAGAGAAATATCAGAAATTACCAAAGTGCTAAATATTGCCTAACTCATCTGCCAAGCTTGGTGACTATGACAGTTTAAAAAAGGCCTATCTGGCAGTAGAAACTCTTTAAACTGATGAACATTTTTAAAATAAATACAAAGAACTGACTGAAAACTTTTATTTTTTATATTAGCCTCCCAAAGTTACTCCCACCCTGCCTGATGGTAAGCAGTCCGTGGAGTTCAAAAGTAGTGGACACCATTCCAAAAGCCATCGTTTTTCAAACTGCTGGTATGGTAGCCCTCTATTATGGCGGCTGGGAATGGGATAGGTGAAATGAATGAGGGAGGTGAGGAAAGAAGAAAGGGGAGAAAATTAGGCGTTCGCACTCACCGAACGAAATGCAATTGTACGGATATTACTATTCTTACGTCGATCTTCTATGAGAGTGTAGTATTTCTCCGGTCGATTCAGCCCATTCATGCTGAATATAGCGTGGATCTAAATACGTTGAACATAGTTATCACTTACCATCAGGTTTTTTTGTCGTTACTTCTTTGCCACAAAAGTTGTATAAAAGAAATCCCCTATTAATATTTTGTACTTACCAGTTTCTTACAAAAATATTTGGTCATGGTTGTTCCGGTTTTTAATTCTATATGAATCTTAAGCCTTTATGAATCAAAATCACAGACGTAAAATATTTTTGACCTTGAATTTTTATGCATGTTTGTTTAACATGCTCTTCATGGGTATTAAGTACTTAAAAATACATTAGGTATAACCAAGACAATATGTGACTAGTGACTATTCCTAAAAACATACTTAGTTCTGCACTGACTTCAGTAGTTCAGCAGAAATTTCCAGAAAACACAACATAAGAAAACGTCAATAAAGACCAAATAGATACTAGGCATTCAGATCTCACACTTATCGAATGAAGGTGTTAAAAAACATCATGTTGGTATAAAGCTTGAGTATCAGGCAGAGCAATGTTATTATGATTGAATTGATTAGAATATTTTTTATTGCACACCACAACATCGTCATCATCATATCAGCCAAAAGACGTGCACTGCTTGAGTCTACCTTAACTAATAATAATATATAATATGACAATAACTACACACAACGCCATCTAGACCCAAAGCATATGTTATATAGCTTATGTTATGGGTTCTAAAATGCGGATAGACATACTTAAATACTCTTTTCTTGTAAATACATACATATATTATGCATAGAAACACCCAGATTAATGTAAATAGACATGTTCATGCACACAAATATTTGCACTGAGGGAATTGAAGCCGAGACCTCTGCGTGGCAGTCCATATACAGTACCACTAAATCACAGAAGTTGTCACACATTAACTGGTGTGCTACACCACTTATTACGTAACATATACAGAACAGACAATGTGCGGTCATATCGCTAGAAGCGACTTTTTCCGGACTAATGCATAAAAAAAATTTTAACCTCGTAGGATGACGAGGAAACCCTTTACCCTCAAAAAACCCAAGTATTTTTCAAATCTAATTTTAATTATTGTCCGCAGCGAGATGAAGAAAAAGCCAGCCTCATCGCAGAGCTTACAGCACAGAACTCCAGACTAACGGCACAGCTCAAAGAGTCTTCAGCTATAGAACAACATCTGCTGGCGCAGTTAGAAGGCCTCAAAGACCAGTGCTCCATAAGGAAAACCAGCTTACAGGTAAGGGCAATAACGCCCAATTTTGATTGTGGTATAATGGATTCATATGATGTTATTGAATAGTGGAATCGTGAGGCAACTCTTACCGTTTTATATTTTTTAGCAAAACTGAAACATAACTGAGGTATAACTAGATTGTTAATGACAATAACATTTTACACAATCAATGAAAGCAAGACATTGCAAAATACACCATACTCCAAAAAGTCCCAGAGTAAAAAATACCCCAATGACAATGACAAACTGACGCTGGTTCACAATTCGGCCATATGAACTTTTACTACTCTAATTTAATATGTTACTAATAAAATAATATCACAACAACTACACACAACGCCATCTAGACCCAAAGTAAGCTTAAATTACTTGTGCTATGGGTTCTAGAATGCGAATATACATACTTAAATGCTTTTTTTGTAAAAACATACATAATTTATTATAGATAACACCCAAACCAATGCGAATAGACATGATCGTGCACACAAATATTTGCACTAAGCGGGAATCGAACCCGCGACCTTGTTGCAGTCATTTACTATTAAAATCTTTGCAAATAACAAATTTTCTGTATGTTTAATATAGTTGTGGTGTAATATCAATGGCATAACCATAAAATTTTATTGCCGCAATACTTAATCAAGTATTGCAAAGCAATACGTTCTAAGAACCATTATTAGCGTGATTTACTGGAAAATATCGATTTATTAAAGACAAATTATAATATATCAAAATAAAATTTTAAATCATGTCAAATATTTTACCGGTATGTAAAGTGAAAATAAATTTGCGATGTTTACATGTGATGCGATATTAGTAATTGTGTTTAATAGAAGAAACAGTAAATGAAAATAACTCGAGTAACACTCTTAGGGCAAGATTCACAGACCGCACTTTGACTTTACTTTGATGCAAAGATCTACTTTGTACCAAAAATATGTTTGAATATGAAGTTGAAAGTAATCTTCGGCAATACAAAGCTTACTTTGCGAAGGTGCCTTTGCTGTAAAGTAAAGTCACGATTGTGAATCTGGGCCTAAGAAACATATTTTTGGTACAAAGTAGATCTTTGCATCAAAGTAAAGTCAAAGTGCGGTCTGTGAATCTTGCCCTTAGTACAAGCTCTTTTGTATCCAAATTTCACTTCATCACGCTTAACCCCTTCTTTGTTTATTGCAATATTTTAAAACATTTTTTGGCAATGCATCATGATGTAGGTATAATAATAACTTTTTTACGGGATAATTAAAATATGCTTTCTCTAGTTGAACGTTTACTAATCATTATGATAGCTTTGTTTGTTTGAACTTGGAACTACTAGTGGGATTTGAAAAATATTTATGCGTATGATAGCCGTTCTCGAAGAAGGTTTTAGGTTATGTAACATCACGCTACTATCGACGTGAGCAAAGCAGTAAGCAAAGACGTGGGTGAAACCGCGCTGCGGAAAGCTAGTATTATTATATTTATAAATTCTTAATTAATATATACTATTTTTAACAGGATCATGTACAAAGTCTGGAATCCTTGAAAGCGGAGTTGGCATTAGTGACGGATAAGAAAGTAGAACTAGAAAGAAGGCTCACGGGCTCGCTGCTCGACAAAGACAACCTGGTGCAGCAGTTGGAAGAAGCTAACGACAGGATAGTGGCTCTGGAGAGGCAGTTGAAAGAACAGGTAATAATAATATTAATAATAATGCCACAACAACCACACGACGTCATATGCGAGCGAGCATCGAACCTGCGATCTCTGTAGCTGTCCATACATAGTACCACCGAACCACAGAGGAAAGAGTTTAAAAGTTATATTTTGAGCTGACTGTTGATCTGTTTGGATCGTCGTCGGTATGGTTGACAGCCGTTCGCCTGAGCCTTAATACGGAAGGACAGCAATATCTTTGGGCAAATATGGCAGGTATAAAAAAGTCATAAAAATACTTGAGTTTTGATTCCTGATCCACGGGCCACCACAACTGTTACCGTCTTAGAGCATTAAGTTACCGTATAACGAATACTGCCTCTATAAAGCTGTCGTAATTAAAATTATCTCATCAAGTTTATTTTTAGCGTTATGGTTTAGTTCATGAATTTATTGTATTTTCTAATAAAATAAACAATATAAAGTTTCTAAATAGCCGAAGAAAAATTGTATCAGATCGATTATCAGATTGCATAATCAGATGATACGTTCAATTAGCTTATTTAGTGTGTCTAATGCAATTCGTATTCAGTCATATTTCTGTAATTTTCTTTAGAAAGATCTAGACTCCAAAACATCGTATTACAATATTAAAAGAAGTAATAATAGTTCAATAAAAAAACGAATTATAATTGAAGAAGCAGTTTCATAAGAAGCAATCATTTAGAGCTTTTATTATATAACTAAGCCAAATTAATTTTTATAGTAACTACTTAAAAAGTTAAAATTGGCACTTGAAGTAAAGTGCCATTGCATAATATTGCTTTTAATGTAATATAATAACGTAATGCTGATGTGTATCATTCTTGATTTGATGCTGAAGAAACATCAAATATGTATTGTAATAATGAAACGAAAGAAATAATTAGAAACTAATCTTAGGGGATCAGATCTGGGGGATGAGACCGGAATAACTCAACTAATCAATGCTTGCTAAGTCGTAAAGGCCAAGTGGTGAAGGATTCGTAAACACGAATTCCGGGTTTCGGTAGTAACAGTAACTAAATTAATCCTTTTCCCAATATCCACGTCGAATAAACAATAGTTGTAATTAAAAACTAATCTTGGTTCAGTCTCGAAGGTTTTGCGGATTGGGCAACCTCTTTTGACGGCCATCGTTTCAGACCCTTTTGTATGACGCTTTCAAATTTGCTAATGGCGCTTTGTGTGGTTTGGTACTGAGTTTTCAAGGTTCGTTGAGTTATTATGATTGTTGTGTGAACTACTTGGCTTGGATGGTTTGACCGTTTGTTACCTGTGGTACTACTAGTCTTACTACCAGCTACCAGTAAAAGAGATATTATGGACAGATTATAACATTTAAATATAATGAAATAGTATAGTGTAAAAAAAGACATGAATTAGTTATATTGATTATTTTGTTTATTTAACTGTGTTAAATATATTTTTATTGAAAATGGACAGTATTTCAAAATTTAGTTGTAAAATTTCGTATAAAGTTAGGTTGAGAATTACTTACTCCTTCTACATTTTCTCCTCTCTGATTCCCGTCTTCTTTACGGTTGGGATTTTTACAATGCTTAGAAAACACAGCTAATTTTATAAGCTACAGAAACCGTACTATCAATGGCTCATATGCATCGTTATCTCTTTCTTGTAAGACGCAGCATAAATATTACAAAATCAGATAGTTCCGACCAGAGCAGTTAATTCCCGAATTCAAACTACTCAAGCTTAAGCATCAAAAAGACATTGAAGAACCTAATCAAACCCCTTCTATCCCTTTATCCCTCAGGAACACCTATACCAAAACACACTAAGAGAGCTGGAGCGCCTCCAAAGATCACACGATACCCTAGCTGAAAGAATTGGAGCACCAGACCCGATCGACACTACAGACACTGCCAGGTCCTTACACGCAGAGATGGAGACTGAGCCTGATGACCAAGACGATAGCTGGTTGAGAAGCGAAGCAGTTCAAGTGTACAAACAGCTCAGGACGCAGCTCAATACTGGACATGATGATGATTCAGGTAAGGTGTTTTGATTGCTAGGTTATGCAGAATTATTTACAAAATCTTGGCAAATTACTGTTTGTAATTATCTAAACTGTAATAATAAACCCATGTAGATATCCCACAGGAAGAGAAGGGGTGGTCTGATATTCTACTACACGATCAAAAGATTACCTAGTAGATACCTGAGTACGATTGTTAGTTGTTCAACAAGCAACATACGCATAATTAAAATGAATTGTCTAGGAACCACACCCTGTTGATATTACTTCACTAATTACTTTCAACGTATACCATAATATGGATATTTAAAAATAGCCTTTGTTATATATTCATTTTTTATAAAAAGTGAATAAGCTACAATGCCTTCCTACACGGAATCGCATAAACAACCAGTTTACTCCAACTCGCGTGACCGTTTTGTAGGGCAACCAATGATTAATGCGTAGGTACTGCAGAAGGTTAACTTTGCTGTGATCCTTGAAATGTGATCATTTACCTTTATTCCAACAGTCTTACAATTGTCATTAACAGTGTTTCTTGAACCTTTCACAATAATTTTTAGTTACTCAGTGCTATGACTCGAGCATTGTAACATCAATCGTATAAATAATTATATTCTTGATGAACTCATTAATCATGACTTTACTTAGCCCTTGTTAGATAATGGACTCAGTCGATATTATTAACCTTTAAGGTTTATGTTGTACCTTAATTAGACCGTTATAATTAAAATAATAATAATTTAGTGCTTTATTCCTGTAATACAGTTTTTAATATCGATCGTAACTTTTCTATAAGGTTTTTAAGTTTAATACATGTCGTATATTGGAGAAAACCCAAGAATTTTGAAGATATTTAATTATAAAACATACAAGTATCCTCGTGTTGAACCGGAACGCGTCTCTAGTCGATATACCTATCAATAAAGCATAATATTTTATCACAAAATTTAATACAAAGTTACTCTTATTTACTTTTAAATTTTCGCGTTGCATAATATAATTTATAAACATGCGGGAATTTACTTGATCAAACATTAGGTTACCCTTTGTATGCAGGTATAAACATTCTTGTCTTACTGATCATTACCTCTATTGTGGCTTTGAGTCAGTGCGCTAGTGGCGTATGCGGGTCTACAGACAAATTGGGCGACCTTCGCAACCGTTCGCGGAAGCTTCGTTGATGAAATACAAAATTAAATGCGTAATCAATAATTTTATAAGCAATTAAAATGTTATAAAAGATACTATAAACTTCAACGAAAAGTTGTATTTAAACTTATTTTTGTTTCTAATATCATCAAAAGTTGTTTAGTATTTTTTTAACGTCACAGTTACATACAAAGAAAGGCTTATTAGCAGTTAGTAAATTCAGACTAAGAATGATAACGATAGACGATAGTTAAAATACTGATGAACAAAATACACTCATATTTTGTTCTTTTGTATGAATTACAAAATTAACGCGTATACCTTGTTCGTTTTAACCCAATGGAGCCAACTGTTCAAATTAGGTCACTCTCATTTTATTTGCCAGTTTATTACAAAGAATAACGCAGCTGAATACATAACGCTTCGTGGAATTAAGTTATTTAATAATTATTAAAAATATTGCAGAAGGAAAGATAGAGGGAAAAAAGGACGACCTAGATACAGTTTCCTAAAACAGGTCAAAGAGGAAGTTAGGGTTTTGAGTATAAAGTATAAGGTAGTTAAAGATCTTTTAAGAATACTAGTTTACACATTGCTACAAAAATGACAGTTAGGTACGTACGGTATATGAAAATGTGTTAAATCGTTCCAAAACATTACTTTTATTTTGCCAAAATGTTCTATATTTACAATTATAATCATTCATTCATAGGTTTTACCTACCTTTGTATCGAATGTCGACATTTTGTATAAAACGTAGGCGGTATCAGGTTGTATCATGCTCCTGTTATGTATAATGATGTCATTCGAATTTCGAACACGCACTGTTAACAAATTTTGGGTTAAATGGCCAGTTACATTTTGCGGTATAAAATAAACCATAAACTTATGAAAGTGCTGACCTCAAATATAAAACCTCTTTTTGAACAAGAACATTTTAATATGATTATACAAGGTTTAATACGGTTAATAGGTTTGTATTTAAAAATAAGGCAATATTATGATATGTTGTATTGAAAGTGAGAATCAAAAAAGCATTACCCCATATAGCAGTAAACGATAAGGCGGTTACATAAATGTTACGTTAATTTAAATTAAATAAGTGTATCAGTTTACCATAAATATCTCGAGGGGAGCGTTTAAATTTCCGCAACGACTGTTACAAAACACGTAGTATCTAACAGTGCAGTGCTAAGGACATTTCGATGAATGTTCGCGAATGTTTTCTTTATTGTATTTAAAAACTAGCTGATCCGGCGAATTTCGTTCCGCTTAGCAGTCGATCAACATTAATTTATTTTTCTAAAATAAAAAGATTTTTCTAAAATAAACGTAGCCTAAGTTACTCCTTATTACATCAGCTACCTGCCAATAAAAGTTCCGTCAAAATCAGTCCAGCCATTTCAGAGATTAGCCGGAACAAATGACAGACAGACAGACAAAAATTGTAAAAATAAATATTTTAGTGTATGTACCTTATATATATTCATATACATGTATATTATCGACCAAATCCATTTTCGGACAATGTAAACAAACAGTCTTTTCAATATTTTTCTATAAAAAACTCCATAACCGATGACACATGGGTTTATACACATTCTGTTCACTATATACTTCATTTTGCAACTATTTTTACTAATGATTAATAATCAAATCTAGATTATTTAATAAAATTACGAATTACTTTTTGCGGTCGAATAAAGACGTCAAAATGATTAACAGTTTTATTTTTTCTGTACTCTATATTGTCTTTGAAAACCAATATTGTAATTTATTAGAAGAAATAAGTTTAACCAATACATATCATAGGTAACATAGTATTTTGTCTAATATGGTATAATAAAATCGTAACATACATACAAATTCCATATAATCAATATTTCACAAATTTTTATCAGGCGGGAAAATATTCAAAAGTATCCCAGTATTCCATTTTAGTCCGTGGTCAAATCGTTGTATTCAGAGGTCAACGCTTAATTTAAATTACATTTATTTATTACATTAGGTAAATTGTTTGTCTTATTATCTAAATGTTTATAAATCAACGGTTACAATAAAATACAATACCATTATTAACATAAATACAAATATTTGGAGTAATAAGAATAACAAATCAAATAAAATTAATCGATTAGGCAAATAGAGTATTAGTAAACGTAATATTATTCAAAAATGTTAGAAAAAAAGAATCGAAAATTATTATTTAATGATGTATTATGTCATTAAGTTTATTTTTATCATCCTTTTCCCCATCACTAGTAAATTCATGAAACCATAGACAATGGCAATATGGCGGATTGTTTACATAGTACGAAATTGGAGTTGGAATGGACTATAGTAAAAAACGGTTATTTCAATATTACAAACAGACACTTCAATTTTATTATATGTATAGATAAAACAGTAAATGGCGATGTGGTATTAGATCTACTACAATATGGACACCTCTTTTTCTGGATGTCGGAATAATATAAAGTTAATTTCAGCATGAATTGGCCGGATCTGCCGAGAAGTTACATTTTATAGAATATCGACGTATGTTTTACGTCGATATTCTATAAAATGTAACTGTACGTAAAAGTCGTCAATATGGTCACGAATAAAACATGTATTATTCAGGGAAATCTCATTCAATTTTATACTGTAACCGCCTTGTAGACAGTCGATTTTAGCAATTATGTTGTTACAGGTGTGTTTGAATTACGAAAGTCGTTTTACGCAAAAGCATGTAGCTTTTGCGTTTCATTCGGCAACAAATCTTCGGTGGTCTTCTATTTTCTTCTCCTCATCCATTTTCTTCGTTCTTCATGATCAGCAACGACTTGGTTGTGTTTTTAGTTTGTTGTCGATGTAGATGTTCTCTGAAAATATGACCAATAAGTTCGAAAGCCCAGAGTCCGCACATAATCCACACTGTTCTTATAATCTATCTAAATGCAGCGTGGCCTATACGCCTATTTGTTAACTAACAATTTAGCTATGGGGAAAGTGATGATAGTGAAAGCTTAGCAATATCTCTACACTGCGACATTAATAAGTTCAGAATAAAGATAAATTGTCCAGGAAAACCATTAAGTAATTCATTGGAATCTTCACTACTTTAATAATGTAGGTTATTTTTATATATACAATTTCGCGGACAAATAAGCATACGGCACTGAACTAATGGTATGTATAATTATCATAACCTATGAACATGATTGTGTTCCCTAAGCATTGCATACTCAATGCTAAATACAACCAAATTATATTCATCTACCGACCGTGTAATAAATGTGGGAGGAGAAATAAAATCATGATACCGATAGGCTAATTAAATGGCCGACTCTCATTCAACCTCAGAACAAGGACTCATTCAACGAACAAAATAATATAGTGGGTAAGGATTACATTCTACTTGCTTCTTTCAGGTCTTCACTCCGACTTGTCTCTAACATCTCTGGACGGCGAAGAAGGCGAGACCCTCAGACGTGGAGCCCTCGCCGCGGCCTGTGCTGACGCCGTAGCTGCATACGCGACGCTGGAAGGCTCCCGTGTCAGAGACTCCATTGCAGCACATGCTCGCCGTGCGCTCGAACGTGAACGACAGATTGATGAGAAGAACGAGATTATTGCTGATTTGTCTTCTAAGGTAAGATTAAATAAGTACTTAATTAAACAATAATACGTCATTTCGTAGGTGGTGAACAAAAAGTCTTAGCCTATTCGTTGTGCATGACCGGAAACCTGGTAAGAAAATTTTGGGCCAGTGGGATCCTGGAAAATTTTGCTCAGATTCTAAGGAATAAATTAACTTTTTTAACAATTTCCGGGACAGTAAACGGATATGGTCGTGATGACAATAAAACATCTATTGTGTCTACGGTAATGTCCATGAAAGGGTTAAGCTGGCCTAAGAAATAATCTCTGCTATGATTTTAAACTTGTTAACTTATTGAAAAAATAAGTATTAAGACTTTAATATCTCGTGATCTTCTCGAAGATTCAGTCTTTTGGCATCATGTAAGAACATCCGGAAAACTGTTTTGCTTACGCAACCATATATTACCATTAACCATAATATTGCCTGATATTAATATCCTAAAACCCGGTGCTTTTATCAAACGTCAAGATGAACTCAGATGCATACTATATAACAAGAATAGATAACTTTTTACGAAAACTTTTATACAGCTATACAGTAAAACGTTAAAATTATTTGTTTACCAGTTGGTTCTAAAAAAACACAATATCACGTAACCCCATAGCTCACAGACAAACGGTTTTCATGACACTGTTATAGCTTTCGATACTCGCATAAACGGACAAATCGGTATACCGTTACATACCGTTAAATCGATTTAATGTCAAATCGATTCGTTTTGATCGCCACACGGTGTATGGTATATATTATGGATTTGCTCTTGTTTTTATATAGCGTATATTGTTATTAGTTTTATAGATTGTTGATCTAGATCTCGTAAATGATAATAATTTTTAAGTTAGAGGACATTTTGTTACGAACTGGCGATATTATACTTACTAACGGTATGTCCATTCATACATTTGTAGACACTAATTTATTATATTCCCAATTAATAAACTGTACAAATACATATGTTATCTTAAACGGCAAATACATTTTTGAATGCATCTTTCAGTGATTTGGTATTTCTACTGTTATTTTTCTGGTATGTTCTCTTTAGTCTCTTATTTTAAAATATATAGGGTAGAGTGAATTCTTTAGCCCTAAAACAAAACAAAAATAACATTCTTGTACAATGACGACCCATTCTTGACGTCAAACTCAAGAGTAACAGGGAATTAGTAAAACGTGATCGTGTAATGCGTTTAAAGAGATTATCTTGTAGAGAATTTAAGTGGTTTCTTTAACTAGTAATGCGATTACTTTGCGAAAATGTGCATAAACTGTGTAACTTAATAGAATTACTGTTTAGTTAGGTTTTTGTTTTAAAGAAGTTGTGATCACGTGGCTAAGGTACCTACATCAAACGTATGTTTACGTGATACCAGATAATGGATTCAAAACTAGGAAATTAATAACGTGACTTTTTGAAATTGATATGTATTTTGTAAGCTAGACTTTGATATTGGTTAACGTGAAAGAAAAACATAAAAAAAGTCAATGCTCATGCTTTCTCTGTATTAAAAGAAACCTTTAGCCTGCAATGCGATTATAATTTGAGTTTAGTATATTTCGGGCACTTTGCATGGTAGGTAAATTATAACTCATGAAAACAATCACGGCGATTCCATGCCTTTACCTGGTCAGTGAACTGGCTATAAGTTAATTGGTTGACATTAGGTTGTTGTTATGTAATTTAACGTGCCACATATGTAATCTAAATGAATAAGTATATATTTAAATATTAATTACTATGTCTTCTTTCCTTTTATAAATAAATAAATAAATAATACTACAACAACCACAGAACGCCATCTAGACCCGAAGTAAGCATATATTAATAGCTTGTGTTATGGGTTCTAGAATGTGAATAAACATACTTATATACTTTTTTTGTAAATACGTACATATTATACATAGTAACACCCAGACTAACAGAAATCGTCATGTTCATGCAAACAAATATTTGCACTAAGCGGGCATCGAACCCGCGACCTCTGCGTGGCAGTCCATACACAGTACCACTGTTTAAAGCACAATAAATGTTTTCTTTCTTTCTTTCTTCTTACCACCGAACCACAGAGGTTGTTTTATGTCAGTAACGTTCTAGATAAACTTGTAAAATAAACAATAAATTAAAAAGTTTACTTGGAAAGTAAATTTTAATTAAAATTAAAGTAGATTTTGAAGGGTTACATTGTTTAGAATCCATAGTCAAAATAAACGGTCTTCAAAACTGTATATTCTTTAGATTATCGTGACCTAAAAGAGATTTTCGTAAATTCCTACGCAGAGACGAACTCTTTATGGATGAGTTAACAACAGCCGACGGATTTTCATAGATATCAGGAATCTAAGATCACGTTCTCTTTGTTCTAAATGACGTCAACGATTGCCAAAGCTTTTTCCGTATACGGGAAACAGGTATTGTGAAGTATATCTCATAAGGATATCTTTTATAAGATAGGTAGGCGTTGATAGGCCATTAGCCGCAAAACAAATCCAGCTGCCTAATGTTGGTTGTCTCTCAACTGTTCGTAAAGTTTTCGCGTCGTGTTTGAACATTTATTCGAATACCGTCGGGGATTCACAAGGTCTTTATTTCGGACACTATTTCCAATTGTCATCTGTGGTTTGTAAGTGGCTTTTTCACGCCCCGCCTAAAAGAATCAGGATCATAAGTTGAAAAGAAACTCATGATGCGCTTATAAAGAATAGTGTAGGTATAATCGAACGAAACACTTCTGAATTATGACCTACTTAATATATCATCAAAATCAATTCATAATTGGCGGAGTACCTAATCACGTTAAAAACGTAGTTATTCTCTAATAATTATTATTGACTTAGTTATAACTAGTCACTTTTAAATTAACTAGTCACTTGTTAAATCTTATGTGAATACCAGTTGGGTTGCTAAAAGCATGAATATTTATTTTAATTGATCTAATAAGTAACTAACTAGATCAAATCAAACTAATTATCCATGATTTTAGCATGCTTTTAGGTAGTTCACAAGAGATTTAACAGGTGATTAGTTAATTTTTTGCTGATCAGCCTTTCAGAAACTGGGGGTAAGTCTCTGCACCACTCAATGGT
Organism: Parascotia fuliginaria; assembly: GCA_963082885.1. Taxonomy (NCBI): domain Eukaryota; kingdom Metazoa; phylum Arthropoda; class Insecta; order Lepidoptera; family Erebidae; genus Parascotia; species Parascotia fuliginaria. The sequence continues at coordinate 2,389,112 of OY720191.1, forward strand.
CGACTGGTAGAAAATGCCTCAGGCATTAAGTATGCCTATACATTAAACTGTATGAAGTTTAAAAAAACTTACAATTGAATTGAGAATCTCATTTTTTTAAATCGTATAAAAGGAGTCCTTATCAGATTCAAAGTCATCCAAACAACACAGAGTCTTAAATCTAAATACTAAAGTAAGAAAGGTAATCTCTTCGATCTAGACTTACCGCATAGCGTGACCTGACGTGTTCTACGTCACAAGTGTCAATGACCCCACTCGAACTCATTTGCGGCTACATTTTTGTACCATACTATTTGGTATAGTTGGTAGTGTTTAAGTAGGTAATTTTTCTATTGTAGTTTTAAATAGAATTTGTTAGTTACAGTTTTAGTTGATAGGGTTGACAATCAGAGTAGGTACCTATCTATGCATGTATTATTATACCGACTACGGAACAAAATAACTCTGTTTTTCTTGTGCCGTGTCGAGGACTGTGAACGTGGAAAACACTGGATACGGGCTACTTTTAATCAGCTCCTTTGGAAATCGTTTAAGGAGGCACATGTTCAGCAATGGACGTACGGTTGAGATCATAATGAATAACCGAGTTTCGGGGTTCAAAACCGGACAAGTATTAATGTAACTATTTGAAACACATGCTTATTTTCTAAGTTTGAATTAGACATTATTGATACACATAGGCAAGAAAAACATCGTGAGGTAAAAGTTTCAAACATAAAATTTGGAGCATTTTGTTAAAATCGTCACACTTGATATTAGGAAAGGTGGTTGCAGTAACCGACAACCCTAATGCCCGATGAGTCGACGGCATCGCGGTGCAATATTGTGTCATCTAATAAAAACCAGACGTACAAGACACGCAATTAACAACCTAAAGGTCATAAAGACACAAAGCTCTGTAATAAATTAGGTATCAACAAATTTTAGTTAATTTTAGGCCTAAAATTCGTCTGTTATCGTCTCATGCCTGCGGTCGATTGACCAACTAACCCCAGTTTCTGAAAGACTGATCAACGAAAAATTCTTGAACTGACAAAATTCTCAAGTCTTCTTATATAGATGGGACGCAAGAGAAGATAAATGAATAAAAGATGAGGTATAATTTTAGTTTTAGTTTCCTACAGCAGTAATTATAAGGATGTATTACCTTATCAGTATTACCTTGTAGTTCAATATGACTGGGAAATGTATTTACTTTTTTTAATTTTAATTAATATACGTAGTCAAATTACTATACTAGATGAAACTAAATAATTAAAATCCTCTATTTTCGTTTCTTTTCTTTTTTTAAAATGTTATTAAATAATTAGTTGTTTTGTAATAATTACTTTGTATGGTTCTTTGGTTGCGTTGATGTGTTAAAATTGTTAACTCATACAAAAAAATTGTAATTATCGATTGAAAAGAGTGGCGTGAGTTTCTTGCCAGTTCTTCTCACAGCTCTACCTCGTCAGCGAACTGGCTGTAGGTTAATTAGCTGATTTCATGTAATTTGACTTTTCATAAGTATCATTCTTTATGATCAAAATGAAATAAATACTTTCACTTTGACTTTGATGTGTGAGCGTCTTTCCCATTCAAGGTCAAGGTGCATCGTTCGATGCATTCTTGACTAATTAACCTCGCAATTAACTATACCTATTTTTTGTCATGTACTTTACATAATTTTACTTGAACAGTTCAATATAAAGATTTGATATTTATTAATTTAATATAATTTATTATGTAATCAACTGATATGACTTAAAAAAAAACAATAATAACTTCGGTCGAATTAAGAAAACTTCTCTTTTTTTGAAATCGGTCTTTTTCTGCACATTACGGTAGTAGATCCACGCTGATTTCAGCATGAATGGGCCGGATCACCTGGGGAAGTACTACCCTCTCATAGAAGATCGACTTAAGAGTAGTAGTATCCGTACTACTGCGTTTTGTTCGGTGAGTGAGAGCGCCGGAGGCCCAATTTCCCCTCTTTCCCAGAGCGCCGGAGGCCCAATTTTCCCCCTTTCCTCTTTCCTCACGTCCCTCATTTCCTTCCTCTAACCCCATTCCCAGCCGCCATAGTGGAGGCCACCATACCAGCAGTTTAAAACGATAGCTTTTGGTATAGTGGCCGCCACTTCTGGATTCCACTGACTGCTTACCATCAGGCGGGGTGGAGTCACTTTGGTAGGCTATACTATATAAAAAAAAAAAAAAAACATTGCATAATTAAAGTTATGGAGGAGTAGGCATATAAAAAAAAATCTGTACCTACTTAAACTAAGAAAAATTAAAATTATTGTACCTACTTATTTAGTAAGTTTAAAAAAGTTAATATTTTGTAAATGTATGTCTTCAATTTTATATAAAATAAAAAACAAATGTTCAAGAACCTACTTACTATCATAAGATTATGACAAAAAGATTCATAAACCATGGGAAAAGCGTTTGTTCATTTCAACACAATAAAAGAAAAACAAAATAAAGTTCACTGCAGTACTATCATAGGCCTACCTATAGAGATTGCCATAGTCTCCAATCTTAGCAAGGATTGGGTGGATGTATCTATGTTCTAAACGAAGATTAAACGGTCAACTAATACAAAACTAAATAGATTAGCACTAACTTAAATGTGTAGTAGGTAGTGACATCTAGTGAAGCTATTATGAAACATCTAACAACAAGCAAGCTTATTGTGCTTCTGATTCCTTTGTATTGAAAAATATACATAATACAGCGTATAGTTTTGTAGCATTTATTATAATTAAAATAAACTAGCTGCGATCCACGGCTTCACCCGCGCCTAAAATGTGTTTTGTGTCCCCCAGGAACCAGACCGACTTTCGGAATTTAAAAAAGTAGCCTATGTCTGTCTCGGGCACCGAATCTATCTACATATCAATTTTAATCGAAATCGGTTCAGCCATTTAGGCGCTGAGTGGTAACAAATACACACACATACATACACACAAACTTTCGCAATTTTATAAAATTATAAGAATTTATTAAAAAAAAAACTTGCTTTACCATTTTGAACCTCTTTGGCTCGTAAGTTCAAAATGCGATTAAAGAACAAAGCGTATTCTTTTTTGTATTATAATTATGCATTAATGCTATTTCTCACATTATGATCTACCATAAATGTGTGGGTAACATGCAATGGCCTACTTTCTATTTTTCACGTCATAGACAATGGCCGAGATCATTTTTTTGTTATATTACTGATTCAAGGTTGAGTTTTAATCTATTTCTGGGGTGTTGAGCGGTTTAATTTAACAGGCAGGTATCAAATAGTTGTAACATTCAAATTTTAACATTGTGATGCATGAGATGACATGTTAAGTGGTAGCTATTGTTCATGGACTTCTGCTGCCTTGTTCTAATAGTTTCGTAATGCTCGATGTGAATCAAATGCTTCAATCCGAATGTTCAAAAAATTATTTTCATAGATCATAAAACAAGATTTAAAAAGAGGATTAATATTACGGTAGGCAGTGGCTTCATAGAGCTACTCACATCAGAAGCCCGTGAGTGACAGTTGCGTTTACCATCAGGTGGGCTTTTGGCTCGTCTGCCACAGAAGGCAAAAAAAAATTTAAAAAAAAATCCTCTCTATATCAACCTGCTAAAATGTCTCCACACTGCTAAACAGCTAAACAGTCAGTGATTAAGAAAACCGAGTTTGTATTAATGCTGCTGAAAAACAAAGTTCAGAAAGCTCATATTTGTTAAACGTTAACCAACCGCGGACAGGGATTATTAAAAATTAAACCTATTTGTGAAACTGTATGAATCATAAAAATAAAAACAAAAGAGAAATATGAAATGACAATCGTCTGTAACGACTCCAAGCTCGAACAATAGTTTGTTTTTACTTCAGCCGGGTAATTCGCGGAAGTATCGGTTATTGCGGAAATAAACCGTGGGAAGTTTCAAAGAAGCCACATGCACACAATATTGTGTATAGAACTTTATTACTATAATATCATTGTTATCTTGTGAAATGTATGAAATGAGTTTTGGAGATTATGGTAGCTAAGATAGTTTCTTATATCGATAGAGATCGTTCTGAATACACATATTTTTTTATTACTAAGGCCTATTCAAACATAAGCAGTATTCGCTGCCGCGAATATGGTAATATGGTATTATTAAGTATTATGGGTAGGGGTACATACCGCGCGGATTTTGATCAGATATTATGAAGTTCCGCGGCTAGACTGAAACTCACGTGATATTCTACCCACAAGAATAGCAAAATTCGCTTTAGGGTGAACAATAGTATTACCGCAGACCCCCTCGAATTTCTCTACCACGGTAGCAAATGCTGCTCAGGTTTGAATAGGCCATACCTAAGACTCGAGTCTTTGACAACCAGGGAGACAAAGGAATGAGAGGCAGATAAAAATGAGAGGTAAGAAATAATAGGAAGATATTGAATAGGTAGTTGAATCCAATAGTGAGACGCATCGTAGGTACTTGAAGAGCACGTGCTGACAGCTTCGGGTTCATTATATGAACATTTTTAATAACCCTAGAGAATTTCTTTTTTAGTCGAGTTAAGTCTTAGTCACTTTTGACGTCTATATATTAATAAATACTTTTTTGACTTCCAGTTGTCTGTCGCTGAAGTGGAACTGCGAGCGGCAGCGGAGGAACGAGACAAACTCCTCAACGACGCAAACTACGGCAGTCTGCAGAACGATGAAGCGGTCATTAAGGCGCGCCAGGAGAGGGACGAGGCTATGGAGAGGAAGAAGGCCGCTGAGGTACCGAACTTAGTTTTATGAAGCCTACATTACAAAGTATAATATTAGACTCATCTCCAAATAGGTACCGAAACATCACACAATTTTAAATGGCACTTAATTTTTTGTCAGTTTAATAGGGATTTTAGCGACAGAAAGATGTCGACTGCCTCTTTGGTTCGGTGACACTGTGTACGGATTGCCACGTAGAGGTCTCGGGCTCGATCCCCGGGTCGGGTAAAGTGATATTGGGTTTTTCTGTCAAATTTTTTTCAGTATTAGCCCGGAGTCTGGAATTGTGCCCGATAAATGGCAACAGACTCGCCTCCTGTAACATGAGACCTAAAATAAAAAAATGGTAAAAAGTAGGTGCTTAAAAACCTCTGCGTACCCCTTCAAGGATGAAAGCATAGGAAGCTATGTATGTTTGAATGTAAAGATTTAAGTTTAACTTAAAAATATCCTCTACCAGACCATCTTCAAGTTAAATGTGTTTAAGTATTTGAACAGTATTGTCACATCCATCCTCTAGTAGTTAGACTTATGCAAGAAAATTATTTATTTCGTGAACTGTTACTTAATAAACAAGATAAGAGGTCAAACTTTGTGTGATCTAAAATATTTGTTTTTAATAATAATAATAATATTACACACCAACTACACACAACGCCATCTAGACCAAAGTAAGCAATATTATAGCTTGTATTATGAGTTCTAGAAATGCATACATACATATATATTATACATAGTAAACACCCCAACAAATGCAAAATTATGCACACAAATATTTGCACTGAGCGGGAATCAAACCCGCGACCTTTGCGTGGCAGTCCATACGTAGTACCACCGAACCACAGATGTTGTTTAATCTGGGTGTACTTTGAATACAAAGTTTTTTTTGCATTATTGCAAAATTTATAGTAAGACCAAAAAACACAAGTACCTATTACTAATCAAAAAATATTTAAGTCTATTTTGTAAAAATGTAGCTGCAACAAGCTGTAAAATGTATCGTCTCTTTTAGGTATCTTTGGCAAAGACCAGAGTGGAACTGATGCAGGCCAACAGTCAGCTGTACGAGGCTGTGCGACAGAAAGTCGATCTTGGGCAGCAATTAGAACAGTGGCAGGTATGTATCTTTGCGTTAGCTAATTGCTCTCATAAGTAATAATATTACAAGGACGAAGATGCCTGAAGCAATGTAGCACGGTAACTGGTCTTATTGGTCAGGACATTTTTACTCATCAAATCTTTTGGACTATTTTTTATGTTTTAGCTCAGGTTTTCCCACGATGTTTACCTTCATTTTATATCCGAGATATTTAAGATGAGCTTTTGTTATTTATTTGAGGTATACTATGAGACAGACAGAATTATTCTCAAAAGACAGATTCTCAAAAGGACAGATCCTTAAAAGGACAGATTTTCAAAAAGTCAAAGTATATGTTGGTAAATTTAAATGAGCCTTTAATTTAATTTTTTATTTTCTTTTTTCTTTTCTTTAATTAATTTATATCTGTTCAAATGTATGATTGTTGTTATCTAAAGATCTTATTTTGAAGACAATTTCCAAAGTCTGTTACAGCCTAATAATTTCTTACTGTACAACATAATTATTCAAAAATTATTCATTGCATACAAATCTAGAAAAAGACACAATTTTGAGATTTCCTCTTGTTTTTTGATACATCATATTATAGTTCACGTAGCTAGTAATAAATAAATATTTCAGATGGACATGCAAGAGCTGATCGACGAGCAAATGAAGCACAAGCTCACAACACAAGAGAAGCGTCGCAAGCTGCCAGAACAACCTCCACCAACCAGGACCTCACGACTCCTCGGATTTTTTCACCGGTGATCTGCTGTACACAACTCTTGGTGACTCTCTACCCAGCCATAGACCGCAAGACCATACCAATTCTATACTTTATCATGATCAAATATTATGACTCATCAATTGTACCAGCTGCCTATAGTCTACTTTTAATAATTTTGTACAAAAACCTCACGAAAGCAGCCATTGCCTCGGCCGTTTTGTTATACCGCGCAGACTTGTCCGCGATCGCCACGCTTTTAGGTTATGTTACAATTTTATTTTATAAACCGTGTGATTTTAACACTATCGCAGTGATAGTAAGTATTCTAGTTAGATTGTTAATAGTTAGTTTACATTTAATTTTTAATGTTTTATTGTGGTTTTTAAATTCACTGTCAAATGGCTGGTATGATTTGGCGCTTGGCATTTTTAATTAGAGCGGATTTAGTACAACAGACTTATCTAAACGGACTTGTGTAAAACCAAGAGAAAATAATATTTTTAGTCCGTTTTTTACGAGAAAACGACACAATATCGATTCGATGTTCAAGATTTTTTTACTAACTGTCATTTTATTCCGCCATTTTAATAATCGTCAGCCATTTTGTAACCTAACCTAACCTACCCATTGCTTTATTGTAAATAACATTTTAATCTTTGAGATTACCTATATTATACCTATATTGTATAGTCGGTAAATATACATAAATCACTACAAGTGAGATGTTTGGTGCACCTAAAGTGTATAATTAAATTTATCGCCTGTTTTTGCCACTGGAACGCGCGGTAGTTTCTTATTAAATTGATACAAATATTTATTATGTTAGGAACTGAGTTTTACTAACTTTTAATAATTAAAAAACAGTACCTGATATGTAGTTCTTATTCGTTGTCATTTTAAATTATTATTGCCACATTAAAGTTACAAAAATGTAACAACAAACAAATCCGTAATAGTACCCAATACCTATTCATCTTATCTGGGCCACTTTTTATTGCATGTTAATAGTCAAGCCCTTTGCACAAAGAGGATAGAAAACGCAAATTTTGTATATCTATCTCGTTTACCCTTACTGTCATTTTAGTGATTTATTTATTACTCGTGCAAAACACTGGTCGATAATATTAAATATTATCGTATCACTCAGTTTCTTTAGATAAATAAGTTATTAATATGTGGTAAAACAGGCCCCTAGACATAATAGTTAATAGATTGCTAAATAATAATGAACATTTGATAGCCATATTATTTACCTTATTAATGTTATTCAATTTAGTAAGATTCACACCGAAGTTTAATGTTGACTTTGTTCGGGTAATGTTGATATCGCTTAAAAAGTGGTTAATTCGCCTCTATGAAAAAAAAAACAATGGTAATTCAAGTTATCTAGTTTATAAACCTACTGTTGGCATCATTTGAGCTAGTGGCTTTACCACCAGGAGTGTCATTGTAAAATCTGCGACTGCGCCGTTGGTCTAGTGGTTAGTGTAACTGACTGCGACGCCGGGTGTCGTGGGTTCGATTCCCGCGGAAGGCAAATATTTGTGTGATGAACATTTGTATTTGTCTTCAGTTTGGGTGTTTTCTATGTATATTAAGTATGTATTTACAATAAAAAAAGTACGTATATGTATTATATTTCAATTATCTAGTACCCATAACACAAGCTCTGCTTAGCTTGGGACTAGATGACGATGTGATAGTGTCCACATATTATTATATTATTATTATTCTATTATCTACATTTTATGAACAAATTTTTCATTTATCTAAATGTAAACTTGAGAAAACCTTTAAATGCCTTCAAATCAGGAATAACTATGAGCTAGATAAATATGCTTCATCGTAGAGTATATTATCTTTTAACCAGGTAACATTTCAATAGTACGAAATGACCGTGACATCAAACATTGCCCGTATAAACGTCAACATTGACCAAACATAAAATAGGACCGAAGTGAACAGTGATCTGGTGGAATTATAGATTAATTTGTGTGTAGTTATTATTCACGAATATTAGTAAAATATCACTTAATTAAGGATACAAATATTTTGAATTGTTTTGCAATAAATATAGTTGGTAGGTACTTAGTAATACTGTGCCTTAAAAGTACCTGGCCTTGAAAAGTGCCTATGCATGGATAATGTCAATTTTATATATAACAACTCTGTAGATAAAAGTGTTTTTACACTTCAAACAAATATGTGAGAGAAAATATAAACATTTATGTACCAATATATTTCAACTCTTACTTTAAAAATAGATATTTCATACTTTAACGCACCTTTTGCAGAAAAGTTACCATGAGAAATGTGGTTTTTAAACATTGTGGCGATGTCACAAGATTGAGTTAAATATGTATATTTTGTTATATGCCTTTTTGCCACGCAAGGTGCGAACTCTGTTTTATCGTTTTATCAATCAAGCAAATGTCTGTTTTGATACACTATGACAAAAATTTTTGAAAATCATTTTTATATATAATATTTCAGTACATTTCAATTGCCTTACCTATATTGTAAATATAGTTAATGCTCAAGTACCTATATATATAAATATTTGCTCATATATATTTGTACTGCAAAATAACTAAAATATATACTAACTTTAAATATAGGTATCATCTGGATGCCATTTGTTTTTTTGCATAATTATTATGCTTAAAGTACATTAAAGGCAACCAAAATTTAAATTATAATTAATAAATAAATATAAATATTGAATAAATTCTGTCAAAATATACTGGCAATCCAGTATCATTGTATTTCGATTATGAACCCTATGTCCTTGAAAATAAAGTTAAAAAGCAATGACAGGACAAATAGTATTTTCTTTTAGAGGTCGTCGTCTAATTTAAAAAAAGAACATGAAAATATGGTATTCCTTAGAATATGAATAAAAATATCGAGAATATAATTTTACTTGAATATTTGATTCCATCTAATTAAACGAATCGTAATAGATTCGTATATATCTATGATTGGAATAAAAGAAAGTTAAAGTTATTCTAAAACCGATCTTTTTGTTTATATGCTAAGATTTGCTATTGCTATCCATAAAGACAAGAATAATTACAAAAAACACTGAATGTTGAGCTTTGAAGAAAATGGAACACTCTTTTGTTGTCTCTCTCACTAATAATATCCTATAAATTTGTCACGCTGATGAAAGAGAAGGCACTACATACTATGATACAAAAGATGAAAAATTAAAGGTCTTATTTTCTTACCTTAGTCTTTTTTTTGAAATACAACATTATAATAATCTTGATCAAAGACGAAGTATGACATATTGAAACCGCGGCAATACTATTTTATATACCTATCTATATTATTATAAATGCACGATAAAATACCTACTTTAAAGTTTACACATAATATTGTCATTTTACTTAATAAATCAATACGAAAGAAATATTTTAAATAATTTATTTTTAAGACTGAGCTAAGTAATTATTGAATTAAAATATTGTTTTATTGTGTTTGCTGTACTACCGATAATAATTATATTTTGCAATTTAAAAGGATTTGAATACTACCTAAGTACTTTTCTTATATTTCAGCACAAACAAGTTCGCGGTAATTTTAACTTCTTAGTCATTCCATTAGATGATCCCTAGAATTTATTATATTATATTTAGGTACACACAGCTTTTTTTGTACAAAATAAACTAAAAGTAAATTGAATACTTAAATTTAATTGTCCTCTAAAAATAACCTCATTTTTAAATCTAAAAATGTTCGGTTGTTTTAAAGAGAAAAATTTAAATATTTTAATCAATTTTAAATTTATTTATTCATTTAAATCACGAAGGACACTTATTTAAAATAACATAATAGTAACACAAAAAAAATGTCTGACCTGAACAGAAGCTGATTATGTATAATTTAATGCATTTTTTTATTTATAAAGTAGTTATGTTATAAAGACATTTTAAAATAACTAAATACACTTTCCCTCTGACGTATTTATAATATAATAAATTCTTACGGGTCCATTCGTTTTGTACATTATTTTACAAGTTTAACATACACCGTGTTAAGTGCAACTGTACTTAATAAACACAGCTTAGGTACTTAATAATCGTAATTTATAAGATCTTAATAGGGACTAGATATAATTATTAATAATGTTTATGGAATTAATAAATAAAGATTGAGTTTAACTGTATTTATTATTTTATTATTTTATATCCTACACATGAAATGCCTATTATATTTCTCATTTGTATTCCTGTGTATGTGATGTAGAAAGAAGAACTTCTCCTCTGAGAAACTGATTGACATATTGCTATGATCACCTTTTTACCGTTAAACTGAAACATATCTTTTTCTTCTTTAATTATGGCGATGTCGAGTCCGGAGTACAGAACGAATTTTCTGGCTGATTTACACCTTTATCTCGACAACCTAAACTCCTAGCAATGCAATATGCTAAGAGTTTAGGTTGTCGCACAGCATTTTTCGTCGACTACTGAAACTCTTAGAACAGAGTTTCAACTACATTTAAAAGAGTGGCCTGAGTTTCTTGCCAGTTTTTCTAATGGCTCTACTTCGTCAGCGAACTAGCTGTAGGTTAATTTGCTGACATTTTGTAAACTTTGACGTTCATAAGTGTTATTTTTAATTAACTTATATAAATAAATATACTTTCATATTCATTTTTCAGAATAATTGAACAAAATTTGTAGTCTCAGCAGTTCAATCAACCGCTCTTTATTGTACTGATAGCAATAAAAAGTTTCACTAGTTTATTTCATTGATCTGATAATTAACCCTCTGGGAATAAAATATTTTTTCAAGAACTCTCAAGAGATTTCTCAACATCATTATCAACTCAGTTCACTCCTCTTTGGATTTTCAAAGAGATCGGTTGGAAATATGCTACATCCAGCATCAGCGTTCTACTCTGCGCTTTGCGTTTCGTGGTCTTCATCTAATACTTATCAGCTCCATGGGCAGGATATCTACCTGTTCGTCGTGCTATGTGCCCTACCTACTGCCACTTCATTGGAATCTAAAGACTGGATGTGGAAGACAGATAAGAAAAAAATTCAGTGAGGTATATTAAAATACTAGCTTTCCGCAGCGCGGTTTTACCCGCGTCTCTGCTTACTGCTTCACTTCCGTAGCCAGTACCGTAATGTTAAATACCTTCCTCGAAAACTGGGCTAACATACGCAAAAAGAATTTTTCAAATCCGACCGATAGTTTTAGAGATTAGGCCGTTCAAACAAATAAACAAACAAACAAACTTTTCCGCTTTATAATAGTATAGATATCAATGTTTTGCAGTCGGTTTTTTTTTTGGTAAATTCACCGATTACAATAATAACAATTTGAGATTGGCCGAAAATACGCTAATATGAAAGAAGAAATAATAAAATTTAAAACTATGAAAATTCTGTGAAATAGAATAAACGTCAAAACATCTATCATTGCAGACGTTACAGACAGACATCCACTTGTTTTGTGATAAGTATATTTACCTAGATATTTGTAGATATTTAATAAAAAAGATTTTTATTTCATATTGATTTGGAGTAATATTGTGTGCAAAATGCCGAATCAAGTTGAAACTAAAACTGTGGACCCGGAGGCAGAACTTAGCAATGTTATGCGAAGGGTGAGACAAAATACATTAAAAATATTCGTAAACTCATTGCCCACGCTTGATCTGCAAGGCATAGCATCTACTAATTTAATAATTATATTTATGATAGGAAGGTATTATGGGTTTAAGAAATTTAATGTTAATAATTTAATTTGATAATTTAAATCAATAATTTAATTTCTATTTTCATGTTTCTATGCTATACAAAGTTCAAATACAATGTAAATTGTTGTTGAATTAATGACTATGACTATGACTCAGTTTTTCAAATATTGAGAAACTGTTTTCGTTACGCAGATATTGAAATAAATTAGAAGCATGTGTTTAAAGTCATTATCGTTCTTTGTTTAAACCGAAGGAATATATTATACATACCAAAACTTTATTTTAGACACAAAAGAGCTATGAAACATTTTTTGATTTTTCAGTTTCAAAATCTAGCGCCAGAGTGTAGTATCGAAAAAAGGATTGGTGGTACTCCACGGCTGGCACCGCAAGAGAAGCAAATTCGCATCCTCAAGAATGAAATGACAGAGGCGAAATTGTGTATCAATGTTAGTAATATTGCATTGTAAATAAGTACTTAAATATGTACAAACCTATACCTTCTTAAGTGATAGCAAAAAATTATACTGACACTTTACTGTCCGTGTTCATCACTGTAGTAAGTAGGTTGGTTTTAGCAGAATATCAGCGTTACCTGCTCTATGAAGACTAATGAAGAGGTAGCAAGAAGCTTAGCTAAGACCATTTTTGTAGATTGTTTTATTGTTTTGAGAGAAAAATAAATGTATTTTCTTTCTTTCTTTCTTTTTAGTCATTCAATATACTTCTAGTTAAAGAGCTGGACAGCTGTAGACCCCTAAACCAAAAAAAAAATTCTCATTTCTCTTCCACTATTACGCATGGCGAAATTAGTTGCATAAATTATTTGATAGAAAAAATTTTAGCAAACTCGAAAATAGACACAATATTTGGCTCAATTTACACCAAAGCGGTCGAACAGATAAAGAGTAAAAAGAACACAGGCAATAGCCAGAGCGAAATCATTTTGGTAGATTAATATATTTTAAAATGACTGCCCCTGTGGTTCCTTGGTATTGTGTACGGACTGCCACGCAGAAGTGCGGGTTCGATTTCCGCTCAGTGCAAATATTTGTGTGCATTAACATGTCTATTTGGATTGGTCTGGGTATTTTATGTATATTATGTATGTATTTACAAAAAAAAAGTATTTTTAAATATGTATAATATCAACAAGCTACAATACTAATATGCTTACTTTGGGTCTAGAAGGCGTTAGAAATTGCGGTTACATTATTAATATAATATACGGTGCTAGCACCCAGGGCTGGCAGCTTTAGTATCACTTTTGCCGGTTCGCTGTGATCTCTAAATTAAATCTAGCAAATCTTACGTTCAACTTACAGTTAGCAAGAAAAGGTCAACATGCTGTCCGCGATGCATCCATCAAGAACGGTATCCAGGACTCGATAATAGAGTACGAGCATTTAGAGTATAAGCTAAGGGATGAGAGAGCTCAGCAATTGGAACTTGACCTGCTTAACTATCAGGCTTCGAAGCGTGTGGAAGCTCTGTCTAGGCAGGTGCCTTCGGAAACCGATGTAAGTATATGAATACAGGTACTATCGAACTAAGTGAATCATGACCTACCATAATCTCATTTTGCCAATGCATCTAAATGCAAGTGCAAGTGGGTCGAAATTCGCCTAAAGACACATTTCCTTTGCAACGAGCTTGTTGTCATTTTAATCTTTAGACACTGACATTTTACTGAGTACAGTGTTGATATGTTTGTATTAAAAACTTTCTAAGTGTATTAAACACGGCAGATCTTACAAGTTTGACGTTTTTAAGTGAAATATTAGCAACATGGGTCATGATTCAGTTGGTTCGATAGTACCTATATAAATTTAATTCAAGCTCCAAGTACATTTTTAAAAACAACAACGAACAAGCTCAACTTTCATGAAACTAATTTAATTAAGTGCAGAGAACTTGAGCATCTTAATTAGCTAATATTCTTAGGGTAGTTAAGGGTACCTTTCAAGGTAAAAACTATCACACGTGCGCTATGATCATTTTTGTGCTATATTCTCTCTCCTCCTCCTAATACAGGCATTACTTGCTTAAAAGAGGCTCAATGCTTTGCATCCACATTTAATGCAAATAAACTAATTGTTTATTATTTAATTTTTTATTATATTTGCGTATTGAATCTTTATAGGCATTAACCTACTTGGAGAACGCATACAACTGTCTACGTCGAATGGAGAACCGACTTGATCTGGCCACGAAGAGGTTCTGTGTAGTCAATTTTGACAATAAATCAATTAGGGAAGAAATCCATCGGCTACTTGTCGAGCGGTAAGGACACATAAACAACTAACGTAAGAGAATCTTAAATTTGAGGAATTTAGACAATAATGTCTATTGCGGTCTTTACACAGTCGTGCGTGAGTTAATGTGCGAAATCAAATTCATCAAGTAAAGAAAAGACTCGAATATTTTCTTTTAAAGTGTGAATGTTGCTTCCTAAGAAGTGTAGATGGGCTTAGGTAATGATAATGGTTGTAAAGCAGATGGTATGAAGTGCTAGACAGCCAAGCATTGAATGTGCCTAATGCGAGTTTTGTGAAGAGAAAATAAATGATTATTATTTAAAAAAAATATATATTTATGACGCCAACAACAAAATTGCTTTTGTTCAATATGCAATTTGTAAATTTTTCTAGAAGTAGTCTTTTTGCGTTTTGCTCATTTTGCTCTTTTTATTTAAAATATATTCAATATTTCTACAGGAATAGCTTCAACATCCAATGGAGACATACTATAAGTAATCTGGTGAAAGGCAAGGAATATCTGATGGATATTTTAGAGATTGCTTCGAAGACGTTCGCTAGTAGGGACGAGGCGACCAGAATACTTGAAACTTTGAAGTGGAAAGGACTGTATCAGCTTAATAAAGACATTACAGTTAGTATTAAGTAGCTCAAATATTTGATCTTTTTAGGACCTTTTTAGACTTTAGTAATTCCCAGTATTAGGTACTTGAAACGAGAAAGAAAGTAAAAGAATGGCGGAGACACAATTTTCTCCCTTTCCTTTTTCCTCACCTCCGTCAATCCTTTCGCCTACCCCACTTCTTTCACGGTAGCAAGCGGCTTCGCAAATTCCGGAAATACTGGATAAATGCTAGAGACTCTAATATAAGTTGTCCATGAGCGATCGTCTTCAACAGTCGGCAATAAAGGAAAATCTGAAATCCATTTAATTTGCTCCCCGTAATAATAGGATTTGGATAATATACATCCTTCAGGATTTAAACAGTGCCTGTGGTTTTGTTGTTATAGGAGTACCTATAATAGCTAAAAAGTTAGTTAAGTGGTTAATCAAATGTCTTCTCGTTAATATTCAAAAGTGAAAGCAACAAGGTTCATGTTTTAAGGAAATGCAAGCTTACGATGGTGAATTAAACCATTTAGCGAAATTAGAAGAATTTTTGCGAGTTAAGGGTTCGCGGAGGATTTGTGAGGCTGATGAATTAGAGGAGGCCCAGAGACTGGAGGAGATAGCTCGGTGTGAACAACAGATAGCCTGGCACGATGGTCTGCTTGAAAAGATTTTTGTAAGTATGCGTTTTTTAATATTGGATAAATTTTTGAAATTGCACACCAAGTGAAAATTAAATGAAATTTTACTTGATCATAAGATTAAAACTTGCAGTAAAGCTAATTGTTGTCCCATATGGACAATTTTGTGAAATCAGCATGGAAAAAAGTGGAAAAGAATAAACTGTGGACTGTTTTTAGCATATTGTCAGGAACTATTATCTTGAGCTGATGCGTGAGTTTTACTTCTCCAGGAGTTCGCGGGCACCGATCGTCTGGCCACTATCATACAGAACTTCAATAAAACTGAAATAGAGAACTTTTCCAAATTCGTGTTGCTATGCGAAATAATGGAAGAGAATACGTTTTTAAAGAGAGACTTGGAAATGATAAGACAAAGGATTAGTAAGTTCTTTTATTTGTTAAAGTTACCCACTTTGAGGTGAAAATATGTATTAAATAGCTATACAAACATTACTGATCAATGGCTTAATTTTTCCAGCTACAACTTAAAAAACACTCACAAAACAGAACCGTCATTATGTTAAACTATCTATCACACAAAAATAAATAATTTAAGATCAAAAAGATGTGATCCGAGAAGAAATTCTGCATTACATAAAGAAATTTCTTCTGATATTACTCAACAACTTGCTAAAAACAGAAAGCTAATGACACATCTATCCCTTCACAATTAATTTTATAATGCAACAAGTTTTCGATTTCAGTGGATCAGCATGATATCAACCAGGCTCGCGTGGATGTACAAGCGAGAAGGATAACAGAATTGAAAGCAGTAGTGGCAGCAGCAAGAGAACGTACGGAAGAATGTCTGCAACTGAATATGGCAGCTGAAGCTACGATATTTAAAGTGCTGAAGGCTTTTGATGAACTCTTCAGGTGTGTATAAAAGTACATACATAACTTCACGTCTGTCTCCTATTAATGGGGTAACCAGAGACTATATAACACTATTTTCTGCGATCCAAACATATCTCTTTTGTCCCTTCAACATTCATTAAACCTTTTAATATACTCTCGGGCACAATTACAAGCACCCTTATGCTAGTAAATGTGCCTTTTATTAACACATCATCTATTTGGTCCGCGTATATTTGTCTAGGGCGACCCCCTACTAGCTTTCTCAGTCATTTCCATTCCATAAATCTCTTTCGTTATCCTACTTTCATCCGTTCTTTACACATGTCCATGTGAAAGTATTAGCTAATATGCTCCGACCTTAACCTACCACTGATGTCGGCTTGATATGAACTTAAGGCTTGTCTAGGAGGTCACAATAATATGCGTGTTGAGATTCTGTTATGAATACAATAACTTTTTAAACTGTGCCTAGAATTATCAAATACTCTTGCCTGCTATTTATTAGTCCTAACATAGCTGACGATACGCTAGTGTCACGCACATTTCTGTAACCTTTAGCAAAAATGATGAGAACACTAGACATTGACTCCTCAAGTAAAAAATACTGGGTTGTAGGAAAACTAACAATCTTTCAAACCCATTAACTTCTTGAGTAGATCTGTGTTTCTGGACGTCTTTTAGTCGAAATTATGAGTAATAAGTATAAAATTTTAATTTCTACTCAAATATTATATCGTAAAAATGTCTGAAATTATAAATTTTACTTCTTGTTTTATTTATGACAGATTTGCAAAGTGTGAGTTTACACCCCTGTTGCGCCTGCTGGGGAATCATCGTGAGGTGACTAAATGGAATGTGCGCAGATTCATTAAACTTCTAGAGACCGAAATTAAAGATCTCATATATATTGCTTATGGAATAGTTAAGGTATGTTGTGATTCATTTATTTCATTACGTTCGTTTGTATAAAAAAATGTGATACCAACGCGCCTTACTGTACTATACTGGTTGCTCGTGAAGAAATCGCTACCGTTATTAGGATTTATTAATCCTAATAGCGGTATTTCCATTACGGTATCTTGCAGTTGCTAATTCTGAGGCGTTAAACGACTTTCGCCCTAGTGAACAAGCTCTGTAAAGAGAGTGTAACAATATCAGGTAAATAGGTACCTATATAAATTTGGCGTTTTCTCGTGATCCTGCTGATTTGTCCTATTAGTATGACTACGAATGAGACCTCTTTGTTTTAAATAAAGTACACTCAAATTTAGAACAAATATTACATTACACTATACACAAAACTTTTGTCCTACAGTCGCACATCCTATAGTCAAAATACTCCACTACCTACTTGCTAGAAATTATTTCTAACCGACACCTGCATACATTTAGCCTCCTGAACCAACACCAGTCAAAGGTAAACAAGCGGGTCCTCCACCTCCGAAAGTGAAGACTGTGTCAGATCCCCGCGTCAAGAAACTCAGACCTAATAATATTGAAAACTTGGTGCCTTATCAACCCTGTGCTTAGTAAGTATGCTTTTTACCTACCTACTCTAGCAAAGATTAAAGGTGCGAGTTTGTAGCCGACTGCAGACAGCAGCAGCAAATGACGTGTCAAAGCGGTTTTTACTTATACCTTCCGCAGCTAACGATACGTCGCCCGACTACACGTCGCACGGACAGACGGTTAGTTGCGGAAGGCATTTCATACACATACATAAAAGCCGCTGCGACACGTCGTTTGCTGCTGCTGTCTGCAGTCGGTTATGAACTCGACAGTCTCAATTCGTATTATGCCAGGAAGTAGATGCCTAAACAATGCCTTGATAGATGACAGAGAAACTTTGGAATTTAAATTATAGATATTTTACACGTATATCTTGGGAATGATTGTATAATAATATAGCAAGCTAAGCCACAGTATCAGTGTCTTTCTATATACTATCTTTATTTGAAAACCCGCTGAATCGCTTCTAAAATATTTCAATATATCTATTATTGACAGCGCTTCAGCACTGAACGAAAAATCTAAATTTTAAATAATCTTGGAGTAAAGTTTGTAGAAAGCCACTGATAGTAATTACGGTGAAGAAAGCATCATTACTGATGATATTATTGATTTTATTAAGTAGTCAAGACAGCATTAAAAATAATAAGAAAAAATTAAACCATTCAAAACTGTAAAAGTCAGTGGTGTTCTTTAATATAGTCTTAATTTTAAACTAAAAAGATTAATTTGTCCACAGCTGCGTAGAAGACTACATAATGAACTTGGTGTTTGAGACACCAGCGGTGCCGGCTGACGAATATTACGTGCAAAGCATCTTTCACGCTGAGGATGTCAACACCAAGTTCGGGATATTCACCCTCACCATACCTGGGTTAGTAGTTTCTTTTTTTAATAAGCCTACCAAAGCGACTTCACTCTGCCTGGTGGTAAGCAGTCAGTGGAATCCAGAAGAATTCTGGTGTGGTGGCCTCCACGCCCCGCTTAAAAGACGCAAGTTTTCACCAAATTTCGCCCGTTGTTGTCAAGTCAAGTGTAAGTCTTTCAATAATGAACCTTATGAATCAGAGGTAAGAAAGACAGACAATACCTACGTTGAAAAAGGCCGTCTATATATAGACCTGATTTTATGCAAATAATACCTTAGAATTGGCGTTGTCCGTTCAGTCTAGAAAGAGCATATTGATCTATTGGGTTCCCTCCATTTTATGCACTCCCGGACTCTTTAATCAATGACGCATTCATTAAAATCTTAAAAATCTTAATCTTTAGGTGGTGCCCGTTTGTTTTTAATGGGGACTTACTCAATATTTTTTTTTGTCTATGCTTTCTTTCTGATACGGTGTCGCACCATAACCTTGCCATGGGTTTACTGGTACTGGTTTTGTCACGTACCTTACTGTTCATGGATAAGAAAACCAAGCGTTTGCCACGTTTACGCTACTGTAGTTAACACAATGTGGAGTGTACGAGGGCTGCTATTTATATATCCAGAATAAAATAAAATAACTATCATTGACTAATAAATATGGTTTTATTGCTTTTCAAAATATTGTCGTGATGATCGATGCACTTTTGCAAAGTTCTATTTTTAAATGTAGTAATTACTTTTTAAATATTATTTATGTAGTAGCCAGTTCCAAATTCTTAAATAGTAGCCTACGTAGGCAGCGTAGGTAGTTTGCATTCTTTCATTTACTATGTTTATATAATAATATATATTACTATGTTTAGGCTGGCGAGTCAAAATATCTCATTTTTTAGAATGAGGTGGCATGCGTATACCTCCTAAACGTGTATGTCCTCCAAAATGTAAAGTGTGATGAAAAGAAGTTTATTCTGTTATGATGATATTTTTTTTTCAGGAAACGTCATCCTTACAGAGGCGCGAGCAAAGGAGACTAGAATGATTAATTAAAATAGAATAGAGTAGGTATGCAATTTTAACAGGTTATTTATAAGATATATATTGTGTTTAACTAATTTATTTGTAATGTAGATTTATAAATAAAGAATACGTCTCTCTGTATTTTATGTTTTATTTACTTACAGCTGCTTTTTACTTACGATCTTTTTTTGAAAATTTGATTTTATGCAAAGCATTGTTCAATCCTGTATCGCTTTTTTTATAATTTGTCTATTATTTTTAGAAAGGCACTACGATTGCTAATATATATGGTACTGAAATCTACTAATATAGCTTTATAATTCATTTGTTTGAACGCGCTAATCTTTGACACTACTATAACATCATCACACACAGGTAACTAATAAAACATCACGCTAAACAGCTGTTTGTCCTTACTGATCTTTAAAAACCGAAACACTAATTTTTAACACAAAGAAATTTCAAATGCCACTTTGGCAGAATTTGTGCTATAGTTAATGAAATACTTACAATATAATATGGATATTAATTGACCCTTTTTTGCCCGTGTTACTACCAATCTTACTACTAGTAATACTAGTAGTAACACCGGTAATTTGAATCACCCTACTTCCCCTACTTACTACTTTGACATAGTCCAACTTAGCTCTCCGCGACGACTTTTAAGGGTGGCGACCGATGGATGAGGACGGCTCAAGACCGGCCACGGTGGCGCGTAAATTGGGGGAGGCCTATATCCAGCAGTCGACTTCTTTTGGCTTATAATAATATGATGAATTTCGTTAATTGGTTGTAGTTAGTAAACTTGAACTCGGCGAACTTGTGTATCACAAATTATCTACTTGTGTATCACAATCTAAGTCGAAGGGAACAAACGGTTTTAGAAGTGGTAACCAACTATAATATTTATTTTTTGGTGGCCTCCACTATGGCGGCTGGGAATAGGTTAGGGGAAGGGAATGAGGGAGGTGAGGAAAAAGGAAAGGGGAAAATTGAGCCTCCGGCGCTTTCACTCACCTAACGAAACGCAGTAGTACGGATAGTACTACTCTTACGTCGATCGTCTATGAGAGGGTAATACTTCCCCGGTTGATACGACCCATTCATACTGGAACTAGCGTGGATCTACTAAAGTCTGACCAGAAAAATAAAAACCCTTCTCTGGGGGCGCTAAATTAACAATAATTATGGCAACATAGTATAGTAATGCACTTGCAAATTGGTCAGTGTACATATATTTTATTAGAATATAGATAATTGCAAAAATAAAGTTTAATTTAAAAGAGATTATTTAAATTGAATTTATATAAATATTAAAATAGAGCGAAGTAAACTTGATATTTCATGATCTTCGTGGTCAGATGGTATTGGATCAATGTCAGATCTCAGACTCACTGTCACTTGTAAGACTTCTTTACGGCCGATCGGGATATACCTAAAAAAACACAACTTTTAAATTCATTGATAGTTACAAATACAAATCAGCCAATTCACATCGCACTCACTATGTTATTACCTACCAGTTATGTTGAAAGCAAGATCCGTGATGTTATTTACAGGGATAGATTTCATTCCTTCAGACTTTCTTACCGACAAGTAAATATATATATATTGTCAATTACTTTTCTTCTGGCATATAACACACAAATAACTAACAATAACTACGAAATACACCACGCACACAATTGACAACACACTGACGGATGACAATCTTAAAGACTGTTGCCAGTCAAAGAAATCAGTTCCAATAGTTTTCCGCAGGCGAGGGTTTTTATTGTCCTGGTCAGGCTATACTAACACCTAACCACAGAACAAGAACACTGAAATATAAACTTATAGATAGAAGAAATAATATCTATCAAATTTCGAAAACAAAGAACATTGTAGGTATGTCAGTGTCATAATCGGCTTTATTCTTATGCCAGTCAGAGCGTCAGTTTTCCTGGATTGTATCCACAAAGTTATTAAAATTTGCTTAGAATATTTAGTAACTGAATTAGCAGTCTTAACTTAAGCGAAAGTTTGTCTGTTTGTTTGTTAAGCTGAATTAGCAGTATTGTGTTGTAATAAAATGCCGACCAAACTTGAAGTGAAGATCGTGGATCCTGAGGCCGAACTTAGCAGTGTTATGCGAAAAGTAAGTAAGTAAATATAACTACTAAGGAAAAAAAGCCCTTGTTGAACTATCTTGGATTTCCACTACGAACATTCTCATTGTCTGCTAAAGTGATTGTCTAGAAGGATGATCCATTTAGTGTCTGTCCACCTTTGATACGTCGTCATTCTTATAGATATTATCTTTATAGATGTAAAAATAACAATGCGTGATTGTTTTTTTTTATATTTCAATTTACATTTTTGAATACTAAATATTTTTTTTAATTTTGAAAGTATGATTTTAGCTACTACCCATATAATTTGTTTTATTTTCAAGTGTCAAAATTTGGCGCCACAATGCAGCATTGCGAAGAGAGCCGGCGGTACGCCGCAGTTGGCGCCGCAAGAGAAGCAGATGGATATCCTCAAGCATGAAATGACAGAGGCGCGATTGTGTATTAATGTTAGTTATTTACAAATAAGTACCTAGTCTTGTTAGGCCTCTTGTACACACACATTTTTTCGCCGTAAATATCTACGATTTGTTTATCTTTTGCACGGTTGTAAGTGTTGCATAATTAACTGTGGGAGCTTATTGACATAATGGTAGCGCTTGCATTGCAATCGATGCAACTACCACATACTACCTATGTAATTTTTTTATTGGAATAAAAAGGTAAACTGTCGGTAGTAGATCCACGCTGGTTTCAGCATGAATGTGCCGGATCGTCCGGGGAAGTACTAACCTCTCATAGAAAATCGACGTAAGAGTAGTAGTATCCGTACTACGTTCGTTCGTTCGGTGAGTGAGAGTGCCGGAGGCCCAATTGCCCCCCTTTCCTCTTTCCTTACCTCCCTCATCCCGTTCCCCTAAACCCATTCACAGCCGCCATAATTGAGGCCACCATACCAGTAGTTTAAAACAATGGCTTTTGGTATGATAGCCACCACTTCTGGATTCCACTGGCTGCTTACCATCAGGCGGGGCGGAGTCACTTTGATAGGCTAATATAAAAAAAAAAAAAACAAATGTATAAATTGCAACGCATTTTTGCTGTCTCCTCAAAATAAGGCTATTTGTAAAGCACGAGTTTTGTATAGCAAATATAGCGTCAGTTATTTAGCAAATATTATGACCATCTAAAGCTATTATAAATAAACCCTTATGAGTTATTATGACTTACAGCTTGCAAAGAAAGGACGACACGGTGTACACGATGCACACGTCAAGAACGATATCAATAAATCTGTAGTTCAGTACGAACACTTGGAGTATTTGTTGAGAGACGAGCGTTCGCAGCTGACTGAGCTGGATATCCTCAACTATCTGTCCAGGACACTTGTCAATGAGCTGACCAAACTGGTTCCTACTGAATCTGATGTAAGTACCCATTTAAATTTTCCCAACTCTTTAATAAGCTCCTCCTTCTTCTGCATGGAAGTAATTTCTAACACTTATAAGAAATAAGGTGTTGCAAGGCTGTATTCTTTAACTATTACTTAAATAAGACTGCCTCCGTGGTGCAGTGGGAGCGCAAGCGACTGCTGTGCATGAAGTTGTGGGTTCAATCTCTATACGGAAAAAAAACTTTGTGTAATCCATAAATATTTCTTCCGATTCTGGGTTTACTTTGTGTCCGTTAAATGTATGTGTGTAAAGTCCCCCGCGATACAGAGCTTGTTCCGTTGTGCGGGAAGTGTCTTTTGAAAAAAAAAAGCATATTAAGGTAACAAAATCGTTGTCTACCTTAAGCGAGCAAGCACATTTCCTGCCACTACTGAAGGTCTACCAACTGTAACCAATAATTGTACAAACTCAAAATGTGTGAGCTTTTCATTTTTATTGGCGCTCTTTGCTTTTATATATGTAGTAAATTTTGTACAGGCATTAAGTCACTTGGAGAATGCGCAAAACCGTCTACGTCGAATGGAGAATCGGCTCGACCTGGCCACTAAGAGGCTTTGTGTGGTCAATTATGATAATAAAGCAATTAGAGAAGAAATACACAGGCTGCTTGTAGAACGGTAAGGGAGTCATCATCACCATGTCAGCCGAAAGACCACAGCTAGACTTAGTCCTTCCCCAATTTTTGCCATCTTAACACATGCCGGACTAAAATGCAACCCTTTCACAGTGGAATCTAAAGGGTCTCAAAGCAAACGGTTCAGCACTTCATACTTTTGTCGCTCAATTAGAGTCTAGAACTCTTTGCCAGCGCATGTGTTCCTATCTAACTTTGATCCTGGGTCTTTTAAGTGGGGCGTGAAAAAGCATCTCACTAAGCCGCCATAGTGGAGGCCACCATACCAGTAGTTTGGCTTTTGGAATGGTGTCTGCCACTTCTAGATTCCACTGACTGCTTGTAGACACACTTGTTGCGTATACCATAATTTAACATCACGGTTTTTTTTTTTTGCCTCAGGGGCAGACACCGGTTTCGTCAGATTTGCTGAGTTCTGTGAAACAAAGGATGAACCTGTAGCCATTTATTGACTACAATAATTGCAGACTGTAGGCTATTGTGAATTGGCCAGTCACAGTGCTCGATATCCAGTGGAGTGAAGATTTCAAGCAATGTGATTGGCCAATTCACGGTCCGCTCCTTTTCACTCCGCCCAGCTCCGCGTCAGTGGAAACACACACTAATAATGTTTGGACAACAAATCTCAATATTACTTTACCGACAGGAACAGTTTTAACGTTCAATGGAAAAAAGCCATAGGAAATCTGATAAAAGGCAAAGAATACTTGATGGACATCCTGGAGATTGCCACGGATTTCTTCGGCATTAGGGACGAGGCGATTAGTTTGCTCGAGACTCTGAAATGGAAAGGACTGTTTCAGCTGAACAGAGATATCGCTGTAAGTATTTAAAGTAATAAATAATATTTTGTTTACCATTATCTTCTTTAGACAATTGATTAAAAACCAAAAACATTAATAAATCTATACTAATACATAAAGTGGAAGAGTTTGCTTGTTTGTTTGTTTGAACGCGCTAATATCTGAAACTACCAGTCTTTTTGCGTGTGATAGCCCAGTTTTCGAGGAAGGTTATAGACTATGTAACATTACGCTACTGGCAACTGAAGCAAAACAGTAAGCAAAGACATGGATTAAACCGCATCGTGGAAAGCTAGTAAATTATAAAGAGCAAAGAATTAGTTTTTTGTTTGTGTGTTATAGATAAACTCAAAATCTACATAACCTATTTAAAAAAAAATTTCGCCTTTGGAAAACTACAATATTAACAAGTAACATAGGCTATATTTTTATTGTATACCTACCCAAGTGGACTAAGGTAATTCCGCTTGTTCCAATAACATGAAAGATAAATATATGGCAAAGCTCCTACCTGGTTTTGAGTTTTTTTTATTTTGGCACTACTATGCGGCGACTTCGACTACTATAACCATAACATGTAAAACAAAAGCAAAATACTTATGTTCTAAACATATAAAAATACTAGCGGACGTTACGTGGTTTCGAGGACTAGGATAAAGTAGCTTTCTAATGGTAAAAGAATTATTGAAATCGGTACAGTAGTTTCTGAGTTTATTCGTTGCATACAAAAATACAAATCTTTCCTCTTAATAATATTAGTGTAAATAACTGTGGAATGAATCTTACACTCTTCCCAGGAAATGCAATCTTACGACAGTGAAATAAATCATCTAACAAAACTGGAAGAATTCTTGCGAGTGAAAGGATCCAAGAAAGTCTGCGAGGCTGATGAAATAGAGGAAGACCAGAGACAAGAGGAGATAGCTAGGTGTAATCAAGAAATAAAAAGGCATGATAAAATCATTGAAGATGTTTATGTAAGTTCATAATAAGTTCTACTTATTTATTAAGAAAGAAATTCGATGATTGTGATCTTTGTAATCTATGTTCAATGAGAAAATATTTTCTGACTAATCTCTGTGGTTCGGTGGTATTATGTACGGACTACCGCGTAGAGGTCGCGGGTGCGATCTCCGCTCAGTTCAAATTGGTGTGCACTAAAGCAAATATTTGTGTCATGTTGAAAAAGCATTGGTCTAAGTGTTTCTATGTATAATAATTTCCTTTATTAAAAAAAAGTAGGTATGTAAGATGTATACAATCGAACCAACTTAATCATGACCCAATAAGCTGATGTTTCGCATAAAACTATCAAACTTGTAAGATCCATCGTGTAATCACTTACGACGTTTTTAATATAATCATAAAACAGTGTACTTAGTAAAATGTCAGTGTCTAATAAAATCACAAGAAGCTCGTTGCCAAGAAAAACTGTCTTCAAGCGAATTTCGACCTACTTGCATTTAGATGGAGTGACAAAATGTTAAGGTGGGCTTATTGTGACTTGGGTCGGTAGTACGTATATAGTTGTTGTGTGTTATTTTTATTATTTATCTCAAGCTTTGTTACGTCAGGCTTACGTTGGCACCGACCGCTTGCAAGTTATTACACAATACTTCAGAAAAATAGAAATAGAAAACCATGCCATGTTTGTATTACTATGTGAACTGTTGGAAGAGTCAACTTTCCTTAAGAAGGACAACGAGATGTGGAGACAAAGAATTCGTAAGCACTTTTTATTATGTTATGTTTTTCCTACAGTTTTGTTTTGGAGAGTTCTGGTTTACTAAGACTAAACTAAATTATATTATTGTTATCAGGCATCACTATGCCTGACAGTCACTTTGGTAGACTAATATAATAAAAAATAAGTGACTAAGGGAGTAACTAGCTTTCTTAATTTTTTATTCTCAATATTGTTATTTATTATTTCCTACATTATGAATAAATAAATACCGCTTCTACTTGATTTATTCAATGGTTTCAGTGGATCAGAAAGATATAAACCAGGGACGCGTAGAGATGCAGGACAAACGATTAGCGGTCTTGAGGGCTGAGCTGGATGCACAACGTAAACGTACTACAGAAAAGTTGCACTTAAACGTGGCTGCTGAAGCTACATTTCATATGGCGATGAGAGCTTTTGATGACCTAACTAAGTAATCTTCCTTATTTCCATTTCCTTGCCATCAAGCTGGTAGAACAGTACCATGAAAGAGACTGGCTAAATACAGTTGGATGCCCTGGCCTATGTTAGCAGTGGACGTCGTTTGGCTATGGGTTACACTTACAACTATTTAAACAACTATTTCCGGCATGTTTTATTTATTTATTAAACATAATGCACATGCGTACACAGGCGGACTTAATGCCGTAGGCATTTTCTACCAGTCAACCAAGGTGATGCAGAGATGAACAAAGTAGGTGCATGTATTATCTCATATTGTTATTTCTGTATCTTCTCCAAAAAATTGTAATATATTCATAAATTACATTAATAATTTAATTACAACAAAGAAATTCTCTAGCAGGGTGAGTGCTTGATGATCTGAGCTACAGGCTCACGCCTAATTGAAACCCCAAAGGACCTAAACAAAATATTAAACTCACGCTAACAAACACGTAAGCTTATGTCAATCCCATACATTTTTAATGTATTCTATGCATAGAATAGAAATCTACGCCGCTTGTCTAGGGCCTCAGTCCTCTCACAATTACTGTTTTTAATTAGTAAAAATAGTTGACGTAAGTTGTATTGATTTGTGATTGTGAGAAGAAAATAAAGAATTATTACTATTAATATTAGTTATATCTATTTATATCATCTGTAGGTTACAGCTGTGGGTTACAAGATTTACACTTAAGGACAACATATTTAACTGTTATGGGTTCAAGTTTGGGTTACAAGTAATCGATTTCAAACAATTTTAAAATATGTTTGTCGTTCTAAGAATCATTAATATGTTAATCAATAATTAAATCAAGTCTTTATTGTCTTTTAACAGACTTGCAAATTGTAAAATCACGCCCTTGCTCTCTCTACTGGGTAACCATAAGGAAGTAACCCAGTGGAACGTACGCAGGTTCATCAAAATTCTGGAGCTAGAAGTAAAAAGTCTCATTCAGGTTGTTTATGGAATCGTCAAGGTATGCAACTAACATTTGTGTCTTTACCTACCTCAGAAGCCTTAACCGGCGACAGTGTAATTTTTTTATAAAAGATTAGCGCCTCTGGGATAATATGAGAACTAAAGTGACATGCTGGTCTTAACGTAGGTTGATAGCGCCACTATAATCAACGGTTCCCATTTAGTTTTGCTTATTCATGAATTAATTTCATTTTACTCTATGGAATTGCATAATTTGAATAATAAATACAACGCAATTCTTAACGTTAACCTATAATGTACAACTCTATAACAGTCGCAGGAAGTCCACTGCTAAACATAGTCCTTCCCCTGCTA
This sequence comes from Parascotia fuliginaria, assembly GCA_963082885.1. Lineage (NCBI taxonomy): Eukaryota > Metazoa > Arthropoda > Insecta > Lepidoptera > Erebidae > Parascotia > Parascotia fuliginaria. The sequence continues at coordinate 2,417,593 of OY720191.1, forward strand.
TATTTAGGCCTTTCCAAAGTCAAAGACATTTATTTATTTGGGTTAATTAAATTAACATTTATGAACGTTAAAATTACAAAATGTCAGTCAATTAATCTACAGCCAGTCCGCTGACGTAGGGTAGTGTCATGAGATGAACTGGCAAGAAACTCAGGCCTCTCGTTTCAATCGCAATTTTTTATAACTTACAATTTCAAGTAGCATGCAAAGTGACGCAGGTAAGTAATACACTCCCCATTGATATTTTGATTCTTTTAAGTAAGAGGCTCAATAGTCGCGAATTAAACTTTTCTGGAATTTTAGTAGTCTCTTCCTATGAATAAATCATGATAATCACGACCTCATAACTAATAGATATAGGGAAGTTTACATTAATTATCTTAATTTTAATCTAATTAACTAAAGTATAATATATTAGACAGTATACCATAGATATGTTTTTCCGAGTCTCGTGTCTTGTAGATACGTTTTTTATCATTAGCACGGCAGTTTAAACAAATGCAAAGGCACCTGAATTATACAGCCACGATCACAACAGTCGTGCCCGTGACCGAAACCTTGGTCGCAGAAGCTACGGTTGGATTGCTCTAATTGCACAGCGTTCATTGGCTGGTGAACAGTGATATCCCTTTGAAACATCTTATAAGGCGACAGAAGAATCATCCAATATAAGACAAAATTTCTTTAGGGCTGTCTAGGATACAACTCGTTAGAAGTCAGACGAGACGCCTGTCAACTCGTTGAAACTTGTAAAATCCTCAGAGGAAAATTAGATGCGCAGACAACTACCTTCGCAGCTGTAGACACGTATTGTTTGCCGTTCCACCGTGTCGTACTGTGGCGCGCGCCTCCGCTGGTCTCCGCTCTCTCTCAGCTCTCAACGCTCTCCTGCGAGCTAATCCTGACTTTGATTTGTTTGCGGATGGATGGCCTGATATATTGTTCGATTGTTTGAGGTTTTGTGAGAAAGATGGATGAGTTACATTGAATTATTTTTATAGTATTATATTTTATGTTGTAATGTATTGTGTCACTATTATACTTTCTTTTTCGCTGTATAAAATGTGTATATTCTTGTATTGTGTATGTTCTTTAATTAATGTAATTGGACTTATGTACCGTTTTAATTAAAGTAAATAAATAAATAAATAAATAAGACAGCCAGCAGTATCTTCAGAATCGAATCTGTTTATGTAGAACTTGAACTTTAAAGTCATACGGGTATTTACCTAATTCTAAAGGGCTTAGTATTTTAGGGAACTTTTTACTTATTTTTTTACTTATAATTTATGTCCTTAGCCCCCAACACCAACGCCAGCGAAAGGAAAAGGGAAAGCTGCGGCTGCAGTACCACCTGTCAAAACTGTAGCAGATCCTTACGTGGAGGTTCTTAGACCGAACAAAATTGAGGACTTAGTACCGTATCAACCTTGTGTTTAGTAAGTATCGAGTAAGGCTATATATCATTATGGGATGAAGCGGGCTATGTTAGGCGTCTCCCTGCGCGATCGTTTGAGAAATGAAGAAATCCGTAGGCAAACCAAAGTAACTGACGTAGCTCACAGAGTTACTTCTCTGAATTGGCAATCGGCAGGACACATAGCTCACAGAACTGACGGCCGTTGGGGCAAAAAGGTTCCAGAGTGGCGACCATTAACCGAAAGACGCAACGTGGGCAGACCCCTCACAAGGTGGACCGACGACCTTAAAAGGGTGGCGGGCAACCGATGGATGAGGACGGTAAACGACCGGCCAAGGTGGCGAAAATTGAGGGAGGCCTATGTCCAGCAGTGGACGTCTTTGGGCAGATATGATGATGACGATGATGATGAAACTTATATCGCTTTACGCTTTCGTTTCTAATATTTACGTTAGACTAATGCATTAAAGAAGTCTGTAATGGCATATTGTATCACCCGCAAATTAGGAATCGACATTTAGCTGTTGGAACTAAACATTCTGGAATCGTTAGAGCAGCGGGAAGAATGACCTATCGTCTATTTAACAGAGAGGCTCTAATGAACTTTACACTTTCTCACACTTAAGTGTCCTCGTCATATTTCTAATTATTTTTGTTGTAAGTCAAAACCTAGTAGGAATGTATTGATTTTAGAAGCCTTCAAAATTCTTGAGTGATTATATGGATTTGTTACCAAATGGTCTACCCTGGCCCTCAGTTGCGTAGAAGACTACATAATGAACATGGTATTTGAGACTCCAGCCGTGCCAGCTGACGAAGCGTACATTCAGAAGATGTTGCACCTTGAAGACGTCAACACTAAATTCGGGATATTCACCCTCACTATGCCAGCGTAAGTTAGTTGTAAACATTTTAGTGGAACTAAGGTAAAATTACCTAATTCCGAATGGTTCTAAGAATGGCATCTAACTCCGAGGTATTTACAATAACTGTGTTTTCATGCAATTGACAAGTTAATTTTATTTGTAAGATACATTATTCAATTCATTTAGCATTAGGTGACTGTACCTTATTAAGGTACTGTAAAATCCTCCGGGATAGGTTCTAATAAGGTATATACTACAAGCACATAAAAGAGGTCTTGAAGAAGGACGTTTGCGTTTTTAAAAAGATCATCATCATCATTATGATTAGCCTACGGCAGTTCACTGCGCCATTTCCAATTTTTGACTGTTTGCATCTATTTTTTGATATACTAGCCAACTAAATAACATTTTCTGTTTCAGGAGACTTCACCCACTCAGAAATTCGAACAAAAATGATTAGTATTTTAAGTTGTAATTAACATTACATTATTTTATTGTTAATAGGTACCTACCTATTATAATAAGTCATTTATTGTTTATTATTACATAAAATAGCACTTTAATCCCTTGACAATAAGATTATTTATTTTACTTTTAGTTTGTTGAAAGGATAATAATATTGTTATGAATAAAGATTTAAGTTATTTATCTGTGGTATTATTACTAAAATGTAATCGAGTTTCAATTATTTACTTTAAAAAGCTGCCTTTGTCAACCTGGGTGATGGGTGAACATCTCGTGAACATTGACTTTGACCCTTCGCGTACACCAAAACCGATTTTTGTCGGCCGATAGCGGACAGAACTACCCAAACGAGTACCTCGGACGTGTCTGTGCTTACACTGCAACAGTGTTGTACCGAATTTGGACTATAGCTATAGATACACTCAATTTGCATGGCCGACAAAAAAAATGTACTCTGTGCAGCAGACTGGCGAGAAATCCAAATAAGTTCGGGCTCGTCGGTTGATCGACGACGGCCGAACTCAGGCGATTGAATCAAACCCTTGTACGAGACTTGTACTCTTGAGAGCGCGCACACAAACACGACCTTCATCGTCTGATGATGGCCGATTAACCGACCGAGTCCGAACTTGTTTGGTTTTCAAGTCTTTATGCAACACTGAACACAGTAAACTACGAAAAACCGGCAACGCCCAGTCCAATGTCGGCACATGACGGTTTTGGTGTACGCCTAGCATTATGCATTGACTTGGGAACTAGAACCTTTAATTCTAATAGTAGTTGTTTTATTAACTCAAAAAAATCGGTTTCACTGCTAGTCTCTACCGGTAACTAGTATAGACAAGTGCACTTAGAGCAAGGACTAAAGCATTGTTCTGAGCAAGTGCACATTTGATCCACTTGTCAGGTACGACAAATCGTGGTAGAGACAAATGGAAACCGTCAAACAAAATAACTAGACGGCTCAAAAAGGAAAAAGGAATGGGCAAAGGAAATCATTTGCCTGATGGTTAGCCGTCAGTGGAGTCCAGAGAAATTACACCTCACTAGCCATGGAGTGTATAATGTTTTGAAGCTATCCCAAAGAATAATAATAATAATAATGTAATGTAAAATGGAATCCTACATTCTACGTGACTCTACTGCGGTACTCTTTGATGAGTTTACATGGGGGAATATACTGAACATAACTTTTTAATGAACGAGTAGTAGTAGCCACACAGCACGAAATGCTTGTACGATACCCATTTGGAAATGGCCTTTATATAAACCAATTATAGGTACACTTGCGAACCGGCTTTCGGTGTCACTATTTGCGTGTCAGTGGGTGTATCCTAGGAGTAAATTTGGAATTTGAGTGTGTTCTTTGAGATTGACCGTTATCAGACGGCAATGTAGAAGAAATGATTTTAAAACATTAGAATATGAACGTCAAACGTCACTTCATATCGTTCTTTATGATAGTACCTATCTTTTACAGAAATAAATATTTATAGAATTTACTTTGAGATAAGATTTGCTTAGATGTTTGTAGAATATTTATTATTTTAGCGTTTTTATTTAGCTTTGTGAAATTATATTACTAAAATGCCGAGTCAAATTGAACCGAAAGCCGTAGACCCTGAAGCAGAACTAAGCAGTGCTTTACGAAAAGTAGGAAACTTTTAGGTCGTTTAGTACTAGTAGTTTGGTTGTCTGTTGTTTGACTATACTAGAGCAACTTTTTGTATACAGAAGTCCAGTTAATACAAACCACCAAATTATTTGCCTGCCGTTTTAATTAGCCTGTAATTGTCCCACTGCTAGGCATGCCCTTATCCTAGTTATTTCAGGTTCCAATTTTTTTTAAAATACGGATCACGAAGCGTAATATCAAGGTGAATTGGTCAACGTCACCCATACTTCTCTCCTATATTTTGGGCACAAAAGGACTATACACTTACCGGGACAGTACACTTATATGGCCGTGATGACAATAAAATATCTCTATTGTATCTACAGTAGTTTCCATGAAAGGGTTAATTAAAACTATTTAAAACGAATTAGATTTAGATAGTACGTGATAACTATGTCATAATATTAAGTGATGTAAAAACTAATCATTTAAATTTGCAGTTCACAAATCTATCAGCAGAATGTAGCATTGAGAAGAGAGCTGGAGGTGTCCCGCAGCTGGCTCCACAAGAGAAGCAGATTGGCATCCTTAAGAGTGAAACCAAGGAGACGCAACTGTGTATCAATGTTAGTTGTCACTTGTAATAGTAGTAGGAAACACTTTTCTTGGAGTGGTAAAAGTCAAATTGAATGTGGGACCTAAAACTATAATAATGGGTGATGGGTGACTATGACATTCGGGGACTTAATTTTAGTTTATAATTTTAGCGTTCCTTGCAGCATGTTTTGTGTTTAACAACACAGTGTTAACGAATTTTAATACTTTTAATTTATATCTTGTTCATGTTACTTCTGATTAAATTCGTTGCGGAGTCCAAGACCCCGAAGAAAAGGTTTAAGCAGTCGCCGAGACTGCCGTGGGTAAGGGTTTGTAAGGCTTCTTTACTGTTTTAATTCTGACTTACCAGAATCAAATTCCGCTTATATGCCTATATGTAAGCGGCATTGCCTCGAAAGTATTAACAAGTTTTTACTATTTCCAGCTCGCAAGAAAAGGCCAGCATGCTGTCCGCGATGCAAACGTCAAAAAGGGCATTAAGAATTCTATAACTGAGTATGAGCAGTACGAGTCAAAGTTAAGAGATGAGAGGGCGCAGTCAACCGAACTAGATCTGTTGAACTACCTCGCAGGGAAACGTGTCGCTAAATTCAGTGTAATGGTGCCTACGGAAAACGATGTTAGTTATCAAATCAGAAATTTTTATTGCATTTAGTTCACATTGACACTTATCAACATCAACAACAATGTCAGCCAATTAACCTACAGCCAAGCCAGTTCGTTTACGAGGTAGAGCCATGAGAAGAACTTTACTAGTAAGAAATTCAGATCACTCTTTTTATTCACTAGATTGTTATAATAATAATATCTGTTTGTCTATTAAAAATCGGGTAGGTATGCACAATGGTAACACGAAGTTCTTTAAGAAAGCAACGAAAAGGTTTTTAACAGGGTCGGCAATGCGCAAGTGGTACTTACCTCTGGTGTTGTAATGGAACTTTATTTATTGCTATTTTGACCTAACTTACTACTAACAGTATCTATCTTTATAATTTTCTTCAGGAAATAGCCTATTTGGAAGACGCGTATAATCGCCTACGTCGGATGGAGAACCGACTCGACCTAACCACTAAGAAGTTTTGTATAGTAAATTCCGACAATAAAGCTGTTAGAAATGAGATACATAGACTACTTGTGGAGCGGTAAAGTATTGTTACTAGAAAGTTGTGTACTTATTAATTGTCATATCGGTTACGAGAGTTGAAGATTTTTGATTAAATGCTGGACATCCAACTGTCCAATAGTCTAATGTTAAACCGTAACTTTTTTTTAGGTAGGTATACAACGTTTCTGCTAAACATTCATGTGGCCCATCTGATGTTAAGTGATAACCGTAACTTTTTTACGGTAGTAGAACTATCCTGTTTTTAGCAAAAATGGGCTAGATCGACTTGAGAAGTATTACCCTCTCAAAGAATAAACAATAATGGTTTGGCAGTACAAAATGTTCTGCGTCGCTTTGCCATATGTGCACCAGCCCTATTAGGCCTACTTTTTATCTTTATTGACGGTGAAACTTGCTACGAAAAACGAGAATATAATTAAAACTATTATTTAACTTAACAGAAATAGCTTCAACATCCAATGGAGTCGAACTATAAATAATCTGATGAAAGGCAAGGAGTATCTGATGGACATACTTGAGATCGCTGGCAAGGCTTTCTCAAGTAGGGACGATGCTATCAGGATACTTGAAACTTTGAAATGGAAAGGACTGTATCAGCTTAACAAGGACATTGCTGTGAGCTTTGCACTTTCCAAATGTTTCTCTACACTAAGTTATGCCTCTTTGTGTAATCGACTAATATAGATCGACGTAATAGTAGTATCCGTACTACTGCGCTTCGTTCAGTAATTGAGTTTGCCGGAGACCCAATTTCTCCCCTTTCTTCTTGCCTCACTTCACTCATTTCCTTCACCTACCCCATTCCCAGCCGCCATAGTGGAGGTCACCATATCAGCAGTTTAAGACAATGGCTTTTGGTGTGGTGGCCACCAGTTCTGGATTCCACTGACTGCTTTCCATCAGGCGGGGTGGAGTCACTTTGGTAGGCTAATCTTTTATGTCCCAACCGCAAGCAGTTTTACAATCATCTACCCATCGTCATTGGTAAATTTGACGATCTATATACCACTTATTTCATAGTTTATTATGCGTGTTGTGTATTTACTTTATCTGCCTGATGGTAAGCAGTTCGTGGGTTCTATAATTTAAGCTCCTGGCAGAGTGGCTGCTATAGTGGCTTTGTGTGATTATCACGCCCCATTTAAGACTCGTGATTAAAATTGCAAAGAAACATGTGACGTGCTGCTGGAGTTCTAGATTTTAATTTTAGGACCTGTTTTCAGGAAATGCAATCTTACGATAGTGAATTGAACCACCTCGCAAAACTGGAAGAGTTCTTGCGAGTAAAGGGTTCCAAGAGGATTTGTGAGGCTGATGAAAAAGAGGAGGTAAAGAGATTAGAGGAGATCGCTAGGTGTGAACAAGAAGTAGCCTGGCACGATAGTCTACTTGAAGATATTTTTGTAAGTATATTTGGCGTTTTAGCAATAGAAAGAGAGTTGATTATTTAAAGTAGTTTTCCAAAACGACTCCACGCTGCCTTTTGGTAAACTATCAGTTGGAAATAGGAGTAGTGGTCACAATCTCAAAAGCCATCGTGAAATCTAAAATATAACTAGCTTTTGCGAGTGGCTTCGCCCGCGTGGGTATACCACAAAAATTATAGCCCATGTTACTCTCTGATATTATAGTTTTCTATATGTAAAAGATATTTTCAAATTGGTTTCGTAGATTTTGAGTTTATTCGCAAACATACAAAAAATAAAATTATTACTCAAATAATTTGTTTGCGCTCTTTATATTATCACTTACTATCTTTACTATTATATTACTGAATTTATATACGTACTGCATATTTATATTATTACACATTTTATCATTTTCTAGTCTTAACTTATAAATCTACCTCGCTTCATCTCTGCATCACCCAATAGGTTGACTGGTAGAGAATGCCTCAGGCATTAAGTCCGCCTTTATACATGTTTTGTATATGAAGTTTAAATAAATAAATAAATAAATAAAAATTACTATTATAAAGAGCGGATTAAGAGTTTGTTTGTTTGAACGCGCTAATCTCTGAAACTACCAGTCGGATTTGAAAAATTCTCTTGCGTATGTTAGCCCAGTTCTTGACAAAGGTTTATAGGCTATGTAACATCACGCTACTGGCGACGGGAGCAGGACAGTAAGCAAAGGCGAAGGTGTGATCTCTTTGCTCTTTATAATATCAGTTTAGATTTCTAACATCTTCATTACTGCTCCAGAAATTCGCTGGCACCGACCGCGTAGCTACTATCATAGAACGTTTCAGACGAGTTGAAATAGAAAACTTCGCTCAGTTCGTGTTGAATTGCGAAGTAATGGAAGAGTCAATCTTTTTGAAGAAAGACCTCGATATATTGAGACAAAAGATTAGTAAGTTCTTGATTTTACAGCTGGTTTTTTTCTTCTTTCCTTAATTCGTTTCTATAATAATTATAAAGAAATTGTTGACCAGTTTTATACTAACTAGTTACCGTAAGATTTTAGCGATACTAGTAGTGCTGTGCTTTTAGAAGTATAACGTCATTTTTGTAATTAGGGGAAGTTATTGTGCTTGGAAGTTGCCAAGTTTTGGTTCGGAACTCTAAAGTTGAAGAAGTTACAACGAAAGAAGAATAAGAAAACATCATTTTGTGGCGTTTGCAGTCGTTTTCGTGTTCGTTCGTTCGTTTACAGGTGACTGTAGTTCTGAAAATCCAAAAGGCGATAATACCAAACATCTTATTTTCAGTGGACCAACATGACATCAACCAGGCTCGCATTGACAAGCAGGCCAAACGAATAGTAGAACTGACTGGGGCTCTGTCAACACAAAATGCACGTTCACAAGAGAAGCTTCATCAGAACGTAGTCGCTGATGCCAATTTCACGAAGCTGTTGAAGGATATTGATGACTTATGCAGGTACAATTGAAAGATTCATTTAAAAATATGGCGGCGTCCTAGTAACTCAGTTTTAACCTTGTCATCATCATCATCATTTCACTTGACTTGGACTCTCATAAGCTATGGACGTCCTGTTGATTTCTATTTATGCAGAAATATGGACTGGATCTACCAGAGAAGTATTACACTCTTATAAAATATTGACTTAAGTATTAGTTTTCTTGGGTCTAGCATATTGCTGAACTGGTTCTATTTGGCATAGCCGTGAGACACACAATAATGTGATAAAAACTATTGTGTCATTATTATTATTTTTTATTTGTACTTGAGTTGACCTTCAAAGAATTTGTGTGTCTTTTTGTCTGTGTCAAATAAATGTATTTTCTTTCTTTCTTTCCTTAAGCAAGCCGAGCATTTCTTTCGGTGAAAAATAAGGATTCGAAGACGGTTGTCAGCCACCTTGATTCATCAGTTGCTGGCCACTTTTTTCAGCACTACGTTTATTAAACAATAGATATTACCACATATGTTTTTCATCTCTTTAAACAGAATGGCAAAAATAAGGATTCGAAGACGGTTGTCAGCCACCTTAATTCATCAGTTGCTGGCCACTTTTTTCAGCACTACGTTTATTAAACAATAGATATTACCACATATGTTTTTCATCTCTTTAAACAGAATAGCAAAATGTGACACCACACCACTACTAAAACTCCTCGGCAACCATCACGAAGTAACCAAGTGGAACGTGCGCAACTTCTTGAATATCCTCGAGACCGAAGTTAAAAGTATTATTCAAGTGGTGTATGGAGCTGTCAAGGTATGTTACTTACAGACAGTGGCTTTCTATTTAGGATCTTTAATTAAAAATCCGATTTTATACAATGAATCGTTCAGCTCTGAATCGTTTTGTACTATATGTAATATATCTAATAATGATAGCACTTTAACGCCGAACAAAAAATAGGAATTTTCAAGAATCTTGAATTAAAATTTAATGTGAATTAAAGTCCGACCGGGGTATTACCCTCTATAGAATATCGACTTACAGTATTAGTTTTCATTTTAACGCGGTACGTAAGAACCGAGGCCTAATTATCCTCTCAGTTCCTTTGCTCTCCCTTTTCCTTCCTCATCTTCCCTGCATGGTCGGTAATCTATTATGTAGTTTTTTTCTTAGACATATCCATAAAAGACTGTTACTTACGATCAGGTAGCCCGCTTGTTTGGCAGTAAAGTTGTGAAGTCCAATAGATGGAATACGTTGTGTATTTGTAAACATTTACTAGAAAAAACTTATTATATAATATTTTACAGCCACCAGCACCAACACCAAGAGTAAAAGGCGCGCTGGCCCCTCCCCTCCCTGGCAAAATCATCGCAGATCCACGCGTCCAGGAGCTTCGACCAAACCGGATCGAAAACTTAGTGCCATATCAACCTTGTGCTTAGTAAGTATGCTTTATATTGATGATGTTTGTCCACTCAATATTGTCTTCTTTAAACTGATTAGTAAATATTTTTTTTAAATCATGTTTGGCTGCCTTAGTATTGCAGTACGTTTAACTCTTTTATTAGAGCTTTTGATTACAAGATTTTCTTTACACTCTTCGCCTTTAATTTCAAAATTAATTTAATCATTCAGCCTATCAAATTTACTATATTGTGCTTTGCTGTGCTACAAGGAAGAGGAAACTCTAAAAAGATTGGTTTCAATACAAGTAGAGCCAGGAAAATATGTTTTAAAGAATTTGAAAAGAAATGTTGTCCTCAGTTGCGTCGAAGACTACATTATGAACTTGATATATGAGACCCCAGCGGAGCCGGCCGATGAAGAATTCGTCGAAAGAATTTTCCACCTTGAAGATATCAACACGAAATTCGGCATATTCACTCTCACTGTACCAGCGTAAGTTGACATCTACAAAAGAGCTGTTTTACACCTGTGACAGTTGGTATAACTTAGTTCTCATAGTAAATACCAGGGGCGCTGTTTGTTTTCCATATTTTTTTCTTTTTTCTTTTTTTTTTCACACAGCGCCATCTAGCCACAAATTAAGCAATTATATTTGCTTGTGTTATGGGTATTAAACAACTGATATACTACTTATATACATTTTTTTTTTGTAAATACATATTAATAGGTAAATTACACCCAGACACAGAACAAACAATCATGCTCATCACACAAAGGTTTGTCCTGGGTGGGAATCGAACTCACGACCTCCGGCTCAGCAGTCAGGGTCACTAACCACTAGACTAACAGGCCAGCCAAATTAAAATTAAATAATAATATTCCAGTGAGAAAAAATAAATACATGTTATCACTTGGTCCCATGCCTTGCTAATATGATAGGTACCTACTGTTTGTAGTTGTAAAAGCAATAAAATAATTTATTGTTCGTAGGTACTATTATTATAATATATATTTTATCTTCCCATTCTGTGATCAAAATGGCACCTTATTACCGGGTTTTGAGGTTCATATTATATATTTGCTTGAGCCTTGTGCCCAGTCTTTGTAAATAGTCTTCATCTAATCAGAGTCTAAAGTTAACGCATTGGATTCATAGACGACATAAATTCCTACATCTAAAACTTGACAGTTCTATCTATAACAAATATCTTGTAAGTTTCTGATATGTTCTAAAAAACTGTTACTGTAAATCATCGCATTGCGGGGCAAAAGCCTCTACCTATGACTTCCATTCTCCTCAATCCATAGCAAGTGTGGACCACGATCAATTTATTTTGTTCAACTCATCTCGCCATCTTTTTCTTGGTCTGCCGCGACGCCTATTTGTTGTATCAGGGCACTATGAATAATTTTGGCCCTAATCCAAAAACTATTGATTTAAAATAAGTCAGCAAGTGGTCCATTTGCTTAAATTGGAAATAACTAATGTTTATTCATAACCGATTATCTCTATTTTCAGAAAACGTCATCCATTCAGAGGTGCGAGCAAAGATTAAAATGCAAATAAAATAATGGTGATAATAAAAATGAGAACGATTGTAATTGTCGTACAAAATAGTTTGTAGTACCTTGTTTGTAGTACCTTTACTTTAAATAAAAATGTAATTCATAAAACTGTTTATTATTATCAGTAGTAAATTGACGACCCTATTGCTCTTAAACAGTAATAGTTGGCTACAAAGTCACGACCAAATCCATTTTCGGACAATGTAAACAAACAGTCTTTTCAATATTTTTCTATCAAAAACTCCATAACCGATGACACATGAATTTATACACATTCTGTTCCATCTGGTCCACTGTGTTCAACTGTTTGTTCAACGAATTGAACAAATTCAACTAATTAAGTGTCATTTGTACAACTATTTATTCAATTGAACAAAATCCACTATTATAGTGTCATTGTTTCAACTATTTATTCAATTGAACAAAGTCCACTATTATAGTGTACTTTGTTCAATCAAATACCTACTTGCCTTCTAATAAGGTTATCTATGCATCATACTGCTGATTTTGAAGAAGCTGCAAGAAATGCTATGATAAAAATATTTCCTAATATTCATGTTAAGGGATGTTTATACCACTTTTCTAATAGTGTATGGAGAAAGGCGAAAAAAATTGGAATTAGCAAAGAAAACTACACAAAAAAAATTGTATAACTGACGGCTAAGTTACCGTTACTACCGAGTACTATGATAAAAGAAGGCTGGATGTATATACAAAATAAAATTGAATTATTAAACGCTTACGTGGACAAAGAAACTGATTCAAAATTAAAACAATTTATTTAATACTTCGAAAACTATTGGCTCAGAAACGATAATTTTATTAACACATGGTCAGTTTTTGGAGAGAGATACAAAACAAACAATAATATGGAAGGATGGCATTTGAAATTAAATAATGCTTGTAGAAGACGTAATATCAATATAGTTCAATTATTGAATGTTCTCTTCGATGATGCTAAAATATCAGCAATAAAAGAACATCAAATTAACAGTTACAAGCAAACTGTAAAAAAACGTCAAAAATACAATATTATAAATGATAGAATTACAGTTGACATGCAAATGCAAGTGGTGAACAATGTAATAACTAATAAGTGTTCCCCTCTTTTTAGAAAGTATACGTTGAACTGTCTTTTATTTTCTCGATGCTCATTTGTTTTGTCGACATTCCTTTGTTTCGATGTTAATTTTTTATTTTTTTTTCATTTTTTTTGACCACGGTAATTGGTCGCGGCAGTGGGTAATGTTTTGTTAAATTAAACATTTTACAATTGTACACATGTCACTTAATTAGTTGAATTTGTTTTGTTTTGTTAAATTAAACATGAACTTGAAGTTTCAGTTGAACAAATGATCCATTATTTCTACCTAATGTACAACTAATACATTAGCCATACATTTACAAATTTCCGATTGTACAAATGACACTTAATTAGTTGAATTTGTTCAATTCGTTGAACAAACAGTTGAACACAGTGGACCAGATGATTCTGTTCACTATATACTTCGTTTTGCAACTATTTTTACTAATGATTAATAATCAAATCTAGATTATTTAATAAAATTACGAATTAGGTACTTTTTGCGGTCGAATAAAGACGTCAAATTGTTTAACAGTTTTATTTTTCTGTACTCTCTGTTATAGGTAAGTTTAACGAATACCTACATATCATAGGTACATAATATTTTGTAATTCATTATTTATTTTGGGTTTGCCCTCGCAGGTCTGTTCATTTGTTTTATTGTAATATAGTACCTATAATAAAATCGTAACATATATACAAATTCCATTTAGTCCATATTTCACAAATTTTCATCAGGCGGGAAAATATTCAAAAGTATCTCAGTACTCCATTTCCGTCCGTGGTCAAATCGTTGCATTTAAAGGTCAACGCTTAATTTAAATTACATTTATTTATTAGATTAGGTACATTATTTGTCTTATTATCTTAATGTTTATAAATCAACGGTTAAAATAAAATACAATACCATATTTAACATAAATACAAATATTTGGAGTAATAAATTAAATAGAATTAATTTTGTACGCAAATAGAGTATTTTGTAAACGTAATATTATTTAAAAATGTAAGAAAAAGGACGAAAAATTACTATTTAACAATGTATTGATGTCATTAATTTTATTTTTATTATCTTTGTCCCCATTACTAGTAAATTCATGAAACCAATGGCAATATGGCGGATTGTTTACATTGTACGAAATTGGAGTTGGAATGGACAGTTCACATATCCGAGATGGTACATTTATTTTATCAACAGTTGTACCAACGTAGTTGATGGTCCATGAGGAACACCTGGTTTTCTAATGGTCCTACGATTTTCGAGACAACTAATTCTCTCCTGTCGCTTACCGACCCATCCATACTCAAAGTATACAAAATAGGACTAACTAAAATCTAGTCAAGAACTAGTCCTCTATGTCGTCAAATTCAGTTCTCCACGAGAATCCTTTGACTACCATCGCCACCACTCAGTGCTGCCACAGTGCTGCTTTAGCATGACAGACGGAGTTTAGGACGTAGACGGAGTTTATGTACAACTACGTTTAGGATCATAATGTCCACTTCCTATAATGTGACTTTTTCGGCGTTTCCTCGTGGCCAAACTATTTCGCCAATCTGATTCTGCTACGAGGAATTTTATTTCCTTATGACCAAACTCGAGGGATCGTAGAGTAGTTCTCTAGTAGACCTCGTACATTCACCTCCCTCTGCCAGCACTATTTTATCGATTTATAAAAACGGTTTCTTCATGTTTGTTCAATCTACCATGAAGAAATCTTTCAAGCCCAACAATAATTTATTTAATTTCTGGTTGGAAGAGGTGCTATGGGTCCGGTACGATCATCATGATTATTATGATGATGGTTTGGCCCATTCGCCAACAGTCCTAAACCTTCTTAACAGGTCAGATCAAAGAGCATAATATTATAATAACCTTTATATTCGCTTCGGCCGTTTATATTCAGGACAGAGTATTACCAACCTTGCGATAGTATTTCTCGTGGTTGCCCGCTAGGAATTACTCATGTGGTCCCAGTGGGTCATAGTAGAAGGACAACCAGAAATTTCCCAAAATATTGTTATTTACTGTTTATTCATTGGTCACAATCAGTACTATTATATAAATCGAAAGAGTTAGTTTGTTTGAACGCTCTAATCTCTGGAACTACAAAACGGATTTAAATAATTCTTTTTGCATAAGTAACATCACGCTACTGGCGACGGGAACAGAGCAGTAAACAAAGACGCGGGTGAAACCGCGCCGCGAAAAGCTACTTTCAAATAAATGTGCCAACGTTCATGTTGTTAACTTTCAACTCAGTAAAGGTTTTTTACTTAGGTACTAAACACTTTTACTCTATGTAGGTGTACCCGATTCTTCTTTACATACAAAAAAAAAGAAAATTAAAAAATATAAATTGAAAGCGTCAACCGTCAACAATGTCAATCGTGTTAATTTTTTCTGTCTTTTCTTTGATGTAAACTTTATTTACCGTTATTTGCCAATTTTACTTTTATATGAGTTATTCAATATTTAGTTGTTTATTTATTATTTATTTTTGTATTAATTTAATTTATAAATATTGTTTTTATTTGTTAATAATATAATAAAATGCCGGCTACAGTCGAGCCCAAGGCGATTGATTTTGAAGCCGAATTGAGCAATGCGCAGCGTGTGGTATGTTCAACCAATTTAATTATTATTGCGACTTCTTTTTGTCTTTTTATTATTTTCTATCCTTGTAGTCTGACTGCGTGACAATATCTCTCCAGTTTACGCTTCTGAATCCTAGTCTTTCTACGTCTAATCTATACGTACCTACTGTTTTGATTTCTTTAGGTCGTCGATCTACCCAGCTGGAGGTCATTCAGAACCTCGTATTGTCTTACGTACCTAAGCTTAAAGATTAAAACCTATATAGTGCAGTATATGTATAAGTACCTAGTGTGCAGCTAATTATAAAAGTAATAATAATAACATTAGCTTAATTGCTTTCTAGTTTTTTAAACTCGCGCCACAATGCAGCGTTGCAAAAAGAGCAGGGGGTATACCCCAGCTGGCGATGCAAGAGAAGCAGATGAGCATCCTCAAAAATGAAATGGATGAGACGCTGCTGAATATACATGTAAGTTGTCTATAATTAAATTTATTCTCGTAGTTTGTATACTTTCAAATTTCAATTTTTTTTTTTATTATCAATGATGGTAGACTAGCAAGTGCTTTACCGGATGGTGAGTACTACTGCTTATGGAATAGAAGTGCATAAAGGACAGTTGACAGCAAACTAATGATCCTATCAGCCACTCCCACTATATAAATAAACAAAAGAACCTGATAGCTCAACACATTATATCTGCTGACAGTACTTTTATTTCGAGTGAAATAAAAAAGTCGTTACCGTAGCATGCACTTTTTTTTTATACGATCAAGGTGACAACAAGCATACGGCCCGCGGTAAGCAGTTACCGTAGCCTATGGACGCTTGCAACACCAGGAGTAACACTCGCGTGTTACCGACCTTGTTAAAAATCTTTTAACTCCTTTCTTGAATAACTCCATTAGTCTTTCGGGAAAATCTCGACGAAGAGCTCATTCCACCTTATCGTACGAGTGAAAAAGTTTCTCTAAAACCTCACCGTACGGGCCCTAAGAGGTTCTAAGGTGTGAGGATGAATTCCCAGCCGCTGGCAGACCAGCGAATTCACAATATGTATCCACGAATATTTGTTTCTAGAGTACAACCAAACTTTATGTCCGTTTTTGTATGTTTTTGTACTCGTGACACAAAGTTTGGTCCAGAAAATCAAGGAAAAGGTTCCTTAATTTTACTAAAAAACGAAGCGTGGATGTTATACTTACGCCTCTGCCTCCTTCGGGAAAACAAACGTGAAGCTATGTTTATTGTCTTTATCCCCACCATTTAATGTTTTTAAGTTTTACGTAATTTTACAGCTTGCAACCAAAGGCCTGCATGCCATTCGGGACGCAACTATCAACCAGAACATACAGCAGTCCATTACGGAGTATGAGAGTTGGACTACTGTGCTAAATGAAGAGCGAACTGAAGAAAAGGAAATAGATCTCTTAAACTATCTCTTGCGGAAGAAACTCGAAGCGATATCGAAGCATCTCCCTGCCGCAGACGATGTTTAGTATCTTTGTATTATTTAAATCAGATAATAATTAAAAAATTGCTTTTGTAGTAAACACGTTTTGATGGCTCATTATAGTCGTAAAAGAAGTGGTGGATTAATTTCCTACACGTGACAAAATCAGGGTGTATTTTGTTGCTGTTACCTAACATAGTAGGTAATTGATGTTCTTTGTGCGATAGTTGCGTTTTAGGTAAATTTTTTTTAACTATACGTATTTACAAAGTTATCAGTAAATAACTGAACGAGGTATTTACTGATAACTTTGTAAATACGTCACTAAATCTTGTTTACACATAATTTTATTTTGTTACATCGTAAGTTTGGTTCATATAATACGAGTACCTACTTATATTATTCACATGTAGGAACGTACACGATAACTAGAAAGGTTTTTGTCAAATTACATGCGACGAATTCTCTACAAATCTTCAGGCAATGAGAAGTACTGCTAATTTTGTAAATAAACCAAACTAAACCAACTTATATATATTATATAAGATAAGTATATTACTTATGGTTAAGTAATAATAGTACTATAGGAGGCCTGTTAAAAATGTTTCTAACCACCAACCTACCTATCAAGGTACTTGCTAAGCTTAGCTTCCTACGTCCCTAGAAAAATATTTATTAATTTATTGAAAAAGTATTTATAATATCATTATCATTACAGATAAAAAAAATATTAATTTCTTTTGGTCAGGAACAAGCCATAATAGAGGCTGCCAGCAACCGGCTCCGACGTATGGAGAACCGGCTCGATCTGGCGGCTAAAAGGTTCTGTGTTGTCAACGCCGATAACAAGCAGGTCAGGGAAGAAATACATAGGCTACTTGTGGAAAGGTAAGTCAATACAGTACCTATTATTGTATTTCTTTATAACTGAGACTACAACATGGAGTTCTTCAAGAAAGGAGTTAAAAGGTTTTTAACAGGGTCGGCAACGCGCTAGTGATGCTCCTGGTGTTGCAAGCGTCCATAGGTTACTGTAACTGCTTACCATCACGCGGGCCGTATGCTTGTTTGTCACCTTAGTCGTATTAAAAAAAAAAAACTAGGAATATTACCCTTTTTTTAAAATTCAAAATATACATAACATTATTTAACAATACCTACTCATATTGGTTGGGTGTGTGCTCTCCTGCAAAATAATCTTCTTCATATAAGAGCTTGGCGTAACGTCTTATAAAATATTAAACAACCGCTCACATCGAATCACCGTCCCCACATTGCACCTTAGTGATTCAGTACAAATTGAGAGATGGCATCCAATCCAAGACGCCGTCTCCCAACTTGTGCCGGCGAGGTGTACTTTACGCGGCAACCATATACTTCTTACCTACATACACAGAATGCGCAAGTGCGGTATCAATTACAGATCAGAGTCTAGCTATCGATTCTTATTTTTATTAATCTCGGCCTTATTTAATGAAGACTTACTTCTTTCTATAATACCTAAGTATTGTCGCTAGATCCAGGTCACTCCAACATAGGCAGTAGCTGCGTGTATTGAAATAGGTAAGCAGACACGGCTCCGTCTGCCATGTCTGCTTATCTATTCCAATACACGCAGCTTGTCGAAACAAAAAAACTCCGTGAAAGTATCAGAGGGTTCATTTCGAAATTAAAATATGTAGGTAGGTATAGGTATGGGTGGATGTAGACCGAGCTATACCTACTATTGTCTATGCTCGGTTTTTTAACATATTATAGGTTATATTCACAGCTGTAGTTCTGACTTTCACTATCGAGGTAACACTATTTTGTTAAAGCACTCAAATAGCGTCGATTTTTAGCATGTATCACTTAAAATGTGCTTAATGATTCTACTGCTCACTAGCAGCTATTAGACATGAGATATTCGGTACAAATTGAGAGATGGCGTCCGTTCTTAGACACCGTCTCTCAACTTGTGCCGCAACGTTGTTAAAAACTTGACTAGACTCTCTGCCGTACGGCGCATACGGCATATCTAAATCGCGCATGTGCGTGATTAAATAGTCAGATTACTAAAGCCATCAGAATGTTATGTTTCTTAATGGTTTTGGTCGGAAGCTTTAAACCAAAAATTTCAGTAATTAACACATGGAACTTTCTAGTTTCCACCAGCACATTCTTTTCAATTTCGATTACAGCTATTTTAAATGGAGCTTGAAAAAGCATCTTACAAAGTCGCCAAAGTAGTGGCCTGCGTGCTATCAGTTCGCCAGGATGGGTAGTGTCCATCAGTCCTGACCCTGACTGCTGACCACCAGGCAGGCATATAAGATATTTGGTACAAATTGAGAGATGGCGTCCGTTCTTAGACGCCGTCTCCCAACTTGTGCCGGAACGCTAATGGAAGCTCGACTAGCTGCGATGCCGTACGGCGAATGCGGCACGTCTGGGGTGCGCATGTGCATAAGATAGGGTATTAAAATCATGAATGTTATGTTTCTTGATGGTTTTCTATTAAAACTTATAATGAGACTAAACCACGAACCAAACGTTTTAGTGACTTTACTTATGTCGCTTAATGAAAACCTGGAATTCTATACCAGCGCATGTTTTATTTTTAACCTGGGTTTTAGAGCAAAAAAAGTACTGGAGTCACTCTGCTATCAGTTTACCACGATGACAATAATTTTATTGTGATAGTAGCTTTTATTTTTTACAATCAGACAGGCGATATACTAAGGCATATTAAGATTTAGGTACAAATTGAGAGATGGCGTCCCTTCTTAGACGTCGTCTCCCAACCTGTGCCAGAACGTTGTTGGAAACTCGACTAGCTATGATGCCGTACGGCGAATGCGGCGATTAAAAAAGGATGGAAGTTTCCTGCTAGTTCTTCTCACGGCAAATAAAACTATTAATAGCAAAGCCGAGAGCGGACCGCAGCAAACAAGAATCCTTAGCATCAGTAATACGACTTATTTAAAGCTATTGGTTCTTAAATAGCTGTACAAAAGTATCAATAGCCGGTTTTTTTTTCATAACAGATTCTTTTACGGTTTTATGCAGCTTAAACTTTATAACGGCTGTATAAAATAATAAATGTAAACTAAATGAATTAACACTCCGTATTCTTTCACTACAATAATTCTTTTAGTTTCATATGACACTATAATCTGGTAATTATCCTTCATGCTGTTTAAAAGCTGTACACAGGTGTGCGGCTATTCCTTTGTACAGCTTCTAGCTGTATTATTGCTTCATTTAATTATTTTTGCTTTATTATGTTGTAAAACATCACCGCACTAGAACTTATTCTTATAGAAGACTTATACACCTTTATAAAGACTCAAGTTTTAAAACATAAGTCTGAAAGTGTGTTCTAATACTTAAATAATATTAAAAAAGTATAATACAGCATTAGTCAGTATAACATCGCTTGATAAAAAAGTGATCAACATCTTGTTATTTTTATAAAATTATATTGCAGTTTAAATTGTTTAATGGAAAATAAATATTAATGGAAGATAAGGAAAAGATCTAGTACAGTGGAGAGACGAATCCAAAAGGAATATTTAACTATTACAAACTATGAAGTAACAAGTGTAGTGAACAATAAAGTGCCTTCTACATTAAGCACAGTGGGTTCAGTAGCCGAAATTTCAGGCACCGAATGTTTAAAGAGGGCCAAACCTCTCTCTCTTTATACATTCAGCGCCTTCCCATTTAAAATAAACATTTAATCAAATGGATGTTGAGACATGGTAATAAATAAACCCCTTGCACAGATTGCCAAAAGATTAAGTGAAGATTCTGCTTACAAAGAAGCGACGAAGAGGAATAGCAGATGTGAAAATAATAAAAAACCCACACATGACAGTAAAGTTTTCGTAACAACAAACAACCGAAACTTGACTGTATTACATTTCAAAGATTTTAAAATATTTAACAAGAAAAATAATTAATACGTTATGTGCAGAAACAATTTAATTTTAGAAGAAAGAGAAATAATTACTGAAGACCATGAAATAAAAATAAAAGGTTACAAAATTACCGAGTTGCAAGAAGTATTTGAGAAACCGGTAAAATCGTCGATTTTCAACATTTATAAAGCTGAATTGCATGCTAGTCGGTTAAGTGAAACTATAGTAAAATTTACAAGATGAAATTAGCGTATACTGAGCATAAAACTTAACTCTATTATAGACCACTGCTACACACATTGTGAACTTATGGTAGAACAAATAAAAACTAAACGTAGAAAAATAAAATTGGTTTTATTTAAATAACTGAAAGTATTAAAACCACTGAACATCCTTAATGTTACTTAAGTAAATTGTTGTGTCTTAATAATTACAATAAGAGGCACAGGAACATGGATATCACAAGTATACCTATACCTACACATACTAAGCACTAGCACTTAAATCTTTGCGTCATATTAGACAATCACAGTCGCGAGTATACGTTATTATTCATCCACTCTGGAAAAGGTTTGGAGTTTTCATCTCTGATATATCTGTAATGTCGATCCGCTTTTTTTAAACCGGCTGGCAAAAAGGCCGTCTCAACTGCCTTTTTGCCAGCTACTTGAAACTATGCAGAGCTTCTTTTGTCTTATTTCTATGCTCTTCACGATTTTGAATGACATTTTCTGTAACATACAATACACTAGGTTAACCGCTATGTTGATGATATTTGTAGTTAGGTACGCAATTTACGCAATAACAGACTGCAGCATTATTCCACATTTATGAATCTTACAAATAAGTATAAATTTTGAGTATCACATCAAGTGTCCATATATATAATACAGATCCCTAAAGTTTGTGCATGTATGTTTGAACTTTTAATCAGGGATTTATAAGATATGTAGTCGGGTATGTTCATACACCTGCAGTATAAATAGACCCCGTAATAAATGTGAAATAACACCATCACATCAGTAACTTGAGTTATAAAACCTGTCAAATATCTTATAGGCTGTTAATCAAATTGTCGCCATTGTTATTATTTAAAAGAAAATTCGCAAAATGATTTCCGATAAATAACTATAGATTATGGATATATTATGAATTTTATTCTCTTGTAATATGAATCTATCTGGATATACCATTTTAAGCTTAGTATTTCTTTATTTTTATAATTCTAACCTCAAAACAATTACAATACATACCCCATTTGGGATTGTTTACTTCTCTGTTTTCTTCTAATTTCTGTGGCGCGTCAATTTTTTACTTTAAAACATATATCCTTTTGCAATAAAATTTGCTTCGCACTTGTTTCACACACCTCTATAGAGTCAAATCACAAAAATAAAGTCATGAATAATCTCTTCAAGTTTGTGAACTATTCGCCATTACAGTAACCGCAGTATAAAATTGCACCATTCCTTTTGGCTAAGATAGATATAATTTTAATTCTTCGCGTACTAAAACTCAAAATTAAAACTCGATTCGTTACAATACACTTATAAGATAGTAATATTAGAGTTAAAGTTTCCGTCTAGACCAAAATAACGCTTTAAAACAGCCCTTATACAGCTTATTCATTGCTAATACAGCCTATAAACAGCTCTGATAACGCATAAAGCTGTATAAAGTGGGCCTTTTTTGGTATTATAAGGTCTTTATAAGCGCTTATAACACCGCATTATAATCATTAATTAACTCTTATAGTGTTATCAGGCACAAAAATGCAGCTCTTTTACAGCTTGAATTGCTGCTTGGGCTCTAGTTAAAAATAATAACTAAGTAATTTATCATTTATCTCAATTGCACAAGCACATTGACTTCGTGTCCTTACTTGGACATGAAGTGTCGGGAAATATAATAAAAGCTTAGCCGTCTGCAAGACGCCATAGATGGAGCCAACATTAGTCTAACAAAATTATTCCACATAGTCTAATGACCCCCCATTTTTCTCTCCCAAATTTGGGGAGACCTATGTCAAGCATAGGATGGTTTTTCGGCTGATATAATGATGATGAAGCAGTCAGTAAAGTCGCAATTTTACTTTTTAACTCTAGACTTAACTAAAATTGTAAGAATATTTGTTGGCGTGATGATTTATTTTATTTTCTTTTAATAATAAGATTTTTTTGTCATCCTAAAAGTATTATGTCTACAGGAACAATTTCAACATCCAATGGAATCGAACTATAGGTAAACTTATGAAAGGCAAACAGTATCTGTCTGAAATGCTGGAGATGACCTCAGTAGCGTTTCGCGAAAGAGACGAGGCGTGTACGAAACTTCATTCTCTAAAGTGGAAGGGATTGTTCCATCTTAACAAGGACATTTCTGTGAGTTTTGTTTAATAACTTAGCTCATTACTCACCCCGTCTTTACTCATGGGTTAGTTGCTTCCCCTCCTCAGTTTTTAATTGCCCACGTAAAGTTGAGGTTTATCACTTGCACGTTTTCGGTTTCGTTCGGTGCGGCCATCGAAATGTAAAACAACAATGTAAGAATATATTGTATCGTTGTTTTGCGTTTATTTAGGATACGAAGGTATACCCTATTACATAAAGCGGAAGAGTTTATTTTGATGAACGCTTAGCGCGTTCTAATCGAATCTAAAACTACTGAGGCCCTAGACAAGTGGCATAGATTTATATTCTATTTATAGAATAGATTCAAAAATGTATAGGATTGACATAAGCTAACGCCAACGCTAATGTCAATCCCATACTTTTTTTATCTATTCTATGAATAAAATAGAAATCTATGCCACTTGTCTAGGGCCTCTGATTTGATTAATTATTTTTGCGTATTATAGCCCAGTTCTCGATGAAGGCTAGGGATAGGCTATGTAACATCACGCTACTGGCGACGGGAGCAGAGTAAGAAAAGACGCGGGTAAAACCGCGCAGCTGAAAGCTAGTATTTATATATATCTGCTTGAAAAATTTTAGTCTACCCTGTGTCTATTGTTCATCAATTGTACAAGTTGCTTCTCTGAAGTGGCACTGGGCAGGACTAGCTCGCAAAACTGACGGTCGTTGGGGCAGAAAGGTTCTACAGTGGTGACCATGAACCGGAAGACGCAACGTGGGCAGACTTCTTACAGGATGGACCAACGAACTTATTAGGGTGGCGAGCAACCGATGGTTGAGGCCGGCCCACGACCGGCCAAGGTGGCGATAATTAGGGGAGGCCCATGTCCAGCAGTGGATGTCTTTTGGCTGTTATGATGATGATAATGAGTACAATCCTTTGCGCAATTGTTTCTACATGTTTACTGTTAAGATGTTCTTATTTCCAGGAAATGCAATATTACGACAGTGAAATAAACCACCTAGCAAAACTGGAAGAGTTCTTACGAGTGAAGGGTGCCAAAAGACTTTGCGAGGCTGATGAACTAATGGAGGTGCAGAGACAAGAGAACATCGTCAGGTGTGAACAAGAAATCATGAAGTACGATTCAATGCTTGAACAAATTTTTGTAAGCAAATGTTATGATTATGATCAATGTTTAGCTGATAAAGTAGAGCATCAAGGTCTAATTACCATCCCTGTCACGTTACTTCTCTTCCCTTCTTTTCTCTCTCTTCATATTTCACTCGTATATGGTTCATAATAACCGACGTTAGGGCCCAAGCGCACTAGGCGGCCTAGCTGCGGCAACTAATCTAACATTGAGACCCCATTGGAGCATACAGAATAAGCAGCCAAAAATTTATATTATTATGTTGCCAATTTTATGTAATATCTTATGCGGAAGCTTGTTATTTGCAAATTATATTATTTACTTTGTTAATATACATAATATAGAAATTAAGAAATACACAAGACTAGCAGCCGCAATCTGGCTGTGCTGTCAGGCTGCCTAATGCGCAGGGGACTTATGTACATTGAATCAAGTCTGCTAATCGTTTTTTGACAGAAATTCGCCGGTACTGATCGCGTGCCTAAAATCATAGATAATTTCCGAAGGAATGAAATGGAAAACTTTACGAAATTCGTCTACTTATGCGATTTGACACAAGAGACTACTTTTTTGAAGACGGATGTCAACGATTTCAAACAAAGGATTTGTATGTGCCTATTTATTATTTACTTACTAGTTTTCCGCAGCGCGGTTTCACCCGCGTTAAATTACATCTTTGCTTACTGCTCTGCTCCCCTCTTTTTATTTATATTAGCCTACCAAAGTGACTTAACCCCGCCCGATGGTAAGCAGTCAGTGGTATCCACAAGTGGTTGCCACCATACCAAAAGCCATCTTTTTAAACTGCTGGTGTGGTGGCCTCCGCTATGGCGGCTGGGAATGGGGTGAGGGTGAAGGGAATGAGGGAAGTGAGGAAAGAGGAAAGGGGGGAAATTGGACCTCCAGCGCTCTCACTCACCGAACGAAACGCAGTAGTACGGATAATACTACTCTTAAGTCGATCTTCTATGAGAGGGTAGTACTTCCCCGGTTTATCCTGCCCATTCGTGCTAAAATTAGCGTCGATCTAGTACCGTAAGAATTCCCTTCGCTCGCCGCTTGATGTTACATAGCTTCCTTCTTAAGAACTGGGCTATTAAACGCAAAAATAGTTTTCCAACAACACACACAACGCCATCTAGACCCAAGTTAAGCATATATTAATAGCTTGTATATAAAATGATTCAAATCGTAAGAGTAAAAGTAGTTCGAGGGATTACCGCGTACAAGCAAACAAACCACATTAATGAGCTATTGTCGCCTAATCAACATGGATTCCGATCTGGTCGCTCGACGGTTACTAATCTGTGCTCGTTTGTGTCGGACATATCTAAGCATCTCGATAAGGGCGAAGAAGTTGACGCGGTATACACCGATTTTACCAGCGCATTTGACATGGTAAACCATAAAATCTTAATTAAAAAATTGAGCTATTTTGGTATTATGGGTTCGCTGCTACACTGGTTTGAATCTTACTTAGCAAAAAGACTTCAAATAGTTTCTGTCAACGGCTTCAACTCTAATTCTTATTATGCGGTTTCTGGAGTGCCCCAGGGATCCCATTTAGGACCTATTTTGTTTCTCATATTTATAAATGACATAACTTCTGTCATACATAACTGCAACTGTCTGCTTTTTGCAGATGACTTGAAACTATACAGACCTATCAAATCAAAAAAAGACATGGATCTCATCCAAGATGATTTGAACAGAATAGAGAAGTGGTGTAGTCTTAATCATATGCTACTTAATGTAGACAAATGTTACCATCTTAAGTTTACCAAAAAGAAAAACTCACTAATATCTAATTATAGGATTGGAGATGCCGAACTACAAACAGTGTCCGAGATCAGGGACCTTGGGGTTATAATCGATAAAGAGCTTCATTTTACTTCCCACATCAATGCGATCGTAGGCAAAGCAGCTCAAATGCTTGGTTTCTTAAAGCGTAACACAAGGGGCTTTAGACACGCACACACACATATAACACTATATAATGCTTTGGTACGTAGCCATTTAGAATACGGGTGCCAAATCTGGAATCCCTTTTATATTACACATTCACAGCGTATTGAAGGTATACAACGTGCGTTTACAAGACACTTGGCTTTTGTTTCCAAAGGTATCACGCACAGAGCTAGCTATGACCAACGACTCAACTATTTTAAAATGTCCTCGTTATCTAATCGACGTAAGCTTCACGATCTGCTCTTTCTTCATAAAATAATTAACAATAGCATAAACTGTACTGATATATTCAACCGTTTATTGCTGGCAGTGCCTAGCAAGCCACCACGTCATCCTATAACTAAATCTTTTTGCCATTCATCTGTGAGAACTAATCTCGGACTAAATTCACCCTTAATACGTGCGTGCAACGAATACAACAGGTTAAATGTTATACTCGACCAGTTAGATATCTTTCACGATTCGTTTATAAGCTACAAAAATAAAATATTGAAATCATTCGCATAATCTTCGTCATCACTTTGTTGCAGGTTTCTGCACTGAGATGTTGCTATTATTGTTAATTTAAAATCCTTTTAGTACAATTTATTATGTCTGATTTTAACAAATAGTCATAACTTTAATAATGTCACTATTTTGGTGTAAGCTGTGCATGCCTTTTACCGGTATACATATAAGAACTATTATGTAATACTGTATTTTGTTTTCCAATGTTGTATATGTGTACTGTTGGTGTGACCATAATAAATAAATAAATAAATAAACAAAATTTGCTGGTGGCCGTTGAGACGAAAAAGTTCTGAAATGGCGACCACAAACTAGAAAGCGCAGCATTGCCGGACTCTCCGGAGAATCCTGATTAGAGTGGCGGGCAACCGATAGTAAGGTACGACTGCTGACTGGTCAAGATGGCGACACTTGAAAGAAACCCATGTCCTGCAGTAGATGTTTTAGGTTAAAATGATGTTGATGGTGATTTATTACTACCTACCTATAACTATTACCAAGACAGTTGCTACTGGACATTTAAACATATTTTAAAGGCTGAAGGTATCAGCAATTGGTATGAGCAATAATGTCATATTTTAGTACGCACGTAGCAAACAGAATGTCACTAAGCCGCCATAGTGCCCATAGGACTTTTGAAATGGTGTCCACCACTTTTGGATTCCACTGACTGCTTACCATGAGGCAGAGTGGAGTCACTTTGGTAGGCTAATATAAAACAAAAGAATGCTGCTAAAATATTAGTTATGTGTCTGACGATAGATGACGCTGTAGTTTGCTTTTGTTATCTGTCATTCTTATACGTCATTCATTCCTTTGCAATAACATTTGCTTTTATTCAGTTAGGTTCTTTATTTCAAAACTAGTAAGGTCGAAAATTAAAAACTATCAAATATGTTTCAGTGGATCAGCATGATATAAACTTGGCGCGCGAAGAGAAGGAGGAAAGAGCCTTATCACAACTGACTGCGGAGCTTACTGCGCAACAAGAACGTACTAAAATCAAACAACAACAGTACGTGGTTGCCGAGGCCCTCATTGCAAAGGTGCTGCATGGTATTGATGAACTACTCAAGTAAGTAGATAATATTTTTGTAATGAAGATTAAAGTATGATTCAACAAAAGAAATGAAAAATGATAGATCTATACTTCTAGGTAGGTATATTATTATCGGAAGAGTTTGTTTGTTTGTTTAAACGCGCCAATCTCTGGAACTGTCAGTCAGATTAGAATGCCTAATTATTTTTGCGTATGATAGCCCAGTTCTTGAGGAAGGTTATAGGCTATGTAACATAACGCTACTGGCGACGGAAGCAGAGCACTAAACAAAGTCGCGGGTGAAACCGCACCGCGGGTAGCTAGTAATAATAATTAAATAATAAATAGCTGGTAAAAATAGTGTTAATAACCCAGAAGAGAGGCTTTCCTGCCGTGGAAGATAACAGAATCATCCAACATGGGTCCGGTGGTAGCATTCTGCGATAAAACTGCCATTACCTACTGCGACCGCCAAATCGCTTGCCTAGCGTGGCGATATTATAAAGCCTACAAAAATGTGATGCTTGGAATTTTTGTTTAAGGAGACATGTATTTTGAAAGAAAGAAAAAAATATTTCTTCTGTACTTTCTTACAAAATCAATAAAAAAATATAACTATACCTAATATTAGTATCTACTTATATAAAAAATATGACCACAATATAATGAAATAATAAGACAAAAATAATAAACAGAAGACAAAATAAACTTTATGATAGGTACAATAATTACCTATACTTATGAACTTTTTAGTATGGCAACCCCGGCAGGAAATAGGTACGCTTTTCTAAATGTGAAGAGGCTTTCGCAGTGATACAATAACAGGCTGATAATATTATAAACGACGTCTTACGGCTGAAATTAAAACTAACACGCCTAACCTGTTACAGACTTGCAAAATGTGACATCACACCTCTGCTGTGCCTCCTGGGTGAACATCAGCAACTGACTAATTTCAACGCAGTCAAGTTTATGAATATATTGGAGTGCGAGGTCAAAAGTCTCATTCAAATTGCCTATGGAGCTGTCAAAGTACGTTAACCAGATAATATCTATTCGATACTTACTATTTATATGAAGCGGAATTTGCAGGAACTACCACACGGATTTGAATAATTCTTTTGCGTTTGATAGCCCAGTTCTTGAGGACGGTTCTAGGCTACATCACGCTATTGGCGACGAAAGTAGAGCAGTAACAAAAGATGTAATTAAAGCGGGTGAAGCGCCGCGAAAAGCTAATTAATAATAAGATTAACTTTTACTTACCAGTACGAGTCTATAATAGTTATGAGTTAATCGAATGATGATGTGATTGCAATGTATTTTTGCAGTGAACTATATAGGTACATGCCTCTTTTTAATCTCAACTCAGTTAATTTGTAGGTATACGTAAAACAATGTCACTGATTACTTACGTACGATACGTTTTTAGCTAATATTTGTAGAAGTTTTATATACATGCATATATTATTAGCCACCAGCGCCAACACCGAGGGCGAAAGATAAAGCTTATCATGTCACTACAGAGAAGATTGTGGCAGACCCTCGCTTGGAGGTGCTCCGACCGAACACGATTGACCGCTTGGTGCCGTATGCACCTTGTGCTTAGTAAGTATTCATTAAGTAGTAAGTATTTAATAAGTAATTTAATTAACGCTAGCTCATTTAATTTTAGTCTATTGAAGTGACGCTACTCTGCTCAAGGTAAGCAGCAGTGAAGTGGTGGTCACTATTCCAAAAGCAATCGTCTGGTGGTCTCCACTATGGTGGCTTAGTGACATGCTTTTTCACGCCCCGATTAAAAGACCCAGGATCAAAATTGCATTGGGAACACTCTGTCTGTTGCGGTAGTAGTTTTTTTCTATACTAGTTGATTTCTCTTGGTTTACTTATTTATTAATAAAAATGCATTTAATATTTTTTACAGATTATAGGTTATAGGTACACATAAACTGGAATCGGTTCAGGTATACATAAAATGAAAATACAAAAAAAAACAAAACAAAACAATTTTCTTATGTTATAAAACTTATAAACTACTACTTAATTATCTGTAACATAGGTAACATTTCTTTTTTACTAAAAAATTATCAATATAAAATCTGGGCGCATGAACAAACACTTTATATACATATATGTGACTTTGAAAAGCTTGATCGAACAAAGGTAAATTATTTACCACTTCTATGTAACATATCATAGTAATATACACATTCACAGGCAGCATATTAGCAGAAAAGTACACCAACTTTATAGTATTTATGCTTAAATCGGAAAACCACTCACCAGATTTTTTGTAAAACAAAATTTTAATAACTTCTCCGAGTGGCGGGAAATGTAGTATTTTCAGCAAAAAACCGTTTGGTGAACTTTGACATGACACAACACTGACAGGTGACGTTGACAAGTAGTGTGTTGCCAAAAAATAGATATAGAAACTATCGAAGAATTTAAGTAACTAAAAACAAACGCTCTATGTTTACTGAAAGAAAAAAAATGATGATTTTAGTAAATAATACGAGGTGGTAAAATAGTTACCATAATTTTATTATGGGATATAGTATACATTCATACAACCGGAGTCAGAGTTTTATTATAACTTACGCTACCAAAACTACTGGCCATCTCTGCCTACTAAGCAAGCTCTGCCAAATACTTATCAAGAATGATTGCAAGCTTTTAGGTACCTATTATTGTTCTTCTGAATATTTAGTTAGTTAATCGTTTTATTTTACACACAAATGGAAAAAGTTTAGTTCTGTTGTTTGTATTAAATACTTGCATTTTGCGTTTTGAATAAAAATATTGAAAGACAATGATATATTATGCTATTGTTTATAGTTATTTTATTAGTATTTTTTTTTGTTTTTACGTTGAAATATAAATAATAAAATAGGTCTAATTTTAATTTATAAAATAAAAAATGTGTACATATAAATAAAAACGTGACACAGATGTAAATTAAATGTAAATTGTGTGTGTAAATTAAATTTAGTTACATTGGCGGCAATAGAGCAAATTTAAGGAACGCTATACATAATAACATAAGTATATTGCGACTTCTATATGAAAAGTGAATTATGACAGTTACCCAGAATCCTGAAATATACATAAATAATATAACTATGTACTTACCTAAGTATCTACTAAAATTAAAAAGTGATTGAAAGTAGTTTGTATGCATTCAAATGTATTTGCATATTCTCATTTGATGAATAAAACTAAAATCAATGGTATTTATCATACAAATTCTAAAATATCCTTAAATGCTGAAAGTGTATTAAATGTACCTACTTATAGTTTACTTAATTCACCTAGGTGCATCAATATATGTGCTTTAAGTACACTACGGGACTTTCAGTGAACTTAATGCACCTACACAGGTGCACAAAGTTTATTTAAAATATCTATGAAATTTATTCTAATGCTGAAAGTGTATTAAATGTACATAAAGTGTACTTAATTCACATAGGTGAATCAATCCAGGTGCTTTAAGGAGGCTACAGGAGGCTATCCTATAGTGGTAACGCTGTGTTCTGAAGTTAGGAAAGGGAAAGGAACGGAGATTTTTTTTTACAGAAACTTGTACTTTAACTAGACCAAGTTCTCACAACCCCTTTAGAAATGCGATATAAGACCTGGTCGAGCTCAGCGACAAGTTCTAGATATTTTGCTTCGTTAAGGTCTGTTTAGCTGCAGGTTGTCCGAAATAACGCCCATGCACTGTACAACATGTCATTGACATGCAGGGTGAATGACAGGACGGACCGCCGGGGCATCCAGGCTGCTCTTTGTGGCGGGCAGCCGTTGTATGAGAGTTGCTCGCTGCCAAGATGGTGAGACTTGGGGGACGGCCTATGTCGAGCAGTGGACGTTTTTTGACTGATGATGGTCCTGTTTACTAAAATGGGAATGCTGGATACAATTTTATACAAAGACTTTTATTTGACAAATTACGTTAACTCAAGACTAGTAACAGTGAGAATGCACACAAAAAAAAACTATACAAAAAACCTATGTTCAGTTAGATTAGGTTTGTCACAGATTTATAATACTTACCTGATTACTTGATACCAAAACAATTGCATGCAGGTATTGTGACAACAGAGTTCACAGTTCCAAAGTGCTTACCAAAAAGTTGGTAAATTGAAGCATTATTCTGTACATAAGTCTACTCGGGGGAAGCCTATGTCCAACAGTAGACGTCTTTTGGCTGATAAGATGATGACGATATAAAGATTTTAACCTTTAATGTTGTCCTCAGTTGCGTAGAAGACTACATATTGAACTTTGTGTACGAGACGCCTGCTGTACCCGCTGATGAGGAGTACATCGATAGCATCTTTCACCTTGAGAACGTCAATACCAAATTCGGAATATACTCCCTCACTGTACCAACGTAAGTTATTAATTATCATACATGTTTGTTCTAGCTACCTATACAGGAAGCCTACAGTAGGTACTTGCGATAAACTCTTGGCTTCGCCCCGATTCTTTCAACCTTGACGCAAGATCCGAGAAAGTTCTACTTTGACATAGTTCGTCACCGCAGTTAGATTTTGTACCTCTTAGCTCTGCAGCACATTCCCTTCGTTTATTTTCCTGCATCTGTACATCTTTAACTACCTGCTGCAGTATTTTCTAAACGCTGCATCTATTGTTCAAAAAGCATTAATAACAAGGTATAAAAAGGAAAATAAAACAGCTAGGTAGGTCGCTAGTTTATCTGCCGCTTTTAACAACGTTTCCTTATATTTTTCAGAAAACGTCATCCATTACGCAATAAAAACATGGGCGAATAAATTTGAATTTAAGAGAATTTATTTGGATATAATAAATCTATTGATTGACTGAATGGGTGTTTTAGTACTTACTTATCTTCTTTCTAAATTAAAGTTGTATCTATGTATTTCGGGTATTCTTTTCATTTTTACATATTTTGACGTGATAGTCTATAGCTACTAATAAATAAAGCGGAAGAGTTTGTTTGTTGGTTTGATTGTTTGTTTGCACGCACTGATCTCTGAAACTGCCAGTCGGATTTGAAAAATTCTCTTTGCGCATTCTTGAGAAAGGTTAAAACTATGTAACATCACACTTCTGGTGACGGGCGCAGAGAAGTAAGCATAGACGGGAGTGAAACCGCACCGCTGAAAGCTAGTGTTTTATAAAAGTTTTATGTCGATGAACGCCGGCTGCATGCACGAAAAATTGTCACGTTCCGCTTGCAGAACGTAGACGTTGTTCTCATAGAATAGAAACATGAGCAGAAGGGACCATTGACCACCAGGTCCAGTTTGCTTCAAGTGGTTATTTCTTGTCCTCCGATCGGAACTCCAAGTTTATGTTTTCTTACAAAATTATGTCTTTCTTCACTTTATCGTTCCTACTTTTCGCTCCTTGAAAATCGTAATCTGTAGGTACTAGTCATACCCAATGTTCAACTGATAAATTTAAACAAATAATTCGCTTTGACAACTCTGCTCAAGGCAGGCTCACTCAATGTTTCAAAAATGTTTTTATAAATATAATATAAAACAGGCTTTAAACAGTCTTTTCTTCTCTGAATAAAAAAACTAAAACATTCTTCCTTCATCATTAGCCAGAACTTCAGTAAAAGATTTCAATAATCAAGCCATAAGTACTTGAATTGCATAAAGAAATATCCAAATTCTATGAATTTGCATTATATTTCATTTAATTTTATTTCGATGTTTCTTTTTTATATGTATTCAGTTACCAACTAAGTTGTCGCTATATTTTTATAAAACTTTTTAATATAATACATAATAATGTAGCTGGTAATATAAAACAGTTACTGCTACATATCTGTTGTGTTTCTGCATTAGATAGTAATCTGGTAACACAGAAAATAAATGTCAATTTACTACCATTTCATTGCATAATCTAGTAATGCCATTCTCTTGTTAATTTTTTTGTTTTAGGATATTCATAGGCATACTAAAATACTGTTTTAATTTAGAAGTTCATAGTAGCTTTGTATTGGCGTCCCTAGTTTTTAATTTTAAAACAATATTGTTAGATAGCCGTTAAATGGTAGAATTATTAAAAATTACACGGCTACATATTTTATTTTTTATTCTGACAACACTTTAATATGCAGTGTGGCTACATAAAAATAATTGCCGCAATTTCAGTAAATAAAATATTTATTTTATAAAATGCTCAATGATATAAGCAGTAAACCGTTAGGCAGAACAGTTTCTTCATATGGGTTCATCATCATCAATCATATTGTATTTATCTTTTTATTTATTATAAAAAGATAAATACAATATGATAAATGCCTACAATAAACAAAGCTTAAATTTTATATCTAAGTATCTTATTTTGGTTGAGCTTTGTGACAACTGAAGTTCTTGATTTATATAAAAAAGGTATATTTTGAATTTTATTTAAAATATTTAAAAACCATCTTATTCATGATTTTCATTAAATTTATTAAACTATAAAACAAGACAAAATTCGTGGTAATTTTAGTTTGAGGTTGACAACACTGGTGATGTGTTTCTCTTGATTGTGTCTGTGTGAGTGATGTCTCCGCCATTGAAAGTCATTTGAGCCGAGTATTGAAATAGGTTGTACCTTTCGAAATCGGCCAAAATCTTCATAATCCTTCTTCTTTTGCCTGTTCTATTTAGCTATATTCCGTGCACCAGCATTATTTCCAATGGCAGACAGAGACACAGATGAGTTAAACATCGATAATGTAATAAAAAAATTATTAAAAGGTAAATGTTGATATCGTTTGAAATAAACAAAGTTTAAAAGTGTTACGCCCTGAAATTAGTGAAATCTTTATAATATTGGTGTTTTTATGTGTTGGTCGTGTGATTATTTGATTATGTTGTGTTATTTTATGTGATGGTGATATGTTTACGTTTATTTTCAGTTCGAGGCGAAAAGCCTGGAATGAATGTACAGTTAACGGAAATAGAGATCAAAGGGCTATGCTTGAAATCGCGGGAAATATTCTTGTCACAGCCGATATTACTTGAATTAGAAGCACCGCTAAAAATTTGTGGTAAGTACTAATATAATGTACAAGTTTCAAGTGACACTTTCCTTTGCGACTGACCACTTTCGAAAAGATGAAATTGCAAATTTATACTGTTCATGTCACTGTGGGAGTTTTTAAATGTAAATGCCGTTGGAAATTGTTGTTTAATGAAGGTAATTCAACACTTAACACTTTAACGATACCCTCGTAATCCTTATTGTTTCGTACTTGACTTTTCGTAAACGTAAGCGCTAAGTAGGTACTAAGTTTTTACTTACATCAATTTTCTTTTAAACAACTTTATTTGTTTAAAATGAGTATTTTTTTCTAAGAGTGTAATTGACATAATAATGTTTAAGAGGCTTAAATTGCTACATTAATCAGGTATCAACAGAAATTTATAAACATAAACATGTCAAATAATTTGTACCCAAATACCATGACAAAATAGTTTTTATTATTGCCCCAGAATTAGTGTAAATTCCTTATTGGTTGAGATTTGACTTTAAATCTTAATATTCTTTAAACTCTTTATTACCATCTTGAAAACTATTCATCAAAATATTTACTCTCAACAAATACTTATGGATGAGACTATTTAGTATTTATTAGTCTCAAAGGGTGCCATAATCATGACACTCCATGTTATAATAACAGATAGATCACTAATAATTAAATATAACAGTGTGTAGGTACCTTTTCAAAGTGGTTTATCAAAATTAGTTGTACTTGCATCATTCTTTGCTTTTAAGTGAATTCTTTATAGTATTTTTCTCTTAGATAGAATATAGGCCTTGATTAATTGCCCTTCTCTAACCATAAAGCAAAGCAAGCAGTATCTTTTCTTTACGAGTTTTGTTCCTAAACAGGCAACACGGAACCCTTACATGTTGTCTGTCTGTCTTTCAAGAGCTTTTTCTCAGTAATGTGTGGAAGTATCATGCTAAAATGATATCAAGTACTCTTGTCTTCAACCTAAAAAGCTGTGAAAAGAAAACAAAGTTCTATGTCAACGTAATGAAAAGATACATATAGCTACCTATGAATATTATCATATATGGTCATATGGTCTACAAGTTTGTATGAAACTCGGTGTACAAGTCAAACTCACACTTAAACTTTTTTTATTTATACTGTCTAATTGTTGAGTAAAAGTGTGCCCATACCTTTCTGTTTGGTGCGTTCCTTTAACTTGACCCGCTTGTCATGTTAGTGCATTCTAGAACTTCTATCCCTGCAATCTTACATTTAAGACACCCACTGAGGATAAATCTTTGCCTATCTGTTAGACGTCCTACTAATATATCCCTCATCAGTTTTCTCTATTCTCAATATGAATATGAAGTGGGTTGTTTAAGTTTCAACAAATATTTTAATTCTTTATATGAAATACTAGCTGACCCAGCGAACTTTGTTCTGCCTAACAGTCGATCAACATTACTTTATTTTTCTAAAATAAACATGGCTTAAGTTACTCCTTATTACATCAGCTATCTGCCAATAAAAGTCCTGTCAAAATAGGTCTAGCCATTTCAGAGATTAGCCAGAACAAACAGACAGACAAACAGACAAATATTGTAAAAAATGATATTTTGGTGTATGTACCGTATATAAATTCATATACATGTAGTAAAAAACGGTTATTTTAATATTACAAACAGACACTCCAATTTTGTTATTTGTATAGATCTATATAGACTAGATGTATCAAAGTTTCATTTGGCCATACAACAAACGCTTACATAAAATATGCTATACTGCTATACTGCAAATTTACTTTTGCTGTCTTCTTTATTGAAAATTTATAAATATTGAAATTCTGAAAATTACAAAAAAATATTTTAAACACATTACAATTATAACCTATGTTATGCGCTTCATTTATTGATTTCTAAAGGTGAATGATTTTTCAAATTGGTAATATGGATTTTTAGTTGAATCGTTACAAACATACAAAAAATCTAATCTTTGCTCATTATAATATTAGTTTTGATTTAAATACAATTCCAGATAGCAATATAAAATAATTAAATTAAAACAATATTAATTAATTTAACTTAAATATCAAACAACCTATTTTATGCTTTGTTTACCTTTTTTCTCATGCTTAGTTAATGACTATCTTTTGCTCTACTTACCATCAGAATCTGAGATACATATTCTGTTCATATGATAACAATAAAGTTTATGTTAATGTGGGATTTTAAGTATAAATAAAATGTAAAATATGATTGTGTGAACTTATGAGAGAAATAGAATGAATGTTGGCAAATAATGGCTGGAGGGTGGATTTACTATATTATTGTAATTAGTACTGCAATTATATTGTTTGTATACAGAAAGTATCTGTAAAACCTACATTGACTTATTTATTTGCCTTGGCTTTGAGTTTCCTTTGGTTTAGTAAAGTTGCAATAGACAAAAGTTCCTAATTTTGTTTAAAATAATAATAATACTCAGTACTCTTATTTATGATTTTAAATTGATTTTTTATTTAAAAGTATAATAATTAAGATACTAACCTTCCGCAGCGCGGTTTCAGCGAGTCTTTAGTTATTGCTCTGCTCCCCTCACCAGTAGTGTGATGTTACATAGCCTACCTTCCCTAAAAACTGGGCTATCATACAAAAAAGAATTTTTCAAATCCAACTGGTTAGTCCAGAGATTAGCGGGTTCAAACACACAAACTCTTCCGCTTTATATAATACTAGCGACCCGCCCCGGCTTCGCACAGGTATTATGCTGATACTAAATATACTACAGAATGTCTTTTTGAACAACATTAGCAGTTTTTCTGTCATTAGACAATACAAACATGTTTTCTTTAGAGGCCGGCGGCTCCCAGCCGGTATATACCGCCGCAACCGCTATATCCCTGCATTACATTAGAAACCTCTAAAATTACCAGTGTTTCTCTATTATATTTTGCACGTATTATACATATAAACCTTCCTCTTGAATCACTCTATCTATTTAAAAAAAAACCGCATCAAAATCCGTTGCGTAGTTTTAAAGATCTAAGCATACATAGGGACAGACAGCAAGAAGCGACTTTGTTTTATACTATGTAGTGATTATAGATAGAAAATTCTTGTGGCTTTTGTCACAGGTCTGGTCATGAGTACTTTTGCCAGCAAACAATATTGTATCTTGGCAGATAGTTAAGTCTTATTTCCATTTCCTCATTAGCCTTTCCCTGGCTGTCTTTGCATTTAACAAACCATTGAGTATCAGATAAACTGTTTTTTGTACATTATCTCAGCTACGAACCTGAACAGAACTCTCTCATATTAAATTCTAAAGGCGCAAATAATACATTAAAAGGTTCATTGTACATAATATCTTGATATTTTATCAATAATATAAATTTCGCAATCAGTCGTTTCCGTATTTACTCATAGCTGTGTGTCACATATTTTTGTCAGTGAATTGATAAACTACAGTAGGTATTAGGTGCAATGTTACACCATTTTTATTGCCTACTATGGCAAGCAAGTAGTTGACCTGATAGTACGAAAACATCACACTTTCTTATACCGTATAATTGCGTTTATTAATAAATAACCTACAAATAAAAATGCCAGACAGTAGATTACAGTAGCGAGCTGGGTTAAGCACCAGTGATGCGCTAAAGTAGCGAGCTTGTTGGAGCCAAAGTAAAAAGCTGGTCAAGCCAGACACCATTTAAATTGGCTGAAAACGCACTCAAAAAGCCAAATCTTGTCGCCTGGCAACTCTATGTGTAAGCATCTAGAGCTTATACTTTTAGATAGGTTTTTTCTTTACAACATAGAAAGCTGTAAGTAATTAATTACCTATGGAGTTAAGTGTATTGCCTGTGTCACTTTGCATGCTACTTGAAATTGTAACTTACAAAAATTGTAATAACCTGGCGATTAAAAAGAGTGGCCTGAGTTTCTTGCCAGTTCTCATGGCTCTACTTCGTCAGCGAACTGGCTGTAGGTTAATTTGCTGTCATTTTGTAAACTTTGACGTTCTTAAGTGTTAATTTAATTAACCTATACGTATAAACATATTTTCATTTTCATTTTCATAGCACTAACACTGTCTAAACATAGCTATAATGACACTTATCTACCCTATTTAGTAATAGGTATACTTTTTCTACCAATCATGACGATGGCACCTGATAAGATTGACAAATTTCACATCGTCATACATATACATCAACCGTTTTAGTCATAGCCCTAAACTAATTGCTAATAAATAAAGTAAAAAGCACGTGTTCTATAATTTTTTTCTTAATCGTACGGGGATTACCCGGTTTGATTCATAATGCTCGCGATCTTTATGGCTACAAATATAGTGGAGCGACAATACAATGAGGTGCACTAGAAAAAGCACATTTAAAAATCCAGCTGGAATTCTGTCAATTTATTATAAGTTCTGTAAGATCATTGATCTCATAGTGGTTGATTTTGACAAGTTTCAACCAATAAGAGATCAATGATCGACCATTCTGACACTGTTGTGATAGCAGACTTAGGCCCCTGATGTCGTTTTTGTGTTAGTAGTATGGCAAAATGTCAAGACTGGACCAAAGTAGAAATCCTTGTCAAATCGTATCAGAAAAGTGGCCTTATGTTTCTGGTTTTACACATCACAGACTTATATAACATACTGCTTACCACAAGAAGGACTTTGTACTCGTTTGTCACTATCTGGTATTAAGTACATAGATATTTTTTTTGTCTTTCCGTCCTTTGTATTCTTTATATAGATACTAGCTGCGCCCCACGGCTTTACCCGCGCGTAAAATGTTTTGTTGTATCCCTTGGTAACCAGACCGATTTTCGGGATAAAAAGTAACCTATGTCTGTCTCCGGCACCGAATCTATCTACATACCAATTTTCATCGATATCGGTTCAGCCGTTTATACGCTGAGTGGTAACAAACACGCGCACAAACTTTCGCATTTACAATATTATTAGGATTTGTTTTTTTTGTTCATAGGCGACATCCACGGCCAGTATTACGATTTACTAAGGTTGTTCGAGTACGGCGGCTTCCCTCCCGAGTCCAATTATTTGTTCCTGGGCGACTATGTGGACCGCGGCAAACAATCGCTGGAGACAATATGCATGCTTCTCGCCTACAAGATCAAATATCCAGAGAACTTCTTCCTTTTACGTGGCAACCACGAGTGCGCTAGCATTAATAGGATTTATGGGTAAGTAAGCCTTGTGTTTTTCGTAAATTCAGAAGTTTGTCGAGTGTACCACTGTTTGTTGAAAAATATTTCATCGTTTAACATAGACCGAGAAAACAAGTGGGATTTTTTTTTACGAAGAGATTTTATCGAACAAACCTTTGTCATTTTTACTACTGATCGAATTGAACGATTGGTCGAAAAATCTGCAGTCGTTATTTTCGCTTGCTGAAATATAAAACTAAGCAACAAACAAACAATGATCAATCATAATAAAAGTGCGAATTACTTATTTTGTTTTTGGTTTCTTATTCCCTTTTTCCAATGCGATATGTTTTAAATTTATTGTAAAAGGTCCTAAAATAGAATAAACTATTTTTTTAACTCGGTGTCATGGTAATTAGAAATCACAAACTAATTAATAAATTGCCATTATTAACATAAAACAGATTTATATTACGGCAGTAACTAGTTTTATCCGAAACGCGTTTATATGCAAATGTATCGTGATTTGAATATGCAAAGATGCAAATGCGCATTACAATTTATAATGTTTGTATGTGAAGACTTCGCTAGTCTGGTGGAACGAACATTGTCTTAAAAGATGACTTCATTGATTACGCTTTTGGAGCTCGTTAATGAGAGAGAATTGTAAAACGTCGATAAATTACATGGATTAACTTCTCTTTTCATTTTCTCTTTAAAAATCAGCTTCAGTACTAGAAAACAAGCTCTGTTTCGCGAGGAATCACCAAATATCGAATAAACTTTAATTTATAACCAGATTCGGATCAATTTTCTGTCAAAATACCATCCACATCAACATAAATGTGGGTTTCTTTTTATTATTCTTGTTTTGCTCGAGAACCTCAACGATACAAGTGCATAGCTTTTTGCATCAAGCGTGAAAGTTTAATGTACTGATATCGTGTTGGTCTTGACTTCTAAGCTAATACTATAAATGGTATTGCTAGGCTTTCAATTGCCTTTTATAGAAAGTTACCTAGATCCAGATAGAGGCATTGTCGTCAGTTCTACTTAACACGTAATTGACTGAATGTTATGATTATCATCTGTGGATCTATTAAAATGTATCATTTATAATCATAGAAGAAATAAAAAAATTAGCGCACTTTATAAAAATGTAGTTTTAAACAATTAGACTTTGCTCTGATCTAACTTGATAGGCAATAGCGAATTGGGACTCTGACGGGGCACCGTTTCAATGAGTGCCTGTGCACTCACCGAAACGGTGTTCTGATTTGAAACGGTTTACGAAAAACCAAAGGAAAAGTAGAACCTTGAATGCATAGCAAAAGTGACTAAATAGGTATTTATATATATATATATATATTTAAGTATGTTCTACTTTCTTTTAAACTCAAACTCAAAGCATTTATTTCATTTTGATCAAAAAGTATGATGCTTATGAAAAGTTAAAATTACATGAAGTCTGCTAAATTACTTACAGCCAATTTGCTGACAAGGTACAACCGTGAGAAATGGCTTTTCTCCAGACCTATTACTTACTGTTTGAGTTTTTGAACTTCCTTGCTTTAATACGTCTGACGTTGAAGATATTTCTCATTCACATTTCCCATTTCTAGTCTATACAACATATCTTTATATCGACGAGACATTTACTGAAAGTTGTATAAACGAAGCTCTTTAAGTTCCAAGACAAAGAAATTGGTAGCATATGAACGGCTTCGGTCATGGGAGGGTGAACACGTATTCGTCACGCATCGTCCCTCCTCCCCCCAAATGTTTTGTAGTACTTGTTACATTATGTAAATGATAGTGTTTTAGTTTGTACCTTAAAACGAAATCTTTTAAATGGATTAGTATTCTCTACTAAAAAGAAGCATAAGTTATGTTCGAATCTTGCTGTAAACCCTAAAACAAAAAAACAGATTCCTGAAATGCCGTTGAATTGTTGCAGTTGTTAAAAATCACTGAGTGTTGATATAAAGGAAGTGTTTAATTTTGTATGCATAAAATCGGAGCTAGGTGTATATCACCATGACCTCTCTCGGCTTTTCTTTCTAGAGTGAGGCAGTGTTAGACTTTCTTTAAACAAAGTAGTGTTACGAGCGTGATATTTCAAGTATTTATTGTATTAGGCTTACCCCTTTCATGGACACTACTGTAGACACAATAGAGTTTTATTGTCATCACTACTGACCCAAAAAGTGTTAAGTTGGAACCGCAGTATTTTGTCCTTATGTTGCTATTAACTCAGCCCAAAGATGGCAGCATTTGTTAGGTATTGCTGGACGGCTGAAAAGGTTAATTTCTGTAGACTATTTGACTTAATCCACTAGATGGAAGAAAGTGAGTGAAATAGTGTTCTTACATATTTTACTATTATATATATTTTCGTAGTAGCGTGTTTTACTACTTACGTGTCGATACTTTAAATTAATTATTAAAAATTATTTTTGATTTCTACGTCTACCGTAATCGATTTTCTCCATCAAGACATATTTAAGTAATGTTACGAACCCCAGTTACCTATAAATATTTTTATAGTTAGTTTTGTCCGCGGGTGTGGCATTGTCCAGTTAGTATTTTTTAGTTTACATTAAATGCATTTACGAAATGATAAATTTTTATTAATTAGACTATTGTTTATTTTTGTATGTATTGTACTGAGACGGTCTGGTACATTAATAATTACGTATTAGTATCGGTAGTGTAAATGTTTGAAGGTCCAGGAGTAATGAATTTTTTGCCTAATATGATGCGGTATTGCACTTACTTTTTATTGCCAGAATTAAAGAATAAAATCGAATTTCAAATAAATGAAAAATGAGTAAGCAGAGGAGCGGTCCTAATATAGGTACTTGGGGTACGCCCATATTTATTTGATCTTTTGGTCGAAATGTTAGTGAAGAATCACAAAAGCTTTAATCATATTAAAGCTCAAACTTCAAGCAACAAAATTATATGTGCTTTCTAAAACGTGAATGCCCACGATTTATCTAAACGTACACATCACCAACTATAATAGCTGCATAACTTTTATATTTTAGTTATGATTACTTGATGACATTACTACAACAGAATGACTATTAATCTTAGAATTTTACTGTCTATGGTGGTAGAACCGCTTTGGCCTAAGCTTGTTTTAGCATAAATAGGTTAAGTCTAAAAGTATCCACCCTTTTAGAATACCGATGTAAATAATTATGTATACGCTTTTTCAGTAAGAAAGTGCCGGCGAACCAATTATCCCTTTAGTTCTGGTTTTCCTTGTCCCTCTGGTTGATATAGACTTCTTTATTATCATTGTTTTTACAATGGTGTGAGAACACAATCATTTCTGTGTCAGGCTACAGTTGAGAGCAATCAAGTGGGTTGTACACACGCCTAAATTGTATACGAAAACTATCATTTATCTTTATTCATTGAACCTGTGCTTGAGTCACACAGATCATATTTTTTGCCTTCATCTTGAGTTCAATGAACTCATAAAAATCTCTTTGAAGCTACAATTCATTAGCCTTTGTTGAAACACTTCCTGGAATTTGTCCTAGTTTCCGAGCGACGTCCCTAAATTGGCCAGATTTTTCTCGATTTCCCCCGGGCAGGATTTTC
Source organism: Parascotia fuliginaria (assembly GCA_963082885.1). NCBI lineage: Eukaryota > Metazoa > Arthropoda > Insecta > Lepidoptera > Erebidae > Parascotia > Parascotia fuliginaria. Next base: position 2,461,403 of record OY720191.1, read on the forward strand.
AACAAAGAGAACTTTTAATAAAAGTTGCCCGGTCTCCTTTTTATCCTGATCTCTCTGCGGTTGTACTAATTAGCCCCATTTTGATATATATAATAAAGAAGATTAAAGATGTATTTTTATATTCTTGCAATTCACAAAAATGTAATTGGCAACCATAGTTCTTAGTGGTTACCGTACCGGTTTGTACGAATCTTCATGCAACAGGATCATTTACTTTTGCTTTAGATATTTTCTGCCAATTAGCCAACCTTATTCATAGCGAAAATTGGGGAAGGCCCATGTCCAGCAGTCGACGTCTTTTGGCTGATATGATGATGGTGATGATTCATGCAGTGATTATTGCAAAAGATGTAATTATTGATACTGTTTTTGGACAGTTTACATGTAATATAATTATGATTCAGTATATAATGCAATACATAATAATATGTAATCAACATGTCAATCCTTTTGATAAAAAAAATACTAATTTGCTCAAAGTACTTAAAGTCGCATTCAATCTCTAATATCTCTTTAATTCTTCTTTAAGACTGTCCCGGGAATTGATTGAAAGACTGGTGAACAAGTTTTGAGATGGGCAACCTTTGTCCAGTAGTGGGCGAAAACAATAACATTTTTCGATTAATTATAATAGTTTAGTGCCCGACAGCATCATCTAGCCTTATGATCAAACAATTGGCATAATTAATATATTAGGTACTTGATTGATACATATAGGCGGCAATATCGCTGAATATTTAAGGAAGTATACAGTTACGTACTAACCACATATAAAACACGTTGTCCCCTTGAGCGTGACTTGATATTAATCAAGCTTACCTAACTGGTAAAACATGCTGGTATGACTCACATATGATTCATTTGAGTGCAATCATTACTATCAAGTTCAACTTCACACTATTGAAAACTTTGGTAGGGAATAAGTCATACTGTTTTTAAAGATAAAGATAGAAGGAAATCTCACTCAGCCGCTAGCCGTGGTATATTCAACGCAACTCCTGCTAGGAAACAAAACGTGTGTTGCATCTACAGTATACACCCAAACTCGAGATTTTTTATGAATCTCTCAGTTTTGTTCCGTGTGGGAATTCCAGAACCTCTTGCAGAATAGTCGCACGGTTTCATTACCAAAGCAATCCTAGTGGAGGTCACCATGCCAGGAATTTGTCACGATAGCAATTCTCCTTGTCTACTGGTTACCATCACAAAGATCTTACAAATCCGCCATATTACAGCACTTTCTTTGCGTTGATGTTTGCTCTTAGCAGACATAACCCTATACAAATACACGAACGCGAGCAGAAAGGTCTTGATTAAACGCGACCCCTGTAAGTTCAAATGTAAATATCAGCATTTGGTTCAATTTCAGCATGTTTTACACACCTGTACGACAATTGAGGTAGAACGGGTTATTTTTAGACACAACCAATTTACCTAATGCAGATATCTGGAGTGGGTTAAAGTATTGGTAATTTAAGTTATATTTTCTTGGTCTTATACAAGTGGCATGAAGCAGCTGAATAATAATCAATTATTGTAGGTATAGAAGCTTGCTTAATACTCCTTTGTATGTATATGAATGTACTTTAAATTATGAGGTTAATTTTTGAAAAGATTATAATGACCTTTTCCTTTGCCCGTGAATTAACAATGTTGTCATAACATAATTATATCGTAGCTTTCCTCGATAATAATGATACTTCTGGATTGACAATGACCTTTTCGAAACCCAATTTTGAACACGGCACCGCCACGAAAAATTGATAAATCATGGTTTCTATTTTTACATATATATCTACTGATTCGTCTGTATTAGCTTTATTATATTACTGTCGGTTCAGTTTCCATGAGTACTCCTTTTATTCAGCTACATTGCAAAATCTGATTTGACTTTTAAAATTTTATAACGCCACTCTTTAGATGACAAATGTAATTGTAACATGACATGGCATTTATGCATGACATGTATGGTGTATTGTTTATGTATGGCTAAATGTACCATAATTTATTTAAGAACACTATTTATACTTACCTAATTCGCAAGTAATAAATGATTTGATTTGATTTGATTTAGCAGATGTATTCTACCTACATATAAACTGTCTATCTAATCTGTCGTTTTGTGTTTAGTAAGTGATCTTTCGCTTTAACTACAAGTGATCTTACTCAAATAACACTACCTACTGTTAATTACTTTAATCGCTCTTTTACGGCGCCTATAGAAGGAGATAGAAGATAGTGGCTCTATATTCTTGACTAGAATCCACACGGCTTCTTTTAGCTACTTATTATTTAGCAATACCACGTCATAATAGTGTATCTTAATAGCAAAACCCGGTAGAACATAAATTTTTACGTGTTATCTACCTGAAGATAAGCTAAACACGATAAGTCCATCCCATCGATTGATAAAGATTATCTAGTGCTAAACAATGTGCGAACTTAAGTAAATATTTGTTGAATGATTTAAGCATTTTGTATCGTTACGTGTATCTTGCGTCATAAGATTGATGCTATAACCCTGGTATTGACTGATAGTATATAGGTATAGAGATTTTAGATACTAAAATTTCTTTGTAACGGTTTCTGTTTTTAACTTCTCATTAAACAGTCATACGGTGATACCTTGTACTTACGAGGTTTTAGTACGATTACAAAACATTACATTCAATTTGACTATTATTTTTAACAGTATTTAGATACAGAATACATAAAATACGTTCTTGGTCTCGTAAGAAATGTTTGGGACACGATTAAAGTAAAATATTAAAACCTTCGTTCCCTCGACAATAATTACCATTATAGTAGTGGGATGTTCGTAATCTAACCAGGTGCTAGGTTTATTTAGTAATGATAAATGATATAGGAAATAAGCAGCATGAAATCGGAAACCCCGGGTAAAGTTTTAATAGAAAAATTGTGTTAATGAGAATAATGCTCCATCTTTATATATCACTTCCAAGCGCTACAATGTCGTAATTTGGCATTTCTAGATAAACACTGTCACTGAGTCTTCAATGGTTATTAATAAAACCAATTATTTTTTACCAATCCGTGCCAAAAAAACTCATATATCATCTAGACTAAGATGAGCCTTTAACAAATTAATTTAAACAATAGATGTCTTATTAAATCTATTATTACACCCAGTTTCTAAAAGGCTGATCAACGAGAAATTAATTATTCATCTGTTAAATCTTAAGTGAAGCACCTAAAAGCATGGTTAAAGCATGAATAATGAGTTTAGTTTGATCTAATTAGTTACTAGATCAAATTAAACTAATTTTTTTAATGCTTTATGCAACCAAATTACTAATCACCTGTTAAATATGAGATTTAACAGGTGATTAGTAATTTTTTCGTTGATCAGCCTTTCAGAAACTAGGTGTTCGTTAATCTCTCGATCATATTATGCTAGAAAATTACAAGCAAATTGCAATTTATACTATAAGAGTTCCGTATATTATAAATGCATTGAAAATGAGATATCTGATTTGCTACAGGTTATATTAACATATGAAAATCTTTTTTCAATCTGATGACGTTGATAAACACTGGCATTTCGTTTGCTTCGTGCCTAGAAAGATAGGGAAATTGTAAGGATACAAACGGTAACATACATCCCTGTAACACACTTCTGTCAAAATACGACGGCTCGAAATTGTCTTGAGTTTTCATATTAAAATTTTTGTCTATAGATTGCAAAGACACAAAAAAGCAAATAGTTTTGTCCAGCTTAAGTTCTTTCTGCTCTGACCACCATAAGATCTGAAATCTATAATATCTTTAAAAGGTTAGCGAGAAGATCCTTGCGTTTTAATTTTTATTCAAGGCAATGAACCCATCAGTACCGTCACAAAATCGTGTACGGACCAAATTTTTGTACATTTAAAGCTTTTTTTATTTTGGGATATGACCGTGTCTGTTGTTTTGCTTTATATTTTATCTGAATACCGCAGATTGTATGAGAGGATAAAAGATTGACTAATGGTGGGTTCCATTTGATTGTACGGAAAAATGGCTCAGTATTTATCATTGTATTGATTTGAGAAACCCTTTTTATCGCTATTTTGTGTTTGGCATTTCAATGTCAAAAGTAATGTCGTGTCTTTCTCCACGGTACACTATCTCTGTTTTTTATACTATCCTACCAAAGTGACTCCATTCGTAAGCATTCAATGGAGTTATTTGCCATTATTTCTAACCTCTTCTCTTAATAGAATAAAGCTAAGCAAAAAGCTAAATCAAGCATGTATAATTAGGATTTTTGTAGTTGTATTTTAAGTTTTTATGTTAAGTTTTTATATTCCGTACCTCTACGCCGTTACATTTTGTGCACAACAAATGTTTTTTTCTTCTTACTTCTTTCTTCAAAGCTCGCTGTTTTCTTTTTTTTTTTTATATATTAGCCTACCAAAGTGACTCCACCCCGCCTGATGGTAAGCAGTCAGTGGAATCTAGAAGTGGTGGCCACCATACCATCGTCTTAAACTGCTGGTATGGCCGCCACTATGGCGGCATGGGAATAGGGTTAGGGGAAGGGAATGAGGAAGATGAGGAAGAGAAAAGGGGGAGAAATTGGGCCTCCGGCACTCTCACTCACCGAACGAAACGCAGTTGTACGGATACTACTACTCTTACGTCGATTTTCTATAGGAGGGTACACAGTAAATAACCAATTCAAAACGAGATTAAAAGAGATCGCTATCCATACTATAAGCTGTGGATTGATTAAGTCCATGACATAACGGAAATCTAAGGGCACCAGTGTACAGCCTCGATTGTTTTCGTTGATAATAAAAAAATAAACTTTTATTATAACGGTAGTAGATCCACGCTGGTTTCAGCATGAATGGGCCGGATCGTCCGGGGAAGTACTATCCTTTCATAGAAGATCGACGTAAGAGTAGTAGTATCCGTACTACTGCGTTTCGTTCAGTGAGTGAGAGTGCCGGAGGCCCAATTTCTCCCCCTTTTCTCTTTCCTCACCTTCCTCATTCCTTCCCCTAAACCCATTTCCAGCTGCCATAGTGGAGGCCACCATACCAGCAGTTTAAGACGGTATGGTATGGTGGCCACCACTTCTGGATTCCACTGACTGCTTACCATCAGGCGGGGTCGAAACACTTTTGTAGGGATATATAAAAATAAAAATAAAATCGTATTACGACACCCACGGGAAGATTGGTTACATAGTCTACACCAAAGACCATACGGCAGAGTATGTCCTACATCGTCTTTTAATTTTTAACCGTCATTTTAGATTTACAATGTAAAATGATGCACAATTTACATCTCAACCATAGAACGTTTATTGCTGAACAGCGTTCATTTTGTTTATTAAATAACAAAATGGTACAAAAGGTGATAAAAACGTCAGTTAATGTTTAGGAACTCTGAAAATTTTCCTTTAATAAATAACGCAGGATAAAGATATTACCTATAAGATATTTTTCAGAGAAACAGACGGTAAACAAATTAACATTTATTTATGAGAAGTCCTATTCGAAAAGACATAAAAATTGACTGCGTATCGAAATCAGAGCATGGTTGGGAATATCTTATGATTTGTTTTATAGGCCGTGCCAATTACACATAATATAAATCTTATAAACATGTAACGGAATCGTATAGAAATTGAGGGTTATTTCATTTGATGTTAAAGCCAAAAATGTGCATTCATGTCTTATTAATATGTGTGCATGAATTGTTGCTAAGATATTGATAAGCATCAACACATTTTGTAATATTCACTAATGGTCTTGTTCGCACTTAGTCAAGCAGTGCGTGCAATTCGAAATGATCATGATCGCACGTACCCCTTTCACATTTGGTATTTGCTAATGGTCATAGTCCCTACCTAAGGTACAGTCAGCCAAAAATGTGACCTACGGTTGAGCTTCATTTAAACGTAATTAAACAACTAGGTCGATAACTTACACTACACAAAAGACGACTTAACGTTAACAGTTACAAAAATTTTGTCAGAACTGGTAGACCACTAAGCACAATGTACCGTTGAATAGTTTGCCTGACAGGCGCCAGCTGATTTTTGATATTTCTTACACACATGAGAAGTACCGTTTATTTACGATAATGCCTAATAACCTGATCACGCCTACAGTCAATTCATAGTTTATAAACATATTAGGACGTGCGTGTCACTCTGTCATCGAACTAACAAAAAACGTTCGCTGACCCACGGAATTAAGATCCTTACAACCATATTTGGATATCAGCCAACGCGATCATATGACATTGATACGTATTATAATCATTGATGCTAAGATATTAAGTCAACCATTATTATATACTGCTATGTAATTGTGTAGGATATGTAAGTGTATGCTTGATAAGTTATGGGTCACTATTCACCAACGTGTGGTATCCTGAGACCACGAATCAACGTTCTGGTAGACTAAGAGGTGTTACTACACCAATCGATCGATCGACGGCATTGATCAACGTCGATCAAAGTTGATCGACTGGTCTGGTAGCTTAAATTGATCGTCGGATACCAGGCAGTCGACTAACCAATCGATCGATTGCCGGTCGATGGCATCGGTCGACATTGACGGCGTCGACTAACCTATTCTATCATCGATCGATCGATTAGTCTGGTAGAAACTATCGATCGACGACGACGACTACTCCATTCGGCCATCGAGCGATGGCGTCGATTGACGATCGATCGATGGGTGTAGTAACACCCTGAAAAAGTCTGTATAAGCTCAAACAACTAAGCATTTTTGTTTCTTCTTCTTAGTCTACCAAGCTAACACAAGCTGTTACCATTAAACAGAGTAAAGTAAGAGATGATGCAGAATAACGATATCAGTATGTTTCCTGAACATTGACTGCTGGAAATATGCCTCTTCCAAAAGGAAGATAATATTTACTATTTATTTTATTTAATAAAAATAGCTGATGTTTCGGCTTTTTGCATTACGCAGATGAATGGATTATGGAAGGCGTAAACATATCAAGTATTGGTGACGCATAGCAGACGTACTGCGTACGGGCTAAAATGGTTTGCACTTTATAAGACATGTGGCATCTGAAATTATACCTGCTATATAGAAATGGACTTTTCTTTTATCCATATAAAGTCTATTTCTATCTAATCTTAGCTCCTTCATAATACATACCTATCTAATCCTTTCGAGCAAAACGCGCAATACTTTGTTATTTTATCATACAAATAGTATAAAGTAAAGGTATTGTCAAAGCGTATCCAAGTGTTTTTGTATAACTATACATGGTTGTTTCTTTTGTCCAACAGATTCTACGACGAATGCAAAAGGAGGTATAACATCAAGTTATGGAAAACATTCACAGACTGCTTCAACTGCTTACCTGTAGCCGCGATAGGTAAGTCGTAATATAATAGTACAATATCTGCATTAATTTTAAACTTAGATGTTCTTTATATTCAGTTTTACTGCGTTTACCGCCGTTTATGAACCTCGAAGCGCCAAAAGCACTGTTTTTAGTGCTCTTGCCATATGTATTTTATATTACATAATTTTACTTTTTAAATTTGTGCGAGTGTCAAGAAGTGAAAACCTAGGGTGATAAATCTTCATTAGCGTTTCTTCATTAGTGCTTCCCAAATCATCAGATCCTCTGATAACACTGCCGTCACTGTGACCAATTCGTGGAAGAGCTAATTCGTGAAATGGCCAACTTAATTAGACATTTTACTTTTTAGTCCTTTTTGAAAATTCGTCTATTCACAAATTACCTAACTAGCGAATTAGGTATATAACGACTAAACACACTGCTCAGTTTATGAAATGAAATGAAAATATGTTTATTCATAACATACTTTCATTTCATTTTCATTTTATATTGTCTAACATGGCTAATGCAAAAAGTTTAGGGCAGTCTCTAAATTAAATTTTGCAGCAGTATTTTGTCTGATATGATTTATTGCAAGGACCGAGACGTACGTAAAAGTAGGTTTACCACTCGAGACTGTATTGGGTTTGCATTTGGTGATATCATTGCTACTAATCCTAACTTCAAGGAGTCAGTGATAGTTGTGAGTGGAATTGTACCTACATCCGAATATATCTTTACGTATACCAATTGTTGCTATTTATTCCGTTTTGACGTCGAGGTCGAAATGGTCCAGTAAATAAGGCACCCGCTTCGTAAACACGAGGTAGTGGGTTCAAATCCGGGCAAGTACCAATGTGATTTTCAAATCATATGTACTTTCTAAGTTAATCTTTGACATTTTTGACTGACGGTGAAGGAAAACATCGTGAGGAAACCTGGACTTAAAAAGTCTGAAATTGCCAATCCGCCTTGAGCAAGCGTGGTGATTAATGCTCATACCTTCTCTAGAGAAGAGGCCTTTGCCCTGCAGTGGGACAGTAACCAGGCCGGTATTATTATTATTATTATTCCGTTTTGAATAATTATAAACCCTATGATCGTCGTATCTAGACCGCGCCTGTACAATAGTAGGGCGCTTGGTGAAAGCCGACGCCTTACAATACTTGAGTTGCAACAATGTTTGAGCTTACAGTTATCTTTGATAAATATGTATTTAGATGTGATACGGTGTTAGCATCAATAGAATATTCAATGGCAGATGAGGAAGCACAGCTTAGGTATAGTAAGTGATTACCACCGCTCGCTTTGTTGATGCAAAATCTATACATATAATAAAAATGTAACCGGTCGCTGTCTGTACATGGAAGATATATGAGAAAAAATATTATTGGGACCTTTATAAACGCAAATAGAACCCAAAACAATGATTTTTAAATTTTTTGTCTGTTTGTCTGTTTGTCTGTTTGTCTGTTTGTCTGTTTGTCTGTGCGTTTGTTCTCGCTAATCTCAATAACGGCTTATCCGATTTAAATATGGTTTTCACTGATACATTGTGGTAAGCTTCACTTAACATTTAGTGTTTGTTTCATGTCAATCGGTTCATAAATAAAAAAGTTATGCCAATTTAAAGAATCACATCGAACATTCGTTAATTTAATAATAACAGACAACGTACAGCCTAAACCGCTGGTCGTAGCGACTTGAAATTTGGAGGGTGTGTTTGTATTAATTTCTAGAAGTGTACTAAGAAAGGGTTTTTAAAAATTCAACCCTCAAGTGTATGAAAAGGGATGAAAACGATTGAATGAAACGTCTTCATTTTTTAACTTACAGCTTTAAAATTTTGTTTTGGAATAATTTTATTTAAATAAAAAATACTCTCATTTTTTTTTTAACGGGTGGATTTATATGGGTGAAATAAGGGATAAAATATTGTATGGAAAGATCTTTGCTTTTGAAGTTGGCGACTTGAATATTGGAGGGAGAGGGAAGGGTGGGGTAGTGATAGGGAAGTTAGGGCAAAGGGAGGGGAGAAATCGACTGCCTCTGTATTTCGGTGGTGCTGTGTATGGACTGCCACGCAGAGGTTGCGGGTTCGATTCCCGCTCAGTGCAAATGTTTGTAGCATGAACATGTCTATTTGCATTGGTCTGGGTGTTTCTATGTATAATATGTATGTATTTACAAAAATAAAAGTATTTAAGTATGTTTATCCGTATTCTAGAACTCATAATACAATATATAATATGCTTACTTTGAGACTAGATAGTTGTGTAAAAAAAAAAAAAGAAAAAGAGAACTCTTGGGGATGTGAGGAGGCATCAAATGAGGGGCAAGTGAAGGCCAAGTGAGGGGGACGTAAGGGAAAGTGAGGGAAGTGAGGAGTCAGTAAAAAAGAAAAAGAGAACTCTTGGGGATGTGAGGAGGTATCAAGTGAGGGGCAAGTGAAGGCCAAGTGAGAGGTAAGTGAGGGGTGAGTGAGTGGGAAGTGAGGGAAAGTGAGGGGAAGTGTGGGGAAAGTGAGGGAGATGGGAGGGAGACGGGAGGGGAAGGGGGAAAAGGGGAGAGGAAATGAGGGAAAGGGGAAAGTTATTGTAGTGAAAATTTGCCTTTGTGTATTGTATATTGTTTTACGGGGGATATCTTTAGGTTAGAGAGTTAGATTAAAAATAGTATGCAAAACAGTATTTAAACAATATAAAAATGTCCATTGGAGAAACTATATTCATGCAAGCGAAGCCGCGGGCAGAAGCTATACATATATAAAAACGAAAGGTCACTCACTCACTCACTCATTACGAAATCACAGAAACTACAAGTGCTAGGAGTTTCAAACTTTGGAAATAGGTGCTCTCAAAGACGGGATTTTGCGAAATTCATTTCCCTGGAGTATAAAGGGGAATAAAATTTGTATAAAGCTTCTATAGTTTTTAAACGGGAGTTTTGATAATACGATTTCCAAACTAGGAACTTCTTATTAAGTGGGAAAATAGAAGTGGCAAGTTTCGTTAAATATCGCAATATTTCGTCTGTTTTAGTGGTAGCGGGTGAATAGATTTAAATCGGATTCGCCTTAGAGACGGATTATACTGATATTTATTACTAATACAATGTACGATTGCCGTAAGATTCGGTAAGAAATATTCTCATACAGGCACACATCTGAATTTTCACGCGAACGAAGTCGCGGGCAACAGCTAGTTACTAATACATATCGTCTACATTCAAATTTGTCATATAACTAATCCTTTTTATAGGTAGATAGTAGATTTCAAAATCGATATTTTCTTGTCGTTTCAGTATAGATGTCGTAGTAGATATTTTTTTTGTATAATCTTAATGAACAGGCGTACAATTTCACAGACATCAAGTAATAAATCAATCATTGAAACTCGAGAATCTAATCCCCAATCACTAAAACAGTACCTAGTCATGTCACAGGCGCACTGCGTTAGGTCAGTCTAAAATTCCAGACTGAATTTTGCGCTAGAGTCCGTCAGAATCCTGCCTTATTTATGCAGGCTTCTACCCATTTTCAAACAGATCGCATATACATGTGCTAATTCATTTTAGAACGCGCAAGTGCATATCTATGGGCGAGTCTTTACGGTCCAATGAACTATTAATTGGATCAATCACCGAACCAAGTAGCAAATACGATAGTGTAAACAAGTATTTACTATCTATGCGCCACTATATTTTTTTTATACAACTTGGGTAGCAAATTGACCGTATGGGTCCAACTGGTGTAGTATTAACCGTAACCAGGTATGATTATTGGTTGTGTCCTAAAAGCAACGCAAAAACAATGCAAAAAACAACACAACCGAGCCTTTTTAGGGAGGGAGGAAAATAAAGAAGATCGGGGTATCGGCCTCTTACGCTCTGAAAATTTCTAAAGTGGTGCTCATTTTAAAACGAACTAATCACTGTAATATGTTTAGCATTAGCATTTATTACCGCGTTTGCCCACGGTGAATTGGCAATTAATAAAGATAACATATTTTATTATACAACCAGTGATGGCCTGAAAAAACTTAGCACTAAGACCGATCAATTATATTGATAAATAAAACCAAAATGACATAATTGTGTTCTATCTATCTAGAGCAAAACGTCTTTGATTTTTCATAAAAAGTTATTAGTTTTGCCCTTTTTCTTTCAAATAAACGCTGTTTTCGTCATGAAAGAAGAACTAAGGTTTGGCCAAAATTCGAAGGCCAATTTCAATTCAATATTTGTTTGCGACCTAAAAAATATAAAATCTCTTTTTCCTTTTATGCTAAAAAACAAAACCTTGTACTTAATTCTTAGTTTGATAAATGAAGAAGAATATTATGAATGTATCTCGCTCACCGCAACACGAAGGTCGGTCGATGTGGCTATATTTAAGATATCACGTTATACTCTTTTGATTTGGTATATTTATAGATACAAATATGAGCATGTGTATAGAAATTATGATTTTTTTTTTATGTAGGAATGGCGGCCAATAAGGCAACGTCAAGTACAACGCTGTCTGGAGAATGATAAACTCCGTTCATACTTTAAAAGAACGTACAAAGATGTACCGAAACGGTTTTATCCATTCGATAGGTACAATATCACATCTACAACTTCTCATATTTTATATTAGGACTTGACTGCTGCATATATCACAATCCAATCAAACCAAAATACGCTTATGATAAAACTCTCCCCAATCCTAATTTAATAGTAACTTCAGTTTTCTCGTAACGAAAACACAAACAAAACTCGATTTTCTTTGATGTGTTGTGGTGACAGTCAAAATTAATAGCATCCGACACAAAGTGGCTTCATTTAAAATAGTTTCAATTCAAACTATTAAATGCTACTCGTACAGGCATCTGTCTGTCGTGTTCTACGTGGCGGGTTATTTTTGGAAGATCTTCCATTGGCTGGATATAAAAAGACTATCAGCTGTTTACCATCTTGTAACATTATAAACATATGGATTGGCATAACTTCTAAATGAAGAATTCTACTATAATATTATAAATGCGAAAGATTGTGTGTGTGTGTGTTTGTTACCACTCGACCACGATTTTGATGAAAATTGGTATGCACAGATTCGGTATGAGAAGGAAATAGGATCAGCACTTGAGTATGGTAAACGTAGAAGAGAAAATATTCGTTACAGCTCAATAAAATGTCAGAGTCACTTAAGAGTAACTTAGTAGATTGTATTTATATAATTTTTATATTGTTAAATGTGTTGCACTGGTAACGCGACTGTTTTTTTTCTCCTTTTAGTAGTCGCCTCTTACCATTCCTACTTAAGGTAAAAGATAAGGTGGTTCCATATTCAGGACCGAAGTCCACAATTCTAGAAGTGATTTAAGAAAGTGAAGTTAGTTATCTGCATACGAATTATAGACCTTATCGTCGTATTTTCTCACAATACATCGAATTGTGTAACAGTCGTATACCAAAAGAATAACGAGGAAAGAAAACACAGGTTTATAAATCACGCACGGTTGACAATGTTTGCAAGATGCGTACGAGATCTCACTTCCTTTTAACTTTAACTGGTAAAAGTTAATAAACTGATGACGGAACACGACGAAACAATTTATAAATAAGGATGAAATTTACGTAACTTATAGGGTTGTCACAGTATATGTTAAAATTTATTTTAGTATAAACAAAAAAGGATAGTTTTGATTCTAAATCCACTTGATACCAAAACCTGCTGGATTATTATATTATCATCGTTTATACTAAAAGGCGTCTACTGCTACACAACCTCCTCCAGGCCTCTTCACTTTGACTGGACATAAGCCGGTTACGCGCAGGGTTATTGTAAAAGCCGTGATATAATTTTGAGGACTTTCGTCAATTTTTTAGACGTAATCCGCCCAGAGCACTCGTCCGAAGAGCACCTAGCCTAGTCCACGTTGAGCACCTACCAATATTTTGGCAGCGTTGTGAAAAATGTTCTCCGTGGTAATAATACTGATAGGTGCTCAACGTGGACTAGGCTAAGTGCTCAATGCGCGGGTGCACTTTGGACAAGTGCTCTAGGTGGACTACGTAATTTTTTACACTAAGCGCCCGTATAATAATAAGACAATCACTGATCGATCTACATTTTTCTTCTCAAATTACATACCAAGTGAATCTCATATCTCGTTAATTCTTTTCAAATGTCATTGGTATACCTAAATACAAAACTGACAGCCCTACTAGGTTAACACACGTACGTAATCGTTTTACGTAAATTTATTGAGGATTACACCTACATGTTTTGCTGAGGCAGTTTGTAAGCTTAGAATACAGAATAGGCACCTACATATTGTGAACGAAACTGGACTAAATAGGTATTTTGCAATTAAGATTACAAGAACAATCTAAAAATGGAGTTAATGCCACCAGAAATCAAATGAAGAAATTAGCCAAGCTTAATGCCGCCTACTTAATTCACGCAAATGCAGAATTACAGTAACAAAACATTAGCACTTGTAAAGATTAAAATTGTGTTTAAGTGAGTGTATTTGGTATCGTTTTTATAAATAGAGCGCCCAGTCAAAAATATTTCTTCTTGACTATTGTGTTTTAAATAATGACTTGATTTCGTGACAAAGTGTACACAAGCTTATCATTATAACCATTTTAACTTATAATTAGCACAAACCGATCAATTTTATTGTATTGAAATTCACACGGATTCCTTAGTGAAATTAATAGCTGATAAGAATAAATCTGATATTATGAACAATTTTCACAAAGTGAACAACAATACAGTTGTTTACTTAAATATCCTTGTGCTATTGTATATTGTATTGGAGTGTTTTTGTGTCTTTTCCTCGTATTTGATACAATTACCGCACAAAATTTCTAATATCTACAATTTATACGATTTATACAATTTTGAATATCAATATCGGAATGAAATTTGCTTTAACAATGAGTGATGGTAGAAGTTTCGATAATGTTAAATAAATCTTAAATTTACATACATCAAGTTTATGATATATATATTACTTGTTCGGGAAGCTACAACATATCTTCTCGTCCGCACTACCGCAGTGTCTCAAGACCAAGGTCTTTGACCAGTGTGTGTTGCCAGTGATGACATACGGAGAAGAGACGTGGTCGCTAACTATGGGTCTTATCCGAAGGCTCAAAGTCGCTCAGAGGGCGATGGAACGGGCTATGTTAGACGTTTCCCTGCGCGATCGTTTGAGAAACGAAGCAATCCGCAGGCGAATCAAAGTAACTGACGTAGCTCGCTGAGTTGCTTCTCTGAAGTGGCAATGGGCAGGACACATAGCTCGCAGAACTGACGGCCGCTGGGGCAGAAAGGTTCTAGAGTGGCGACCACGAACCCGAAGACGCAGCGTGGACAGACCCCTTACAAAGTGGACCGACGACCTTATAAGGGTGGCGGGCAACCGATGCGGGCTCAAGATGGCGTAAATTGGGGAAGGCATATGTCCAGCAGTGGACGTCTTTTGGCTGATATGATATGATGATGATTACTAAGTTATAAATAGAAATAGATTGGTGATATTTAGTTTTGTACTAGCCATTAAAACATTCTTAAAAACAACAGTTATAGCATTATTGTATTAGATCTAAAATACCATTACAAACTGGGATACGGACCACTTAACGCCATGTAAAGCAGCACCATATAAAACTAACCAGAATATGATAAAAGAGTGTGCACGTGCAAATTTTGTTTTGAAGATTCATTGAATGTAGTTTCGACCTAACAAATGCAGTAACATACTTGAATATTAGTTTTCTCACCGCGTTTTTTTATCTTTTGTCAGGTAGGTTTTCTACCAAGTTACTACACTAACCCCGTTACCACTAAACGTAAAACAACGACATATTAACTACTCCTTTAATATTTTCGGTAAGTAGACAATTATTATATTTGTGATGGTCTAATGTTTAATTTATGTTAACTATACATACAAATGTGATTATGACAAAAATATAGGTCACAAGACCTCAGGCGCTCTACCACAACCTCTTACAGCAATTTATTATAACCTTACTTTGTCTCTATCCTTGTTTTTAATGGTACAAAAGAAAAAGACAAAACACAAAGTAACATTAAAATAATGCTGCTTGAAGAGGTGGTGGTAGTCCCCGTTTAAAGATTTATTAGGCGACAAATAACGGTTAACTTGATGTTAAGTGTTATAATGCTAACACAGCGAAGCTGTTACCAATGCAATCGTAAAGAAAAAGAAAATGAGGAAGCAAACGATAAGGAAGAAAACTAAGTCTAGTTATGCCACTATATTAAATAATAGGTAATCAGCTAAATTACTCGCGGTCCTAACTATAAATGTGCTCCTACACCGCAAACATTCACCTGTAATGTAACGTTACAGGTCTGAGCATAACATCAGTAAGGGAGGAGAACCGAGCATTGCAGTGCGCAACCTGTAATGATACAAATTTGAGCATTACATTGGTGAGGGAGGTGAACCAAGCATTCAGTGCGCAACTTAATGATCCAATGTGTAACATTTTGAATCTGGATTGTTACGATACAGGCGAATGCTCGTCATATCAGGGAGGCAGTGCTGTAATGTAAAAAAAATCGAATCTGAAATGTTATATCACAAAAGAATGTTCGCGATGTCAAAGTATTTATTTCATTTTGATCATAAAGTATGATACTTATGAAAAGTCAAAATTACATGAAGTCAGCTAATTAACCTACAGCCAGTTCGCTGACGAGGTAGAGCTTTGAGAAGAACTGGCAAGAAACTCACGCCACTCTTTTCAATCGCCAGATAATTACAATTTTTTTGTACGAGTTAACAATTTTAACACATCAACGCAACCAAAGAAGCATACAAAGTAATTATTACAAAACAACCAATTAATTTAATAACAATTAAAAAAAAGAAAAGAAACGAAAATAGAGGATTTCAATTATTTAGTTTCATCTAGTATGGTAATTTGACAACGTATTTTATTTAAAATTAAAAAAAAGTAAATGCATTTTCCAGTCATATTGAACTACAAGGTAATACTGAATTAAGTATTAAATGTATGCCATGCCAAGATTGACCAGTCATCCCAGGTAGCACCCGTTCACGAGCATGACGCACAGACTAGCCATCATCACCTTCACCATATTAGAGGGAAGGTGATGACCCGGCCAATACGACACCACAAGTCATGACATAATGATGAGGGAGCACCTTAATAGATGTAGAGTTCCTATCGTGTTGCATTTCTTATAACGGTATGGTACGGCGCCGTATTACCATAGCAACTGCATAATCACTGCAGTGCAATTTATAATAACAGGTCGTTGACCCCACACACCTTAAAACCGCAGAGTTGCGGACCTTTATTAGGAAAGAAATTTTGTACTTAAAAATTGACACATTTTGTATTTGGGTTAATTGGATCTGTATTGGACGTTAGAGTCGAGTAGTTTAAAAGAATTTGTAGTATCTATAGGGCTTATTTCAGTGGACGTCTTTACGTCATGTTTTTTTTTTTTCATTTTATTGCCTCAGTGACATAGTCGAAGTGTGCAACTGTGGCACAATAGAAAAGATAATGGAAAACCATTATATTTTTACAGGAGATAAAAGTTTTAATATTGTGCTATCTGGCGCTTTTGGTGATTGCCCTCAACTGTCATTACTCGAATTCCTACATACCTATCCCATAGAAATATATATATTACTTCGAACTCCTCTTCATAGTTCTAGCCGTTACGACGGCTCTTTTACTGTTCAGGCGGTTAGATTGTGGAATTCTCTTCCTCATGTCATCCGTGAAAGTACTTCTGTGGATGTGTTTAGGAGAAGAACAGGAGTACATTTCCTGTCATTGGTTCATTAGTATACTTGTATTTATTATCAGTCATAATTAATGCATGTAAGTTTATCAATTTTATATATCATTATTATATTATTATGTGTGTATTATTAGTATGTAAGTTTATTTGTTAAAGTATACACTATAGTATACAAAATAAATAGTTAAGTATTAGGTTAATTAACTCTATCTCTTATCATTTTTATCTTTATTTCGGTTGTACACTTCACTCGTTCTCACACTAATATTTTTTCTCTACACTCTGGGTTTGCTGGTAGAAAACTCATTACTGAGTTAAGCTCGCCTTTGTACATCAACAATTTGTAAACATTATTTAAATGATTTTTTGTGTGTGTACAATAAAGAATTAAAGAATTAAAGAAATATGTGAGGTTCTTGGTTTGCTTACTATTCGTTATTTATGTAATGATGTGCATGTAAAAGGGCCTGTCGTCGTCTAAAGTATACGTTGGCTATAATAAGAGAGTAACACCCAGTTTCTGAAAGGCTGATCAACGAAAAATTAACAAATCCCCTGTTAAATCTTATGTGAAGTACCTAAAAGAATGGATAATTAGTTAAATTTGATCTAATCAGCTAATTAGATCAAATTAAACTAATTATTTATACTTTTAGCAACCCAATAGGTACTTCACATGAGATTTAACAGTTTATTAGTTAATTTTTCGGTGATCTGCCGGCCTTGCCATGCTATTGATTGCCTAGTCACTTGCAAACATCAGTTTTGCTGCTCTTTTAAGTAGACAACGTTTGGTAACAATAGTTTACGGTAACCACTTACTAATAGGAACGCGTATGCTTGTTTGCAACCAAAGTTGTTACAAAAAAATCTGATTTTTCATAAAAAAACAAACAGTAAAGATTTAATTGTCTGCACCGTTGGTCTAGTGGTTAGTGTAATTGACTGCGACGCCGGGTGTCGTGGGGCAAATATTTGTGTGATGAACATTTGTATTTGTCTTCAGTTTGGGTGTTTCCTATGCATTCTAAGTATGTATTTATTTACAAAAAAAATGTATATGTATTATATTTCAGTTATCTAGTACCCATAACACAAGCTCTGCTTAGCTTGGGTCTAGATGACGGTGTGTGATAGTATCCAAAAAAAAATAAAATTACTTAATAGCATTATTGGCTTATCTTAGAATTAATTATTAACTCCTCCAGAAACTTTCTTAACATTTTTATGTATTCCTGAAATGTACAATCAAGTTTTCCTTAACAAATTTATATTGTTTACGCTCCAATTTATACAACACAAACAAACTCTTGTTTACGTCGAGAGCACGCTTCGTATAATCTGTAGCTGATGGATGTAAAAGTTATATGTATAATAACAACCACGGTAAAATAATAGGTACTGTTTTACGGTTCTTATCAGATCATTTAAGAGCTTGCCCATAGCAACAGGCTTGTACTTCATAGGAATACGTAATGAACTGATGGAATATTAAGTATTAATTAAATAGCCCATGTTTCGGCCGCATTGCAAATAAACTACTTATTATGTTTACTTGATACATTATACATTACATGAAATGCTGCATTTTTTATATTAGTCTACTAAATGACTGATTTCTGGTAAGCAGTCAGTAAAGTGCAGGAATTTCATCCCAATTGCCATAGTTACAAACTGCGTGCATCGTAGTTACCAATATGGCGGCTTTGTAAGATATTTTTTACTCTGCGCTCAAAAGAGCCGGGATGAAAATTGAAAGAACGAACACGTGAATTTACCAGTATTTTTGTTCTTATAGCCATTGTAGTAGACCATAATAAAATAAAATTGTTAGAAAGAATTCTTTTTACAAAATTTTCCCAACGTTAATTTGTTTTATACTTTTGACAAGTTGCTATATGTTTAGGAAGTTTTAAATCCGTAAATTGTATAAATCAACATTGCTCGGGCGAGCGACTTTAATATGGTAAAAGAAAAGTTTGGAGAAATCGTCTTTTCTACTTATGAAATGTTATTATGGCATTTTCATTTTAATTTTTTCACTATGTTTAAATATTATATCCATTTATTTCAGAAATTATAAAACTGTATTTATATTTATACTATGGCTACTAATGCAAAAACATATTGTTTTAATCTAGTAAATATTTTATATAAATTGACGATAGCTACAGTTGAGACGATTTTCTCACAGAATCATCTTAAATCGTCCTATTTTAGATGCACAAATCGATCACCATTATACGTTGATAGAAGCCAGTTCTTCGTTTTAATCTCTAATAATTTACTGGACCTTTATGACATAAATCTTTCTATAAAAAGACGTACTTTCTATTATACTGGATACAAACTTATTTTAAATATTTTCTGAATTCGAGTACCTATGCACCGTTTTTCTGTCCGTTAATTGTATACCTAGTTTATCCGTTTCATCCACATTTTTGCTTACTGCTCTGCTCTCGTCGCCAGTAGCGTGATGTTATATAGCTTCCTCGAGAACTGGGCTATCATACGCAAAAATAATTTTTCAAATCCTACTGGTAGTGTCAGAGATAAGCGCGTTCAAACAAACTCTTCTCCTTTGTGTAATAGTATAAATTAAAAAAATACAGAAAAAAAAACTTGTGTTATTTGTAATAGATGAGGTTCATAATGTGTAATGCATGCTGCAATTGCCATTGAATTCGGAGCATGTCGTTGGTATGGACCAATGTCATGCTTCAAATTAGATTTTGACTTTATTGCTAGTCTGGTGTTTGTCGGAGGGTGATGATGATGATTGATATTAACGTGTCCTCACTTCACTTTTGCCTACTCCAACAGGATAAATCATTCTGAACTGTATCCATCTGGCTTCTCCCATCTCTTAGTATGTTCGATACTGTAATGGTCTTAGTGAGCCGTTGCTAACCCTAATAAATTGTAATGGGCCATAATTGCATTTACAGCTACATTTATCAGGTAGGAAATACCCTTGGCTTGTTTCATACATTTGAACTTAATGTTTGTATCGATGATAATCATTAGTTCCTACGAAATGATCAAGAATTAGTACTTAGTTGTAATAATGGTGATTGTGTGAACCAGCCCATTTTGGGGATTCAGAAATATCTCTTGTCATAATATAGAGAAGGCATGAGTATTGATTTATTGAACTGCACTTTGTATTATTAATTAAACTTATGATTTCTTAGCCCTAGTGGCTGGTCATAAAGATGTGGTGCTATGTTTTGGAATTAATACTTAATATCATGATCATATCAGCAAAAAGACGTCCACTGCTGGACATAGGCCTCTCAATTTTCCCCATCTTGGTCCGACGTGAGCCGCCATTAATTAATACTTATAATAATAATAATACCAGCCTATTTACTGTCCTACTGCAGGGAAAAGGCCTCTTCTCATATAGAGAAGGTATGAGCATTAATCACCACGCTTGCTCAAGGCGGATTGGCAATTTCAGACAAAGTCCAGTTTTCCTCACGATGTTTTACTTCACCGTTAGTCAGAAATGTCCAAGATATACTTAGAAAGTACATATGATTTGATAAATCACATTGGTACTTGCCCGGATTCGAACCCACTACCTCGTTTTTACGAAGCGGGTGCCTTATCCACTGGACCATTTCGATTTTTTTTAATTAATACTTATCTGTACCTAATTCTTAATGCTGAGTTTATTAAATAAATTGTCATTTTATCAATGAAACATAAAGCTATCTTTTTCGTAAATATTACACTACTATGAAATATTTTAATTATCTATATGTTATTATTTTCCTTAGTTATAACGTGTGTCACTACACATGCCGTTACTTCGTGACAGTTCACTAGCGCAAATAAATGATAAGGAAGAACCTTCAGTGATCAATAAGAATACGCAAACTTCTGTCGACTTTACACAATAAAAGTAAACTTGTTACGATTAGCGTGTTATTTGAAAGGAGTATAATCACATTTTCTCCTAATGTATCATCTTTTAAAGACGGTTTTTCTATTGTGAAAAGCAAATAGATACTTTAAATATTAAGGGTGTCAATTTTACGTCCTAACTTTGTATGATGTGTATGACTGCATATATGAAGTTTTAACTGTAGACCTTACTCGATGGTAGTGATGACCATCACTTGTCATTCGAAACTCATTATGTATTTGTATATATCTTCGCGTATCTATTTCTTCCTAAATGGATTACTGTTTTTATGAAAACAAAACAAAAAAGTATGATTGAGATTGAAAAATATGAATGCCTGATGAGGAACAGTTCATTATCTCTATTCACGTATTTCGACGATACATTAGAAATCATACAGTACCTAAGTAAGCAGTAATACTCTTCGAGGGTCTTAAATGCTTGCATGCTTTTTTTAATTGACAAGCGACGAAGGAAACATAATATGGCTCTATAGGAAAAAGAGCTCTAAAGGTTGAAGAACGTTAGGTACACCTCAAACATGCGAAAAAGATAAAAAAATAAACAGTACATATCCTCAGTGTCAATATTTTTGTCGTATTCCAATTTTCATCAATGTTGTGACAATATTTACTTGAGGTTCAGACAAAACTCCTACATTTTGATAGTGTATCACATTTCAAACAATAGCGCGTATCAATGTTAAGGAAGTAGTGCATTCTTGAGATATCAACCTTGTTATATCCTTCCGTCTATTTGATGTGAGAAGAATACTAAGTGTTTAGTCGAAATTTTACTATAGGAACTAGGAATAATAAGTAGAATACGATCTCTGTGTATATATTAAATTTATTTGAACGTTTTCATTTCATTATTCTATTACATATTTGAAAATGAAAGATAAATATTTGAGTTTTTCTCTTTGATTAAAATATACATACTTACCGACAACGATGTTATCATCCCGGTTCCGGTGCGATAGGCACATTTAAGCTATATTAATTCCTAAGTACCGAGCTTATTACCAATCTCGAGTACAATTTCAAAGCTTTATGTATTCTTCCTAACAAAGTCGTAATCACAAAAAATAAGATGCAACTTACACTTCTTTTCCCTATTGCATTCATTAAAGAGTAGTACATACTTCCTTATTTATTTATTACTAGCTGCGCCTCACGGCTTCGGCCGCGCGTTAAATATGTTTTGTTGTATCCCTTGGGAACCAGACCGATTTTCGGGAGTCACCGAATCTATCTACATACCAATTTTCACCGAAATCACACTCACACAAACACACACAAACTCTCGCATTGATAATATTAATAGGATTCAGGACTAATCTACGTACATGACACGTTTTTAGCTTTTGTTTTGATTAACAGTAGCAGTTTCACATTGTTTTACATGTTAACACGGTCTTGCGTAACATCTGTCTAGACTTAGTCACTTATTAGATAGAACATTAAAAACAGAAAGGTTAGCACAAAGACCTATTGTATTAGATTATAATGTGATTGGACTAGTCTTAACTTTTAATTGACTAACTAGTTTGTTACGAGGTCACATAGATAATTGTTGATATTCCCAAATATAAAATGTAATTGTTGTCTAATAAATCGTTAGCTTTGAATTTCTTGTAGATGTCTGTTTGAGAGGATTATATCCATTCTTTTGTAGAGACTGCTCTGCTTTAACGCTTTGACCTTTGCAAATTATTTTGTGAAAAAGATAGACTTATTATATCTAACCTAACTTAACCATTACTTGTAAATGTCACTTAAATTTAAGAGGCCCTTACCTAAATCGTAAATAAAATTTTAGCAACGGAGATTATATTAAGTTTAACTTCGTTATTTGGTGAGAATTTTAAACCTTTGTATTCTACACATAACAATTTATTTTAAGCCTACTGTATACATGCATAGCATTTTTATTTAAACGTTGTATTGTAATATCTATTACCTACTGACGCAACGCTCTCCCCTCTCCCCCCCTTGCTTCGCGCCAGTATCAAAAGTTGCGATTTCCCAGGTTAGTTGAGTATTATCGTTGCTGCTCGACTTTAATATTAAAAGTTTTCTCGAAAATGCACTTTAAAACAGTAAAAATTATATTCAAATGTATTGAACATTACTTGAGATTTGCAATTTTAAACAGATAGACGCTTTCAAGCGACTTTCTTTTGTACATGTAAAGATAAATTCTCTTTGTTAATTCAATGTCTATCAATATTTTTTTTAATTCAACTAAGTTTCATATAATCTGTGAAATAGGTAATTGCTTCTATTACAGGCTCGTCTAATCTACGTAATAGCTTCAGAGATATACGGCAATTATGTGCGAGTAGGTGTCAGGGCGTGTTTACGATTACGTGTACGTAGTTCAAGGTCATTGAAGCTGCTAGTTGTTATGGGACGATCCCTGTTTTATGTCTTACCGGTGTTAATTCACGTAGTGTATGTTCTTTCGGTATTTAAAATTTTAAAATAGGAGGGTTTTCGCAGTTTTAAATAGAGAGAAAAATGTTAGTGTTCGTTCGTTTTTGTACTATCTTTACTACCTAATATATAAAGCGGAACAGTTTGTTTGAACGCGTTAATCTCTGGAACTACATTGGAACATACAGTCGAATTTAAAAAAATATTTTGCGTCTGATAGCCCAATTCTCGGGAAAGGTTATAGGTTATATAACATCAGGCTACTGGCGACGGGAGCAGAGCAGTAAGCAAAGAAGCGGGTGAAACCGCGCCGTAAACAGTGTTGTCTAAATATTACACGCGATCGCACTATTTGCTAAAATCGTATCGGTTTTGCAGACAAATTAGCGATTGTTTGACAGTCTTATAATTCCAATATATTAATTTTTATTTGATATGTCATTGAAAACCGCTTGGACCGGTTTATTTTGCGTGCAAAATAACAATACAGTACTTATGTAAATATTTGTACGAACACACGTATATTCACGTTACAATGCTTGAAGCTTACTCCCTATTCAGAGACAAAACTGCGCACTTATATCAGACCGAAGGTAACCTTTGACTTTCTAAGCACCTTGACTTATCCTTTCAGCCCTTAGAAACCGTCTGTTAATTCTATAATTCTATTTTATATCAAAAACTTGTTTGAATAGATACAAGAGTGTTCAAATTTACATATTTTTTAAGTATTGTTAGCTAGGTACCAATTTATATTAAAAATGTCGTAAAAAGCATTCCTTTGAAAACGTTAACTCGATGTATCAGCGCTTGATAAGGGTTAGAAGGATATGTCCAACAGCTGACATTACAAAGGTAGATCGAAATTCGCCTCCGCTCATTGCTTTGTCTACTGACGTTTTCCTATTCAACTTATGCTGTCCACTGCTGGGCAAAAATTTTCATACCTTTCTGTACAAATCCTTATATCTCCAATTCTTTAAATGTGTTAATCTACCTATTTTAGTAGCATGTCAATTTATAGAATTTGAAAAGAACGTAGATATTTGGTTATCTTGAATTTTCTTTTGGCAACGAACTATGTTATCAGTTATCACTCTTACTCAAAGTTAGATATTGATCAGCACAATGGTCGAAGTTTTCAGTTATACGTTCTAATTCTTGTTTCTCTGCAGAATATAAACGTAATAATTTTCCCAGTATTAACTTGTTATTCCTATTAGGAAACTTGTGATCGCTAGTCCCGGTGGGTAATCACAAGAAGTTTTATGATTGAGCATATTGTTGATAGGTTTGCGCTTGGCGACTAGACCACTGTGTATAAAGTTAAGATAATAAGTATGAAACTTAATGTTATTGAGATATTACGACAGGGTATGAATAGGTAATTATTAACTTTATATAGATAATTACTGACTTTCGGTGTAAAACATTAACTTCTAGACGTAAGCCACTCCTATAGGGAGAAATGGTGAAAGAAAACGTACGCTGCTGGACGATGGTAGCCTTTCTTATCGGTAGGAGCTTGGCATAGTCGCGCTTGGTCGTGACCTGGTTTTCTCCTAATCGCCTCTTACGAAATCTACAGATAGAGATGAGGTTGTTCAATATTACTTACCGTAGACCACACGGCACACTCACAAAGTGAACACTATCTTGAATCATTTATAGAGTTCCAACGAACACCAATATAACGAACCGTACTCGCTCTAACAACAATATTAATACACATAGATTGTTCTAATTGAACGCAACCGAGTTCAAGGCTACCGAAGGTTAGGAGCTGGCTAATTTAGGGCAACACGTGTTCCATAGATGTGTTGACATGTGATCGCGAGGCTACATACTCGGCCAGCTATTTATAAATAATAGGAGTGTTATAACACCGAACTAGGAGTGGGGTAGGCATTAAAGGTTTATTTTTAGATATTAAGGGAAGGAAAGTTTTGTGTGGGATGTTCGGCGTTCTTATACAAGCAGTAACCTTTCAGTGACTGTTCTCTATAGCATTAGATCGATCTGTAGGTAACGGTTTCGGTTCCTATCTCTGATTAAAGTTTATTACGGAATGAAAACTGAGCAGGCAGCAATCTGACTTTTGCAATTATGTAGTTTCCAAGTAAAAGTCGATGTGATCTAGCTTTCCTGGAGTCCAAAACAAGAAACCATGGGAAAATACATGTGCAATTTTTCTTATATTTAAATTCGATGTTTTCTTCAATGCCGGAAAATTAGAAATAACTCAACATTAGTATTATTAAATGTGGCTAGTGTTGTGATTGCAATGAGTAAACAATTCCATTAGTACAACTGGTAATATATAAATGCACATATTTATGCGGAGCGAAACTCGTAAAGATAAAATTATTAAGTGCACAATATTTTTACAAGCACCCGTAAACGAGATAGTAAGAGAGGTATGTTTAGAGCGTAGCAAATATCTTTCCATGGTCTCTGCTTGCCTCTATAATGAGAGACTGGCGTGAGATTATGTACTTATAAGATTTTTCTCCCAGTTCATAAAAAGTAGAGCACAGTGATATTAGAACACTTGTCCCTCATTAGTCCGACTTAGCTGGGTAGGTAACTTCACGGAAGATCATAGTAACATTATCTACGTAATGTCCTTACAAGTTAATAGTTATTTCCTATTACTTCATTAAATGTGTTGGCTGTAGACAAGTTTGTACTTATCTTAAGAAGCCAGTATTCATTGAAGCATCATTGTTTTAAAGGGGTGTAGCTTTCTCCTAAAGCTTCTCAAGGCCTATGTGTTCAGAAGCCTTAGGAGCTTTAGGTTACTAATTTTCATTCGGTTTCACTTTTTCATAAAGCATTAAGAATGAAGTTTTATTTACCCAAAAACATTAAAGTAATGATGTGGCAATTACGCCGTAATATTAAAATCCACAAATAGCTCTGTTTATCCAAAAAAGAAAGAGCGAAAGTACCGAGCTGTTACCGTAAGAAAGTTTTGTGCTGATAAAGTTAGCCGTTGGTGGCAAACAACGTGTTTTGAACGAGTTGAAGAGAAAACACTGAGGTCATGGAAAACGTGATATTGAAGCAATGTTGTAATGATATTCTGTTATAATGTTAGATGAAAATAGTATATTAGAAAAGATACATCGTCAGGGAAAGTAAACTCGTCGAAAGCTTGAATGTCAGGAAATCTAGACTGTAATTACTTAAAATATTACACAAAGTATACGAAAAGTAGAATCGGCTTTAAGAACAGTTTTAAAAAAGAACAACATAACAAAACTATTCTTACTGCTACGTATCTAACATTTTTACTTTCAAAGTATTATTTATGAAAAAAAAACTTAATAATATTCGATAAAAAAGGCTTTCAGAATTTTGGAGTTAATACTGATCGACTTCAACGATACATCTTGCAGTAAGTATTTTTTATAATAACGTCACTAGACCTTCGATTCGAGCATGTCTTCATATAATTCATTCACTTGTTTTGTTTAGATTTAACAGTCATACGCCACGACGCCACTGACCATCAGACAAATGTAGAAAACTAGACTTACCACTTAATTTTAAACAATGAAGATGAGTGTTTCTGTTGTATAATAATATCCAAATACTGAAGTTCTTTTGTCTTCGCATACTTAAAAAATGAACATAGGCTAAAAGTAAAGAGTACCTTAATATAAAAAAATATATACCTTTTCATTTAATGTGAAATTGAAAACTTCAGACGTCTGAATGATAAATGAGATCATAAAATTTATGTTTACAAAAATTAAATTGGCAAAAGTATTTGAAATGAAAGCTTTCACGTTTTATTCATTTTTGCTTTCGGCGCTTGTGAAATGGTTTAACAGTGAATAAAAATTATCATAAATTAGGTATTTAATTTTAAAAAGGTATATTTTACTTGTCTATTATATTTATTTTCTACAACACTAAAGCAAAACCGAACGCATACATACAGTATGATAGTACTAAACCGTACCATATGTGAGCCCGCATACAGTATGGTAGTACGATACCGTACCAAATGCGAAGCCGCATACAATGTTATAGTACGATACCATACCATTTGCGGGCAGCATATAGTGTGATAGTGCGTAATTGTACTATATGCGGTCATTTGTTTATACTTTAGAGCTATTTTTATTCTCTTTTGATATAAAATAATCTGTATTTTTATAAACATTCGGATATAATCTAGGCTGTCAGATAAGAGGTAAAAACGTCTTGTAGGATAAAGATAAATAACAGAATTAGTAATGAATAGAATGTATTATACTTTACTGTTGACGCTGGAATTTTTTTGCTTTGTTTTATTTCATAACAATGACTTTCCAGAAAAGTCATGAATAAAATCAAATCAAAGCTACGTTGTTATCAACTAGTGTTAATTGTCGACCAACAAAATTAAATTAACTATATAATTAATTATTAAATTTTAAATAAACATAAATCCAAATATGTATCTTTTAAAGAGGCAATAACTGAACTAAACAACCAGTAATACTGCTTTAGAATTCATTACGCTCGAAAATTGGCTAGGATAGGACCGTGTTTATTTACATAAGACCTCTGCCTACCTCCTCTTTTGGGAAAACGGCCTGATTCTATGTTTTAACTGACTTATTTCACAACAATAGCTACTACATAGATACTGTATCCTAACCTTTAACTAATTAACTGGTGCAAGTCTACGCTAGTGATGTCACTAGAGCGCTTGGCATTGATCCAGTGGTCGGCAGGTGTAGCTAGCCATTAGGCAGTTTATTTTCACTGGCAACACCGTCCAGGTGTTACATCTCAACTGACTTGTCTGACTTGGCGGCATTAAACGTTGATGACGTCATACCCTTATTTTCAATTATGGTATTATTTTGAACAATTTTTTTTTAATAAAAATAGTACTCTAACTCTGATTCTGAAAGGTACTCATACACAAGTCTAGATAGCATTTGTCTCCCCGTCGTAAAATGTCTCTTTCACAAAATATCTTCTTAGTAAATGTCACGACAGAAAATTTGGCCCAAATTTTTAATATAAAAATACTTGTTAAATTAGTAAGACTTTAGTATTAGGTACATTTATTTTACTACATCGACCTCAGTTAGTTCGCCTTATTGATTCAGTAGTTATGCAGTGTCAAGTAAAAGTTTTGGGTTCGACCACATTTAGAAGCAAAATCTAGCATTGAACAGTTTTTTCATAGCTTCGTAAACACATTTCTTATTTAGTGTAGGTATCGAACAACTAAGTTTTTGAAACGTCTACGTAAGCTAAACGTAGTTTACGAGTTCTTATAGCTGCATATAAAGTTGGTGATTGACGTTTCAATGAAACTAGACCAGCTTGTTTAGCAGAATATCCGTCTAAGTATATCATCTACAATTCTAATTCAGGCGATATCTATCGTTATTATTCTGTTTATGTAATATATAAATCGATCGATATTTTTTACGTCACTTTTCGGGGAATCCAAAACATGAAAACTTATAGGTGAATCAAGCATAATCTAGTCGCCTTTATCAGGTCGTCTGTTATTACCGACATTAAAAAAATTATAATTAACGTCGTACACTATATTGGTATATGGTTTCCCTTCGAGAACATCGTCATTGTATGCTGCCCGATTTAAGGTTTCATAAAATGTTACCACTCGATATACAAATATAATTAATTTCTTGTAAAGTCGACCACAAAATTGCTTTACCACCCTTAGAGTAAATGTCGTTTGCATATCACAAAACAATAATGTATATTTTTGCTTGCAAGTGCCCTCGGTATAGTGACAGTTGTTAATGTCATAATGAGTCTTATTTATTTTGATAGAACTTTTTCATAAAAATAGTAAAGCAATTATGTGGCAACTATTGTTATACTCAAATATTGACACAGACTGCAGACTTTCTTTCAACGTACCATTTATAAACTAATCTCTTTGTTAATCTCTTTCGAAATATAGCGATTTATATCACACCAAAGGATGTGACGCAATGATCCGTGATAGTATAACGTTATTTGTATCAGCTTTGCCACAAAAGGTTCACAGCTGAACGGATAAACACAAAAAACTACAATTTGGTTACAACACCGGGCATAAACAGACTTATTTTATATTGGATAATGTAGGTTAGTTCTGGAACGACAAAAACACTGACAAGAAGCTTCAAAATATTTATTCTTCACTGCCTCAAAAATTCAGTGGTGATACTTCTTAATTTATAATTGCTGATGGATGTGCAAGTCTCGACAGTAACGTCCCCCAAATAACTTAGTCTATTTTTATACAAATCAAATTTAAATACCTAATGCAGCTTAAAAAACGTCAATAAGAGAGTAAACGTTTTAATTAAAAAAATACACAGTATACCTAACTAATACTAGTTGCCAAACTTCTTTTGCTTTAATTACGCTGTTAGTTGGCGTAAGATGCGCTCCGTTTTTATATAGTCTTACCGAGCACATAATAAAGATATCTACCTATTTTGTCTCTTCTTTTTAACAAATGAATGAAAATTAGTCATTTAAGACCAGCTAGTAAACAGTTTACGCAAAAAGTGTAAACTTTGTTATGAAATAAAATATAAATACGCTTCTTTTTAAGCTATTTGGCCAAAAAAAAATCTATCTTCTCTCTTTCATTTACAATGTCATAAAAAATAAACGTACTTCGCGGACATAAAAAAATCTCGTAATCCTTGTCGCCTTGAATTCCAAATGGCTAAAACGGAGCTTAACAATTTGTATGAAAAACGTGATTGCCGCATATGGCTGAGTGTTGCGGAATTGGTTTTTTAATAGAGTATTTTCTTCTCATTGTGTATTCTGCTGAGTAATAACCGGTGTAAACCATTTACTTGATGGAGTGTTGGCATGAACAAACTGATAAAAGAACATTGAAAGTGAATGTTGTTAAAGCTTTTAGCGATGTTATTATCTACTGTCTTAATTCTTTAATAGCAGTCTTATATTAAAGAATACAAAATAAACTAAAGTTTTATTATAGGTAAAGACTAGATGTGGTCTATTAGATTATAATTTGAATGAGACTAAATTTCAATTTGCTGCTATTTCAAAGTTTTTACTTGGCATCCAGGTATAGCATATTATTTATTATTGCTAAATACTACATTATCTAGCGATATTTAAATAGCCAGATTATAATTTGAATTAGACTAAATTTGTCGCTACTCCAAAATGTTGACTTTCCATCCATATAAAGCATATTATTTAACATTGCTAAATATATTATAAAATTAATTAGCCATCTATAAAAAACTAAACTTGCTTCTCTGAAGTGGCAATGGGCAGGACACATAGCTCGCAGAACTGACGGCCGCTGGGGTAGAAAGGTTCTAGAGTGGCGACCACGAACTGGAAGACGCAGCGTGGGCAGACCCCCCACAAGGTGGACCGACAATCTTATAAGGGTGGTAGGCAACCGAAGGATGAGGGCGGCGAACGACTGGCCACGGTGGCGAAAATTGAGGAAGGCCTATGTCCAGCAGTGGACGTCTTTTGGCTTATATGATGATGATGATGTTGATAAAAAAAACTCAATATCCTTATGATAACAAGTTTTTGGCAAGTCCTTGTCGAAAACTAATGATTCAATACGTAAATTTTGCGTGCAAACTTCCTATCGATTAAAAGTCTGACTCGATGCGGACATGAAGAAAACTAAAACGTCCTGTATCAGCAGGTAACTGCCACCGCAGATATACAGCGCCTACGCGTGCTAATTTATGTGCTATCGAACCTTATGACGTAATGAATACCGATGTATCGATCAAGCACTTGAACTTGACGAAAACGTTTGAGATTTTGAAGATATAGGTATATAATGTTAGTAAAATCGTATGCCTATTATATAGTCTTAAGTATTAGGTAGTTTAGGTCTGAAAACAAATTTTGCTTGTTTAAAACATGCCAAATTATTGTTATTGTTGCATTAGTTAGATTAAATAAAAAAAATATATTATATTTATATATGAGGTATTGTCATTTAATGAATAACTCCAGATGACAATGATTGTTTTTCGGAAATCTGATGAGTGTGCTAACAAGTCTGTTCCTTTTAAATAAGATTTACTGCTTAAAGAAAAGTAGGAAATAAATAGATTTTCGCGTAAAGTTAGAATCCGCCAAACTAACCATATAATATGGGTATCTTGAAAAATCATATTACAGGAAAGGTCAAGAAATCTTGTTAAAAAATATCGTATATCGGCCCTTCATCAGTCCCAAATTTAGGGTAATAAAAATACAACGAGACTTCTTATATGAGAGGGTGCAAGAATTTCGGGCATAAACTAGGAAAATTTGGACGTTCGGAATGAATATCGATTATTGAAAATTTAAAGACTTTTTGCTTAACTTCTAGGTACCAGCTACCACTCTTATTCTTTGCGATTTTCGATGGCTAAGTATTGATTGTTTTCTAGATGAAATCACTAACAATGAGTGCCCTCGATATGTTTTAAATTTTGTATGGCTCTCCACATTATTTTGTTTTCAAAATTTTAACGTAACAATGTTATGTCGTTTTCCACAGTCAGAAAAACAAGTATGAAGTATTGTTCATCTAGTGGTTGAATTTCATGAAGTATTGTTCACATTAACATTATAATTACCCAAATATTTACCTTTTGAAGGTATAACCTTGAGATATTCATGATTATTTTAGACCAAAGACATTGAATATCATGATAAAATACTTATACATATTTAAATTTCGATCTTATTTTAAGTACTAAAAGCTTTAAAATAGGCCATCAACATTTTTAATCTCGCGTCTTTTGTACCTATATTTATGACGTAATACTCCAAAACAACGCTTATCACTATGCATTATTCAAGCTCTTGTCATCATCAATCCATCAGACAACAAGATTACATAGTTCGAATTCAGTGCAAGACGGTGATGGATAACTGTTTACAACATGCATAACATTACTACATGCTTTCACCTTTTTTGCAATGGTGTTGGACGAGCAAGTTAAGCATTAACCGCGCATTTGGTGTTTATAGTCGAAGATCTTCTACTAAAAATACAAGTTCTGTAGTAACCTCTTCTGGATTCCACTGACTGCTTACCATCAGGCAGGGTGGAGTCACTTTGGTAGGCGACTATAAAAAAAACACTAAATAACTTTTCAACAGAAATACAAATTTACCTAAATCGCTTTGATCTGCCCACGCTGCGTCACTTTTATATTCAATCATAACTCGTATCAGCCGTCTTCTATCTGTAAAGATGTTATCATTACAAAGAATCCTTAAATTACTCAATGTCATTCATAGGTTTCGGTATTTTTTGTCGCAAAAAAACATACGTTATCGTATCAGTTAACGCTTCCTATATATCTATGTAGTATATTATTAAAGATTCACACATTGTACATACAATTTTCTACAGCACTACACTGTCCACGTGTCTCTATCGACAGTATTGCCATCTTTACATAACAGAAAGTTCACATTGTGCATTGTATTTGCTGTTGTAGATAGGTGAATTAGTTAGACAGGAAAATTAGTTAACAGATCTATTATATATATATATATATATATATATATTTGGTTACAGAATATAATTGGTTACAGAACGTAAATAATGTTGACAAAAGGCAACAAAATTATCATCACGGAGTTTTTCTGTTTCTTTCATGACTGAGTGATTGAGATACAGTTATCATTTAGAAGGATACTTATTTGTTGTTTTTAGTTGTTAAGTCAGAGTTCAAGGCGTAGTGCGCGCCTGATAGTAAACACCAATACTTAAAATAAGATTTTTGCTAAGCCATTTTGTTGTCTAACAACTTTAGTGTCATTCAAAAAACAAAAGGCCCATCTCAAATAAACGAGTACTTAACCTATAAAACAAAAGCGTTCTCAACCACTTTTCCTAAGCTTTAATTTTAACGATAATGTTTCCTGCTCAAATTACACTGTTGCAAAACCATTGTGTCTTGGGACATCCATTGTTTGAATGACGCACGTAGCTAAATATTTTACACAAACTGACCCATTACTTTGTACAGTTTCCTCTTATTTACCAACAGAATTTTATGACGTTTAAACGTAGCTAGAGGCATTCGTAACCAGTACATTTTACCCTTTTGTAGTTTGAAATTCATAATAAATGTTGTTGAATTCTGGATTTCGTTTTATTATGAGCTAACACGATGTGAAGTAGGTGGAAAAGACTTTTATTTATAGTGAAATTATTATACGTATTATATTATGCTGTAATACCAAAAGTAGTTCACATTATTTTACCACAGTTTAATACTTTAATGCATTCAAAGATGGATAAGTTAATTTGACGTCGTGATGCCACCATTCAAAAACTTTCCTTCTTGACATAGCATCTTCGTGCTCTTGTGCCGTTTAAAACCACTTTAGTTTGCAGTTCTATAAGCTATGTCAGCTACTTTAGTATTGCGATTTTTCATCACGAACTCAATCGTGTGAAACTGCAAGACATCCAAATTCTGCAGCAAATCAGTTTATTACTTTAAACATTTTAATCTTTATATTTTATCAAATTATGAACAGCTTAAACTACATCTACTGGCATTGTTATACAATATATTTTAAAACGTACAGTACTAATGTTATCGATATTGTGTATGACATTGGGTTCACGTTGACTAGAAGGTAAATAAGATTATTATATATCATTACACAACTGAAGATTTCAATTAAATTTGATAAAAATTCAATTAAATGAATTAATTCTTAAATGATTTGAAACATTAATTCACATCATATTTCTCGAAGGGGTGATATCCAGCTTGTACCAGCTATATAAGGCCGCATGTAATCAAGGGGCAAGCCTACCTACACAACTTACTATTAAACCCAAAAAAATAGGCTTACAGAGCTTAAAGTCCAAAGCTGCTTACAGAATAAATTGAAAACCCTAAACGAACATACAACACACCCAATTAATATAACATTTGATGTAACAAACGCGATGTATTATTTATAGATGTAAAACTCAATTAACCTATGCTTCCGAAAGCGGATCATGTTCTTATTTTAATTAAATAATGTTATTTATAGGTATAAACTCGAAAATATTCCTTACCTTACTGTAACGTCTACACGTTACTGACACGTTACTGACACGTTGAAGGAAAGCACCGTGACGCAACTTGGACTTGTAAAAAATATTCCTTGAGCAAGCGTAACTATTAATGCTCATGCTTTCTTGACAAAACTTTTTTCTGCAGTGAGATAATAACGGACTGGCTCGTTACACGTGCAGCCTATGTTTCAAGTTTATGGTTACATTTATCAAACCGCCTCGACGTTAGTTTCAAAATTTCATGTATAATAGTTGTACTTTAGCATTGTGCTGTATTATTCAGATAATGTTACCCGGGTACGTGCTATGGGTCTTGAGCCTGGCTTGAAAATTTGATAGACAACAAATTATGAAAGCCTTAGTGATTAAGTAGTACTGTTTGCAGACTGTTATGATCTTGGGCTCGATTCTTGGGACTGGAAAATACAATGTATCTGTTGCAAGAACAGCACTTCTCATAGGATTAAGAGACAGTTAATTAGTAAAAAGTAAGTAGTGCTACGTACATGTAGCTTTTATAAGGTGCTTAATTTAAGAGGAAAAGCGATAAATCAGTGTGTCCCATCTCTTACTGAATACTGAAACTTCACAAAATTTAACGTGGCCATCTATATCTCGGTAAGTTTTAGACAAGACTTTCAAGTTATACCTGAATGGTAACTGACTCTTAAATATTTAGGCATTACTTACACAGTTAACTAATGCATATTTTATAAATCTTAAGTGACATCAACTCAACCACAAAATGTCTAACAAAGATACTTTAACCTACTTTAGCATTTACATCAAAGGCTTTACTGTATAACAAACGTTTATTCATCAACGCTAGCTTCATAACAATTAATGTAAAGTGTGGTCTAGACGTCGGAATAGGGTGTATCTTAGTAGGCAAGTGGGTCACGAGGTGCAAAAACAAGTCTGCAACGACGCATCTGAATGGATAGGGGTGGGAACCTCACCCACCACCCCCGACATGTTATCTAAACGTGTGTATACTGCCCTTATGTCTGAATACGACGATTTAACTAATGTATGCATATCTGTATGTGAAATGGAGTGGATTTATGGATAGAAACATTATTTTTGCTTAAGTGTTTTACAACTAAATATTTCGTTGAAAGACGATGTAAACCAACTTTTAATAAACTGGTACGAGCCCTAGAACAGTACACAAGTATCTGCGAAAGTAATAAACGGAATATTTTAACAGTCGGTTAGAATTTATAGCTTAATTATAATTTTAATATCTATTAGTCATACTCATAACTCACTAAATATAGCCCCAAACCATAATTAAACCCATTTCAATAATATAAAAGATTCAAAGCCAAAGAAAGTGATTTATTCAACAAAATTGTGTGAATAATGTCGTCTCTGACGCCGTGACGTAAAAGGATGTTTGGCAAGCTATTTTTACTTGATTTGCCGCAATAGTTAACTGCAGATCATTGTAGGTATATTGGGTGGAAAGTCACGGAAATGAGGATTAATGATAGGGAGCGGGAGTACAACTAACTGTTTTAATATAACTCAATAACTTATGTATAAAACATCTAATTAGGCTACCATAATAAATATGCCTAACACTAGCAATTAAAATGGTGGCCAGTACTGCTACACTGTGTACAATAAACATCGTTTTATTAGACAAACACTGCTGGACTCGAATCTCTTCCAAGTGTTTAGAGGTTTTGTCACATTTGACAGGAGTGACGCTCCTCCTGTAGTGAATGATTTCCCTTACATGTTTCATAGGTAATATGAAGACTTAACGGACATCAGTCGGTGGTTTAATTGAGTTAGTAAAGATCACACGACCACTACTATAATATATATCATATAGATATGACAGTGGGCGATGGGATCATCACTGCTCAACGCCTTACAATGATGTATACATAAAACTATAATAAAGAGACAACTTTGTTTTTTAATGCCTGACTAGCGGCCAAGTCAAGGTCTTGTTATTGAATGACGATGCCCTTTTATGGTTACCTAAGCCCTATCAAACAACCCCTGTTATTTATTGTAAGTATATAGAATTATCACGGCCCTATTAACTTTTGTCTGTCGCACTCAGTAATATGAAAATTATGCCAAGGGCAAAACGAATTTTGTGTTTATCGAAATAATAAAAGAGAATTTCTAATTAAATTCTGTGGGTATTGGAGTCTGGTAGCTAAGTAATATTATAGTAGTAATTAGCTTTTATAGTATAATGTTATTTTACGACTATATTCTGTAATTGGCTTCCCGCAGCGCGGTTCCACCCGCATCTTTGGTTACTCCCGTCGCCAGTAGCGTGATGTTACATAGCCTTTCTCAAGAACTGGGCTATCATACGCCATTTTTTTTTAATCCGACTGGTAGTTTCAGAGTTTAGCAAACTCAAACAAACAAACAAACTCTTCCGCTTTATATAATATTATAGATATAGATATACGTATCGCACTTTCAGTAGTAGACGTCTTACAGCTCCATTTACGACGGTGACTATTTCAGTGGTGATAAATTCTTGCATGCCACAGACACCGACTTGTTTCGTATAATAATCAATAGTTTATCAATCAATCTATCACACATACATATTTTGTTATCAATACCTAATATCTATTAATTAACCTAAGCCCCACATTAATATCGTTGCCTGTATTCTGATATCTAAGGAAACCACATTTTGATAAATTCTGTTATATTCCAGTACACTGCTTTAATACCTCATCTGACTTGCTAAACGTCTATCTATACCAGTAACTTAAGATTATTGACAACAAAATTTCTTGTAATCTATATTTTACATTTCAAACCTCTGTTTGTCCTTGATCGTATGAAAACGAGCTTCAAAATGACATCACCTATATCTGCAATGTAGAATATCGATGCAAAGTAGGTAGTATCCATATTTCTGTTTCGCTCGGTTAGTGAGACCACTGAAGGCCTTCAGGCCCATTCTTCTATTTTGTTTTCTATCATTTCTTAGTAATTTTTGAAATATTAAGTACGTTCACAACAATACTGCTATGTCAATCATTGTACCGCCATTTTATTCTCCACGTCGTTTTCTTAATTATTAGGGCAGTAATATTTTTTGGATTGTAATTCGAACGGTTATTGTGTTATATAGCTCTGTCCTTAGTGACAAGAATTGCCTTGCCAACATTTATGGCTAGCCTTAATTGAATCTGGTCCGCAACACATCGATTTGAGCTTTAACGAACTTTTGCCTTATCCCAAAACCCTTATAAACCTTACTCTCATGGCAATCACCATTCTGTTCGTTGTAATATCCCGCTAATATAAACGCAAAAGTTCGGATGGATGTTTCTTAGTTTCTATCAAAAACTAGTGAAAGGATTTTAATTAAACTTCACAATAATATAGCTTATATGTTAGAATAACACATAAGCTTTAAAAAGTATTGGCGAAGTCGTGGGTCAAAGCTAGTTTTCTAATAAATCTAGTAATATGTATTCGACACGTGCGAATTCACGGTAATAAATTATGAATCACTGCCATAAATCATACAAAGTTCCTTAATTTTTCTACTAAACAATAACAATACCGAACAGATCGGTATTCATAGATTTTATAGGATTTTAAGCGTCCATTTATCATGGCTCGATCATCGCACCTGTAGACATCATCTTTGATGATTTTGCAACCAATAGCGCTTAGAATACAATGTTTATTTTTTAACAAGTTCTTGGTAAATAGTATTACGTACTAAACGATAGAATTACTATACCTAGTGTTTTTTTAAACTCTTTACAAGGTTATTTCATTGCACTTGGTTTAGACGCCTAAGTTAGTTAGTTACTTAGTAACTTGTGAACCTTGAATTATTTGTTTTGCCATGCTCTATATAATTCGTGTTTGTGTACTAAATGCGTTAGTCTCTTTGTTGGTTGTTCTTTCAAGGCTTTATTGGATTTGTTAATTTTAAATTAGAATTAAATCTCGTTTTATGTCTCCTATTTTTCCTCTCTTTGGTTTCTATAAGGAAAATATGTATCTGTCTTTCCCTCGCTTTATTTTAATTGCCTATCCATCAGTATTGTTTTAAACAGTTATTTTTAAAGGACACTATGTAATCACACCAATAGCAATATCTATTCTTGTGATTAGTGAGTATTACTTTATCGAATTGATCTTTAAAAACTTTACCAACTTATATGATTGTTCTTCATTGCTTAATTATACTTTATTATACTTTATGTCCATGTAAATTGATTAAAGTTGCCAAAGTACCTACAGAATATATAATTAAAATTGAATGTGCCAGAAGTATCTCTGAAATGAGTTTATTTTTCAAGCTAATAGTCTTCCTAGGATAAAACCCTTTAATTTCATTTGTTTTCCAACATTATGCTGTGCCGTTTTGCAAATAGCCCATTTACTATGGATACTATAACCTTAATGTCATGGTCACCGTAAATGGACCTCGTGCTACATCGGAGCATCGGTTCAATTGAGTTTTGTTCACATTATCCCCAAATACACCGCCGATTTTAGCTGTTAATTACGTCACAGTATAGGTACTGTACGATATTTGCCTTGTAACGTTTTCAGGATATGAAATTTTGTAATCAAATTAAAAACATACATACACATTCTACCTACATCTTCAAGAGAATAAGTGTTATATTATTTTAGCTATAAACAAATTACTAGCAACATGACAACAGTCGTCGTTGTATATTTCTTGACTTTCTAGTGTCATTGTTGTGAGACCTTGGTGGGTCGGAAACGAGGGCGAGGGAGAGCCTCCATGACATTTTCATGTCTTCCACCCCATATATAACGTAAAACTTCAAATATTTCATCACTTAGTATAAGATAGCGAGTGTATTTATATGTTTTTACGAAATCTTTACAAATGTTAAGAATTCTCGGCGATTCTCTACTTGCATGTATTGTACATAACCTTCTGGATGAAATTCTTCTAAACGGTAATGAAACAATAAAAAAATCGAGTTAGATGGCGTGCTTTGTGGGAGACATATGTTCAGCAATGACCTGCCGTAGTCTGATGACGATGGTTTTATATTATTATTATTTATATTCAATGTTGGTAGCTCTTTTAAAGTGATTGATTTATGGACTGTTCTTAAACTAGCATTTGAATCCTTCAAAGCATATTCATGTAAGGTAGGGTATATGACAAGATTGACTGCAAGCTCTATAATTTATAACAATCTAATAAACAATAGGACATTATTGCAACGCATCGTAAACCACAGCGTATACTATACTTATTTAATGGAAACATGACATTACGTATCATCACGCCTTTTCGCCTGAACGGAAAGGCAGCGGCGTATTACATCCATATCACGCCAGCTAGATTAACACGCATGTAATATATATTTAAATCTCGCTGTATAAATAAAGTGCTAGTTTTCGCTCATCTATTCTGTATTGAGACATAGCTTGTGCAATGAAATACATACCTACCTAATAAAATCGCTAAGAGTAGGTAAATCATAAAGTTATTGCACTATCGTACTAATATTTTAATGCGAAATTTTGATTTTGATATTTTTGATTTTCGGTGCCGAAGGCGAACATAGGCTTTAGAGATTTTATTCCGAAAATCGGTCTAGTTCCCAAGAGATACAGAACACATTAAACGCGCGGGCGAAGCCGTGGGACGCAGCTAGTATGGGTATAATACGTTAGTCACAATCTACTGAAACTTACTCTAAATAAATATGCAATTTTATGTTTCTTATAAGCCATTTACAGTCGTTTAACACAAGACAACAACATTTTGCGTCTAATTGCTTACAGCTGTGTCTAACGTCTGTTTATTAATAAATTAATGTAGAACCTAATCGACTAAATGAAACGAACAATATATTTACAAGCTTAGTCAACCAAATTATTGGACATATGCACACCAGCGACCGCCGCGCCACAGACGCTCCCGCTTCGCAGGCAGTCGATTTATTCGCGCAGATTTCGTCGAAGCTTAAACAAGTAATATTGTAAATAATAGATTATTGACAAAACAAAGTCGCTGTTTTTTTTTTTCTATTTGTCCACTAACCACGCAACAGATTTTGTTACGGCTTTTACTATCATTTAGATAATCTTTCGGATGGTTTCTATCGCCCTCCCCCCTCCCCCGTAATGTCGTCACCTTGTCCGGTCGTGAGTCGCCCTCCTGCATGGGTTCCCCGTCACCCTTATCAGATCGGTCGTATAAAACTTATTATTGTTTATTAAAGTAAGTAAAGAAGAGCCAAATATTTCAACGATTAGAAGGTACTTACGTGCAAACCAAAGACGAGTCGGTAGTCTCGGGCGTACCGTCGATAGGTGCGCGAATCGATCAATCACGTGCGCGCGCACGTGTACACTTGTACAGTCGAGACGCCTGCGCAGCCGGTTGCTGTCAAACTATTGTTAGGGCTGCCACAATATCGATAGCGTAACACAATAACATGCCATTCTATGGTTTGTAAACATTTCTTTTTACTTATAAATTGTAGGAAAGTATGCGATAACTTCGATAATTTAACTAAGAATTTTAAATAATTGAATTGAGAATTAACTGAGAGAACTTAAGAGACTGCCTCTGTAATCTACTACTTTATTATTTTTACGATAAGTTAAAATATAGTTGCATAGTAATAGTTGTTACTACCGTTACGCAGTGTTGTAAAAAAAACATACGACCTGAATTGATAACCTCCTCCTTTTTGAAGTCGGTTAAAAAAGATGTTTACTGCTAGACATAGTCGATTGCCCGCCTTCCAAAATACAAACCAGAACATATTTGATCGACTCTTAACAGTTTTTGTGTTTTAAATCAACCGCGTCAAAGCTTAATCGCTATTTTTGTTATAATAATATGCATTTTGACAACCCTTTTTTCTTCTTTGAAATAACTATACATCTAATACGTTCAACATCATTATAGCTCATCACAGTAACTACACCTAATTGCAGTAGATTCTAGATATATCTGATGTAAACAAAACTTATATTGTTATCATCAGTTAAACGCATCTTCACGTGTTAAACGCCACATGAAAATATTGTAAAATATTGATAAACTTTAGATTGTCTTCTTTGTAAATAGGATGTACGACAGTTAGGTACGCACGAGTACAATCACAACAGATGATCAGTTCATTAGTGCTCACGTGAAGAAGTTCAGATTTGCATACGGATTTAATAATTACTGACGTGTGAGTATAATAAGATTAATGAATGTTGAAGAGGCAAAGGAGGTATGTTTGGAGCATTTATAAATTATTTATAGTCTCTGCTTACAAATTAGGAGAGAAGCCTGAAGTTGTATGTACTCTACTAGCTTTCCGCGGAAGGTTTTCACCCGAGTCTTTGCTTACTGCTCTGCTTTCGTCGCCAGTACTTAGCGTGATGTTAAATAGCCTATCACTTTCCTCAAGAACTGACCTATTGTACGCAAAAGAATTATTCAAATTCGACTGGTAGTTCCAGAGATTAGCGCGTTCAAACAAACAAACTTTGCGCTTTATATAATAGTAGATATACATGTGTTTACTAATTAAGAATGGTATAACTGCAGAACACAGTTTTGAAGAAACGCATCTATTGCTTAGCATTTAAAAGCGTTGTTTATACAGCTCGATTCAAGCAAATATACTTAGTACGTTAGTGGGTTATTTCCTTATCCGCATAGTCACCATTTTTCTTAGAAGTTATTCTTATTTTGAAATTTGGTATGGCTACCAATTAGTTAACCAAAAATATTTGGGGCGAATTTACCTTGTGATATATATAATGAAAGCTTTTTAGGTCACAATTTAAAAAATGTATTACTGATATTTTGTATTAATATCCTTCAAGAATTTCTATGATCGGCCTGATTTTGATTTTGGTATTTGAAGAGTATTATTTCTTAAGTCAAAATTAGGTCAACGTTTAATAATTAAGCGGTAACAGTACTGAGGGTTAATCCTCTAGTCTTGTAGTTCGGTGGTTTTGTTTGGTACTGGACTACTGGTACCTTTTTAGTCTCATTTTAATAAGACTTAAAGTCCCATTAGTCCAGTACTACCTACCTAAGTAAGACCAGAGCAATAAATAAATAACCCTACTCTCAATACCTAGCTTATTATTATTTATTTATTTTTTTATATTAGCCTACCAAAGTGACTCCACTTTGCCTGATGGTAAGCAGTAAGTGGAATCCAGAAGTGGCGGACACCATTCCAAAAGCCAAACTACTGGTATGGTGGCCTCCACTATGGCGGCTTAGTGAGATGCTTAGATATCTATAAAATAATATATTGAGCCTTACACTAAAACTGAACTTGTCTTTGACACTGTTTTGAGTTACATTTTGTAACTTGGCCAAGCATTTAATTAATTTCATTTAGTTTAAAATGTGCTTAACACGGAAGCTCTAAATTATATATTAAGTCAATTTCCTTGCTGCAACTGCATTGTTGTCGGTTGTGAGAAGTAGGACTGTAGGTGAATTAGCTGACATATTATGTCTATTTGCATTGGTCTGGGTGTTTCTATGCATAATATGTATGTATTTACAAAAAGAAAGTATTTAAGTACCTAAGTATGTTTATCCGCATTCTAGAACATAACACAAGCTATAATAATGCTTACTTTGGGTCTAGATGCCGTTGTGTGTAATTATTGTGATATTACTTAGTTACTTACTTATATTTTATACGAATGATATTCAAAAACACTGTAAAAAAGAGAGTGCGAACAAATCTCTGAAACCACTGCGTCTGTTTGATAGTTTATTTTACTATTTGAAAGAAACATTATGCCAGATAAACACAAGCTATAATAACAGTTTAATCTGAATGAAGTCGGTTACTATTTTATTTTTACAGCGAACAATCAAATTATATTATTTTACTTGTCGTTTAAGGTCTTATTAACATCAGCGCACGACGTACCTTTTCAGCTTAGAAAGTCCAATGTCGAAAATAACATGTTCAACTTACTGTAGCATCATTGTAAGTTGATAATATTATACAGTGTCTCTTAAGACCTTACTTATTTTTATAAAAGAAAATTTCTTTTTATACTGCTGCATGTCTCAAGTCCCAATTTTAACACTTTGTTTTATAAAGCCCTCCACAAAGTACTTGAATTAAGCAACACGCACTTTAAACTACTTTCATAAAGTCGCCAACACTCGAGACTGGCTAAAAGCTTTTGTTCTAAAGTTTCAACCTTCTTTTTAATAAGACACTATTATAAAATGAACTCTTGATATTGAATTAATAATAA
Source organism: Parascotia fuliginaria (assembly GCA_963082885.1). Taxonomy (NCBI): domain Eukaryota; kingdom Metazoa; phylum Arthropoda; class Insecta; order Lepidoptera; family Erebidae; genus Parascotia; species Parascotia fuliginaria. Next base: position 2,505,235 of record OY720191.1, read on the forward strand.
AAAAGACGAAGTATTTGAAATTTTGTTATTTTTACAATATTAAAATGGACACACCTACATATATTAATTAAATATTTATAACTTTTGTAACATAATTGTAGTAAGTTTGCTACGATTATATTGATTTGACGTCCTTACATACCTAGGTACTACGAAGACTGTAAGCGTATTTCTTAAGCAGGATATCACAAACACGCAGAAATAAGCGCTTATAATCAGAAACCTTAGGAAAGGTTTCGCATAACTTGCTTTGCAATGAGGGTGTTTAGGAAAATTTACGCCATTAGTTAGCGCCTCTATGGTAAAAGGTCTGCCATTTTAACAGCGCTATCAAAACAAATATTTTTCAATGCTCATTTCGGCAATTTTAATGTTTAACTTACATAATAAGGCCACCATACCAGTAGTTTGGCTTTTGGAATGGTGTCCGCCACTTCTGGATTCCACTTACTGCTTACTATCAGGCAGAGTGGAGCCACTTTGGTAGGCTAATATAAAAAAAAAAAAAAAAATTATAATTCACGTGCTTAAGGACAAAAGAAAAAGAAAAAGAGGATCTTCTAAAATGGCGCCCATGAGGTGGCAGCACCGACGCGTCAGGTCTAGCTGTCAAGCGCTTTTTGAAAGTTAACCCCTGATTGGCCCAATGTGACAGTTGAAGTGGCGCCAACTGATGACGAAAATTTTCTTAAACGCCCTCATTGCGTCGATCTTTCTGGCCAGTGTTGCTGACTAAGCTATTTCTATTGCCTTGAACCTAACCAGTAACCGTAAAAAGGATTACATAAAAGATTATTAGGTGTAATTAAGTGCTTCCAAACGTTATATCACTGAGTCAATCATTTTCGTATACGAATAAGACTCTTAAACGAACTGCCTACGAATAGTCTACGAAATTTCTTATTGAGCAAGCTCAATGAGAACTTATATTTAGGTTTCTTCACAATATTTTTCTTCGTTGTAACTTTTAAGATAATTTTGAAAGTACATAAATTTAGGTACATAAATTTGAAGAAAATATTGCTGTCTTCCAATTTCTGCCCCTCAACCTCTAATAAGAGTAAAACTTCAAGATTATCAGATATCAACTTATGTAGGGGTTCTTCATGCTCTCTTATAATCACACAAAATCGCAATCGCAACACTACAATGCCTTAACGTATTTATCAAAGAAACTCTCCAGACTTCGTTCTATTAAGTTATTCAACACGCACTTAACAATTTCGCACATAACGGACTAATAATTTCAACGTTTTGTTGAGTTCACGGTATTATAATGACCTAGAAAAGTCATCTAAAATGTTAAAGAGATAGCTTTTCTTAGTATTCCAGAATATTCAATACCAAGACGACAAAACATTGTTTGATGTATCGACACAACACGTAATCATGAAAGATCCGGTCCAATTTCCTGACGGGAGACTATCGTTGTTGGCTGTTATTTAAACGAGCGAGTATCAACACAACTAAAGACATTCTATTTTCAATATGAAGATTTTTTACGCTAAATATTGACACTGTTTTAACCAAGCACCGTTGGAAGGTTTTACATAATCGCCATGTTTAATGCTGCTGCCTGTCAAGTGTTGTATGATTTTTTAGTCATCGTTTAGCCATCTTAAACTTAGACAGTTGAAATGTTTCTTTTTTTTATAAAGCACTACCTTTCCGCGGTGCGGTTTCACTCGTGTCTGCTTACTGCTCTGTTTCCGTCGCCAGTAGCGTGATGTTACATAGCCTTATACCTTCCTAGAAAACTGGACTATCATCAGTTCCAGAGGTTAGCGCGTTCAAACAAACAAACAATCTTTTACGCTTTATATATATATATTTTTTTTTTTTTTTTTTTTTTTTTTTTTTTTTTTTTTTTATAGTATAGCCTACCAAAGTGACTCCACCCCGCCTGATGGTAAGCAGTCAGTGGAATCCAGAAGTGGCGGCCACCATACCAAAAGCTATCGTTTTAAACTGCTGGTATGGTGGCCTTCACTATGGCGGCTGGGAATGGGGTTAGGGGAAGGAAATGAGGGACGTGAGGAAAGAGGAAAGGGGGGAAATTGGGCCTCCGGCGCTCTCACTCACCGAACGAAACGCAGTAGTACGGATACTACTACTCTTAAGTCGATCTTCTATGAGAGGGTAGTACTTCCCCGGACGGTCCGGCCCATTCATGCTGAAATCAGCGTGGATCTACTACCGTACAATTATAATAGTATAGATGAAGATTTTACTATATAGCTTCATAATATTTTAAACGATATCACACGTCTCATAATATCTTGTTATCTGAAACATTATCCACTCGTTACGAAATTCAGCGATATAAAAGGGTCTCTTAACGACTTCGAAAGGTTCTCAATGAGATTGGTCAGGCTTACTCGAGAGGAAAGTCGCCCTTTGTAATCAAGAGTATATACAATAGCAAAAGAGTATGTATACTAGATCCTCTTGTTTATAAATATTAGTAGCTTCACAGCTCACTGGCTTGATAATAAAGAAGGGTTTAGTAAACAAAGTATTTAAAAGCGTAAAACATCGAGGGAAATCTGAACTAGTACCTAAAACATAACACTCAATAAACAAGCTGAAGGTCTGTAATACATAAACGAGTATTTCGCTACATCTACACTTAAGATTCACATAATGAAATAAAACACACTTTGATTTATCACCTAGAATTTTCTAGAAAGTTATTAAGATAATATAGTAGACAGTTAATTAATAGTCGGCGCCAGAGAGGCCAATGCAGTGATAACCCTATCTGTTTACTAAGACGCGAAAACAAATGATAAGTGTCTGATACTCCTAATTTCTTAAACAGCATTAATGTGTACAATTAGCTACGGTTACCGGCAACCATAATTGGAATGTATCTTAAGAGTGCGAACTATGGTTCTCTTCTGTAAGTCAGAGAGATGGTCAATGGAATACAAGATAGTTCTGGCGTATTTCTGTAATTAATTTTATAGGATCGTTGTAACAACATATTGCGATCATGACTTTGTGTCATAAAGTGCATTTCATATTATTCTATCTCTTTGCAAAACACAATAAGTAATTAATTATGTTTTCATAATTAATCGAAAATTGACTTTAGATAGTTTAAGCTTATTTAATACATCTTTATAACTTCTAGACCACATTGACTACCGGACGGAGTGATCGTTTTGTTAGGCAATAACACAGTTTTCTTAAAGCATAACACATCTATATTTCTAGGTTTCTCTGTACTTGTTAACGAACAAGCAAAATATATTATTAAAAAAACAAAGAGCTCGCGTGTCTAAAACAAACTGAAAAGATAGAAACCCATCTTTATTTCGTGCTGATGCTACATTGTAAAATTATATGCCCTATATTACTTTCACAATTAATACGAATCTAATGACACCTCATATGTTACAATTCATTACGCCATTAAAGCTTAAGAATTAGACACACATGTAGATACATACATACAAAAGTAGACTCGAAACACATTACCCTCCGTGACTTCAGTCAGGCAGTCAGACAAAAACAACGCAGCACAAAACCTCTGCAGAACAAGCTCGGTATACATAACCCCATTAAATTAATTAATGTAGACATTAAATCAAGTATTCCATCATACTGTGTTCTAAGTTACCCTCAAGGCTCAAAACATCCCTCGGGGCGTTAGTTATTTACGTTCGTAGTAGATAGATGATGTCAACGATCTCTACGTCTCATTTAACATTTTAGTCGATCGATGGAGAAGATATTCGCGAACGATAAATATGAGTTATGTGTTAACTTTAAGATTAGGTAACGATAAGTTTTTGATAGTGACAGCCAATATTATTAACAGTAACTATACTATCAGATGCGCTTGTTTGCAACTTATGTTTTTTAAACTGGCTTTCTGCAGCGCGGTGGCATGGTTATTGCTCTACTGGCGTCGTCGCCAAAAACTCAAAAAGAATCATATAAATACGACCGGTTGTTCCAGAGATTAGCGCGTTCAAACAAACAATCAAATTCTTCCTCTTTAGATAATTGTATAGATTACTCAGATAATTAAACTTTGCAATTATTGAGTAGGTACTAGAGATTGTTACTCAGACTAAAAGTTAAATTATCCTTTGATTAAAGAGAACGGTCTGAGTTTCTTCCGAATTCTCACGGCTCTATCCTTGTCAGAGAATTTACCATACGCAAATTAGGTGACTTATTTCAGTCTTTAATTATGACTAATCGATTTCATCGATTGAATGTTTACTAAATAAACTATAATAAATTCCATGTTTACTTAATAAACCTTGTTTTATTACAGTTGACGAGAAGATATTCTGCTGCCACGGTGGCTTATCCCCTGACCTGCAGGCGATGGAACAGATCCGGCGGATCATGAGGCCGACCGACGTGCCCGACCAAGGTCTGCTCTGTGACCTCCTGTGGTCCGACCCCGACAAAGACACCGCCGGCTGGGGCGAGAACGATCGCGGTGTTAGCTTTACGTTTGGCACTGAGGTAATGCTTTTTGATGACTTAACAGTTTATTGTGAACCACTACATCTTTTTAGCAGTAGGTACAAGTGCTGAGAAGCAAAGAGTTTTAAAAACTTACAATTATCTTAGACAAACTAAATTTAGACTCATATACTCTTCGCAAAACTGTTATTCATCGTAAGAGGCGAGATATCTACGTCTACTACATTAAAGTCTTAAGTTTTCTTATGTTATTAACTTATTAGTATGCTTTAGCACCTCGCGATACACAGCTCTTGTTCCAAAGATTAGTTTTTTAAACGTTTGAAAACATAAATATTTGTTTATATATCTTGCTTATAACCTTGACCATTCATATCAGAACATTAATTATTTCTGATAGCGTAAAACTTGGTCGCGCATCTTTATATGAATGTAGGTAAAAATACCGCAATGACACTGAAATCCTACTGCAAAAGTTTGTGTGTGTTTACCACTCAGTGTCTAACGCCTAAACCGATTTCGATGAAAATTTAAATGTAGATAGATTCGGTGCCGGAGATGGACAGGTTTTTTAGACTTTTTCCTGAAAATCGGTCTGGTTCTCGAGGAAGAAGAAACAATTTAGGCGCGGGCGAACCTCTAGGGCGGAGTTAGTCATTCATAAAAGATATCTCTGTTTACTTGGCGTTCTCATTCGATTGAACAAACACTCTCCCAATCAAAAGGCTCAAAGCTAGAAACGATGTGTACAGATTTAAAACGTAATAACTTCGTATTTACGTTTAAAAAATAACTTTTGACTTGTTTTTTATTGTATTGTTAACCCTGTAATATTTAATAGACGTAATAATACCCAGGTGCTTGATACAGACACAGTTGTATTCTCATAGTCCGATGTGGTATCCCGCAGCTAGACAGATTCTATCGAAACTTTAACCCCTTTTTTCATAAACATATGAAAAGAAATAGGTTTATATTTCGTTTGTTTTTATCTGTCACCTTGACATTTGTACTAGTAAGAAAGAGACAAAATCCATTTTAACTATGCTTATAAGATTTTTTTAACTATGGAGGTAAGAATAAAGGTCGTCAATAAACACAAAATGAATTAAAGCTGATATTGCCCCTTCTTTGATATTAATTATCAAGTTTTTAATTTGAGAGGTATTCAACATAGGGTAGGTAATTCTCGTAGATTTAAAAACAAGCCAAAATGAGAAAACATTTACTATGTTATGCATGAAAGAGAGCTAGAAAGAATCAGAAAGTAAACATCTAGAGATATAATACAATATACAGGTACACACAACTGCGCCAAATCACGGGTGCAAATACTTATAGGCAGCAGTGGCGAAGCGTCCATATAAAACGATTCCTGCCGGCTTCCCTTTTAAAATACGTCCTGACCACCTTATACCTATCACTGCTTGCGTGTCTACTCAAAGACTAACTAGCCTTCCGAAACTGAAAATATTTTAGTCCCACCGGTTTCCCTCCTCGGAAAAGTGACTCTTCGCTACTGGTAGGCAGCTATAGTAATCTTCTTGCGACGCTGTTTCATCCGCATTAAGTTACATCTTTGTTTACTACTCTACTCCCGTCGCCACTAGCGTGATGTTACATAGCCTATAACCTTCCTCAAGAACTGGGCTCATACACAAATAATTATTCAAACCCGACTGGGTAGTTACAGAGATAAGCGCGTTTAAACAAAAAACCAATCTCTTTTGCTTTATATAATAGTATAGTTTATAACGAGGACATATTTAAATCCTGTACACTTAATTAGTTATTAATAAATTTTTTACTAGTCACAACATAACTTTGAAGTACGAAAGGAGATGTTACTTGTTATCACCGCTCCGTGCATCGATATGGGCTTACAGCAAACAGTTGTACGCATTTGACCTTTGCGTCGCGCCTACTATCACACGTCTCATATTTAATTGTACTCGTGTGTACGTTAGATTAAAATTTATATGCTGAAACTGTTTACTTGAATAAAGATGTATACTGACATTTGTGTGCGTACTAATCTTACAATTTTCATATCTGTTGTGGTCTAAATATCAGATTTTTACATACAGTAACTACACGCTCACAGCTAATATTACTAAGCAACATAATTTGATCTATTGTTCATTAGACCTTAGACCTTTCAATACTTAAGTCTTCCTTAAGGTTCCAATAGAAATATACCTACTTTGCAAATCGATCTCAATGTCTTCTTGACACATCAATCAATCGGCATTATAAATACATGAAACATTAATAATTACCTCACATTTCATATATAGTGATGCCTAACTAGTGTAGGTACAATTAACCGCTCTTTATTGAACTGATGGGAATAAAAGTTCCACTAGTTTATTAAATTGATCTGATAATTGAACCTCTAGAAACGAATGATCGCTAGTCAATAATACCAAAGTATCCACAACGTAATAATAACAGTAAGTAATGTCTGTTTGCAGGTAGTAGGCAAGTTCCTGTCAAAGCACGAGTTCGACCTGATCTGCCGCGCGCACCAGGTCGTGGAAGACGGCTACGAGTTCTTTGCTAAGCGACAACTCGTTACGCTCTTCTCGGCGCCTAACTACTGCGGCGAGTTTGACAATGCCGGTCAGTATGCTATATCAAATCAAAACTTATTTAATCTTTAGGTTTATTGAATTAACACTTTAAACTTAAAAAATACAAAATGTCAGCAAATTAACTTACAGCCAGTTCGCTGACGTTAGGGTAGGGCCATGAGAAGAACTGGCAAGAAACTAAGGCCACTCTTTTTAATCATCAAATTATTAAAAAAATTGTAAGTTACAATTTCAAGTAGCATGCAAAGTTGCACAGGCAATACTCTCACTTAACTGTATATTATTTAACCATGTTCTTGTTTGCACAAGTTTTATTTTACTGGCAAGGGTGGCAAACAATTTTGTGTTGTGCTTGATGGTAAGCAGTTAGGTATGACAGGCCTAGGTTTCCGTAGTATTTTACCTTGTATATTGGGACTTCAGGACAGTTTAGCTCTAGTTATTTACTGTTAAATCACACTTTTTGTTTTCTTGGACATATATATTATAGGTATAATATGTAACCTTATCTATTATTCGCGAATTCTATTGTTTTACAGTACGAAACCTGTTGAGCCATCTAGACTCTCACTTTCTTACTTACTGTAGTATTTTGTAGCACTAAAAATGATGTTGTATTCGTTTCAGGAGCCCTTATGTCAGTGGACGAAACACTGATGTGTTCGTTCCAAATCCTGAAGCCGGCGGACAAGCGCAAGCTTTACTCTGGACTCAACATGGGCCGCCCCAACACGCCGCCGCGCGCACAACCCAAGAACAAAAAGAAGTGAGTGACTTACATACGTATGCGTTATATAGCCAACATTTAGTTGTGACTACCCTCAATAACTTTATAATAGGGCCGACTTATCTAATGACATCCACGAGCTTCATAATATACTTGTCGCTGAGGGATAAATGGGAATGATGACATCTGTATCAATGCAGTCACATTCGTACGTAATTTATATGAAAAGCTAAGCTAAATCTAAGCTATGACGTCTTTTTTGAAATCTGATGTAGTTCTTCGCAATAAATACAGCTATACAATTATATAGTCGCATATTTAAATAAATTTGTGCGATGAACTTATAATTTCATATATTTTTATTACTCTTGTCATCACCCCAATTGTACGTATACGTTATTCGACACTTGTGACAGCCCTGAATGTCAAACTAGGGTTGGCACAGTAGACAAATTAGCACAATTAAGAACGTCGTTGATTTTCTCAGTTTCTATGAGTTGACACGCGATATAATATTTAAGTTTATTTTATACTATTATTGTTATGTATTATAATTAAATATAAGTTTTCATTAGCGGAATTACAAAATTTTAACTTTAGATTAAATTTGATAACAAAAAGCCAAATTATTGCAATGTAATGTCAACCCTATTTAATATATAGGGTTGTAGAATTTTTGTAAACATTATGGGGTATAAATGTTTTGTCCGTTATGTAATTGAATGCCAAGGTGTATGTCCGTTAATAATAAATTATTTGTAAGTGATAAGGTCGTTTGAATTTCGGGGTCTATAACAAAGTTATAGTAGGCCGAATTTCCTTTACAATTAATTCCCTACAAAATTATATTCATGACTTTCCTTCATTGGCAATTTTGCTCTAAAGCCTATTGAAACTAGGTATAACTTCTTAAAACAAGTTTATTAGCAAGCGAGGCTAAGCACATCAAATACAGTCAAATCAATGATGGGCGACCATTTTCTCAGAAATAAATACCTCGGTTTTTTAGTATAGAGTAATTGAGCATTAAAAGCCGATTTTGATTGTCATACAAATTATATGACAGTTAAAAGTCTGAAACTCAGTCTCTAAAAGGCTAATCTACGAAAAATCAACAATCTCAAAAGCATGGATGATTAGTTTAGTTTGATCTTAATTAGTTACTAATTAGATGAAATTAAACTAAATATCCATGCTTATAGCAACCCAATTTGTACTTTACATGAGATTAAACAGGTGATTCGTTAATTTTTCGTTGATCAGCCTTTCAGAAACTGGGTGTGAGTACTGTTTTACCATTGAATGTTGGTGTTGCTTAATAATTGTATTGTAAATCAAGCAGTAATCGCGTATTAAACACTGTTTTGTAAACAGTATAATGTGAATAGAAGTAAAAACTCCACCACACTGTACTAATTAAAAGCAAAAGTCGCCCTTACTAGATAAATGGGATTTAAAATAGCTATCTCGAATATTTAGGTGACATGCATCCCCATTTTTGATTACGAGAGTCTTCCTTACGTTATAAGAAAGCTGGATAATCGTACAATTTAGTCCACGGTATATTATACGTTATAATAATTTACGATACAAACTACCCCATACATATTATTTGTAACGCTTTCAACCCTACTGAAAGCTCACAATATCCAGTTTCGCAAGGCAACCCTAAATTCTAAATCATTCCTTCTTAACGAGTGGTTAGTAGTCCAGTGTCAATTATACCTAACATTCAAAGGAACTAACAAACATCTGCCTTGCAAAACTGGTAATGTGAGTCTTAAAACGTTAGCTTTAAGGTTCATTTTGCACGTAATCTCATGAACGTTTCTGTTTGTTCCCGCCGTGGTACAGTTAGCCGGCCGCCGCCCGCGAGCACGCATGGATCCCACACCCACACCCGACACCCACTTGTTACTACCTAATTCTGAAACTGTCTATACATTGCCGAGTCTCTTTACCATTTTATATTTTATATAAAACAAGCGATGCATTGTATGCCAATTTTGTTTTTGGAGTCGTTGAATACTAAACTTGAGCTTTGCTCCCGTATCCATTCATCAAATAGATTTAACGATTGTATAAGCTTTAGACTTCATCCAGCCAAATACATATTTGAGAACAGTTCAAAGTTTTGCATTTAATGACTCTTTATTTGGTTCATTGAAGGACTATTACAGTCTTAATTTAAGTTATTTAGATTAGGCTTTACCCACACATGAAATTGGTCTCTCATTCCACAGAAAAATCTGGGTATCTATGCAACGATTAATTCAAATGTTTTGAACAAGAATCGTGGAATGTTATATTTTTTATATATTGGCTACGAATAACTTTTTGTAAATTGCAGAGGCACCTTATTTGGGTACTTGTTAACCATGACTTGCTGTTAAATATCAAGCAAAATTTTGTCTTTAAAACGTCAGATGTATGTAGTTATGTTAAGGTTCTTACACACTTTAGTGTAACAGTATTGCTGTCTCTAAAACCCCGTAACTAAGCCTTCTTATCCTCGTTTATATTCGCATTTTGAGCGAGAAGTTAAAAACCTGTGCCTCTGCAATTACTTTTTAATCAATTGACTTTTTTGTATTATAATAGTTATTTACACAATGCAATTTTCGCAAATAAATATCGAACTTTGAGAAATTGATTGTGTAAATAATTCCTCATACATTTTGTAAAAATGAAATTTTAATTATTAAATATTATTTACTGGAATTCTTTGGTTATCAATAGCAGTGTAATGTTTCTATAGAGAACTAAGCGAGATTTAAAATAATATTCGTAGTAAGCTTTTATGGCCGTGACGATAATAAAACTTCTATTGTGTCTACATTAGTGTCCATGAAAGGGTTAATAAGAAACTGACACTTTCTTTAAACGATTTGCAAATATTGAAGGAAAGAAAGCCGTCTCGCTTGGTTCTCTATAGACACTTAGTTCAGTCTGTTACGCATGTTGTACCTTGATCAATTGCTGGACAATTGTGTCCAATCAGACTAGTGCGTACAGACTGTAACTACCCACAAAATTATGTGATTATATTTAAAAGCTCTTACTTTTTTTCACTGTTATCAAAACAAGTCCTTTTTATTTTTAAAAGCTCGCATTTAAATAACCGTCACATTTGAATTAGCGGGTAGATGTAATATCAATTTTGTTTAACTCGGTTCTGTACAAAATTGTAGCCAAACTACCATGAATTTTAATTGGCGGTTTCTGGGCTCTGGGCTTTGTGTGTGGGCGTTATATATGTGGACGGATGCTGTATGCTTCATATAATGTCTGTCTGTGCGATTGCGACGTATGAATGTACTCGGTATGCTTGTATTCAATATCCAATTAAAACATAAGTTGACGACTTGTGGCTTAGTCGTCTGTTTTATTACTACTGAGATTGTTTCATGCGATATAAATTTACACAACATGGACTTTGTTAGTTTTCACTTGACTGAAAAAGGTAGCTTATTCTCGACCCTCAGATATGACTCTTTCTGAATCTAAGCGCGTAAATTTACTATTCATAAAATCTTCTATCCGAATTAAGAAATGAAATCTGTTAAAAGAGTTTTCGAATCGGTCTCAGGTAAGGCAGGCAGTACTGTTGACATATTTCTAATGTCTAGACAGGAGAATCAGGATTTCTCGTCCATTTTGTCAGACATAAGTTCATGTAGTGTAAATTTATCTTTCGTCGAAGTAATTCGCGAGTCGTTGTTTAAATTTAAATAAGGACAGGAGGAATTCAATGATGGCAAAATATTGAAGGTTTATTATAAGTGTAGTAAGCATAAATATCGTAACGACGCTGTAGTATGTTGATAATGTATGAACAAACGTTACGCCCGCAGTAACACACTTGATATACGATACTTTACTGTCTTCCTTTTCTTTTAATGTATGACCGAAAGTACAGCTAGGCTGTTTTTGAATTAAACTATTAGGGAGCTACAAGAAAGCAGTGACATATTGTTGACCCTTTCTCTAATAACTTAATTATAAAACGCCATAAAGAGTAATTAGTCGAAGTACATTGCTTGATTTTTCTAAAGCAGACAATGTACTTTTTCTAGTACAATTGGTCCCTACATTCCTCTGTGTAACTTAAAAACATGTAAAATTACACAAACATAATTCCTTGTATTTCAGTATTCGAGACCTTATATCACAGTATCGTAGTTTACGCGCATTTACAATATTAAGTTATCGGCTTAGTGATAAGTACGTTTAAAGTATATTTAAGTGGAGAATATGCGGGCGTATTTTAGATATAAACAATACACCGTCCTCCGGACGTATTATAGTTCTGTGTAGCGTTGCTTTTACCCGATGTCTTATGTGATTCTAGAGGTTCGCACTATGCTTAAACGCGAATAAATAAATGGTCGCTTAAATTTGTTTCAAATACCCACTGACAGATTTAACCGTTAATTTTCAAAAAAAACGTCCCAAAATACGCAATAAGTGTCGTTAAATTTGAGAATTTAATTCTAAATTCAATTTTATATTCTTAATTTTAAATTTTAACGGTTCTATTTGTCAGTGTTACCAAACTCCACCGATAGTTACCATACGAAAAAAATAAAAGTTCGCATAAGAGTCATGGGTAGCGAATACATTGAAGTTTTTTTAATTGCTATTGATTATGTTAGACTGATACCCACGGCTGACAGCCGATCTAATTGAATCATTGATCTATGTATGAAAAGAATTGTATATTAATTTCTTAAATAAAATACTTCGTAAAATTTTAAATGTTTTATTATGTGCCTTACATTTAATATCTACAAATACGATAAGAAAGTGTGTTTAAACATAGCCTCTAGTAGGTAATCTTAGCTGATTTTAAATTTATTTCACTTTTTCTCATTCACATTGACTAACAGCGTATAATACGAAAACGAAGTTTTTAATATCTGAAAACAAATTAATTTTTAAAAACATATCACTGCCTACAATAAAATTAAATTTGTTGCGTTCCAGTGTCCTTAAGGATATGTTACATAACAAGCAAGATTTTCTTTCTTATACAGCGTCAACGCCAAGTACATAGTTAACTGTACTCTCAGCAGTGGCCATAAACTGTGTTATACTTACAACAACATAAGTGTTTAAATCCATAGGAAGAAACCTCGCAGCGCGGACGATCATAGGTCTCCTGTTCGACACTAGTATATTAAGTATGACCCTTCTGGCCCGCACGCCCATGGTGTACCAGGTACTCTGGTAGGCAGCCGTTGAAACGCGATTAGCCTGAACAAACAAAGAAGAAGAAAGAAAGAAAAACATTTATTGTGCTATGAACACGACGTACAATAAAGAGTATATAATTTTTTAAAAGAAAATCAAATACTTTCAATTTTTCTTATATTATTATGACCAATAAAACTAGCAGTGGTAACGTAGTAACACTAAAATGATTGTTGTGTTTTTAAAATGTGTCTAACTGTCAAAACTTGTTCCTTATATAATCTGTGATGAGTTTAAACATATGGTTTAAGGGTTCCTAAAAGAAGTACTAACAACAAAACTACTATTTTTTTTTAGTGGTATAATAAGGTAGTGACTTGCCGTCGCTCTTTCTCGCTCGTGTAAATGACGATTCTGAGTGAGAGAAAAGGATAGAAGCCTATAAAAGTTCAGTTCCGTGCTGCCAAATGTTGTTCATTTGCATATTTCAAATATAAGAGCAACGACTTCAGGTGTCTTCTCTCACCTGCAATATTATCTGGTGTCCATAATAACAGTACACGAATATGTCCAAAGCCACTGCTGCTAAATATTCCACTGTAGCCATCTCGAATTTCTAGAAATAATTTAAATATATCAACTTGTAATATCTACCTATAGTCTACTTCTAACATGACGTAACAATAAAGGGCCAACTGCGTCTGAGCCTCGAAATGTAACCACACAATAATAATAATAATAATAATATTCTACCACATTCACACAGCGCCATCTAGCCCCAAATTAAGCAATTATATTTGCTTGTGTTATGGGTACTAAACAACTGATATACTACTTATATACATTTTTTTTTTGTAAATATATACATATTATTGATAAATTACACCCAGACACAGAACAAACAATCATGCTCATCACACAAATATTTGTCCTGGGTGGGAATCGAACCCACGACCTCCGGCTTAGCAGTCAGGGTCACTAACCACTAGGCCAACAGGCCAGTCCCCCTTCACAAACTCTAAATCTACCGAGTGATCGCAATCCACCTGGCGATTATGGAAAACTTAAACAGCAATCGGTAAAGGCTGTGGTCCAGCAAATAGCCTTTAGCTAAATGTCTTATCGAGTAGTTCAATCTAGTGTCAGGATTTGTTAAGGTCTCCATAACTTATTATAGAGGCATCCGAACTCAGCATAACTTAACTGGTGGCAGTAAGGCAATCCGCACACTGCCCCGCATCACACAGCGTAGCGAGGGAGTGCATGTTCTAACGTTACTTTGAAGTATCTCTCTCTATATTGAAAACACGCGTAGAACAACATTTGATTTGATTGCCTCTGTGGTGCAATGGGAGCGCAATCGACTGTCGTGCACGAGGTTGTGGGTTCGATCCCCAGACGGAACAAAACTTTGTGTGATCCATAAATATTTGTTCCGAGTCCCGGTGTACTTTGTGTTCCTTAAATGTATGTTTGTGAATTCCCCAGCGACACAGGGCTTGTTCCGTAGTGCGGGAGTTATCTTTTATAAAATACAAAATGCATTCACGCCCTGTGTAGATGTTTGTCGCCACGCACCATCGTCTAAGACTGAACTTACAGATTTCAAAAACCTTACCAAAGTGGCAGCATATAGCAGCGTGCAGAAATACATGGTGACCTGTACCACTCGCACCACTAACAGTGGTGACACGAACCGTTCGAACATTTCCTTGTACTTGGTGACCATCTGGTAAAGAGTCGCGCAGTCACGAAGAGCCTTCACAGTAGCATCGTCGTACTCTTCGCTGTAGATATCTGAACATGGATATAAAGATAGCTTGGAAAAAGGGTAAGTTTTGAATTTTATTATTTTTGAAGAGAGATCTTTTACTTAAGCGAGCTTTGATATCGAAAATCAGTTAAGTATTTAGTAAAAGCTATTTAGTTTCATATAACTGGCGAAATCTGGGCGTTACATACCTCTGCTTTCCTTTAGGGAAAAAAGCATGAAGTGGAGCTATATTTTACAGTTATCATTCATCCATTGATAATCACTTGCTTTTTAAAAGAGAGTTGATAATTAAAGCCGCATTCTTTTTAAATCTAAAATGCAATTCGCCGAGAAATACGTACCAAACTGAGTCTTCACATCCACATTGTGAGCCTATATCGGAAACATGAAATGAAATTGTGTTAGAAAATTGTTTTTACGTCTCTCTAAGTTTAGATGGTCATTAGGGAAAGCTGCGGAACTTATGGACAATGCCGGACATGCTAAGAAGGTACAATATGCCAATGGCGGCCATGAATGATAAAAGAACGAAGATATAAGAAAGTGTGAACTGAGTGAGGTAATTGAGCCTCTTGTGCTCTTTTACCAAACGAAAGCCTAAAAATATTGACACTATTTTATGTTATAGGTACTCTCTATGAAAGGATAGATTTCATTCGTCGATTGGACTCATTCATATTGAAGCCCGCAAGGATGTATCTTAGGTAAAATTTATTTCTTATTTAATGAATAAAATTTTCCGTACCGTCTTCTCATCATAATGATAGTTAGAATCCTTCATCTCAGCAACATTATATACATAGTTGTGTCTCTCATCCTCTTGTATGTCTGCATGCGAAGCGACCAGTGCGGCATGTTTGACGCCTTTACGTAACAACGCGGTATATCTTGCATTTCTTAGACTACAGCACAACAGGTCTAACTGGCCACAAATCAGAATTGAATTTGCCGCAAAAAATACTCCTGTAAACAGTTTGAATATAAGGTACATTTAAATATAGGTATTTACCTATTTATTTTACAAAAAGTGCAGTTCTAGAATATGGATTCCATATCTTTAGAGAAGACTGCAGCTCGTTACCTGATATTCCCTTCAGGTAACGAGCTGTAGCGATACATACTACGTATTACTTACTGCAGTCTTTCAATTCGCCTGTCAAGCGTTACTAAGTCAAAGGGAAGCGTTGGGAGTGGTCTATGTAAGTACAAAAGTGGTCGTTCTCAGTGGTTTTTATTAGTCGAGAATTACTATTATTTGATGTAGGTAAATGCATCTGTTATGTAACATTATCCCACTAGCAATAAACAGTTTCTTTAATGGACTTACCAAACTGCCCCATAGCAAGTCCAACGTAAGTCTGACCTAGGAAAGACATCGCGTAAATAATTTCGAAGGCTGGAGAACTAGTTACACCGTCAAGGATCCATAGCTGCAACGGTTCTTGTGTCCATACTGTAAACAAATAATTTTAGGTGATGTTGCCATCCCAAGAAATGTAAATGTCCCACTTATTGCAGGAATTAAAGTAAAGTGAATTGAGTAAAAGAGTCCTGTCCAGCAATAAATTGTAACCTACTTCGGTACATGCTTGACTCTCGTTTAAACAAGACTCCTGCAGCCTCTAAGATCGAAGAGGAACGGCAATTGTGTGCCACCGTCAGCAATATATACACAACGCAATAGAGAAATTACAAAATCGGATTTTAGACTTCATATAATGACACTATAACTCCACAAAAAACACTTTACTTACAGTGTAATACAAGCGGTAGAACAGCATACATCGTCACGCTAAACATACAACAAGCTATATATATCTGTCCAAAATGCGTTGATGTCTTGCAGCTCTCAGACATTGTCATATTCGTCAAACCTCTCGCTGAATGGTACTTGAAATTTTTATCCATAAACTGTAGTAACTCATACAACTCTTCTCGATATATCACGTAATAACTGACTATTATTACTGATACAAGAAAAGGTAAAGAATCGGCGATAGTACTTAAACTGGACATAATGTCTTCCCAATTGGTGTAAAGGTACAAAGTCAAAGAAACTGGAATATAAGTGAGAGTAAATATAACAAATCCGAGATATATATGATTAATCAAAATCCTGGCTTCGTTGTCTGTGTTTGGGAATAAATCCCAACATGCTGCGACTTTTAAAGGCGTTTGAATGAAGTTTAAGTAAGGATCTTGTTTTTCTGTATTTAGTGTTGATTCGGGTTTTTTATTCATTTTGACAGTCTCCTAAAAGCTGAGAGTTCCAAAGTAGAATACCTACTGCGTCAAGATTTAGGAATAAGTATTCAAATGATTGCGCATTTTTTTTGACGACGACTAATTGTAATAACCCTACCTACTATGTAAATAGGTACGATAGGCTAAGCGCACACCGGGTATCTAAAATATAGAATTGACAATGATTATATCAATCACAAATTGGGCAAATTACTGGCATTTTAAGTGGTATCTGCCATATATAGAACTCGGCAAAATGGTTTGGTTCCTCAAAACAAAACCGGCAAAATAAGTAACATTCGTCGACGGTAACTCGCATCTGTTCTTGACCTACCATTAAAAAAATAAAAAAAGGAGAACGGCCTTTACAATACGAGACATAATTGTGACTACTGCCTCTACAGTGTTTCTCTTAGAATGTCTATTTTTACTGACCAGCAAGATCCAAATAGGCCTTATTTATTGTCTTAGCTCTCTCGTAGAGAGTTTTTAAAAATGATATTGTCTTAGAAATATTTGCCGTTAAAATATTCTGACGTATGTAGAATTTGTCCAACCAGAAGACGAATAAATAAGTTATAACATTCATCAAAAATCACATCAAAATACAAAATATTGACAATATGATTGAGCGTATGCGTCTACCCAAAGGGTTAAATAGAATATTAATAATAATTAACAAGTCTTGAAACTTTTGTAATTGAATTAATTAAAGTAATTATAAGAGACAGAGACAATTAACCTCTAGTTTTGATACTGAATAGTTAAATAGTTTGTAAATTGTCGATTAAACTTTACTTGATAATTACACTGATTAATTTCGTAGCTTTGTACTTTATACTGCATATCGTGTTAAAATATTATTATGTAAGCTACCCGCGGCGCGGTTTCACCTGCGCTTAGTTACATCTTTACTATGTACCTACCTCTAGGTCCTATTGAACATCGCCTCAATGGTCTTCTATCGCCTTTACCACGGAGAGTGTTCTGAAGAGCTCTTTGAATTAATCCTACCCTCTCCCTTTTTATCCAGAACGACACGTGCGGGACTAAAGTGCCACCCTTTCACAGTGGAATCTAAAGGGTCTCGAACCAAACGGTTCAGCACTTCATACTTTTGTCGCTCAATCTAAGCCTGGAACTCTTTGCCAGCGCCTGTGTTTCTATCTAATTTTGATTCTGGGTCTTTTAAGCGGGGCGTGACAAAGCATCTCACTAAAGCCGCCATAGTGGAGGCCACCATACCAGTAGTTTGGCTTTTGAAATGATGTCCGCCACTTCTGGATTCCACTGACTGCTTACCATCAGGCAGAGTGGAGTCACTTTGGTAGGCTAATATATATAAAAAAATTGAAATAACTAGTGATCAGGAAAGTGAAGGTGTAATGGCAGCAAATTGTAGGTATAGGTATTAGGGTGTAAGTAGAGATTTTCTTTTTGTTAGGCTAAGCTAGCATCGCAGCTCAGTAAGCGATTTAACTATTTATTTTCAAATTTCATTAGCTTCATTATTCTAGGGTATCTATTCGCTATGATCGGCAATCATCGTAATATGGATGAACGTAGTAAAGGCAGCTTGTCGAGGACTTTATCTATACATATAATAAAAATGTAACCGATCGCTGTCTGTACATGGAAGATATATGAGAAAAAAAATTACTGGTGCCTTTATCAACGCAAATAGAACCCAAAACAATGATTGTTACAATTTTTGTGTTTGTCTGTTTGTCTGTGTGTTTGTTCGCGCTAATCTCAGAAACGGCTTATCCGATTTAGGTATGGTTTTCACTAATACATTGTGGTAAGCTTCACTTAACATTTAGTGTTTGTTTCATGTCAATCGGTTCATAAATAAAAAAGTTATGCCAATTTAAAGAATCACGTCGAACATTTTCTGATAGAAACAGAGACTTTAACAGGTTACGGAATAGCTGATAGCGTTTTTATTTTTCGGATTCCTCTCATTCTAAACAATCTTCCGTTTAGTTTTAAATGAGTCCAGTTTCCAGTGAGCCTCTGTTTCGCGATGACAATTAATAAAGCCCAAGGTCAGACACAACTAAAAGTTGTGGGCGTGGATCTAAGTATTAGCTGTGTTTCGCACGGTCAGCTTTATGTAGCTCTATCACGAGTTAGTATTCCTAGCAGTCTGTATGCTTTGATCCTCGATGGCTATACGTCTAATCCATACATCCATACACCCATACATATTTTATAAGGCTTTGTCCTGACTGACTGACTGACTAACAGACAACGCACAGCCTAAACTGCTGGTCGTAGTGACTTGAAATTTGGAGGGTGTGTTTGTCTAAATGTCTAGAGGTTGTACTAAAAAAGAGTTTTTTAAAATTTAATTCCTAAGTATGTGAAAAGGGATGAAATCGATTGTATGAATCTTCTTCATTTTTTTACTTACAGTTTTGTAATTTTGTTTTGGAATACTTCTATTTAAATAAAAAATATCCTTATAAATTTATTTTAACAGGGGTGGATTTAGAGGGGTGAAATTAGGGATGAAATATTCTATACAAAGATCTTTAGCTTTTGAAGCTAGCGACTTGAAATTTACAGGGAGGGGGAGGGAGGGAAAGGAGGGAAGAAAAGGAGGGAGGAAAAGGAGGAATTGAGGAGAAGGAGGAAGGGAGGGGAAAGTGAGAGGGAAGTGATGGGGGAGTGAGAGGAAAGTGATCGGGAAGTGAGGGGGAAGTGAAGAGGAAGTGTGGGGGAAATGCGGGAGAAGTGAAGGGAGGAAGAAGTCAGAGGGAAGTCAGGGGAAAGTGAGGGAAATGTTAGAGGAAAGTAAGAGGAAAGTGAGGGGAAGTGAGGGGAAAGTAACGAAGAAGAAACGGGGAAGTGAGGGAGAAGTGAGGGGAAAGTGAGGGGAATGTTAGAGGAAAGTAAGAGGAAAGTGAGGGGAAAGTGACGGAGAAGAAACGGGTAAGTGAGGGGGAAATGAGGGGGAATTGAGGGAGAAGTGAAGTGGGTGAGAGGGCAGTGAGGGGAAGTGAGGGTTAAGTGAGGGGTGAATGAGGGGAAAATGAGAGGAAAGTGAGGGGGAAGTGAGGGAGACAGTAGAGGAAGGGAGGGGGAAGGAACGCGGAAAAAAGGAGTTCTCGAATGGTGGAAAAAGGGACGGGAAGGGATAGTAAGCGATAGGAAGGGAGAGGAAAGGAGGATAAGAAAGGAGAAGGAAGGGAGAAAAGAGGGGAGAACGAGGAGGCAAGGTAGAGGGAAGTGGAGGAAAGGGCAAGAGATGCTGCAGAAGGGGCAAGGGATGCTGAAGGAGGTGAAGAGGAGAAGGGGGAGGGGAGGAGAGGAAGGAGGAAACTGTGGAGAGTGAAGAAAAAGGGCAATAGGGAAGAAGGGGAAGGGGAAAGTTATTGTAGTGAAAATTTGTCTTTGTGTATTGTATATTGTTTTTACGAGGGATATCTTTAGGTAGGTGAAAGAGGATTTGTATGAATCGGAGATTAAAAATAGTATGAAAAACAGTATTTAAACAATATAAAAATGCTATCTATATTATATAAAATTTCGTGATAAGTGAGTGAGTGACCTTTTGTCACTCACTCACTTATCACGAAATCTCAGAAACAACAAGTGCTAGGAATCTCAATCTTTGCATTGTCGTTCCTATTAAGATATAGGTGCTCACTTAGACGGAATTTTGCGAAAGCCATCCCTAAGGAGGTATAAAGGGGTGGCAAAGTTTGTATAAAATTTCTATAGTTTTTATAGTAGGATTATTTTTTATTATTCAGCAACCCCCCTTATTAAATGGGCAAAAAAGAGTCGCAAGTTTGTGTGAAAGTGGTTTGTCAGTTTTAGCGGTAGTGGGTTTAAACTGGATTTGCCATAGAGACGGATAATACTGATACAATGTACGATTGCCATAAAATCAGGCACGCAATATTCTCATAGAGGCACCCATCTGAATTTTCACGCGAACGAAGTCGCGGGCAACAGCTATTCACAATAAAAGGTATAAGAATGAAATCATAAACAGAGTACGAACATCGCTTTTTCAGTCAGCTTGTGACCATAAGTGACAATTATAAGTACTCGTACCAATCGGCGTGCCGATCGGAGCACAGGGAGTAAGTAACCCGTGTATTTGGCATTGCAGAATAACTTTTTTCAGGTAGGTCTTGTCAATTTTGTTTCTTTCTTTTCGCTTTCAACATTGATAAAGAGTAAAAGGGTATGAAATATAAAATGCAAAGTATATCAATAATGTTATGTATATTATAGAAACATAATTAAACAAATAAGTACAATAACGATGACTGCTAATGATTTTCTATAAATCAAACCCAACAAAGATAAAAAAAGCTTTGGCATCTCAGAAATAATCTACGCTTTGACATAGTGGCTGTTGTTAGTTAGTAGCATTTGACTCAGCATCCCTAGAAAGATAGAAATAACAATTGCTATAGTGTAAAAAAAACTAAGTACTTATATAAAAGTTTAGTGATATCGTGGTGGTAACCACTCACCACCGATAGCTGGCAACGCTCATGGCTGCTTAGTTTTATCGTAGGCAAATTAGGCAATGGTTTTCAAAAGTCCGCTAGTGTATGTCATCCCATCAGGCAAAAAGGTTTAAGAATATATAATATAGGTAATAATAGGTATTTTCAAAATTATATACTTAGTTAAGTAGATATTTTATGTATGGAAACGATCAAGATAATAAAAATCCAACTGACTTCTCTTTAGACTTCTTATGTGCTATTTTATAGATTCTCTTGAGCTCGAGTAGCGCCCTCATGATCACTACTAATTGTTGCTCGAAGTCATCGGTCGCGATGTCGATGTTCAGGCCCTTGTGCTTGCAGATCTTCACGTACAGACTCCAAATAGCTGACCGTACGTGACAAAGTTCCACATGCCGTTGGGCCGATGTCTCCTTCAAACGGTTCAGGGCTAACTCCCATTTGATGACGCGGTTACGTATCTTGTCGTAGCGCCACTGTCGACAGGTTTTGGAATAATTAATTATTTTATTTTAAAATATGGTCATCATTATTCCAGCCGTAAGACGCCCAGTGCTGGACATAGGCCTCCCCATAACATCTCTACTTTAACGAGTCGTATGAGCCTCTCTCATCGATCAAGTTACGGCCACTTTGTTGGCCCGAACTTGGAAAACCATGACCAGCAATGGACTGTCTTATGTTGATAATGAAGTTATCATCGAATATATACCGTGTTTTAAAAAGAACATAGAATGAAAACTACTTCATCCCTAACTATCCTCAATTAAAGCTTGGAACTCTTTACCAGCGCATGTGTTCCCATCTAATTGTGATCCTGGGTCTTATAAGCGGGGCGTGAAAAAGCATCTCACTATGCCGCCATAGTGAAGGCCACCATATCAGTAGTCTGGCTTTTGGAATGGTGTCTAACACTTTTGGATTCCACTGACTGCTTACATCAGGCAGAGTGGAGTCACTTTGGTAGACCAATATACAAAAAAAAAGATTCAAATGATCTGACCCTACAGTTGATTTCAAATGTGCCGAGAGAAACAATTAATGTGGCGTTACCCTCAAATCAGCCAGCCGATTATTTAGTCCCATGATGAATAGTTTCCTTTCCTCGGTCAAAGAAGCGATCTCCTGGCGAGCGTTCTCCAACATTTCTAGGTCACGTTCCTGACGATCTGCTAGCGTATTCTTGGCAGCCGCTGATAATACGTAGGCAAAGGAAAGATGGAATTATAAACTTATTTGTACAAAAAAAAACGCGTTTAAAAGAATATGAAAACTAAACAATGATCCTGCTAGTTAGTTAGTTCTCGTGGTTCTCTTCGTTCGTTAATACCAGAAAAAGTAATGAACGAAGACTTGTATTGTAATGTTGGTAGCTCATAGCTTACCCAAGGCTTCGTAACGGTTGAGGACATCCAACGGCTGCTTGAACTCCGGATAATTTTGCACGATCGACATCAGGTAGTCCTAAACATTATAGTTGTCTTTAATTAACTTCTTCTATAAATTCTAATTTAATAAGCGCCTTGAACTCACGTTATTCATAAGTCCTAGCTATGAAGGAAAAAGAATCTTCTGCAGAATTAAGCGAAGAGAATACTGCTAAAGTAAGTACGAATGTACACTGTAGGTACCTACCCACTACTTAAAGAGCGAAGCGGGAAAGGAACAATGATACATCAAAGTGAAAGTGAAAAAAGAAGTGAAAAGTAATCTTGTTAATTTTGTCGGTATTTATATTCTGCTTAGGTCCATAATCGGATAAATTATTACATAAGCAAAATACTCAATATGAAAGACTAGTAAATATCAGCTGTCACATACGTAATACTTTTTAGATTGGAATCAATCACCTCGTATATAGTATAATCCTTAACTTGCTTTTCCATCAGCTCCTTAACCTCTTCCATCTCAATAACCCTTGCTCGCATGGCTTCAGTCTCCCTAGTTTTGCGTTCCAACACTTCAGTATCTGCCGCCATTTTGCGTTCAGCTCTATCACGCTTCTCTTGATTTTCGCGAATAAACTATTTGAAATAAACCGGTGTATTAGACGGTTTAGAAAAGTATTAAGATAAATCGAGGACTTAGTGGCAAAACCCGGTAACATTTCATAGCCAGGTTTAGAACCAAGTGATGATTATGGCAACAGAATTTTACTTAAAAATATTGTCGTATTATATACTTAAATTACTAGCTTTCCGCGGCGCTGTTTCACCAGTGTCTTTGCTTGCTGCTCTGCTGCCGTCGCCAGTAGCGTGACACATTACATAGCCTTCCTCGTGAAGTGGGCTTTTATACACAAAAAGAATTATTCAAATCTGACTGGTAGTTCCAGAGATTAACGCGTTCAAACATACAAACAAAAAAATCTTCCGCTTTCTATACTAGTATATCTTCAATCTTTTTTCCTCAATATTCCATCCTACATACCTTATTGAAACTGATGAAAGACTCCTTGAGCAAATTTTCTTTCGTCCGAAGTTCGTTCCACTTTTCATCCATGATCGCTCTGTTTTTCTTCTCGACTATTCTCTTCTCAGCTAATTCTTCCTCTGCCTCCATGAGGTCGCGGCGAGACTGCTCCATAAGAACTTGCGGTGTTGGTCGCGCAACGTCCCATACTGGATACCTTCTAAACGTGTACATAAATGGTCAATAATGACGAATTAAAAGTACATTTTTATTTTTATACAACTTGAGTCGTATAATAAATACGACTAAACAAATATTATATTTAACGGGTACAAAATATACCCAAGCTCAAAACACATTTTATAAATTACACAAGTTTTATCAGATACGGGCATCGAACTCACACCCGCATGCAAGGCTGTTGTACGCACTCCCACTAAACCATAACGGCAATCACTATTTCTAAATATGCTGTGTCAAGTAATTACCTAGTCAGTAGGTACATAGTAAGCGATAGGTAAAGTTTTCTTTAAACAACTTAATAACTAAAGGGCCTCTTAGTGGCGGATTCAGGGGGCGGGCTAGGGCTCAAGCATCCACCTATCCCCAAACGCATATGCAAGAAGCGTAATATGTATGTGCTAATAGTGTTAACCTTAGTTAAATCCTACCCCGGTGGCATCAAATCCAAATCCATCTCACAAGCTCCCCTTCCTCCCACCTTCAATTCAAATCCTGGATCCGCCACTGGCCCCCGCTCAGGCAGTGCCTGACAAACGAGGTATTATCTGTAAGGTATTGTTTTTTGTGTACTTGGGCACTCACTTCACCATTCTTTGGCTTTCCATCTTGGACTTGAAGAACTCTGCGGTAGTTTCCACAGGTGGTCCATGGGGAATCACAATTGGTGCCAGGTCCTTCGTTTTCTTCATTTTTAATGTTTTTTTTTACAATATTTTACTCTTAAAAACCTCAAAACGTTGATAAACTGAAAAAATATAAATAAGAACAGAATGACTCGTAACCAGTAACTATAACAACAGATAAATAGAATGTTATCTTGCCTAGTAACCACTCACTAAGGCCGACCGCGCATTGCCTTGCGGTGCGTTAGTTCTACCGTACGGTAGAATAAAACGCATTCAAGGGACCGCGCACTGCGGTGAAACAAATGCATGTTTTTGTCATTCGAACTCCGGCTGTGGTGCCAACACGTCGTCGCTATGTATTATCAAACAAGAGTCGCTATCTACGTATATATGTTATTGCATAAAAAAGGGTACCCAAACGGTATGGGATAGATCTCTTGACGGCCTTAAGACCTATGAAGGGCTTTTTTCCTAAGATAATTATACTTAACGACCTAAGTTCATATCCAAAAAAGCTTTATGGTTATTGCATTACTAGCATCCCGCGCCGCGGTTTCACTCGCGTCTTTGCTTACTCTGCTGCTCTGCTCCCGTCGCCAGTAGCGCAATGACTAAAAGATCAGAAACTCCAGAACATATTTACTGAAACTTCGAGGAAGGGTGAAACATAGAGTGGATAATACCACCTCTAAAATACCGGTATCATGCCTGTTGTAATACAAGGATTTAAAAATCATAAATTATTAGTGGATTTCATAGAAGTCCATACTAATATTATAAATGCGAAAGTCTGTCTATCAGTTACGCTTTCACGCCTAAACTACTGAATCGATTTTGATAAAATTTGGTATAGGGATAGAATATTTTATAGCGAAAAAATGGCTTGAAATAGGGGATAAAAGTTTGTACGGAAAATGCGATTTTACCGACATTCACGCGGGCCGAGCTGCGGGCAACAGCTAGTAATATTTAGGTACAAAAAATAGATTTGAAAAATATTATTAAATTTTTTAGAGTTCCATACTAAATGTTTTGTAATTACGTAAAATAAAACTAAGTTGGTTTTGTTTAAGTACTATTTTAGTATTACTACTACTACTACAACTTTAGTATTTTAGAGGTGGTATTATCCACTCTATGTTACGTCCTTCCTCGAAGTTTAGGTGAATACGCACTGTATTATCCGATCTCTGTGATGTTATTACATTATTACGTAATGTAACGTAATGTTACAGAGCCTTTAACCAGTGTCGGCAAAAAAATAATCTGATTACGATTAAAAGTACAATCGTAGCTTTTCGATTAAAATTAACTTTATCGTAATTAGATGACTCCATCTTCACCAAAACATTATATTCTAAGTACAAAATAAAAAACATACACCCTAATATTATTATATTACCTTCCGCTTTAATAATCAAGCAGTTAATAGTAGATAGATACATAAATTGTTGTAAGTAGGTAGAACATAAATAATTATTATTTGAACGATTATACTATTAGATAGATAACGACATTCCTGTATCGCATAGATATGCTGTATCGTGTCTCTACCGCAACTGAGCGACCGTGCGTTTTTCCACCGCAGTGCGCGGCGCCTCATAGATCTCTATGCGATACAAAAATATGTGCGGTAGACTCATCGCAAATTTGCAGCGAGAGGCTAAAAAGCATGCGTTTATTTCACCGCAGTGCGCGGACCTGTATGACATTCTATACTTCACAGATTTTGCGTTATGAAAACGCAAGGCAGTGCGCGGTCGCCCTAAGCCTAGGCTTTTATCAAAGAGACCACTACGTTTAGTAGATAGTACTTTGTAGTAGTACACACTACGTTTTACAGTGTTTTACCTAGGTGCATTTTTATAATAATATCAGCGATTGTCTAAAATTCTACCAATGCTGCCATCTTTGCAATAATGGCAATGATCTTATATTGTAATCCCTAAGTAATAAAAAAGTACATTTGCATTATTTTTTTTTAATAATTTAATTGTTGTCCACAATTCAATACCTAAAGGTAATTCCACTATGTATGTACTGAGATACACTACAACATAGTTTACTGCTCCAATATTCTACCATCTTGCATTAATGGCAATCATAGATTGTAAGCACTCTAAAGTATTAAAAAAGTATATAATATGAATAACAAAAAATACTTAATCCAATACCTGTCTCTCTAACTAATATTTAATAATATTTAACTAATACTTGTACCTGTCTAATATTGTAAACGTTGTCGGGCCACCACTATTCTTTTGTGTGTGACATAGCGATGAGATATACTTGCAAAATTCAATACCAGGGCTTCTAAGTAGCGGTGGGTTGTAGCGGCTTTTTTGAATAACGAAACGAAACTATCTATCGAATATCAATAGCGGCTTTTGAAACACTCTATTTTAATAGCAGTTTCAATAGAGTGTTTCTCGAACGTAGCGATTGAAACGATGACCGTTTCACGAGAAAACTTGATTAGCTTGTTTGGAGCTTGCAATTTCGTTAAGATTACTGATATTGAGATTTTAGTATTATTTACACTAATCAATTACTGTACAATTATTATTATTATTAACACTTAAATGTATATACAGTTAGACACAATATTGTTATCTTTCTACAAATATTATTATTGCACAAAAAAACTAATCGCGCCTAAAAATAAACAGTGTCATCAAACACGGGTCGAATTTAGACTGGGTCAAGGGTCAAAGGCACGCAAATTCATGCAATTCGAAAATATTTTTCGTTTTTAGAAAAACATGCACACTTAGTTTCTCATTTCTAATATCGCATCTATTTGTGATCTATTTCGAGGTAATAGAGTCATAGGTCAAATGCATAAAGCAAGGTGTGAAAGAGACCAAACGTGTCACCCGCGCTCACTCGACATTCGAGAGGTGGTACTCACATACTTCAACAGCCGAAGCAGTTGCCGATGCGTCGCGAAATTAGCCGAATAAACGATTTGTTACATTTTCGTTACGTTGGTGATCGTGAATCGTGTGAGTGTGGAACTATCTATTGTAAATAAATAGTTTCGTCGGACTGCAATAACCCGCTAACCGCTATTGTATGAATAGATAGTTTCATTAACTGGTTACGTTTCGTAACGACCACTCCTACTTCTAAGTACAAGTACGTAAAAATACGAGGGTCGAAAACCAGGTTTTAAAATACTTGAAAGTATTTGTCATCCCACCCGCTAAAGGTCGAATTCGAGAATGGCAACCCGCTCCCGTCGCACCTGCCACGAGCCCCGCGCCGCGCCGCACTTGCTCGAGCAACCTATCTAAAATACTTGCATAGGAATTCAACCTGTATTCCAATTATCGTAAGGAGCAAATTCGTATAAATAAAAAAATACTTTTAAGGTAAAAGTATTTATTATCCACAAAGTACGAGTGTGTTTCTTATCTACATTGAAATATGAATCATTTTTCTTTGCTATGCTATCGTTCGCCTTAAATCACTTACTTTCATACTTGCAAGTATTGGATGCGAGCGTTTTACCTAAAATACTTGCATAGAAATTTAACCTGTATTCTTAGTAAGGTAAGGAGCAAATTCGTATAAATAAAAAAATACTTTGAAGATCAAAGTATTTATTATTCACTAAATACGAGTGTGTTTTTTATCTACATTGAAATATGAATCGTTTTTCTATGCTATGCTATCGCGCGTTCGCCTTATAGCACATACTTTCATACTTGCAAGTATAGTCTGCTCGTACCAGGGCGCCGTACTCAGAAGTGAAGCCATGGTTTTAAACCCTGGTAGCGTAAATACGTTTCATCTCTAGTGTGACAGTTAAACTTCATTGTGACTGTGATCACGTGGTGACACTGTGACATAGCGATGGGTCGGTACGCATTTCTGCAATACCTTAACTGTTTATCGTTTTAAATATTGATAACAGTTTTTGAAACTGTTTATTTTAATAACTAGGTATTGGCCTGAACCCATTCGGTTTGGAGTACCTATTATAAATGCATCGAATAGATACCTATTCGAATACTGTTTAACAGACAACGTATTTGAAACCTTACACGATGACAACTAAGTTATAACGATTTATGAGTTTAGTTATTATGAAAAATTTGTGTAGACGCAAATAACTTTTTAACTATTTTATATTTTTTGTTATTAGTAGGTATATTAATATAAGTATTTGGTTATGGTTTAACAATAATTATTTTGCATTATTATTATTATTATTATTTTGCATTAAGTAGGTAAGTATGTTTAAATAGATATTGCTTATTTTATATGTTATGAAAAAAAATAGAATACGTCATACATACAATATTATCGATGTTTTTGTTTATTTTATTTCAAAATGTTCATTTCATCGCAAATGTCCAGTTCAAGGTCAAGGTTCTGAAGTGAGATTAAAGTTAAACAATAAATCTTTAAATTGCATTTATAAAGTATGCAATAAGGTTTAAAGCCGTATGCACATACTTATCTACAATAATAATATTCTCTAAATTATAAAACAATTTGATTATTTAAATGCAACCATAACTCATTAGAATAGAGTTTAAAATGAGTTAATCATCCTTTAATATTCTTTTGTGTTCCTAAATTCGGTTATTCGTTTCACGCACTTTACGCAGTAAGGAATAAATAGTTTGTCAAACCCGTTATTTGTGGTGCGTTTTGTATTTACGCATTGTTCCGTTTAACGCAGTAAAGAATACCTAGTTTGAACCGATAACTTGTTTCTCTATGGGCCAATATATAGTTATTGGGTATTGGAGCAATATCTAGTTATTAAAACTGTTTATGGTTTGCAACACCCACTTCTACTGTGACAGCTGACACTTCACTTCAAAAATTGACCCACACGACGAACGAAAAGTTTGTAAATAGCGTTTGAGTCACGCGGTTTAGCACACCCATTACTTTATTCACTGTTTACCACTACTGATTATAAAGTTTTGAGTGCAATAAATTTAAAGCCCAACAACGGAAATAACAAAACTATAACCATTTCTTCAAAACAGAAAATGGATTTCAATGTTTCTTTTCTCACCGGATTAGGTTGTGGGATATGCATAGGCATTTCATTATTAGCCATTAAAAGATACTTCTCATCAGCTGCTAAAGCTGCAGATGTAATGAAAAAGGTAAGAGCCGTAAATAATACCTGTACAAATTTAGTTCATAACCTATACTTTTATTAAATTTAATGAGTAGACTGCAACGTCCATTAAAGCTGTTCAGCTGTTCGTTAGACTAATAAAGCTAAAGGTAGGTGAATTACCTATCTACAATATTGTGACCACTTTGCCTGATAGTAAGCTGTTTTTATGGGGCATGGGGTCCAAATTTAGGGTCATCTTTCAGTTAAGTATTTGTGTTGTAGCTTTGTTGCATCATACATTATTTAAAATCATTATTTCACTATATCGTTCCATGTTACGGTGGCAAGTATAATGCCATATCGACATACGATTTTATAAGATTAATTTGTATTTCCAACATAACTAAGCCACAAATAATTAACAACATTTACAAAATAAATGAATTGGGGAAAATTCTCTAATTTTTTTGTTTGTTTGCAGTTTACATCAAAACAAGAATTTAAAGTAGTGTTAGTAGTAAGAACAGATCTGAATATGAGCAAAGGCAAAATAGCAGCACAATGTTGTCATGCGGCAGTTGGTGTCTTTGAAAAAGCTCAGAAACAAAGTCCCGAGTTACTCAAAAGGTGGCAGAACACTGGCCAAGCAAAAGTAGCTCTTAAAACAGACTCTTTAGAGGATATTGAACGAATATTAAAGAATGCAAAGAAAATGGGACTTGTTACGTCTTTGATACGAGATGCTGGTAGAACACAGATCGCTCCTAATTCTATTACAGTGCTTGGTATTGGCCCTGCTCCTAAAGATGTGATTGATCAAGTGACAGGACATCTGAAGCTATTATAAGATAAATACTTGAGTTATGTGTAACAAATAATAAATGTTATAGTTATACATATATTTAAATTTCATTTTACTAAACTTCCACTTTATAACAGTGGGTTTTAAACACACAAAGCATTTACCCAAACTAGAATTTATATTTACTAGCTTCCGCGCAGTTTCACCCGCTACTTAGCTTATTGATCTGTTCACGACGACAGTAGCGTGATGTTAACTGATGTTACATAGCCTATATAACCTTCCTTATGAACTGGGCTGTTATATGCAAATAGAATTATTCAAATCAAACTAAAAACTCTTACGCTTGTATTATAATAGTTTAGATGTGCACAAAATGTTGTTCCAATTTGGTGATGCTTGTAAAAACCTAAGTTCTGCAGTCGATATATTTTAGTTTAAATTATGATTATTTCCAATTCTTACCACTTGGAGAAATGGAAATAATTGCCCACTTCAGGACTTTCAAGTGGCAACATGAGTCCATATTTATATGATCTAAAGTAACACTGCTTTTTACATTTTTTTTTATACAACAGTAATGGCAATCCTACTATGTGGGTTAAATGTGCATAGTAATATTCCTACCTACTAGCAGGAACGAGTAGAAAATGTATGTACTTATCTCCTCAGGTAAGGAATAGACCCATTTAACATTTATACTAGTAGTATTATCTGTTTGCCTTCTTTGAACTTTTTAAACTGGTAAGGACTAATCAGTGTCATAAAATAAAAGTAGGTAAGTAGGTACTAGGATATCACTCTTGTAAGAAAAATGTTACTATGTTCTTAGTTTTTAAAACAATTTGTGGCCACCTTATAAACGCCGTGATTATGAGCTATCCCACTTATCTCAGTACTTTTTCTTGACTACCGAAGTAAATGAGGGTAGGTATACAAATGGTGTGGTTTTGTAAATAGTATAAGTATGACGTATGTACAATTCCTATGATTTCGTGGTACCCTAGTACTTTTCAGTCCAATATTGGTGACTCACTTTTTTGAACCTCTGTCAAGTCTGCTTCTTATAAGTAGTTTATCTTAATCATTATCTAATTTAGTGAAGGTGCTTGACTGGTAGTAACACGGGTAATGAACGGACCTTATAGTAAGTGTGGTATCTATCAATCATGTCTTCTCTTTACGAAAAGAGGAAGTGCTTACTAACTACTCATTTTGCTCTACAGTCTACCTAATGAGTTGGGTCCAACAAAATAGAAATAAAAAACCAATAAATTATTTTTAGTAAGTTTATTTTTCCTAAAGTATCGTACTTAACGTAAATAAAACTAGGCGGTAGTTAAACATGGTTTTAATAAATCATGTTCAATGTTGAAAATTACATCACAATTATCAAAATAAAATGAATCATAAAAATCATAAAACAATTAAAAATTAAAAGTAATTAAGAATATTCTGGAACAATGCAAAAAATATTGAGAATTCAAATGCCTGATGCTAATTAACAAAGTTTTATAAACCATATACTAATCCTTAAAGCATTACAACTACGAAAATGGCTTCGCGTGTATTCTCTCTCGCCAAGGTACATGATAATTTTTGTCTTCTGTTTTGTTCGTGTTTGTGACGGGGCACGAAATTGTGTTTTGGTGTATGAAAAATATATACGGTCGAAATGTGAAACCTCTTTTTTTAAGGTTGGTTAAAAACCTAAAATATTTTTTCGGCAGATATTTTTCCAAACAAAAGCATTTTCCTAGTTTAATTCTTGTACAAATCGGACAAACTTAATTTTCACTAGTAGGTAATATTAGTAAAGCACCAAAATTCATTGCACCGAATGAATTTACCTATAAGCTCTTTCATCTAGCAATTCAAACTAAGTAAAAACTATAAAACGTAATTTTAGACAAATTGTCTAGGTGCTAAAATTATAATATGTAGGTAAATCTAGTATCATTTTACAACATATTTTTAATTCTCCAACATAAAAGAAACTTTAAAATTTGATAGATCTTTTGCCTGACTCCTAAGGGTCGGCTCACATCTGCATGAAGATGAGTCGCCGATCGTCGAGCGTGTAACGCCAGATAGATGATGCGTAAGTGCATCGCTCGATTTTACTGTTGTGTGTTATTTATTATCTACGTATCCGTTCTGGCATTAGGCATCTTGCATCAGATGTGGGCCGACCCTTATTCAGTAAAAACGTAAAAAATAAAAATTCTATCAAATAAATTTAAAAAAATAACACGATTATATTTTTCTCAAGAAAATTATATCAAAATAAGACAAAAATTGTCTCAGTACAGGCCAATAAAAGAGGTTAAAAACAAATTCTTATGCCCCAAATACTCAAACGGTATTTAACTTTAAATGTTTGTATGTAAAGTTCACATTATGACAGCTTCTTAAAATTAAGTAGCATTTCAGCATTTAGGGGTCTTAATTTCAATACACATCTTAAACTAAATAACATCAAATAGACCACGTATATTTTTAGACAACAATAAGCATTAATTTGACAACCACTATTTAAAATATACGACCGTAAGGCCTATTGTCCATGGAAGCGGAGCGGAGCTGATAAACGGAGAAATATTAACCAATAGGATAGCCTTTTTTTTTTGCCGCCAGTGACAGACGAACAAACAGCCCTCGCGATAATAAGTGTTAACTGTAGCTCTTGGATGACTCAAGAGTCTCTGCCTCGTGAAGGAAGTGGGGAAGGATTGAGGACAGTGAGGAAAAAGAAAAGGGAGAAATTAGGCTTCCAGTATTATTTATAAAATCTCCGCTTCGCTGCAGTGACAGGCACTATTGGTTTATATTTCTCCGCTACGCAGCCTCGCTCCGCTTCTACGAACATGCACCCTAAACGGGGTGAATAGATAGAAACCAAAAGGTTATTGTAAATTATTTAATAACTTATTTCACTAAATTGCCCGGTAATATACATTTTTCGCAGTGAGAGACAATGCTCTTAAATATCGTGTCCGTGACTTTCTTAAATAAAATTTTAAAGAATTTACTATAACCATTTTTTTCCATTTATCCATATTTCCTCCGTTTCACCAATATTTTTACTATTGCAGCTTTATTTATATCTATTTCTTAATACTTGTACATATCCATTACTAAATTTATAGAAGAATTAAAATTATTATCAGTCTTTGCCGAAGGCACTATTTTAATGTTTCTATATCATTTCTTTTCTACAAATAAATGCTTATTGTTATAATCCTAATCATTTTTATGCACAATATACTGTACCTGCTAGCCTGTTAAGCAAAAATAACCACTAATGCTTTAGCATAAGGGCTGTTATTCGCTTTTCTATAAAAATATATTTTGTGCTATTATTTTTCGTGTGACCAAAGTTTATATCTAAAAGGTGGGATTACAAAATATAGAGCCTATCTGTGAATAGTAATGATAAATCAATAATGTCAATGTTAATAGTCGACGTTGAAATTGTAATATTCAAAGTCAAATAAATATTCAAGGTCAACTAAAATATTCAAGGTCAACTAAAATATTCAGTCAACTAAAATATTTAAGGTCATCTTAAATATCAGGGTCTACTAAATTATTCATGGTCAAATATCTAACCTTTAAATTATGATCAGCATAACGACTTAATAATTTAGAGAAAAGTAGTATATTTAAGACATTTTTTGGGTTGGTAACTTTCAAATAATATTTTTTTGTTTAATTAACTTCAAAATGATAATAGTCTTAAATTTTCCGCTTTATAAGGATCACCTTCCATAATATATTTCGACTTTAAATAATACATGGAAAATGGTAATAACGAATGTTACGTACTAAATAATCTTAACAAAACTTACATACTTTAACTCTTTACAAAACTAAATGGGAGTTGATTGAGAATGGTCCATTATTGTGTCATATTTTTAATCATAGAAATTATTAAACTGGGCTTTCTTTAATCAGTACTTGAAGTGAGGTAACTGCTATTGTTAAGGTATAAACTGACAAGTGCATATAGTACGGTGCCGTACTGCAAATGGTACGGTATCGTACTGCCTCATATGGTACGGTACCGTACTGCCCCATATGGTACGGTACCGTACTGCCGCTTAAAGTATAGTACTGTACCACCATATTATATAATAATATTACATAGTTGTCTCTTTTAAGTATATTTAAAAGATAGTTGTATGTACTTTCAAGTTTTATACTTAATATTACTAACACTTTACTAGCACATAAACCTGAACTAAAATAGTACAATAGACCCCAAATCTCTTATACACCTACACTGCCAAATAGTTGTAACTAAAAAATACGTAACATCAAAAAAGGCCTCTATATCATTACCGTTAAAGTTTATTTTACTGGATAGTATGAATCATTCTCTTTTAAAAAATAATTACGGTTGCTGTACCTCTAGATTAGTAAGCACTTTCTTCAACTCTGCAATACTGGTGGCATATTGTTCTACCACTTCTGGGTTATGGTGACCCGCTGTGGTCATCATATCAATCATCGTTCTAATGCCGGACATCATTGCGTTTGCTTCTACAGCAATCTGTTGGAAAGAATGTTTAAATATTATTTCCCAAAGAACATTTTATAGTTCACTTAAGTGAGAAACTTAAACTAAGTTTATTTATTTATTTATTTATCAACTTTATACATACAATATGTAATGGCGGACTTAATGCCTGAGGCATTCTCTACCAGTCAACCATAGGGTTTACAAGAAACAAAAATACTACTAATATTATAAATAGGAAAGCTTGATGTATGTATGTGTGTGTTTTTTAACACTCAGAGCCTAAATGTAAGAACTGATTTCGATGAAAATTGGTATGTAGATAGATTTTTTGACTTTTCATCCCGAAAATCGGTCTGGTTCCCGAGGGATACGAAACATATTATACGCGCGGGCGAATCCGTGGGGCGCCGGTAGTATATAATACAATTATTCTTTATTAAATAAAATTGGTTTTTAATAGACCCTTTATGTTGTTGATAAAGTAGGGGAAAATAAATCGCCATACACAGATATTACAGCCGACGTGACGATTTCTTTAAAAATACAGACTTAAGAATAAGAAAGAAAAATTAGAATCAATGATATTTATTCATTTAGGTTAATGGAATGAACACGTATCAATGTTAAAAATTACAAAATGTCTGCCAATCAACCTACAGCCACTTCGCTGACTTAGGGTAGGGCATGAGAAGAACTGGCAAGAAACTCACGAGCATAGAGACTTAGGAAACTGTCACCCATCCATTTTCAAACCGAAACAAGTGTGTTTAACCTTATTTTTTTTTAATTTTATTAATATACAGATATAATTGAAGATACTTACCTTAGGTAACATAACCATGTTATTACTTGGCGTAGTTTCACGTTCCAGTTTAATCTTTTTAGTTTTAGTCTGTGGCAATTGGTTGGAGGGGATGCGTTTCTTGCCATTCTTGTACACTCCTTCTGCCTCTTCGTCTTTGAGCATATCGCGGCGGAGGCACGAACATACCTTCACACCGACCTTTTGACGGCCGTATACTTTACCACTGTGGAATAATTTGCAATATTGAGATTCAAGGTTATATACTTTTTTAGCAACAAAATTTTTTTTTGTAGGGTTCATTTATAACATTAAAATAAAATTTTAATATAAATAATGCTATAATAACGCTGCTTCCCTTTTGCCAAATATTTTGTAAATAAAAAAAAGTCCAGAAGTCACAGAAGTTCTTCATTAGAAATTAGGACACATTAATTAGTAGTACGGTGGATCTATCATTACTGTATCTCTGCAACTCATACTAAGAAGGAGACTAGCTAAATTCTACTCCTCCATTTCTACTTCTTGGATATCAGATAGCTGAAGATAGAACATAAATCTGTCATTAAAAACTCACGTTTGATCTTCAAGAGTAAACAGAATGGCAATTGCTCTTCGATTAATTCCAGAAGCGCAGGAACTCTTACAAGTAAACTTGTAAGCGTGAGAGCAGGGCTCCGTACTAGTTTTATTAAAATGAACTACTACGGAAAACCAGGAATCTAGGGTTTCTGGATCCCCGCAATAGTACACTCCTTGGGTGCCAATCTCTCTAGCCGAATGTAGGACATTCTTGGCAATTTCTTTTTCTAATCCTGTACGAAAAAAAAAAACATTCTCATATATTGTTTATGATCAAAGAAAATAGATAAGTACTCATTATAAGATACAATGATGGTTGCTTAACTATAATACCACTTATATCTCAAAATTATGTTTATAAACTGTCGACTGATAGCAAACAATTATGGTAATAATAATAATAATATTCTACCACATTCACACAGCGCCATCTAGCCCCAAATTAAGCAATTATATTTGCTTGTGTTATGGGTACTAAACAACTGATATACTACTTATAAACATTTTTTTTTAAATACATACATATTATAGATAAATTACACCCAGACACAGAAAAAACAATCATGCTCATCACACAAAGATTTGTCCTGGGTGGGAATCGAACCCACGACCTGCGGCTTAGCAGTCAGGGTCACTAACCACTAGACCAACAGGCCAATCGATGGTAAAAGAAAATAAACTTATTTTCTAGTAAATTCGATGTATTATGATAATACACCCCCCACAAGCCACGGTTTCTTACATAGCATAAATCAAGAACCGTTTTTCTTTGTAATAGTCCTCATTCTCTAAAAAATTACGTGATAGCACGGAGAAACCTAATATTTATCGATACTTTACTAATTATATGTAGTAAATTTCCGATTCAATCTGTCCTAGTGCATATTGTCATAACTGATAACATACAAGATGAGTTCGTTTTAGAACTGAAACTAATTTATTTTCCACAATATTCATTCAGAATCAACCTTGGCACCTTATAGCATGTACTTATCACTATTTTATTAAATAATGTAAAGTTAACCAATATCGTATTCACCTGAACTCTCATGGAAATGTTGAACGCAACGTTCAACACGTTTCTCAGATTGCTCTACTTCTGCGAAAACGACGGTAGCACGCACATACATATCGGGCGGCGTCATCGGATACCAGTTGAATAATACGCTGAAGTTGCAGTTCTTATCCACGTAGATACGGTCCAATTGGTGCGAGTACTGCAAATGTTCGATTGCAGTATTATGGGGTGAAAGGGGCGGTTTGTTTCTGGTTATGATATTGAATGGGGTAGTCGGTTTCTGGTAGTAATATCGAATGGGACAGCTGGTTTCTGATTATGATACATAAGGCGCGGTACCAGTTGAATACCTAGTACGCTGACGTTGTATTTCTTATTCAAATAGATACGCTTCAGTTGGTGCAAATACTGAAAATTTTTAGTTGCAATATTTGGGGTGAAAGGTACGGTATTTAATCATGGAGCAACAATCATACACAATGTGGCAGTCGGTTCCTGGTTAAGATGCAAATGGAGATCTTCTGTTTCTGGTTGTAATACAAAGGGGCCGTTTGTTTGTTTGATGTAAAATAGAAGTGCTAAACTGCTGTTTTATGTAAAAAATGCTGTAACGTGAAACTTTAAACGTAAAATAGATTTTAAAAAATATAAAAATTTAAATACTTACCAAAAACTTTTTCTTATGAATGTCAGTGCTAGTAATTTCAACTTTGAAATTGTAAACGCCTGGGAAGTCATTTCTGTCAGGTGGACCGAGAGGAGAGATCTGCACATAATATCTATTTATATTAGTCATTTAGATTTATTATTTCATGCCTGATGAAAGCTACAAAGAAAGTCGGCATTAAGTTACTGTATAAACATGTATATAAGTCTTATCCAAAGCCAGGAGTTTGGAATAGTCAGTCGGATTAGTGATCGCAGTAAGATGAAAGATGAAAGTACGTAACCCATGGCAGAGATAGGGTAGTTCCGTATTTAAATTGACCACAGGAATTCATTTGCTTATAGAAAAATGTACATATTCTGTAAGTAGACTTTTTCCAACAAAAAAGGGGATTTCTCAGACCAGGTTACGTAATCGTGCCCGACTTGGTTGTTGGTAATACATATACCTAACTTGTTGTGATATCTTTAGATTGTAGGCCGCATTTCATGCTAATGTTCGAGATGGTCTTTTAGCGACATCTATGTTTTCTGTGCCGTATTAAGTTGTCATCGTTATCTTCGCTCGTGGAGTCACTATTATAACATAGAGCGTGTTTTTGAATAGATAACACAGTAATTATAATTTACTTACTATATTATATATTTTTACTATCATAAGTATATTTTCTGGTAGTCTTGATATTAGTATTGATAAGTTAGAGATAAGATAAATAAAGTCAATAGTACTTTTTTATCCACTATTTGGACTGTTTTCAGACCACATTAATTACTCTTTTTAGAGTCAAACTTAATTTCGTTTAGTAACTAAATAGGTAATGCATCATACAATTTTGTAGTATCTGATTCATTCATAACATAAGAATAAAGCAGGCAATTTAGAAAAATAATTTCTACCAATTTGTATATAATAATAATAATATAATAATAATTTTGTTTTCCACTTTGCAATGGAGGGAAGTGGACATTTTTATTTCCAACTCCTTTTTACTTCCGATTAAATTCGTTGCGGGGTCCAAGACAGTTTAGTTTAGCAGTCTCCGGGACTTGAGAGTGTCGAGGTTTCGTATTGCTTATCACTGTTAATACTCGCTTACAGGAGTCACAGTGATGGGCATGTGGGTGGGATTCT
The DNA here is from genome assembly GCA_963082885.1 of Parascotia fuliginaria. NCBI lineage: Eukaryota > Metazoa > Arthropoda > Insecta > Lepidoptera > Erebidae > Parascotia > Parascotia fuliginaria. The sequence continues at coordinate 2,544,609 of OY720191.1, forward strand.
TCCTAAAAGCTCCATTTGAAACAAAGACCTTGCAAGTTTCTCAAATACAATGTAAAAACATTAATAACAAGTGGTTGCCATGGAAACATATTTATAGTTAGTTATATAAATCCACTTACCGGTTTAAATTCTCTAGTCAAAAACTTCACACCAGCATCAAGCGTCTCATCTGACAGTTCATCCACATTGACAGGAATAAGGCCAAATGTATCGTCAAATACGAATTCAGTTCTAAAACACACAATATGTAAATAATAGTTTATTGTCTATAAAGATACAGATGGTAGTAAATTTAAATTAATATAAAATTATCATGAGTTCATGGCTGAGGGTTGTGACCACTATAAGTTGCCCTCGATTGCAGTGCTCTCCAAGCTGTTCGATCTTCTGCCTTCCCTATAGAGACTTGAAGTTTGCTGCATGTGACCTCTTGGATTGCATTGAACCCGCAAGTGGGTTTGCTGCCTCTGCTACGCCTGGCCTCTACTTATTTATTTATTTATTTAAGGTCAGCCAACGACTACTTGGCCGACAAAGATTAACTTTCTAAGCTATCTTAGTATGAATTAAATCTGTACAGTAAAAGTAACACTCCCTTTCAAAATAACCTATAGAAAAAAAAATAACCTGTACCTTAAGAGTGCATACAACAAGGGACATTGGCAAACAGACCTATATATATAGGTCTGTTTGCCAATGTCCCTTGTTGTAAGGTATCTTAAGCTTACCATAGCCGATGTATCAAAATAACAAAATCATGTAGCTAGCTGAGAAGTATGAAGAGGTAAAGGATTCTTGGCACTTTCAGATACAAAAATATGACAATATGGCATTTTACAAAGTTAGTTTGCGTGTACATACTTCTCTATTTTCTCCAGACCAGTTCTGCCGCTGTTCTTAAGTATGATCCTATCTTTATCTATCTTTCAAAGCAGGTAAAGCATTCTTGACATAATATTAAATGAATTTACATAGTAAATAACTTACAGTTCGCACGGTGGGGTAGACATCAAGCACTGATCCATTTTGAGTTCTAAAACAATTCAACAGAGATTAACTGTCAATAAAAATTAAATATTAAAATAAGTTGTAAACTAAATTTGAAGACTTCAAAAGTTCATCTTTATGTAAAACAAGCTTTCTGCGGCGCGGTTACACCCGCCTCTTTGCTTACTGCTCTGCTCCCGTCACCAGTAGCGTGATGTTACATAGCCTACCAATAACCTTCCTAGAGAACTGGGCTATCATACCTAAAAAGATTTTTCAGATCCTACTGATAGTTGCAGAGATTAGCATGTTCAAACAAACAAACTTATCGTTTATATTACGACTTTTGATGAACTCTTACAAAAAGTTATTTTAAGTACAGTAATATAATGCTAGATATTTAAATAGTTTTAATAGTAGAACCACCTGGACTTTAGCAGTTATAGGGCAATAATATATGAATATAATGTGTAAGGTTCATTAATAATCATAAACAAACATTATAACAACCCTTTTCATAATTATAAACTTAATCAGCTCTTATTTATGATATTAATAATTATCATATAGAGATTTTAATTCAATTGTCTGGTCTGGATATTGATGAGTCATCGACATGCAGGTCATGTATAGATAATCTACATGCCTAAAGTTGTAGCATTGCAGAATTAACCATAGCTAAAGCAGTGAAGTAGTGCTTTTATCTTATCTGTTGACATCAATTTTTAATAGGCCCGGAGACCTCTAGTCGTAGAATTTTATATGACGTAGTTTATCACAATCCATGAGAGAATACATTTTTTTTATGACATTTCTTTCTTCCATACCATAGTCAAAGATATGCACTTATTCCACCTGACTAATTTTAGAAGTCATTTAGACTTCTGCAACTAAATTCCTAAATGCTATTTCACCTGACTGAATTTAATTACTGAATAATTTAGATGTCTGAATTTAGTCAGGTCTACTACACTCTATAAACTTGAGAAGACAACTTATGAACAAACATTCGGCATACATAACATAATATTTAAGTTTGAAAATTAATTGAGAGCATTATTCGATAAGCTATGATAAACTTAGCAGTTCATTATCCAGTGCTGGACAAAATCTAATGTAGTTCAATCTTTTAAATGACATCACCGAACTGATAATTTACGTACAGTAATTTGCGCGAAAATAAAAATATTGATTTGCACTGATAACACTGTCAGAGTTACTCTACAATCATTTTCGTGTTTACCAATAATAGAGCTGAGGAAAAAAGTTTGTACTCCTAACCTGACCATTTTACTAGGTACTTATGATTTATTGATAAACTTATTAGGTAAAGACATACTAAAGTAAACAAACGTTAAACTTAGCACAATGTTTAGTAAATAATTACACCTAACATTTATCAAATAGGTATTTCTAAAATTTACATTGACCTAAACTTTGCTGCAGTAAGTTACACGAAATTTTATTTGTATTTCTTTTCTGTTTCGATGATACATATTATCGATAATATAAATATTTCCTTCAATCGCTTAGTTCAGTAATTTAAAGTACATAATTAAGTACATACCTAGTTTTATAAAAACAAAAAAATATCAACGATGCCGCGATGTTGGTAATAAATTGCCGACTTCGCAGAAATTAAAATTATAGCAAAAGACCTACCTTTCTATTTACAACACTAAAATATAAGATACAATCAAAAATTGTAATAAATAACGTTGTAATAAAACACGGACACAAGCACTGCTCTCAAACAAGAGCATAAAAAAGTTTACATTACAAAAACACAACCGTACGAACGAACAAACCCTGACGCAAATAAAAAAAAGTTACAAAAAAAACCCAGGTGTTGCTAGCACACATTTTATAATTCTTACCAAACAATGAATGTTTTTTTTTTATTAAAGATCAATTACTAGGTGTTGTGGAAAAAGTGAGTAAGCGCGTTCACACACCGGGTGTATACCAACTGTATGCGAGGCAGCCTCGATGAGTGACTCGGGAGCATACCTTCGCGAGGCAGCCTTACAAAGCAGTTCGAACGCAAGGAAACGCGCTTCGTGAGGCAGACTGAGACATTAGAACTCTGAAGTTCACCACCGTTCCTCTTGTAAAGAATTGCGCAATGTGAAGCACAAACTTTGAGCACATCCTATTTACCAACAGTCGTCGCCTATACCTCGAGCCACTCTAAGCCGAGACATTATCGTGAGGCGTATTTAACCGCTGTGGAAAAAATATTTTGTACCAAATCATATTAATTTCGTCTAGATAAGTCAAAAATTTTAATAAAATCATATGAAAACTCTTGACACAGGTAGCTACTAATTTGTTACATGTATGCATCATCGAAATTTATACGCCCGCGGAAACGAAATGAAATGTAATTTTATTAGTTGGTTTATGTACAATAATTTGCGAAAATACAACAAGAAACATTATAAAGACATTTATTAATGGTAATTTAAATTACCTAATTGAAATTATAAAAAAGCCTGTATTTTAAATATTTGCACTAAAAATAAATACGCATGAAATATTTTCTACCATACTCTAAAGACTAGTTGTGCTTTTTCACAAATCACTAGTTACGATGAAACTCTTTATTTGTTTATATTTATATTAGTTTATATTATTTATGATTACGTTTTTTTATTTTACTGCGTAAAGTAATAACTTTGTACATCATTATATTATAAATAAAGTTTTCAAATGCTTACAAAAAAAAAGCTACTCTTTAGAGTTGCCATTACGAAGAAATACAAAAGAATGAGAAAAAAAATACACGAACTCGCTTCACTTGTGTTTTTTTTCTAATTTTACTGTCATTAGGCCGATAATTTAATGCATATTTTGTATGCAACAGTTATTTTGACTTGTTACAGTGCCCTATTATGTACCAAATCATCGCAGGGAATGCTCTAAGTGCGTCTAATAACTAAAATCAATAACAATCATTGACCAACAAAGGTAGGCTTGTGTTTGCGTATGCTGGGCATATAACCTGTGTTTTGTGCTGGCGTCCGGTTGGCGTCCGTCACAATTAACGCGAGAACCTTTAATATGCGTCGTATAGCCGTGATACCAACGTAGAAATGTGTTATATTAGTAACGTAAATTGTGCTATTGTAAGTGGATTTTGTTTTTAGTTACCAAGATGAATTATGAAGCCGAAAGAGCTATGAATCAGAAGCGATTGCGAATGGAGGGCGAACCGGGCCATGGTATTGTGCAGGGGAACGGTTTGCCGCTTAATTATATAGGTACGTGGATTTTGTGTGTGTTGATTATGTGGAAACAATAGAAAAGGTATGTTGTGACGTTTGTTTTTATTGTTATAGATAATGGTCATCAAATACCATATCAGCCCTACGCGGGGGCATATAACACTCACTATCCACCTCCGGACGCTTTTGCAGCCTATGGGCCTCCTCCTCCGGGAGGCTATGCTCCTCAGAACCTGTCGTACGCACCGCCCGCGCATCAGAATTACCCGCATCACCAGAGTTTCCCGCCACAACAACCGCCACAGGCTCAATTGCACATGCCACAATCCCATATGGGTAATTTCAAATGTAAAATAAACTTTTTTTCTTTCAAATATTTATTACCAAAACATTGTAAATATTGAGAACCATAATAAATTTTATTTCAAAGGGTATAAAGGTCAAAATAGCATGAGGCTATTTTTGACAAGCTCAATAACTTTTTTGTTAACTGTTCATTGAATTACTACCTTACAGTTTAATTCAATCTCCGCAGAAAGGGTTAACATAATTAATGGCATATTTTTACAACTAAAAAAGGTATTGTCATGGTTCTCACTATTCAATACTATCTTCTTTTAACCATCAATTTACAAGTAGCCCTGTAAGTACATTCCACCTTCATCAGTTCAAGGTTACGGAGATGTTGTCCATAAGCCCGCATGGCCACCACAACCTCATTTATTGCCTCCACTTGACACTCAAAAGCCCCTGGACATAAATAAGCTGAAATCGGAAATTAAACTGGAACCTACAGATGCTCATAAACGGCCACATCCAGAGAATGAAATGATGGTATGTTTCTTTTATAATATTCATTTACTTAAATAAATCCTAGCTATTGGCATAAGTATGTACTTACTGTCTAGAAATCAGTCCTTTATTCATTCCTTTATCACCAAATATTACAATTTTTAAAATGAGTTACGATGATTAATATAAAATAGAATCAGTTAACAATCTATAGTAGTAAAAATTCTATATTTATACATTCTGCCAAATCTGCTTTTAAACTAAAATAAAAACTAGTCACCCAGCGTGGACATTAATGACGAGGTGCAGGCGGTAGTCATTAGGCATTTTGGTGTCTTCTCAATTAGTCGTCCTGAGCAAGTAAGTAAAGTATGCATACTTCACAAACAGTACCCAAAATGTAAGATGCCTCTTAAAGACGTAAACAGTCCAAGTTACTTTGTGAAAAAGTATTTATTTACTTTATTCATAAGTTGTATTGTCTTTTGTTCACAGCTATAATTTCTTTTCTTTTTTTAAATATTGTATTGTTTTTCAATTAGCAATAGAATATACTAATCTATTTTATACTTTCTCAGCTTGTATAAATATGCATCACTCGTATTCTTTGATTTCAGTTGATATATCAATCATACTGGTTTGTTTCAGGGTGGTGACTTGGACCAACCAAAAATAAAAATAAAGACAGATATATTCAAGCCTGACGATCTTGCTCACAGACAGGATAAAACTGGCGGTAAATATATCTTATTATTAACAACTAGCTTTTCACCCGCGTCTTTGGTTACTGCTCTGCTCCCGTTGTCAGTAGCGTGATGTTACATAGCCTATAACCTTCCTCAAGAATTGGGCTATCATACGCAAAAAGAATATTTAAATCCAACCAGTAGTTCCAGAGATTAGCGCACAAACAAACAAACTCTTCCGCTTTATTTATGATTATATATAGATAGACCATACAACCGGTACAGCTTAAAGACTGACACTATTTTTGTATTTCTATGAAATTTTGCATTATATCACCTGTTTTTTTTTTCTAGACCTTACTCAAAAATCCCTGGACGTGTCACAAAAACCTACTGATCTTCAAAATAAAGGTATAGTTTAAATTATTTGACAAAATTCCTGTCTATGTACTACCATTGTCTCTTTGTTCTGTGTAGGACTTGATCACCTGCGTCTTTGGTTACTGGTCTGCTCCTGTCGGCAGTAGCGTGATGTTACATAGCCTATAACCTTCTTCAAGAACTGGGCTATGATACGCAACAAGAATTATTTAAATGGGATTGGTAGTTCTAGAGAATAGTGCAGTAAAATAAACTATTCTGCTTTATATTATAATTTTTAACCATATTTCGTTTTATTTTACAGATCTCAGTCATCCAATAATTGGTGTCGAAAAGATGATAGATAAACCAACTGGTAAGTTTACGTTTATATACAAAACTAGTTCCAACCTTGGTTTCGCCTGCGTCTATCCCAGCTCCTATAGACACTTAAAAAGAAACTATATATACGGTCGAATTGAGAAACCTCGTTTGAAGTCAGTTAAAAAAGATTGTTGAGAATGATAGTGACATCGCAGTAATGAAAGTGTTTAGGAAAATGTTCGCCACCAGTTGCCGCCACTTCAACTTTTACATTGGGCCAATCAGGGGTTAACTTTCAAAAATCGCTTGACAGCTAGACCTGACGCAACGGTGCTGCCACCTCGTGGGCGCCATTTTAGAAAACCCTCTCAGCAATTTTCTGTTGTCCTTAAGCACGTGAATTATCCATTTTGTATATTATTAAACATTTAAATTGCGCCAACTAGTGGTGAAAATTTTCCTAAACACCCTCATTGAGTGTGTATGAAATTGACACTAATACTTTAGTCCCAAAAGTCCCATTACCATCAAACCATGGGACGAGTGGGATGAACCTTTTTGTTAGATTATTTGTGTTACGACCTTAAATGTCAGCTGACAACAGATAGGTACATTCTGAAAAAGGTCACACGTCTACATATCGACCGTTGGAAGTGTGTTTACCTAAAATATTTAACAATTTGTGGTATTTTAGCAAGGTCTTCGTATGTGTTTGATTTAGTAAAGTTAATGAATTGTTCATATTGTTTAGAAGCATCGAAACCAGAGGGCGCTAGTGAAGGAGTTGTGGGCGTTGTTCATCGTGTGGTTGAGCCTAATGCTACTGTCAGTGATAAGAGGTATGGTGTACTACTCAGGTTTTGTCTAAGTATTTTATTTTTATACTAGTTTGACGCACGGTTTCGCCTGTGCATAAAATATATTTTGTATCCCTCGGGAATCAGACCGATTTTCGGGATAAAAAGTAGCCTTTGTCCGTCTCCGGCACCGAATAATAATAATCTTCTAAATACCAATTTTCATCGAAATCGGTTCAGCCATCGGCCCAACTTCCCCCCTTTCCCCTTTCTTTACCTCCCTCATTCCCTTCCCCTAACCCCCTTTCCCAGTCGCCATAGTGGAGGCCACCATACCAGCAGTTTAAAACGATGGCTTTTGGTATGGTGACCACCACTTCTGGATTCCACTGACTGCTTACCATCAGGCGGGGTGGAGTCACTTTGGTAGGGTAATATAAAAAAAAATATGCTTCTGTTTTGTTCCAGTGAAGAGGATCGGAAACCGTTCAGCAGTCCTGAGCTTCCAAAATCTGGCTCAATGCCGGGAAAAATACCGACACCGGGCAGTGAGGTAACTCTTATTTTTGTATACATAAACTTTATGCCTGTCTACCATTAATGGGGTAAGCAGAGACTATAGAACGCCATTGATACGATCCGAATATACATCCTTTGTCTCTTCAACATTAATTAAGGTGATTTGCCACCAGAGTGGCGAGACGAGGCGAGGCGAGGAGAGAATTGAAATTTGTATGGCAAATTTTCAATTCTCTCCCAGCGCATCTTTGGTGGAAACAGTGTGGATTGACTAGGCGAGGCGAGGAGAGAAATGAAATATTTGTTTGTGTAAAAATGAACCGTATTACTTCACACATAGAGTATAAATTGACTTTGCAACAGAAACACGCTTCTCGCGATAGGCTTATTGTTGATTGTTGCTACTTATCACATTGGGTTATACATATAGCCTGTAAAGATAACGCGTGACCACGATGGCTATTTTTAGTGGAAAAGGGCAGTGCGATTTCAATTCTCTCCTCGCCTCGCCTCGCCACTCTGGTGGAAAATCACCTTCAATCTTTTCATACACATTATAACAACTAAATCAACAAATATATAGTAAACTGTTATTTTAGCCTCTCGACATTTTCCCATTGTATATATATTATGTTACTTGAGGGTTACCAATAGCAAAATATTTAAACATTGTGATGGGTATGTCGATTGTCCCGTCCTAGAAATACACGGTAATTCGGAAGAAATTAACTTTACAGTCAGAATGTGGGAACGGTATCGTGTTTTTTTATAATATTCCGGGAGGTTTCACTAGGTACTTACGCAAAACTTGCATTGGATATATTTGTGTCTCGCGTCTCGGTAAGAAATATTCGCATGATGATCGTTCAATCAAGTTTAATTCGTCACTATTTATGCAACAATGCGTTGTTATAAAATGTATTCATTTAGATCAAATAATTACACTTTTAAACATCAAAGTAACCAGTAAAATATGTTAGCTAATTTGCGTACAGCCAGCTAACTGACTTTCTGTCGTAATTCAATTTTATTTTGGCTTCTTCGGTGGCTCAATAGATGTTGGTTCACGAGTATATGGGTGCGATTCCCACACGGAATGAAACTTTATTTTAATCCATTCGTATATTGTTTCGAGTTCCATGAAGACTCGAAACAAATACGAATTGAAAAATTGAATTGATCAAATAAAGTTTTTGTCCGTTATTCGTAAAGTCCCGGAGTTTGAACCAAAGTAGATGAATAGTCTCTAAAAATTTCTCAAAAATATTACAACTGCTTGTAATTATAACGCCGAACCATCATGCATTTGTGATTGACTACATTGTGTCAGCCCAAGAAGCGCGGACGGCCCAAGGGCTCCACCAACAAGCCGAAGCCGCCGGGGGCCCCCGCGCCCCCCCCGCGGGGCCCCGCGCCGCCCCCGCGGGGCCCCGCGCCCAGGCCCCCGCCGCCGCCGGGCCGCCCGCGCGCGCAGGGGTACCAGTACGCGATCAGACCCTTCAGGAAGGACTTCTCTGGGATACAGTTTAGGAGGTGAGTGACAATGGTCAACTAATAATAGTTTACTTCCAGGGTGCATAGACCCATAAATAAATACCTTACCGACTAGCATACATAATAATATATTAATATAAACTACACTATACATATATGTACACGTATACGTTTACAATCATTTTCTAAACGTATACGTGCACGTGTATAAGATATGTATGATCGCGTGAACAGTTTAGAAGAACATTAATACTACTTAGGATAACTTTAAAATTTATGTAAAGGGAATAAACTGGATCGATATGCAAAATAATAAAAAATTAAAAGCCCGTCTACCTGAAACAAATTAAAAAGAAAGTTTTTTATATACCCTCAATCAATTCAAAATAACACCTCATATGTTAAAAATCTTTCATCAAGCCATTTAGGCTGTAGAGCGTGCTAAAGAAATAGACATACATACATAAATACTAACGCTCGAATAACATTATCCTCCTTGACTGCAGCAGTCGGGCAAAAACAAGATGATTTCTAGGACCATGTCTGTGTCGTGTCCATAGAGGTGAATATATCCTACAAAAATAAAATACCGTAGCATTTCTATGGTTCCACCGTTCACGTAGTTGATCGAAAATGTTGAGCAGCCTCGCATCCTATCAGATACTCATTCTCCAGTAGTGATTCATCGCTACGTGTGTTGCAGGCGATGGAGCGACGACTGCTTAGACTCGTCTCACATCCCCAACGAGGTCTACTTCGGCGACGTGCCAGTATCGCTAGAAGTGCTGTACAACTACTACGACGCGAACGCCGAGCGCGAGCGGCTCGCCAGCCAGGCGGCGCACATCGCCGCGCAGAAGGCCGCCGCCGCCAAGCTAGCCGCCGCCAAGCTGCAGGCGCGCGGGCTCAATGTGTCGCAGGAGGTCAGTGGCGACGGGGTCCCACAGACCCAACGAGCTCCCATAGACTTACCGCTCTGGGGACTTACAGATCTATTGCTTCAGAGTCCCATAAACCTACAGTTACGAGACTCCCCAGACCTACCGGGGTCTCACGGACTTATCGCTCCGAGGCCTCTCATAATTTATGCCACAAAACTCATACAGATCCACTGTTTTGGAGCTCATATGCAAAACCGGTGCCCCACAGACCCTACTAACTGGGAGTTGTCTTGACACCACCTCAGCCCACCAGAGCGCACCATCTGTAATCTTTAATAAAAAAAGATTTATAGAACCTAATATCCTGTATAAACTCCATGAATAACCCTAAAATAGTTTTTACCTGGAACCTGCTTATTAAAATACAATTGTCGTGTTTGCAGGTGACGACGGTAGACTCGTCATCAGACGACTCCTCAGGAGAGTCCGGCAGTGATTCAGAAGAGAGTGACGATGTAAGTTGAACTTTAACCACTATATTGTTATTTCGTTACTTTACTATCACTCCATATACCTCCAACCAAAGGGAGGATCCTCCGACCAGGCTAGGTGATTGTGCCTGGCGGGCTTTTCCCCAACAGTTGTTACTCGGGACTTGTATATATGTGTTGATGTGAGAAAATTGATATCGCGAGTCAGGCTTCCATACATTTTTGGTGTTTTTGTATAGAAGTGGAGTGATGTTGTTAATGGCGCCATCTATGTTGTCTATGCTGTAAACTTTTAGTCGTCGTCTTCTCTTGTGTTTATTTCTGTGCGTCACGTTTGAAATTGCTTTTTGAACTAGTATACAACCCATCTGCGTAAATGATCACCGTAGTCTATGTCCATACATGGCTGTGTACCTGTAAATTGTAACAATGTTAAGAAAATAAAAAGTCAAGTCAAGTTAAACACGAAGGGAATAGAAAAGGGACAGAAGAATTAAATTGTCGAACGTAATGCCTTTTATATTATAAATGCGAAAGTTTGTGTGTATGTGTGTGTGTGTGTGTGTGTGTGTGTGTGTGTGTGTGTGTGTGTGTGTGTGTGTGTGTGTGTGTGTGTGTGTGTGTGTGTGTGTGTGTGTGTGTGTGTGTGTGTGTGTGTGTGTGTGTGTGTGTGTGTGTGTGTGTGTGTGTGTGTGTGTGTGTGTGTGTGTGTGTGTGTGTGTGTGTGTGTGTGTGTGTGTGTGTGTGTGTGTGTGTGTGTGTGTGTGTGTGTGTGTGTGTGTGTGTGTGTGTGTGTGTGTGTGTGTGTGTGTGTGTGTGTGTGTGTGTGTGTGTGTGTGTGTGTGTGTGTGTGTGTGTGTGTGTGTGTGTGTGTGTGTGTGTGTGTGTGTGTGTGTGTGTGTGTGTGTGTGTGTGTGTGTGTGTGTGTGTGTGTGTGTGTGTGTGTGTGTGTGTGTGTGTGTGTGTGTGTGTGTGTGTGTGTGTGTGTGTGTGTGTGTGTGTGTGTGTGTGTGTGTGTGTGTGTGTGTGTGTGTGTGTGTGTGTGTGTGTGTGTGTGTGCGTGCGTGCGTGCGTGCGTGCGTGCGTGCGTGCGTGCGTGCGTGCGTGCGTGCGTGCGTGCGTGCGTGCGTGCGTGCGTGCGTGCGTGCGTGCGTGCGTGCGTGCGTGCGTGCGTGCGTGCGTGCGTGCGTGCGTGCGTGCGTGCGTGCGTGCGTGCGTGCGTGCGTGCGTGCGTGCGTGCGTGCGTGCGTGCGTGCGTGCGTGCGTGCGTGCGTGCGTGCGTGCGTGCGTGCGTGCGTGCGTGCGTGCGTGCGTGCGTGCGTGCGTGCGTGCGTGCGTGCGTGCGTGCGTGCGTGCGTGCGTGCGTGCGTGCGTGCGTGCGTGCGTGCGTGCGTGCGTGCGTGCGTGCGTGCGTGCGTGCGTGCGTGCGTGCGTGCGTGCGTGCGTGCGTGCGTGCGTGCGTGCGTGCGTGCGTGCGTGCGTGCGTGCGTGCGTGCGTGCGTGCGTGCGTGCGTGCGTGCGTGCGTGCGTGCGTGCGTGCGTGCGTGCGTGCGTGCGTGCGCGCGCGTGCGCGTGCGTGTGCGTGTGTTTGTTACCACTCAGCGACTCACTGACCCGATTTCAATAAAAATTGACATAGGCTATTTTTATCCCGAAAATCGGTCTGGTTCCCGACGGAGACAAAACACTCTTTAATCGCCGTGGGGTGCAGCAAGTACTAAAATAAGTTTTTTTAAAAATCAACTAATTGTTGTTTTTTTTACCCATGTGTTTAATAAAAGTTTCTCTTTGTAAGAATAGGTTTATTGTGTAAATGTACTAAATTAAGTTTGTGCAATTATTGCAGCGTTCTGGAAATACGGTGATACATTTTAATATTAATTAAATATTTATATGCTTTCATTTTTACTTTGCGTTTGCTGTAAACGATTATTTATTTAATTCAATCACTGCATGCCTTTTTGGAAATTTGATGTTGACTTTATTACAATTTAGTATAGATATTTGTGTCATTAAGTATATTTATTTAATTAGGTATTAATATTACACATCTTAAATGGTGTTTATAAATTTCACTCCTTTAGAAGGTTTTTTAATATTGGGGCTGATTTATAAGAACACCAATTATATGGAGCTATTATTTTGTTCGTAGCAACAGATAAAATATTTTTCTTATATTAGAGTTGCTATAAAAAGACACAAATCTCGATAAGTTCGTTATTACTACAGAATAACTTAAGATTTTCTTAAAATTGTAGTTGATTTTATACTAATAATAATATTACAACTACTCTACACAACGCCATCTATACCCAAAGGAAGCATATTTATATAGCTTGTTTTATGGGTTCTAGAATGCGGATATACATACTAAATACTTTTAACATAGAAACAGCCAGACCAATGCAAATAGACATGTTCATGCACACAAATATTTGCACTGAGCGGAAATCGAACCCGCGACCTCTGCGTGGCAGTCCATACACAGTACCACCAAATCACAGAGGTCGTCAAATAATTGCTAGAGCCTAAATAGTAAGGAATTCCTTACCTTAAAAAATAGTAGTTCCTTAAATATAATACTTGTGTATTACAGATTTAATGTCACATCCTTTATAAAACACTTAAATTTTTTTCAGTAGTGTGTTACTACTACGTAATTATATAGAAGTAGTAACTTCTATACGTATATTGTTACACAGGACGTACCCTTAAAACGTGGTCCGGGTCGGCCTAAAGGGTCTAAAAACAGTCCGAAGGCTCCAGGGACGCCCGGGTCTGGGGCGGGGACTCCGGGGGCGGGCGCCACCCCAGGCCGGCGCGGCCGCCCCCCCGTCCCCCCAGAACTGAGGCAGCCGGGAATCACCGATATGAAGAAGTTCTGCAAAGCTGCCGGGATACGGTTCGATTATAAGAAGCTTGTTGAAGGTAAGTGAGTTCTTAGTAGCTCAGGTTTTTGTCCAAATCGTGATTGGCAAAAGGATTGATAATCACAATTATATAATGGCGATTAGAACAGAAACCCTCTATACGGGCAATAGTGGACGCATATTAAATAAAATTTATTGATAGGAAAATATTTGCAAAAATACCATTGCCAATATTAATTTTTGTTGTAGGTTGTACGAAAAACAAAGAGCGTGTACAGAAAATGCTAGACTTGCTAATAGCCGCAGGTTTAGACGGCAAGCCCACTATTGAAAAGTGCCAAGCGCTGAAGAAGGCCAAGCTAGACAAGAAGGAACTGGAGAAACAGGAGAAACAGGCGAAAAAGGAAGCCAAAGTGAAGCACAAAGGGACGTCAGAGGTGGAAGGTGAGTGTTAGAATATAATAGAAAACTCTTTATTGTAGTTATTTTTTACATTGTTTATTATACTTATTTATGCACAATAGGGTATTATACTCTATTTGTTAGCTTAGGCAGTTAAAGCAGTCGGAAAATATTAGTTTTAGTTTATAAAATAGCAAACTAAATTTTGAAATTCAATTAAAAGGTTTTAGCTTTTTTAATCTGTTTCATAACACCATTAAATAGTAGTAGCCATGTTAATACATCATAGACAGGAATAGATACATTTATTTGCCTTGAATGTAGGTATAATAATTGAGGTGTAACAAGTTTTGTGAAGCCTTTTAAATTGTACCTTATGGCATGCAAAAATTGTTATAGCTTTAAAATTACAACTTAATAAAGCAAATCAAACCATCCTTACACACTGTAATAACATTTCTGCACCAGTAAATCTTTGAGACATTTTTTAAGCTATTGCATAGCTTTTATCGCGGGCTTTGAGCGCAGCGACCGAATCAAGAAATCCCGTAACGAAAATAAAACCTAACACCCCCACTCCGCCTACCATGTAGCTCGACCGCGTCTGTGTCGCTGTTTGGCGGGATTTGCGGCAAATCTCGCGGCTGCGCGGTTTTGATATCGTGATATCTTTTAATTATTATATGGCAGGTGTATATAAAACATATGTCATTGGAATCCTCATTTATTATACTTCAAAACAAAACATATTTATGGTCCTTAATATGCGTTTTTATATTGTTAATACTCATTTCAAAAAAGGCCAGTACTTTTTGACGGCTAAAGTAATAAAATTATTCAAAAAAAATACCCGTATTTGGAAAAAGTTATGTTTAATATACATTAAACTCTATATTTAATAAAAAATAATATATCCTCTTCATACAAAATATCATATTTTAGCCTTGACAAAGCCGGACGCAAGCAAAATCCGAGCGCAAGCGTAAACAATTGCTTCAAATTTTGTTTTTTTTTACTGGCTGCTCCTTAATTATTTTAGGTATATGGTTATAAATGATAGTGCCATACACATAACACTTTTTTTTAATAATGCAGTATTGTATCCGCCTGTGTATAAAGTATGCACATATTGTGTTCTCATGGTTGTAGTCGTTTTTATATATAATAGTAATAGATGATAGTTCGTTTTTACAAATATGGGTAACTCTAATAAGTAAAGACACGGAAAAGTTAAAGTTTATGATTTTTAAAAATGGATCTGATACATCGTTTTTGGTTTGTATAGTGCTGCGCCTTCCAAGAAATTTGACTGTCAATTAAAATCCCTAAGAATTTTGTTGTATTGACTTTACTTACTGTTTGCCCATTATAATGTATATGCATATCTGTGTCTACTATTCTTTGAAAAAATGCATCACTTTTGTTTTCTCTAAATTTATAATTAAATTATTCTTATTAAGCCAGTTTATAAACTCCTTAGGCGTATTATTGATACTATTTTTATATGAATCTTTACTGTGTCATTTAATTAATAAAGTACTGTGGTCTGCAAAAAGCACCATTAGGTGCGGCATTTGACGTGGCAAATCATTTACGTATAGCAAGAACAGTAAAGGGCCGAGCACGCTGCCCTGGGGGACGCCGAATTTAATGTCTCTATAAGAGGAAGCATACTTTAATTCCTGTTTTGTTTTTATATAGACCCTAGAAATCTCCGTATATTGTTTACGTCCTTTTTAGTAAGTTTCAATAACATTTAGGGGATTCCTTCGGATACCATATTTTTCAATTTTATTTAAATGTATGTCAATAATGTGGGATTTTTTATCAATGTTCTGCATTATTTTATTTAGAAATCAATAATAGCCATATTAATATTTGTATTTTTTCATATTAAGGCTATGTAAACTTAGAAGTGTCAACTGTCAACTATCAGCGTACCTTTAATCTATAAAGTCTTATTATTTTATTCAACAACGTAGTTTTTATTGAAATAATACCATGTATATATAATACTTAATACAATAATACTTCGATTTCAAAACGGATGGTTTTGTAGTACCTATATAAATAAAAGGAGACAACACAAATTTACCAAGAACAAACTCTTTTATGGTAGGTAAATTCTTTGCTGCAAATTACGTTACGTTTGCATGTTACGGAATCTTAAAACTTCGATGTAAGTAATGCTCTATGAGTTATAGAGCATTACTTACATCGATATCTTACACTTAAAAAATATTTGATATTTCATTTGTTTAATACACAGCCAACTGACGTCATGACCACAGAGCAATACGGCGTTCACTGCCTCCAAAGATTTCTTCAAACGAAATTTGAAAATGCAAAATTAAAATGATTTTTTATGGCAACGATTAAATAAAAACATGTTGTGAACTTTTTAGTAGTTCATTAGCATTATAGAATCTAATTGAGGCACTGTTCAAAAATGAGTGTAATACCCTATTTACGACATTATCGCCGAATGCACTTGTTTACAGCAATTTTTTTTATGGTCATAAATTTATTTTTAATTTTTGACAGAAATGATTAAGCATCAGATGCATAAACGCTATTTTCATAAATCTAAAATCTAGAACAGGGGTCAGCAAGCCGTTTTATTTAAATCCGAATACTGTAGGCAAATTTTAAGCAGTTCCAGAAATAACAACGATAATATATAATTAAGTGCTGCGTATATAAATATTTTGATTTCAAATCAAATTTTGAATTATAAAACACGAACTAAAATGAATGTATCAGACTACTCCGATGATCTGAGCCAGTTTTTTATAGTTTGGTTCTCTAGAGGGACAGGAAATTCTGGTTTTCGATAGGGACAGCAAATTCTGGTTTTCGAGAGGGGCAGCAAATTCGAAGTGTGTCTTCTAGGTGAGCGCCCGTTAATCTCGAATAACCAAATTGATAGGTAGTTTCTTGGCATTTTAAAATGGAATAAGTAGGTACCTATTCAGTTACTTAACAATATTAGTTTAATTAATAAGGTATACTCGGAGTATACCATATCTACGTATTAATTCATACTTGGTATACAATATATTACAATATTTGGCGGTCCGAGGTTCGACCTTTCGCGGTCAGCAAACGGACCGCGGTCTGTCTGTTGTTGACCGTTGATCTAAAACTTGAGAGTTCTATCCAACACAAAGACCTAGTGAGTTGCAGATAGTATATGAAAATGTGTTTTTTTTTATTGCCGACAATGGCAGACGATCAAACAGCCCACGACGTCATCGGTCTACGTTGTCGACTGAGTTTCGCTCATCTGTGAGGCTTGATCTTCGTAGGGTAACAAACGCCTTCACAATTTTGAAGAGTTATGTACTTGGCCAGGCGCAGCAGGCGCGGTATCGCGACGCATGACCCGCGGCGCGACGGGCGTCAAGCCGCGCCAACGCATCGTGATCTCGTCCGACGAGGAGGACGACACGCCCGCCGCGCGCCGCACGCTCTCCAAGCTGCGCTGCTCCGTCAACGACCACTCCGACTCCGACTAGGTAACGTCACTTACAACGCGTATGTACCACGTCAGCGCCTACTGATCTCGTCCCACTCGTCCCACGCGCGGCCGCGCTGTTGCATATCTGCATCACCGCGGTTCACTCCACCTTTTTACATGGGGTGTTCGACACTGCCGTGTTCGACAGCCCCGTGCCTAATGAAGACAAAGATAAAACGAGCTCTCTACACAGACAAACGTGAAATTCTTTCCCAAATCCTCTTAAACCTTCTAAATATGCTATTCCTATTCCTTAAAGCCTAGACACTAATGGTCCTTATTTATTTACAGGTAGTTCTTCACAAGTCTGTGCGGTAAGCGTATCACAATGATTTCATTCGGTACAGTACTGACAGTTACTGTGGCCTCTAGAAAGTGCTTCGACGGAGGTTAGAGACTTTAGTGCCGGTATCGGCGAACGTGATTATTTCCTACTATTGTTAGTGTACGTCGAAATTCGTAGCGGTTGTTGCGATATAGAAAGAGTCCTGATTATAATATAGTGTGATTTTACATCTGTTGTGACGAATATTCGGTGTACTATGTGCCTTTTAGTATGGTAATAGAGTATTGCTTCTTAAAGTTCTCTTATTTGTACGAATGCTATATAAAAGACAGCCTTGATCCTTCTGTATCAGTGTTTCGAGACAATAAAGCAAGACCGAACTGATGGCCAAATAGTTTTTATATTTTAATGCATTGACGAATCTTAAAAATGTTATAAAAACGTTTTTTTACAATACACTTTTGAGTGCAGCTATTGCCTATCTAAAGGACACATAGTATAGTAACAATAGCAATATAATGTCAGTAAGGCAAAATGTTTCCTATCATACAATAATGGAGAGAATAGGTACATTGTTTTTATTAACGGTGTCAGCGACAGGTCTTAGTTAATCAATCAATCTGTTAGATGGCGTTAAAAATATTATACACTATTTTACATCTTGACTAAATAAAAGGAGCTTTTTTACTCTGGGCGATTAGATCTTTCATATTATAAGAAATTTTTTTAGTGTTTATCTTAGATTTTGTTGTCACACTAAAAAAAAACTTCTGGATTTCACTGATTAGTTATTATCAGAAATAAATAAAAAATAATTGTAAAGTATTGTTTTAAACTTTCAACACTACTTACTAAAACAAAACTAAATACTGTCGCTTTCACCAAACACAAAAAATAAAGGTGTTTTTATACTTCGTTGAGAAAACTTTGTTTGTGAAAATATTTGCTATTCACACCGAAATAAAATCGATAATGCTTCAGTGGAAAAAAGGTTCACTTATGGCATACTACTTTACTTGAATTCGATCGCATATAAGAAAACATAGCATCCTCAGAAGAAAAGTAATAAAAAAGGTGGGTTTTCTAAAATGGCGCCCACGAGATGGCACTACTAAGGGGTCAGGTCCAGGCACGTGTCAAAGCGCTTTCAATCTTTGATAGATAACCGTGAACAATTCTATTGATATCAATTTTAAATTTTTGTGAATGGAAGACCTTTTACCTAAGTGGCGCCAACTGGCGGCGAAATTTTTTTAGAAACTCATTGTATGAGTTCCCTATGACACAAGGCCCTAAAGCGGAACTTTTTCCAAAAAATGTGTCATTATTGCCTCTTTTCCATTGAAGGTTACGCTAAAAATACGCTATTTCACAAAACTATTATCGATCTCTATGTTATATATTATTTTATTAGTTGCAATTGGTATCACTAGTCATAAATTTATCGAAATTATCAAAATCATTTTTTGGCAGCTTTACAAGTTTTAGGTCTTGGATATTGTGTATTTCGAGTCATTAAGGAGCTATTAAAAGCGAGCATATGTCTATCCACATGAGCCTAGTGTCAGAGTGTAGTTGTAAGAAAAATGAAAGTTGGAGCTCAATATTAAAGGTCAAGACACACTGCGAGGCGCGGCACGACTCGACGAAGTAAAGTACATAGTTGTAGTGTACTAGCAAATATTTTCGATGTCACGTCACGTTTTCTGTGTCCACCCTTTCCTGTGCCCTGAAGCAATCTTCGGAGTTCCTTCAAGGTGTCCAAATATAGTAGGATTGTGGATAGACGGATGAATACGTTTATGCATTCAAGCAAAAAAAATTATAATGCTGGCCACATTAAGAACTTGCGTTGGTACACGCGTGGTTGCCTTCACTTTTCGCCAGTTCTTAATATCGAATCTTAATCCGAATATTCGTGATGGCAACAAATGCTAACGCGAATGAATGCTCGCGGTAAAAACTCCGTTAGTGAATAAATAAATCTGTAGGACTAAAACCCCTCGCCTACTCTAAGTAGTGGTAGTGAAGCTTGGCACCCAATATTGTTCATTTGTGCCTATAATACTATTAAATAAAACGTATATATAAATTCTACGTGTGAGTCTTAAATATAAAACTTATTTTACTTCAATAGCAGAATACGTTATTTTGATCGGCGTCAAATTTTATACTCTAGTTTTTAATGAATAATAATATTAATATCAATAAATTGGTAACACCAAGACGTTTATTAAATTTAGATGTTGTATATATTAAAAGAAATAAATATTGTGTGTCCTGCGTTATTTTTGTACAGGTGCGGTAATGATTGGCATCGGCTTTTGTATATATGCGTGAGTAAATATTGAAGGTTGGAAGGATGGAAGCGCAGTAACCAAGCCTATGGCTCTAATTGTGTTATTCTATAATAAATATCTACTCGATAATTTCTAAGTAGTTCAGTCTTAGTACTGAGAGGTATAAGTACAGTATCATTTGTAAGAATTTGCTAGACCGATAATGCAGTTTGATATTACTGTCCAGAAGGACGTTTGTAGAGAATGATGACTTAGTTTTTTTGTGAGCTAGAAACTTATGTCTTAGCTTAAAAACGAATTTATTTTTTATTTACTAATTTGGATCAGTTTGGATCGAGCTATGAGCAGAAGATATTTTTGATGACATCCAACACTTTAACTTTTCACATGAAATTCTCGCTCTGTTTTTACTTTTATAACGACAGAGATAGCGATAGCGAGACAATTTAAATCTCTACTATGATCTCTTCGTTATTTGAGATTTGAATGTCATCCAAAATTATCTGTACGAAGACCTCGATTGAATTAATCCTTTTCGGATTTAAGAATCTCAATAATGGCATAAGGGGCGTGTACGGGTAGAAAGTTGATAGTTGGAGCCGATCAGTGCGAACAAATACTCAGTCGATTAGTGTTTTTTTTTATGCGACAAACAAGCATACGACCCGTCTGATGGTAAACAGTTACCGTAGCCTATGGACGCTTCAGGAACATTAGTAGCGCGTTGCCGAAAAACCTTTTAACTCCTTTCTTGAAAATATCCATGTTGTAGTTGTTCGGGAAAATCTCGACAAGGAGCTCATTCCACAACCTTATGAGAAAGATTCTCTGAAACCTTACTGTACGAGACCTAAGAGGTTCTAAGGTATGAACTCCCAGCTGATGGCGGAAGGTGCGATGATAAAAACTGGCCGTTGGCGCCATCCTGAACAATTCAGAATACAGCCCATTGTTCAGGCGGCTACTTGTAACTAGTTACTCGTATTATCATCATCATCATCATCATATCAGCCAAAAGGCATCCACTGTAGGACATAGGCCTCCTCTAATTTTTGTCAGTGTGGCCGGTCGTTCCACCTTCCACCAAGTCGTCGCTCCACCTTGTGATGGGTCTGCCCACGCTGTCTTCCGGTTCGTGGTCGCCTCTTTAGAAATTTTCTGCTCCATCGGCCGTCAGTTCTGTAGGATACATTTATCCTGTCCATTGTTACTTCAGAAAAGCAATTTTGTGAGCCACGTCAGTTTCTTCTGTTCGCCTGCAGATTTCTTCGTTTCTCAAACGATCGCGCAAGGAGACGCCTAACATAGCCTGCTCCATCGCCCTCTGAGCGACTTTAAGGCTTCTGACAAGACCCATAGTTAGCGACCAAGTCATCTCTGACAACACACATTGGTTAAATACCTTGGTCTTGAGACACTGCGGTAGTGCGGACGAGAAGATATTTTGTAGCTTCCTCTAGCTGCCCAGCCGAGTTGGGTTCGACGAGTAACCTCTTCCTCGAAATCGGACTTACCTCATCGTACTTATCTAATCGGACTGTTTGTCTCAGTTGTATTCGTCAACAAATTCGAGCCTCCGACCGTAATCTGAGTGGGTGTAACATAGACATTGGTCATGGCTTTACTCTCGTCAATGTTCATTTCTAGGCCCACTTGTCGAAAGACTACTGAGGTCATCGTGTACATGTTGATGCCAAGTCCATCCCAGGTCAGGAGCTTGACCGCATCCTCTATTGCAGCGGTAAATAGTTTCGGTGATATAACATCTCTCTGTCGTAGTCCTCGCTGCAACTGGATAGGTCTTGGGGTCTGACCATTGATGCGTTAAAACTTGCCTAATTGTATTTTAAAACACACATCTAATGGTTCTATTTTCATTGAATTTAAAATATGAAACCGAGCTGAGCTATTAAGCTTCGAGGATGGATCTTATATTTTTAAGTGAAATTACTTGGCGCGTATTTTGCTGGCTCAAATTTTATTCATTCTAACGCAGCTCCTTGAGAAGATGGTGATCTTTTGAAGAATATTTTGAGTTTCACAGTACTAGTTGTATTATGTGGATGACATCTTAGCAGTGAACTAGTCTTTGGGCTGTCGTTTTGTTCTTCATGCAAGCTCTAGAGATCTGTTATTATTTTGTACTAGATTGGTTACTTATAACCCGGCCTCTCCATCTACCTGCATACGCTTATTTTGCAAAACGGATATTTTTGGTTAATCATTATATTTAATTTAAAATGTATTCGTGTTTAATTATGTACATATTAGTAATCAAATGTCATCAAATTGGTGACACATTGCCTTATTTAATAGTGTCAATGTAACAGCATTTTATTTATATAGGTATTTTATTGAAAATTTGTAAAACATTTACAAGAAAGACCCCATTAAATATTTTGTCGTAAGTAGTGAAACGATTACTAGTTAAAGTGGGTCCACAGTGCCAATTTTCTAACAAAAATTGTTATCAAAATAAGTTAGCGAAACATGTTAGCAAAGTTGCTAGTCTGCTGCGCCCATTGTTGTTTGTGTTTTTGTTTCATTTCAAAAATGATTTTCGTGGAAGACATGGAAGCTGTTAAAGGAATAGTAGATTTAGTTCTCCAAAGAACCTCGCCACTTGCAACCTCATTAGTTCAACATATATCAAGAACTAAAATTGATGATAGGTTCGGCGTAAAAATTTTTAACAAACGATAATGTTGTCTTTCTCTAGTGAGCGCGAACACAAAATGCGACACTAACCCTCTCCGCAGGGTGAACGCGGGGGATGTTATCCATTTGTCTCGGCAAACATGTTATTGTGTTTTTGCTAACAAAACTGTAAGGCTACGCTCCTAGTTAGTTAGCAAACAATGTTATCCTGTTGGCAAACAGGAAAACACGGCGCTGCGGACCCGGCTTTAAACTTGACTGTTGTTTAGTAACTTAAAACAAAACATGATGATATAACTAAGTATGTTATTTCGCCATGTGTTGTTGTGTTGTGTGTGTTGTTCTTAAGCAAAAGTTTATGCATTATCGATAAATATATAAAGCCGGGCCGGCAGCGCCATTTTTTCCTGTTTGCCAACAGGATAACATTGTTTGCTAACCAACTAGGGGCGTGGCCTTACAGTTTTGTTCGCAAAAACACAACAACATGTTTGCCGAGACGAATGGATAACATCCCGAGCGTTCACCTGCGGAGAGGGTAAGTGTCGCATTTTGTGTTCGCGCTCACTAGAGGAAGATAACATTATCGTTTGTTAAAATTGTTTACTCCGAACCTATCATCAATCTTCAGTCTTTGATATTTTATATTGAACGAACGAGGTTCCAGGTGGCGAGCTTCTTTGAAGAACTAAATCTACTATTGCTATAACAGCTTCCATGTCTTCGTAGGAACTAATTTTTGAAATTAAACAAATTCAACAATAACAATAGGCGCAGCAGACTAGCGGTTTTGCTAACATGTTTCGCTAACTTATTTTGATAACAATTTTTGTTAGAAAAATGGTGCTGCGGACCCGCCTTAAAAGATTTTTTTTAAATAAAAGCAGAGATATTATGTGTCTGTTCTTTAGTAAATAATTATTTATATTAATCAAAGAGAAACACACAATGCACAAAAGTGAAAAACCGGCAAAAAATATCGCTTGTAGGTACTTTGTGTCTGATCGCAGCAAAAAGTTTAGCTTATTTAAAGACAGAATAACCGAACACTAAATGTAATTATTTCACCACTAATATTTTGTAACAATTTTAGCGGTTTTTGCTGTAATTTATATAAGACACATGTAAGGAAGTGTTCTGTCCTACATTTAACGCTGGCGTTCAAAAGATTGGGATAGCGTAGACAAATAACTGCTTGTCGAAAGGATTTCTATGAAAGGAAAGTATCACAATATCATTAAAATTATATGAGTTGTACATACTAGACGTAGCTATAGATGTAAGTTTTATTATTATTTTAAGATGTAATAGATATTTGTATTTGTAATATATATTTAGATGTGTTTCTTTTACCATAATAATTATATTATTAATGGCCACGTTAATTAGGCTTTGTAAAGCTTTCCTTTGATATACCTAGCAGCTGTTTATAAAAAAAAAACATCTGACCTCGAAATTGAGTCGTATATTTTTGAAAGTGTTTTTTTTCTAACTTTCTATTTGTAATTTTATAATAACGATTTCGAATTTATTATTTTTAAAAAGCTAAGGATAATACTACTGTGTTCTGCCTATTTAACGCGGTCGTGTTTAGTCAACTATATTAATAAAAAATATATAATATTTAGTGTAAGTCATATATATATTATGCTTATCGCCGGCAAACATTTTTTTACAACTTCTTGCCAATAAATGAGGCATTAGATTAAATTTTTATTTATTCAGTGTTAGCTGTGACAGAAGAGAAATAAATAAATATGTGATGAATATTTTATCCATAATTGGTGTATACTTAGTAGAGGAAGGATTTTTTATTGTATAGGTGACGCTCTTCGTTTGTGTGTGTCTTCTATCATAATAGATTAAGACGTGGAATGGGATGTCTTGAAAATGATTAATTTAAGACGTTGTGAGTTTTGGCTATGAAGTAATCCGAATATTATTCTAGATTTAATGGCGTTGGGAGACCAAATTATATTTTAATAAGCATTTTACAGAAAGTAAAGGCCTATTTCTTGATGTATTCGAAAATGATCTTTGTATTGACAATAAATTTGACAAGGTTGCTAATTTTGAATTCGACTTTTTGTAATAGAAGTGCCAAACGTGTATTTTACTACTTATACGCCAATTATGGACATGTAGAATTGTAACGATTATATGTATTGAATCAATGTAGACATTACACCGAGAAAATCTTATTTTCTGATTATTTTATACACAATGAACATAAAGTAGCGACGGACATTCAATTATTTGTCTCTTTCTTTAAAGTTCAAAAACAGCAGGAAAGGAAAGAGACAAAATATAGAATGATTAATTCGCTGTTTTACGTTTGTCGTTATGAGGGATAACATGCTCGTACGATTGCAATGAGACATCTTTAATAACTCTAACTTTTAATGATGTTTTATTGTTATTAAGTTTTGTAATACGAATGTGAGGGAAGCTAATTGTATTGTTCTTAAAATGAAGACGTTATAAAAAAATATATCTATGTATTTTAAGTTTTAACAATGCAATGCATTTATATCATTATTTTTCTTACCATTATGTAAAGATTTAATAGATAATTTCTTACAATATACTTTAACGCTTTTATTAATAAACAGAATAGTAATATAACAATTATTTAGTTTTTTGTCCCTTCTTAAAGTTCAAATACAGCAAAGAGGGAATGAGACAACACTACAGTGTAGCCAATTCTATTTTATTTGTAAGAGGGTAAAAAAGTATATTTTTTATTATCAATATCCATAGGTATTTTAAGTAATATAACAGTGTGTAACGTATAATCGCAACACCAACATGTCTTCCCAGTCTAACCGACCGACCGAACCGGACCGGTTCCCGAATAACAACCGGTTAGACCACTTCGAAACAAGAAATCTTCGGTAATACCAGGTTTATAAGTAAAATCATTGTATTACAAAGACAGGATATCCTTTGTAAGTTTGCATGTCCCTTTATTTAAACGAAATATTATGTGATTATAGAGATGTTTTCGGATTACGAATTGGTGATTAAAATTCTAAATCGATGTACATATTCGCCTAGTTGTAGAATTAAACGCGAATATGAGTGTTGTCGGTGAATAAGCTGCTAATAATTTATTTGCAGTAATAAATTTTGTATATTATTTCGGATGTAGAATGCCATATTCTGATTAGTTTAGCTACACGAAATATTTTTCAAATAAAAATATCTATGTATACATTATTTTGTTGTTTTATTGAATTTTTTTATGTAGACAATAAAGTCGGCATCCGGGATTGATGGGTGTGTCAGTTGTGGGTTTGAAATTGAGCAAGTACCATTGCGACTTTCCAAAATCTAAAAAATGTATGTGCAAATAGCATAAATGTCATATAATTATATACTTACATACATACTTAGTATATAAATTTTTGAATATGTCGTGTGACTACATGAAAATAGTTACGAACAGGATAAATTCGAATAAATATTTAATAGCTTGGGTCAAAATCACGTTAGTTACCTTTATTGGGGAAATACAAATTAGGTATCGTCGATACCACCTAGAGGAAAATGCTAATTAATAGTATGTATCGGTACAGTAGGTACTGTTATAAATATTTTGTTTGCTACTTCTAATAAAACCAAGGCAATGATTGTGCAGACTTTAATTTTTCCTTTAATCGACTATGGTGATGTATGTTATTTTGACCTGAATGCAGATCTGCTCAATAAGTATGACCAACTTCTCAATAACTGCATTCGATTCATTTTTGGTCTTCGTAAATATGATCATATCTCTTCCTCTCGTTCTGACCTAAAATGGTTACCCATTCGGCAGCGCCGAAATCAGCGCGCTCTTACTACCTTATTTTCTTTTTTACACTCTCCCACACTACCCAGTTATTTATCTCCACACTTCCAACCTTTGTGCTCATTTCATGACAGAAATCTTCGCTCTTCTAATAATCTTCTTCTAGCATGCCCCTCTCATACTTCTGATTTCGTACACTCTTCCTTCTTTATTCAATCTATCTTACTCTGGAATGCGCTCCCTCTTGAAGTCAGGACGGTTACGGACCGCTATAAATTCAAACTAAAGGTACGGGATATACTCTTCGACAGATTGGCAGAATCATCACATTAATAGTATAAGTATATATGTATATTTATATATCAGTATTTGTGTATGTATTGTAAATGTATATATGTATATATATATATATATAATCTATATATATTGTAAGTATAATTATGTGTATTGAGTATATATTTATTTACGTACTAGCTGTGCCCGCGACTTCGTCCACGTGGAATAGTGATTTTGGGCAGCATTTTTTGGATATATCTTTTGGTTTGTTTTGAATTATAAACATCTTCGTTTAGGTGATAAAAAAATCTTTACAGTAAATGCTTCTCTATCTACGATATTAGACGTATAGCCATCGCGGATCAAAGCCATACAGGCTGCTAGGATTACTTACACGTGGCAAATCCACATAAAGCTGACCATGCGAAAAACAGTTAATATTTAGATCCACACTCATTAATTGTCATCGCGAAACATAGGCTCTCTGGAAACTGAACTCGTTTAAAACTAAACGGGAAATTGTTTGGAATGAAAGGAATCCGGGAATAAAAACGCTATAAGTTTTTTTTTATATTAGCCTGCCAAAGTGCCTCTACTCTGGCTGATGGTAAGCAGTCAGTGGAATTCAGAAGTAGTGGACACCATTCCAAAAGCCAAACTACTGGTATGGTGGCCTCCACTATGGCGGCTTAGTGAGATGCTTCTTCACGCCTCGCTTAAAAGTCCCAGGATGAAAGTTAGGTGGGAACACATGCGCTGGTAAAGAGTTCCAGGCTTTAATTGAGCGACAAAAGTATAAAGTGCTGAACCATTTGGTTCGAGACCCTTTAGATTGCACTGTGAAAGGGTAGCACTTCAGTCCCGCACGTGTCGTTCTGGATAAGAAGGGAGAGGGTAGAATTAATTTAAAGAGCTGTTGAGAAGACTCTCCGTGGTAAAGGCGACGGCCGTTGAGGAGGCGATGTCTCTTCGCAGCTGTAAAGGCTCAAGGGTCTTAGGCCTCCGGGCTTCCATGATACGGACTGCTCGCAAAAGGCCGCCGTAACGTCTCGAAAATGGTCGCCGGGTCCCACTATCCGGTCACCAACCTGCACGACGAACCACTCCGAGATTATGCGCAACCTGGTGGGGCAGTCTCTTTTTTTTGGATAGGTCTAATTGGGCCCTTGTACAATGCCGCGGGCGGCTAGCGGCACCACCGTTTATACGGGTCTCCCTGGCCGGCGGGTTGACCCACACCACCCACACAATGACTCCGCGGATACTCAGCTGGTCCCACACATGCTGCGAGGTCAACGCCATCTAGACCCAAAGTAAGCATATTATATGCTTGTATTATGGGTGCTAGAATACGGATAAACATACTTAAATACTTTAATTTTTGTAAATAGATACATATTATACATATAAACACCCAAACCAATGCAAATAGACATGTTCATGCTACAAATATGAGCGGGAATCGAACCCGCGACCTCACAGTCCATACACAGTACCACCGAAATACAGAGGCAGTCGATTTCCCCCTGACTTTCCCCTCCCTTTCCCCTGACTTCTCCCTAACTACCCCCGCACTTTCCCCTCACTTCTCACTTCTCCCTTCCTTTCCTCTTCCTCCCTCTCCCTTCCCCCTCCCTCCAAATTTCAAGTCGCCAACTTCAAAAGCAAAGATCTTTCCATACAATATTTCATCCCTTATTTCACTCCTATAAATTCACCCCAGTAAAAAAAAAATTATGAGCGTATTTTTTATTTAAATAAAAGTATTCCAAAACAAAATTTCAAAGCTGTAACTTAAAAAATGAAGACGTTTCATACAATCGATTTCATCCCTTTTCATACACTTAAGGGTTGAGTTTTTAATAACCCTTTCTTTGTACACTTCTAGACATTAAGACAAACACACCCTCCAAATTTCAAGTCGCTACGACCAGCGGTTTAGGCTTTACGTTGTCTGTCAGTCAGTCAGTCAGTCAGGACAAAGCCTTTTATAATATGTATGGATATATGGATTAGACGTATAGCCATCAGGGGTCAAAGCATACAGGCTGCTAGTAATGCTAACACGTGATAGAGTCACATAAAGCTGACCGAAAAACAGCTAATACTTAGATCCACACCCACAACTTTTAGTGTCTTACCTTTACTTTAATTACTTAATTAATTAATTACTTTAATTAGTCATCGCAAAACATAGGCTCACTGGATACTGGACTCGTTTAAAACTAAATGAAAGACTGTTTAAAATGACAGGAATCCGAGGAATAAAAACACTATCAGCTATTCCGCAACCTGTTAAAATATCTGCTTCTATAAGATTTCGTAGTAAATTAACGAATGTTTGATGTGATTCTTTAAATTGGCATAACTTTTTTATTTATGAACCGATTGACATGAAACAAACACTAAATGTTAAGTGAAGCTTACCACAATATATTAGTGAAAACCATATTTAAATCGGATAAGCCGTTTCTAAGATTAGCGTGCACAAACGCACAGACAAACAGACAAACATTTTAAAAATCATTGTTTTGGGTTCTATTTGCGTTGGTATAGGTCCCAATAGTATTTTTTCTCATATATCTTCCATGTACAGACAGCGATCGGTTACATTTTTATTATATGTATAGATATTACCTATTTCAAGCAATAATCTTTTGTTGTTAACTTGCACCTAGTTATGGATACACCTCACCCCTCAGCCTTAGACTAAACATAGAATATAGGTTTTGTATGCATTTGCACTTTAGTTCTTAGTATTAAAAATGCGAACTCAGCCGTCTGTTGCACCAGACGAGCCTCGCCTGATGTTTGGGATTATTCATTATTAAATCACCTCCAAATCGGTGAACATGTATTTTTATTTTCTCTAATTTTAATTCATAGTTTTAAATTATAGTTTTTAAAAACCTTTACATACGCTCCGACATCAAAAGTGGCGCAGCCGGGTCGGATTTTCACATTTTTTAAAGGTTTTTCGCGTAATTCAGATGTCCAAATTCGTCTGAAGTGAAACTCACGAAAGTATAGTGAAATCCGTCGAACCAAACAAATTTCTTTTTGACTAGAGCGAAGAAGAATATGGGAGTGGCAGTCGGTCGGTGAGTAAAACTTTTCGCCAATCCTTTGTTTCCCTTATTCCTATATGGTTTTACCTAATTTAGTTGTAAATACAATTTGTTATAAATGAGATAAGACCTCGCTCATTATAACTGTAGTACGAAGATAACGTACGTATTTTAATATGACCAATTCTGAGAATCGAATTGTCATAGAGTAGTTAAGAAACGTTCTCTCTGACAATTGAATAATAAAATTAATACATTAATGTTTTTAATGAATGATTAAATAGTTATTATAAGGATTATCGATTTATTATATTATAATTTAATAAATTTAAAACTAAAACATTAAAAAGAACTACTTTATATACATAAGAATATACTAATAAGACATTTTACATACTTTACATAGTTTTTACATTATATACAATACCATATACATTTTTATCGTGCTTTTATTGAGCCTTAATTGTTTTATTTTTGTGTGTCCAATTTTATTATAGCATTGTTACAAAGTGAGTGTGTAGTTGAATTCTCTGAAGCTTGCATTGCTCTGTAACCATGGTTGAGCCTACGACGGTTGAACCTATTCCTAAGGAAATTATTGAATTAGTACCATTATTTAATGGCGATAAAAGACAGTTAAGCCTATACTTGCGTAAATGCCAATATGTAATTGACCGTTATAAAGGTAGCGCAGAGCAAAATCTTTACGTTTTTAATGTGTTAACTAGCAGGCTAAAAGAGAATGCAGCTGCGCTCTTATCGGAACGAGAGGATATTATTACATGGTCGGGATTGAAAGACTTGCTTATCCAACATTTCGGAGACCCACGTAGTGAAGCTTGTATTAACATTGAATTAGAATCTCTTAAAATAAAATCAGGTGAAAGTTATTTAGATTTTTGCAATCGTATCCAAAGTGTAAGGTCCTTGTTAATGTCGAAGGTGAATTTAATTGAAGATAGCGAATTAAAGAACGCTAAGTTAATAATATACAATAATACAGCTCTGAATGTGTTTTTATACAATCTTCCTGAAAATATGGTGCGTATTGTTAGACTTAAGGCTCCGGCGACTTTAGAAGCAGCGCTTGGTGTTGTTCTTGAGGAAGTCAATTTTCTAGAACAATATAACACACGAAATCGTATTCACGGTAGTCACCAAATTACAGGTTCAAGGTCTTTTCAACCACATTCTAGTAATACTCAAAATAAATTTAATTTTGGCATTCCATCTAATGCACAAATTAATATTCCTCAATTGCAAGGCCAAGGTCAATCGCAAAGATTAGGTGCTGCGTTTGGATATAGGCCACCACAACCGTTTGGCTATATGTCACCTGGTAATAGGCCACAACAACCGTTTGGCAATAGGCCACAACAACCGTTTGGCAATAGGCCACAACAGCCGTTTGGCTATATGCCACCACAACCATTGGGCTATAGGCCACCACAACCATTTGGCAATACACAATCATTTGGTCATAGACCACCACAACCGGTTGGCTATAGGCAACAATTTGGTTATAAGCCACCTCAACAGCCTGCCTCGAAGCCGTCACAGGAACATGGTTCTTTGCAAAAGCCTCAAGTTCAAGATAGTGACGTATCTATGAGAACAGCTCTGCAAAAATCACATGTACCTCAACAAGCTTTTAAATTAAATGAATTATCCACGAACAGTTATGAATACGACCCACGTTACGACGAAAGCTATTATTTTGACCCTAATTATTATAATTATTATGACATTAACTACTACTGTACGGACGAAAATTATACGGAATATACTAACTTACCTTTTGAAGAAGATCAACCGACTGGCGAATCTGAAAAAACGGATTTTCGCGATGCGGCCTCAACGGACAAGAAATCTTAGAAATAAATTGCGATCCAAATCTAAAACTTCCATACATTTACTTAGAAGAAATAGATGCAAAAATGATGATAGATACTGGTAGCATGCGTTCGTTCATTAGCCCCAAAAAGGCTTATGAATATTTTAGTGACTTTGTTCGAAAAGAACCATTCCAAGTCGTGAGTACACACGCGTCAAGTAAACACGACGAAGTTATCGAAATTCCACTTTTACCCACTTTCGTAAGTAACGATTGGCATAAGTTTTATTTATATGATGTAGACGTTCGCTACGATGGACTTATCGGCAACGATCTTTTGCAACAATTAGGTGCCATAATAGATCTAAAAACGCAAACCTTGAAAACAAATACCACGTGTATTCCAATTATAAACAATAATTTAAATTATACTATTACTATACCACCACGATCAGAACAGCGCGTTAAGTTACCAATTAACCAGTATTCAGGTGAAGCCATCCTTGGTTTTCAGGAATTTGAAAATGGATTACGAATGCCTAGTGCATTAGTAAATTGCATAAACGGTTATGCAAGTACAGTTATCCAAAATACTTTAGATCAGCCTAGACATTTGACTATTAAGCAACCATTTAACGTAACTAGTTTTGAAACTGTTGAGAACAACTTTAACGCCGATACTATTATTAATGACAAAGAAACAGACAAATTATTAGAAGACAACTTATCCAAACTTAGACTTGACCATACTAACGACGAGGAACGTGAAAGAATTCACAAACTCTGTAATGATTATAAAGACATATTTTACTGTGACCAGATTCCATTAACGTTCACAAATCAAATTAAACATGAAATACGAACGAAAAACGAAGATCCGATTTACATTAAACCTTACAGACAAGCACCTTTCCTACAAGACGAAATTAATAGACAAGTAGATAAATTACTAAGAGATAATGTTATTCAAGAGTCGCATTCTCCTTGGAGCGCACCTGTTCACCTTGTGCCCAAGAAAATGGATGCCTCCGGTGAAGTAAAATATAGAATGGTTATTGACTATAGACGTTTAAATGATATCACGATAGATGACAGATACCCCTTGCCCAACATAACTGATCTATTTGACAAATTAGGTAAAAGTGTCTACTTTAGTACAATTGACTTAGCAAGCGGGTACCATCAAATTGAAGTAGAAGAAAGAGACAGGCAGAAGACAGCGTTTTCTACACAAAATGGTCATTTTGAATTCCTCAGAATGCCGTTTGGACTAAAGACTGCCCCCGCAACATTTCAAAGAACAATGGACAATGTACTCCGCGGATTGCAAGGTATACACTGCATGGTATATCTTGATGACATAATTATCTATTCAAATAGTTTAACAGACCATATACAAAAATTACAGATTATTTTCGACAGATTAAGAAAAACTAACATGAAGATTCAATTAGACAAATCAGAGTTTCTTCGAAAAGAAGTGCTTTACCTTGGACATACTATTACTAAAGACGGACTAAGACCAAATAATGACAAAATTGACGCTATTCTAAAATACCCCATTCCAAAAACAACCACGGAAATCAAAAGCTTTTTGGGACTCGTGGGATATTACCGCAGATTCATTAAGGATTTCGCGAAAATAACTCAACCGTTAACATCTTGCTTAAAGAAACGTAATAAAATAATAATAGACCAAAATTACATTGATGCTTTTAATAAATGCAAAGAACTTTTGACACATGCCCCGTTATTACAGTACCCCGATTATAATAAACCATTTATTCTCACAACAGACGCCTCGGATGTTGCATTAGGTGCTGTTCTGTCACAAGGACTTATAGGCAGTGACAAACCTGTGGCGTATGCTAGTCGTACCCTCAGTGACACTGAAGCTCGTTACAGTACTATAGAACGTGAATTGCTTGCAATTATTTGGGCCATTAAACATTTTAGACCGTATTTATATGGTCGAAAATTCTTAATATATACCGACCATCGTCCTTTAATTTGGCTTAAAAATTTAAAAGATCCTAGTAGTAAGCTCACTCGATGGAGATTACGTTTACAAGACTATGATTTTGAACTCTTGTATAAACAGGGTAAACAAAATACGAACGCAGATGCATTGTCGCGTATAAAAATCAATGCCTTAAGTTTAGATGAAGATGATAATTCAATGAAAGTTAATGTCGATGAAAAAGACAAGAACCTCAAAACATATTTAGATGAAGTAGTTACAGATATAGAAAAATTAACATGTAAAAAGAAAACAACTCGTAATGATTCATCCACTATAACAATTTCAGATTCAAGTAGAACAGCGTCAGCTAGCCCCTTTGAAATTCTTGATTCACCTTCACGTTATGAACAAGAAAACGATTATCCTATGCGATCGGTGTCTAGTAGGTCTGATACGATTCATTCAGCTGTAGACTTAGAGTCAACCGGGATACCTATTTTACGTGAGGCAATAGATACGAAGCCTAACCAAATTTTAGTTTATTCTTGGTTACGAAATAAAATACAAGTAATGAATCTCTCTCGCGATAAACAAAAGGTGTTAGAAGTATTTTTGCCCACTGATAATGTAGAACTAGTCAAAGAATTTTTAAAAGAATACATTAAACCGAAAATAAAATATTTCATCTATTTTGAAGAACAGGAACATCGGAAACTATTTGGCAAAGTAGTAATTGAACTTTTTAAAAAAGGATCAGTTAACTTTTATGAGTGTACGGAAAGAGTAATTTATATTGAAGATGAAAATGAGCAAAAAGCGTTGATAGTTAAACATCATGAAGGAAAGTCATGCCACCGTGGCATTAAAGAAACGTTAGTTAGACTTCGTCGAAATTATTATTGGGACAGAATGCAAGAGACGGTAACAGCAGTAATAAATAGTTGTGAGCCTTGCCAGAAGATGAAATATGATAGAAAGCCCATCAAACCGGTGTTACAACTAACACAAACTCAGGATGCCCCGTTCCAAGAAATATTCATAGATCTTTTTAGCATTGAAGGAAAAACCTACCTAACTTTAATTGATGCTTTTAGTAAATTAGGCCAAGCTATTGAAATACAAAATAAATCTACACCAGAAGTAATTAGAGCACTAATGAAATATTTTTCTTTTTATGGTATACCGAAAAAGATTAGCTCAGATCCGGGTACCGAATTCAATAACGATTTAATTAAAGAATTTCTAAGTCTTCATAAGGTAGACCTTCATATTGGCACGCCTAATAATCCTAATTCCATGGGACTTATTGAACGCTTTCACTCCACTATAATCGAAATTTATAGACTGGCTAAATACGAAAAGCAAATTACTGACGCAGCGTCGGTTATGATGTATTCGGTTATGTCTTACAACCACGCTATACATTCTGTCACTGAACTCACTCCATTTGAAGTTGTATTCGGTCATACCGACTCCAGTAGTCCGTATGCAATAGAATTAGAAAAGCGTTATTTTCAAAAACTTGTTAAAGACCATGCAAAGCGAATTAAAACCTTGTATGAACATTTAGCTGATAAGATGGTAGCGATTAAGCAAAAGAATAGAGAAAAGAAGGGTGGTGAATCTGATATAGAATTTCCCATAGAAAAAACTATTTATGCTAAAGATGTTAATAAGCGAAAGAGTAAAGATAAGCCACGATATGTTAAAGCCAAAGTTACTGGCGAACCTAATAGAAACGTTTTACCTATACAAGTAGGCGAAAGGGTCACAAAGATTCCTATTAAAAATATTAAACGCCCTCCGCAGGTGGTGCAACCTACTACTAGTAGTGATGCAGACGCAGGCCCTCCATCTGCAAAGCCTTAAAGGAAATCCTGGTATATTGCCGGTAAAGGAAGGTCAAGCATATATTCAAACAGATTATTGGACTATAGTTAAGGTTATTAATTTAGAGAATATATACAACGATTTAGATTATATTTCTACAACTTATCAATTAATGAGCAAATTAATAGATTGGAATACATCATATTCACAAGAATTCACCAGTATTAAAACACATACAGAATTTATCCGTGATATAACTATAGAAAAATATCGACAACTGATTCCACTACAGCGTTCTAAAAGAGGTATCATAAATCCTCTAGGTTCCCTTATAAAAATCGTTACTGGAAACCTTGACCAAGATGACGCGATTAAATACGATAACCTTATTTCTAAATTAAGTCATGATCAAACTATTATTTCAAATAAGATAACTTTGGTCTCTAAAATGTTTGATAGTTTTATAAATATAAGTCAGACAATTAATGAAAACTCTGTTAATTTTCATAACCGTCTTACAAAGATTGAGATTGTATTAAAAGACTTATCTATTAAGGAAAACAATTGGATTTTCTTAACTTACATTACGGGACTATTTAACGTTTTTATTAGTAGTTTCCGTACTGTATTTATTCGACTCGGTGAAATCGAAACTGCTATTTCCCTAAGTAGAGTCTCAATATTACATGCATCTATTCTGAACTCCACAGAACTTTTATATCATTTAAAATTAATTTCTGGTTCAGAAAGTTTAGTCTACACACCAGATGAAACTAATTTACTAAAAATAGAAGAAACAATTTGTGTAAAATCATTCATTAAAAATCATAAAGTTACTTTCATATTGGAAGTTCCATTAACTGACAATTGTACTTATAACTATTTTAAATTCTATTCCTTACCAATATTCCATGAACCTGAAAATAAAACCTTATCTATTTTTCCTGAATACCCTTACCTGTTGGCGAAAGGAATGAAATACTTACCGATTGTAAAACCATGCCGCCCGCTCTCTACTGGGGACCACTTTTTATGTACTGCAGACAACCAAGCTCTATATTATGAGCTTACCTGTATGGAGCAACTCATGAAATTTGACAGTGACACCTCTCACTGTAAGCAGCAGAAAGTTGAAGTCGAAGAAGTGAAAATTCAACAGATTAACGTAGACAACTGGATTATTTACACCCAGCTGAAAACTACACTAACTAAGCATTGTAGCAACGACATTAGTATACAACCTTTATTTGGAACTTACCTTATTACTCTCAACGAACCCTGCGATTTAGAAATAAATGGAATTCGAATTCATCACCGTGTCTTCATGGAAATGGATACTGTAGAGCCGATACCAATTATCACCTTGCCACAACTACCTATGAACGTCAACCTATCCAGTGCACGTGTACTTAATATGAAAGGAATCAACTTGGACGAAGTGAAATATATGTCGTATTCGTTAAAGCATAGTGCAGTGATCGAAAGTGTTTTAAATGAAAGGCAAGCCTTTGGTATCTGTGAAATTTTAGGTTATTTTTCTGTAATCTTGATAGTTTTATGTATTCTTATGTGTTTAGTTTTTAAATTTCGGCTCAAATTGCTGAAAATGTTAACATTTACGCAAAATTATCGGATTAAATCTCAAATCGATCCATCCGATAATTTTCCTCTTAGGGACGGAGGAGTTATGGATACACCTCACCCCTCAGCCTTAGACTAAACATAGAATATAGGTTTTGTATGCATTTGCACTTTAGTTCTTAGTATTAAAAATGCGAACTCAGCCGTCTGTTGCACCAGACGAGCCTCGCCTGATGTTTGGGATTATTCATTATTAAATCACCTCCAAATCGGTGAACATGTATTTTTATTTTCTCTAATTTTAATTCATAGTTTTAAATTATAGTTTTTAAAAACCTTTACATACGCTCCGACATCAAAAGTACCTACTTCGTTTATCTCTGCATCACCCAAAGGTTGGCTGGTAGAAAATGCCTTTGGCACTAAGCCCACCCATGTACGATTTGTGCATAAAGTTTATAAATAAATAAATAAATAAATAAATAATATAAAATAAACTGCTAAGCTGTCCTTAGTTGTTTACTTTAATATAATTCTCATAATTTTACTGACGTCATTGCGAAATTTTCGTTTTAGCATAATGAGCCATACGTATTAGATCGGGTTTACCATTCGATGTGGACACATATTTTAATGTAATTTCTTCCTATTTTCTAATTAAAGTTCATTTCATAATAAAAAAAAAGTATCCCGACCCGTAACAGTACCTACTACTATCTACGTACACATACCTTTCCCTTTTCCTTCCTCATCCCTTTCTCCCCAAATAGTCGGCAACGGCTGTTTTCTAAGCATTATTACTGCAATGCTTAGATAATATAGCTATGTCTATAGGTTACTGTCACTTTAAAGTCACTGCTTGTTTGCCACCAAAAAAAATTGTGTTAAATAATTACATAAAGTATAACGCCTTTTTTCTCCGAAGAGGTAAGCAGAAGCGTCGGGCGAGCCTGTTAATATTTACCAAACACTGACTAGACTCAGGGGAACTAAGAATTTTTCGACAGAAATTCAATATCACACTACCCACATCGGGAATCGAATCTAATATGTAAATATTAATCAGAAATACCTAAAAATAAGATTATTATTCTACAGTGTTTAGTGTGTAGGTAATTGTATCAAATTCAATGTAAATTGGTTATGATAAAGTAGCTGCGCCCCACGGCTTTGTCCGCGCCTAAAATTTGTTTCGTCTCCCTCGGAAGCCA
The DNA here is from genome assembly GCA_963082885.1 of Parascotia fuliginaria. Lineage (NCBI taxonomy): Eukaryota > Metazoa > Arthropoda > Insecta > Lepidoptera > Erebidae > Parascotia > Parascotia fuliginaria. The sequence goes on from OY720191.1 coordinate 2,582,756, forward strand.
GACTGATTTTCGGGATAAAAGGAAGTCTCTGGCACTGAATCTCATACCATAACCATGTTTTCCCCAAGAATTGCAGAAAGAAAATGCTTATAAAACACAACCAAGCCATTGCTGACCACGGAGAAGGGGAAAAAGAAGGAAAAGGATGAGGACTGAGAGGAATACGATGAGGACCGAGGGGGTATTCGGGCTGCATGCCGGCACTCTCACTCACCGAACGAAACACATTAGCATGAAAACTAATATTCTTAAAGTCAAAGTCAAAGCCTTTATTTAATTTTGATCATAAAGTATGATGCTTATGAAAAGTCAACATTACATTTTGTCAGCCAATTGACCTACAGCCAGTTCGCTGACAAGGTAGAGCTGTGAGAAGAACTGGCAAAAAACTCACGCCACTCTTTTCAATCGCCAGATAATTACAGTTATTTGAATGAGTTACAATTTAAACACTCAACGCAACCAAAGAACCATACAAAGTAATTATTACAAATTAACCAATTAATATAATACTAAGATTAAAGAAAGAAAAGAGAGACTTACGTCGAAGTTCTATGAGAGGGTACTACTTCTCCGGGCAATCCGGCCCATTCTTGCTGCAAAGAGCGATCTGCTACCGTTTTAGAGATTTTATGGTTGAATCGACAACACTTAATACCATGGAGACTGTTCTGAAGAGCTCTTTGAATTAATCCCACCCTCTCCCTTTTTATTCAGAACGACACGTGCGGGACTAAAGTGCCACCCTTTCACAGTGGAATCTAAGGGTCTCGAACTAAACGGTTCAGCACTTCATACTTTTGTCGCTCAATTAAAGCCCGGAACTCTTTGCCAGCGCATGTGTTCCCATCTAATTTTGATCCTGGGTCTTTTAAGCGGGGCGTGAAAAAGCATCTCACTAAGCCGCCATAGTGGAGGCCACCATACCAGTAGTTTGACTTTTGGAATGGTGTCCAACACTTCTGGATTCCACTGACTGCTTACCATCAGGCAGAGTGGAGTCACTGTGGAGGGCTAATATAAAATAAAAATAAAATAAAAACTTAATTTAATCTTTGTTTTGCTTACTTGTACTCTGAATCTGTCCGCGATTATAGGATTTTAACACAGAGTATTTTATTCCGAAAGATTTAAAGGACACTTGTCTTTGGTAGGCTCAAAACAGTTTATTTGTGGAATACCCTCAGGCCCGTCGTTGATGTTCGTGTTCTCATGCTTGTTACGTTACTATCCGTATTGTTATAAAACTGGATACTTGCAAACAACGTTGTATCCGAAAATAAATTTGCATCCATGAATAGCAGCGCTTTTTATATTTTATGGACTTTCGACCGGTCATTCATCTATTGAGGGTTCGTCGTTCTTTAGTGCTTTCTTAAGAATTATCAACTTTGGAACGTTGCAAAATATATTTTGGGTTCAGAACTTAGCAATACGAAGTGTGCGAGATAAGAATACTACAGAGCAGAGATATCTAGAGATGTATAAACGCGTCAGTTATTGTCCAGAATAACCAGAATATACTTACAACCTCTCTTCATAATACTTCCTTATTGTTACGGATTTAATAAAGCTGTTGGTCTGATGATGTATACAATACAAATAGTTTTTGTGCTTAAAAAACGTTGCTCTAATGCAAATCGTTTTTTTAAATAATACCTAAGTCTGAGCTATAGACTTGAGTATTTAATAGTCAGCAAAAGTTTTTAGTTGAAATCGCGTTGGTTCCCTATCGAATAAATTATTGCTGCGGTAGTTTTCATTGCCATAGGCAACGCATGTTTGCAACCCAACACGGTACGCGATTAAAAAGCAGCAATAAGCCAAATACGACCAGCACAAGTTGACCGTAGGTCGCGCCAGGTTCTTGAACTCGTGTCTACCGCTTGTTACGTATCTAACCTCCCCCCGCCCAGACTTCTTATATAACCTACCGTTTTCATAGTAAGTGAAAAATTCAGCACGGGAATGGTTTATACTTAAAAGCAAAAAAAATATGAAGAACTGAAGACGGTGGATGGTTTTCTAATCATTTTGAATCGTAGTTTGACAGGTTTGATGCCCTTGCCTTCCGGTCCTTGAGGTTACCGCACAATGCTGTTTATAATTATCTACGTCACAACAGTTTCGCGTGCTGGCTGACTCCTACTGAACGTCCAATTACAGCGCTCGTCGAAGACACACCCCCGCGACGCTCCGACGGATTTAAAATTGGATCGGCTGCGCGCGCAGACGTCTCGGTATCGAGCGAAAGCCAGTGTCAGTTGTCAATTGTCATTTAGATTCTACGGACGGCGGACGCGTACCGTTTTAAAAAAAGTGTTTAAATTCGAAGGGCTTCGATAATGGCTCTGCTCCGACGGTTGGCGCTGAACTCACCCAGGCATGTGCGCGTTCTATCAACTGGTCCTCCGTCGTCGCGCGACGAATTGGACCTTACATTCAGCAACGCGAAAGAATCGTTCAAAAGCAAGTATACTAGCGAATTGGTGCGGGCCTATTTAATGTACCAGTTGTTCTCCTTTAACTGGCTCGTCGATAACAATGCTGTGGTGAGTAGATTTTTAGTTTGTAAGATGTGAATTACGTAAGATCAGTGTAGTGATGTTTACTGAATTTGAAACAACACTATTTTAGCTCTGGTTTGTGTCCTTGTAGCTGTGTTACAGCTAGTGATTGATGTTGATTCACGTGGCGAGTTTTCTTTAAACTATTTTTGAGATAATTGTTTCATTTGGTCAGTTAAGACGCGAGTAAAAAGAAAATCTGAAACTGATTGAATGATGTGAAACGTTTATTCATGATTCAAATGGTTCATTATTACCTAACTGAGAAGAATGAATGGATTTTTGGTCGGTAGTGACCGCGCATGCGAGCGCGGAGCCGGCCGGCAGCTCGGCAAGTCAGCAGCCCGTAGCGCCGCCACACCGGAGCTTTTGCACTGATTCAACCGCTAATTACTAATGTAACTCACACAATTATAATGTAAACTGTTACGACATAGAAAGCGTGCATTATTATTGTTGCATAAGCGGTTAATTTACGGCAGTTGTGTAGTAACAGCTGCAATGTCAAGACCGGCGAGCTAACTGTCTGCCCGTTAACCACATGCCGTGTTAATGAAAGTAATACACGTTTATGTAATTTGAAAACCGCTAACATTAGGTATTTAGGTTTTTTTATACTAGAATAGTGTTTTTAGAATAGTTGGTTGAGAGATTTCTACATTATATAACTAGATCATTCATAGTGGTCTCGGCATGGGACATTGTATAATTTAAACAAATTGATTTGCGCCTGTAGGTACACGTACCTACAAAACTATACGTAGGTACTCGTATACTTATCTGTTGATGAAATTTAAAGGATAAACTTTACTTTTACCTTGCGTAGGTAATTTAGCTCTTATGTGTAGGTATTCTTTAAAAATCATTTTACGACTTTCATTCGATTAAATTTAACACTAGATATTTTCAGATTAATAAATATTGAAGCAGCGAAATAGGAATAATTAAAAAAATAAATAAATAAAAATAAATGGCATTCTATAGCTCTGTCTTCCTCTTTGTGAGACATGCGTGACCTACTTATGTATGAAGTACAGATACCTAAAATGAAACAATATTCACAAAACTTTCTTATAAAAAAATGTTTAAAATTTCGTTCTCTTTTAAATACCGTCTGATGATAAACTAAGATTATTGGATATCTACCTTCATAAGGCTTACTGTTAGTTATCTAGACTTGCGACGTTCTTGTAAAAATTACAATGGCACTAAGTTAATTTATCAAACTAATGAAATTTATTGTATTAACTTGTGCCTTCAAATAAAAAAAATTATGTAATTGCTGATTTGTTACTTATATTACACAGTACATTCGTTTTTTTTACATATCTATTTATTACGATAATTTAACGCCATCTATTATTGGTAAGTTTACACGAAACACATGGTACATGAAAAAGGTTTTTAACACTTTCGTTGGCAGCTGTCATTCTCTAGGCGTCATACGAGGGGCCAGTACTATAATTTTCTATACATTTTAAACGTGGCGAGTCCTTGGCAACGTAAGGACGTTTCCTGGTTTTCCTGGTGTTGCACACATCTACAGGCTACGGTAACTGCTTGTCATCAGGCAGGCCGTTGGGCTGTTTGTCACAACATTTATTTCTTGCCCGACTGCCGAAGTGAAGAAGATAATGTTTTTCGAGCGTATGTATGTATTGGCACGCTCTACAGCCTAAATGGCTTAATGGATTTTAGTATATCTATGAGGTGTCATTAAATTCGTATTAATTGTGGGAGTGACATGAATATCTATATAATATTGCAGTGTAGCGTCAGCACAAAAAATGGATTTATTTGTTTTTAGGTTTGTTTTAGACAGACTTGTTTGTTTTTAATAAAACATATTGTTGTACTTAGCACCTGCGGTACTCAATCAATAATGCTCTTGGTGCGTCTGACATGAAGTCAGTGTATCTTGCTTCTCTGTCACCATTGTTAAATACAAAATCTGAAATAAAGAATTTGAATTTGAAAGTCAACGAAAACCGGCACCAATTTATATACGGCACAGGTAATAGAAATATGTATATATAATATATAATTTAGTCATTACTCAAAACGTCATTAGCTAATCTATATATAACGATTTCACTAATGTAAGTTCAAGCCCCTTTGCTACTAAGACAAATTTTGTTGGCCATGAGCCTAATATATGAGTATGACATAATACTAATATATGCCAAGACAATTGTGAGAGCTGATCTCTATCTATAATATCATCCACCTGTGGCTATCATCATTTAATAATTGTATGCACGGTATAAAAATCTATTTGAATCTTTAAACAATTACTAATGGTCCTAGTGTTGAACCTTGAGGCACTCCTCATTATGATCAGCCAATTTTTTTATTAACAAGCGTGGGTTATAAAAATATCTACTTTTAAAAGAGGCAGGTCCTTATGGAACAGGTCTTTATGGCCTATTGTGGACGTCTTTAGCGTGATGACGGTGGCGATGATTATCATGATATATTTGATTTATTAATGACTATCTTCCCGCAGCGCGGTTTCACTCTCATCTTTAGTTACTGCCTGCTTCCGTCTCCAGTAGCGTGATGTTACATAGCCTATATAACCTTTCTTTAAAACTGGGCTATCATACGCAAAAATAATTAGGTATTCAAATTCGAATGGTAAGTTTCAGAGATTAGCGCGTTTAAACAAACAACTCTTCTGCTAGTATAGATACAGTTATGAATTAGACAGTTAAGTTCAGGGGTAAGATACGTCAGTTTCCTAATTAATAGTAGTTTTGTCTATAAGAAAACTTTGTAAACCAAAACACTACTATCTACTGCTACCTGTTTCTTTAAGATCACTCCAAACAGCTGATTAGCAGCACGAACACTACATTATCCCTGACCTGTCTGTGGTCTTCTATAAAGTGCAGATGCTTTCCGAATCAGACTGTTCCACTTTCTAATTGAAGTCTCATTTCTTTGCCCTCTATGTGTATTGCCTAAACAATTAAAATTCACTACAAATTCCTTAGCGTGTCGTGTGTGTTAGTCATTCAAACGCTTTTTGTAGGTCAGTATTTGGATTTATGTCTAACTTTCAGGTATTTGAAAAATTTGATTTATGTTCCAATTGATTCAGTTGTATTTAGGGTTTACCGTATGCGTGATAAACCTCGACTGCGACCATCGCTGATTAAGAAAGTCGACATCTTACGTTATTATTGCCACACACAGAACGCATTTTGATCGTTTGGATAATTTTTTCCAGACGGTTTATAAGACTAAGTATAATAAATTTAATAAATAGGTAAATAAACTTTATTGTTGAAAAGTAATTAATTAAAAGCATAGTTTTACATGGTCACTAGTCTCTTTGATTACTTGTGTCGTAGAGACTATTAAATAATAAAAAAAAATACTTACAAACTAATAAAGAAATGGCGAGAATTTGAACAATTTGTAATTTGTCGTAAAAACATGGAAGTATTCCATACGAAGTAAGAGTGGGCTTTTACTATAGCATTAAAAAAAATATATAGCCTATGTTACTCGCTGATTTTAGCTTATTACATATGTAAAATAAATTTTCAAATTGGTTAAATAGATTTTGAGTTTACCCATTACAAACAACCATGCAAAAAATCAAATCTATTCTATTTATAATATTATTATTTGTTTAGAAGACAATTCATACATGAGCGAAGTAGAGGAGGGGAGGACAACTTAAAATATTGATTTTTATAACCAACCAGCAGGTTATATAAATGGATTCTGTCACCTAGGGCCACATTCCTTAAACGGCCTTTTCCATTTGATGGCCTATTCTCCTAACGGCCACTTCGCTAAAAGGGCCACGATCACATTTCCCCTAACGGATCAATCCCCAAATGACCACGTTCCTAGTGGTGACTTCTTTGTATGGCCACTTCCTCAAAAGTTCACATTTCTCTTTACGGGTAAATCCCTAAAGGGCTAACTTCCTTGTCATGATGTCAATTAATATCCAATCGGTAGGCCGTTCGTAGAATCCAAAATAACAAATCCAAGTTCAACGTTTAAGCGGTGTTCTCCGTGTCCGGTATGGTAGCAAGGCAAGGGTCGTACATGAAGGAAGATCAGAAGTCCGTAGGAAAGCAAGGGTCGTCTCTATATATAAATTATATTATTAATATCAATAAAAGTATGGGATGAATCACTCAAAAAGAACACGCACTAGACGATACGAAATGAGTGTCGATGTCATGTCATGAAAGTCAAGTCAGAGTTTATTCATCTGGTGAAAGCTTTCGTATGGTTTATATAAGTATGAACTCTGTTACGTTAATTGATGATAATTTAATCAATTACTTCGTAATCGTAACTTAATTATTGGATTTCTCATTTTTCTGATTGTAAATTAAGTTGATTTTTTAAATAGTAAAACAAATAACATTAATTACGTGTAATATACAGTTAAAATACTTGAAACCTAATTTGTAACTAAACTCATTTAACTTTTTTCTATTTTGAGTAATTTCAGTGTCGATGGTCACAAGGGTAGAGACATCCTATAGAAATGCCCGTATACCCCAGAAGAGGTGGCTTGGTAGAGTGTTAACCTGGCTTACCCGTACAGTATGTATACCCTTGAATTAAGGTACAGTCGAAGTTACATATCTTTATACTTTTGGGCCTTGTGTCAAAGACGTTAAGGTCCCAAAGTGTAAATATATTTTAACCTCGACTGCACTATAGTGGTTATTGAAGGAAATGTCCAAACTAGGAATACACAGTGTGGTCATTTGAAGAAACGACCGAACTAGGAACACACGGTGTGGTCATTTGGGGAGGTGGCCCAATTAGGAATTCTCATAGAGGTCATTCGAGGAATGGCCTGACCAGAATAAGCACCTAATAGGAAATGACCGAACAAGGAATTTAGTCAGTGGTCGTTGGAGTAAGTGGCCCTAGGTGACCGAACCCATATAAATCAATATTTTAAGTTGTCGTAAATCGAAATGAGTCACATATCCGTTGGTGTACAGAGGATGTTTAGCAACCTACTTGAGGCGTGACGGAATACTTAGTGCCGGCAAAAGAGTTTATTCACCTAATGAGGGAAAACTACCGAAAATGGCATGCTAAATACTGTGGCATACTTTGTTTGATTCATTTAATTTTTAAAATATAGCTGAGATTAAATTATAAAAAAAAAATTACGAAAAATGACACTAAATTGCGACGTTGCCATTCATGACGCGTAAACGTTCATTTTATTTATTTATAGAATTGATCCGACCTTTTTACACCATTTCATTAAGCAAAAAGGATCTGGTGATCTTTATACGGTTGGATTTTCTTGAATCGCCATGAACACTCTCGATCAAGTCACAAGAAAATTCAACAAATAAAAAAAATCATACGCTTGGGAGCTACGATGCCCCAGACACACACTACGATACTGACAACAAACTTATAAAACTTTTTATAACGAGCGCGATATTAAAGATTATTAAAAGTTGTATTTTGGTGCCTTCATATGATAGGCACTAAAATTAAGAAATAATGAAAAAGTTTAAATTAATAATTAAGAATAAAAGATTAAAAATTGAGACTGAGAGAAGCTTAAACTAATTATTTATATGAAGTAATTTAAAAAAAAAACGTATTGAGTCTATGACCGGCCTTGAATAGAACACGCGACATTTGTATTCTTGTAATGTACTTATTATTGTATTGTCTAACAAATTATCTGAAGCTTTGACATTGGCATTGCACGTGATGTCCTTGAAAACCTCAAACGTCTGTTACTTACACGGGTTTTTAGGTATTTACGTTTAGTGGTAACTGTCGCTCATGGACGACTTAGAGTCTCTAGCATGCTCCTGCAAAGACATGGACTCTGCAAAGCTGCTGAGTGATGGGAATGGGGTAGGTGAAAGGATTGAGGGAGGTGAGGAAAAAGGAAAGAGGGGAAATTGAGCCTATCTGGTTTATAACCTCTACTTTATTGTGTCATTGTTTTTTAAAAGGCAACTGCCGCACTAAAGAACAATCTTCGTGTTTGCGTCATAAACAGTTTAGCCAGTCTCTAAGAAAACACAACCAAGCCATTATATGGTGTAGGGAAAAGATGTGGGAGCTTTAATTCTTACGCATTGTATTAACCTCATACTTTACGCCAATATTTTAAGTAATGCCTGTTTACTGTCCACTGCAGGGCAAAGGCCTCTTCTCATATAGAGAAGGAATGAGCATTAATTACCACGCTTGCTCAAGGCGAATTGGCAATTTCAGACTTTTAAGTCCAGGTTTCCTTACGATGTTTTCCTTCACTGTCAGTCAGAAATGTCCAAATGAACTTAGAAAATATATATGATTTGAAAAATCACATTGGTACTTGCCCGGATTCGAGCCCATTACCTCGTATTTACGAATCGGGTGCGGAATATTCTTAGAAGTACTACCTATTTCCTCGGTCGAACTATGTAGTAGTTCAAACCTATGACGATGAAAAAATAAGCACTGAAAATCACTAATCACTAGCAAGCACATGCCATTACCTAGGTAGTGTTGCTAATAAATAACTACGGTCTGCTATAGGAAAATGTTTCCTAAGAAGTCTCTTTTTTAATTAGATTTTCTGCTAAGCTACTAGGATCTGAGTTTAAGTTTTGGACTGGAACCTGTTTTAGACAATATAACATAAGTAAACGTTAAAAATCACGCAATGATTTGCCAAATGAGACCGGTTTGAGTCAGTTTTTTAGTTCACTTTTTTGTTTGTGTTAGCATGTTTGTAGGCCACCTGAATAGACATGACGTCCGGTTAAGGTCACAGTCAAGACTTGTCTTGCAATATTAAGAAGATAGATCGGAATATTTGACTGCACATGTATTTAAAGCGCCTATGGGATAATGTTGACTTTGAATTGAAAATCACGTTTACAATTATAGATAGAGTATTTTTTAGTGCACATAACATAATTACAAGATTATAATAAAAATAACAGTAGAGCGTGATATAGGTTGAAAATTTAAAAACCCCGACATAGTATAGGTATATTATTTTACTAATTTCCCTTTCATTTGATACCGATAATAAGGGAGTTGTGAAAATATGAAAACCGCCGTTTTGTGGCGCGGACCATCTTGGACCGATTTTTATCAAACATAGCTAAGAACACTCCAGACTAATTCATTTTTCAAATAAAAAAAAAATCTATTAAAATGGGTTTATTCGCTTGGGAGCTAAGGTGCCACAGACAGACACATACACAGACTAGTCAAACTTATAAAACCCCGTCGTTATTGCGTTGCGGGCTAAAAAAATTAAGGTATATTAAACATGAATTTGGAATTCTTTACGCAATTTTTATCCCTTGTGGAAATCGAACCTCTTGCACAGTAATTACTCACTCTCGATACGCCATATCGCTACCAAGGTAGTCAATAAAACAAGAGGAGAAAATTTACTATAAGAAATCTCACGGCCATAAAAGAGACAATTAATAACATATCTTAGAGCTATAAAATTTTATGATGATGTTGGGGTAAACTTTGATTCCAACTATGTAACTATTATTTATAGCAATGTATAGTGATCAGTGATCCTAGCATGAAATTTAATTACGAAGTTTCGGATCGAAGTTTCGTGCAATTCTTAGTCTTAGTATGAAACACATTTGTTTCATGGTAAAAATTGCACAAAACTTCGATCCGAAACTTCGTAATTAAATTTCATGATAGGCCCATAGTATACAAGCCATACTAATATTATAAATGCAAAATAATGGCATGACGTGTTTGTCATAGAGGTCATAAAAGTTTGCATGAAAAATCGTTAATGTACAAGATTAAAATTTTAAGCGTTAACTTAAATTCACGCTGGCGGAGTTGCAAACAATGTTTAGGTATTGTATAGTGTAATTGTAGCAATAAAGATTTTTTTCTGCTCTTGCACACTTACAGATATAACTAGCTGACCCTTTTTTTTTTTATTATTTTTTTTACGTGGGAAATGCATTACGTATACGCACCCGCCCGGGCAAGGCGGGGATTATGTCGGACTCTCCGACCGCACTCAAAGCGCGGCCAGCATACCGACTAAAACCCACGGTGTTCCTCCAGACGGCCAGAGTGTCGGGGTCACGGGAGTCGCTTGCGCATTCATCCGCGACCCCGACGGGCCATGGCCCGCTCACCGCGAGCGGGCCCCGTCCGATTTAGGGGCCTAGCCCCCCCTCCTTCGAGAGGCGCGTGCGGAACACGCGCACTGCCGTCTCGGGCCCGTGATGTTCGGGTGGCGACTGCCCGATCGCCGCCCGCAGGCCAACTCGGCCGCAGAGGATAGGGAGAACGGCGCATCGCAATACCGACACTCCTCTTTCCCTGCGGCCCCACCGCGTCCGCAATCTGGCGATTGCGGCCCCGCCGAGGCCGCGGAAGGTAGGGAGAGCGGCGCACCGTTATACCGGCACTCCTCTCCCGCCGCGGCCCCGCCACTCCTCAGCCGCAGCGTCGCCGAAGCAACACTGCAGCCCGGCCCAGTTGCGGTGCCGCCCAGACGGCACCGCAACCCACCAGAGCCGCTCCATCGTAGCTTACCGGCAAAGCCCAGAGGAGCGGCGCCTACTTGGGGTTCCTCTTGGTTCACCGTGGTCCTTGGTAACCACGGCTACTAAGCCCCCCCGCCGCGACAAGGCGAGAACCCTGTTGGGGGGGATAACTAGCTGACCCGGCGAACTTCGATCAACATTACTTTTTTTTTCTAAAATAAAGAAGTTTTCTAAAATAAACTTAGCCTTAGTTACTCCTTATTACATCAGCTACCTGCCAATAAAAGGCTCGTCAAAATCTGTCCAGCCATTTCAGAGATTAGCTGGAACAAACAGACAGACAGACAGACAGACAAAAAATGTTATTTTGGTGTATGTACCGTATATTCATACTTTGAACCAAGTCTAGGCTAAGTCTAAGGCTGAAGAGCCTTAACAAGGAGACTGTCACTGAACTTTTGCTATAAAACCCTAAAACAGGTTCAAATAACTAAGGAATGCGAGTCTCTAAACGTATCAATCAAATTTTACATTTACTTGCAGACTTATTAAAGTATAAAAAGGCTTCAGACTGTAAAATTAAAAAACCGTCAAGAGCTCTTATGTTAAAGTAAAATGAGTTTTAGTCGCATGATGTGAAAGTTGAATTTACAATGTAATTTTTAGTTGCTATGCGAATCCCCGTGGCCCAGTTACATGCGGCCTCGCTAATGAACGCAAAATAATCATGGTTTGTACGTAGCAATGGTAATAAGAACAGCTGTAAATAATTTCCAGGGCTAACAGTTTCTTGTGACTATTGAGGCTTGTTAATTGCCACTTTCTTTGTTTACATCTGATAAGTTACTACGATGAAAGAAAAGTACTTGTTATTAGTAGAACAAATTTTAAGGATTACGAGGAAATAAGACAGTCTAGAAGGACTCGGTTTCATTGTGATGTTACTCGTAGAACAAAAAGACCACGGGGCAACTTCCCTGAAAAATTCGTCGCCGTATTTTCTACCGTCCGTAGAATTTTCATATCGTATTTAACGCTGATTCCGGTCCCGATTGCTAACTCCTACAAATCCGAAACAATTCACAGATCTTATAAAACTCCGTCTTCGTTTTGAATACAACTGTCAAAAGTTTTACACTTCAAGTTGATGAATAGTAAACTTTTCCTCGAATTGACGACGATTGACAATAAGGACGTGACTTAGATATGCCTTATCAGTCTATAAAGAGGTCTTTGAGCTGCAGTGCGATGATGGGTCTAGTACCTAGTTTATACAGACAGTACTGTCTAACTTTGTGGATAGCTCTGTACCACAATGTTTTACTACATAGCATAATTCTACGTCATAATCTTATCGTAAAAACTGTAGGCAGCGTATTGCTAGGTAAGGTTAAGAATGTGGGTTTATATTGTGCACATTGCTATACTCCAAGCTATAATGCTAAACATTTGTTAACAGGAAACTCACTTTACCACTTTTATTACTATGGCGATGGGGAAACTTTTGATAAACTTCGTTTTAGACGAAAGATGTCCACTGCCATAACTTTACATCTTCATTTTTAACACCGGTCCTGAGGTGCACTTATTGTTGTGGTTTTTGACGACGTCGTTACCATCAGGTGAAAGTCCACTACTGGGTATAGGCCTCCACTCTCTAATTTTGAGCTGCCCTCCTGCCCGCTAATTTTATTAGGCTATCCGTTCTACGAGCTATGTCCTGTTCAATGCCCTTGCTTCAGTGAAGCAATTCTGCGAACCATGTCATCTACTAGAATTGCTTCGTTTTTTATGCCTTGAATGACTTCAACTAGTCTTTTGGCATCGTTGGCATGCTATCAAAAGTCAGCTGTCATCTAAAAAGTTAATAAAAATAATAAGTTATGGGCTAGTACATATTACATTGAAGGTTACGCTGAAGTTATCACAATGGCACGTAAGAAAGCAAGGTAAACAATATCACATTTGAATAACAATGCGGTGTGATAATGTCCACAAATCTGTTTCCCACACTTTTGCAGGGTATATCCAAAATGTCAATTAAATTTCACGGAGAGAAATCGCTTACAGAACTTGTTCCTTGATTGTAAGCTTCAATAAAAACGTCAATAGAATCGTTTGTATACATGCACTTACACACTAATTTTATTTGCGAGACTTTAAAGTGGTACGTGAAAAATCATCATATTACGAACCAAGCTTGAATTTCCAAAATAGACACATTAAGAAAACGGCATTCCACGCCATCGAAGCTGTTGTGCTATTTGTAAATAAATGCACTGAACTATTATTATCGTGCAAGTTTTTTAACCTAGATCAGGTACGGTATGCGTCATTTTAAAGAATTTTTAAATGCTCTGGCATTTTTAAGTAGGTAATATTCCCGCTTCTGCGGGATTGTTGGCAGCTTGTTCTAACAACTCGTTCCAAATGCTCATTATGTAACCTTCAATCTGTCAATATAGATAGCGTTGTAAGATATTTTGAGAAACTACGCAAAATAGGAGAAAAAGTAATGTGACCTTTATAGTTTTTTGTCTATTTTTCACTTAGAAAAACGTTGTTTCTATGGAGATGATATATCGGACTCATATTGCGTGGTTTTAAATTTAGACCCAGGATTTCACACACTCATGATGAGCTTTGGCTCCAACTCTGAAAGGAACTTTTGGTTGATACCTAGGTTAGGTTAGGTTATTTCATGTAAATAAATGTAAGGGAAACCTGTTATTGGCCATATCTACAGTTATGTATTAACTATTAAGATATTTTGTATACGCTGTTGGTTTTCTGAATAAAATAAATAAATAAAGATACACCTTCGATTCCGGTTCCGAGTCCAACAAGCAAAATCTAAAAACTCCGATTTCGACTTCGGTTCCTATAAAACCGACCCCGTAAGATAGAGGGTAGCAACCTTATTATTTACTGACAATCACTCTCTGATATTTAACTATTACGTTTCATTCGCTGAGAATGGACCGAATCACCTCGGTCTTATGATTTTCAGCTGAACAGCTTGATTGTATGTGTATGATGATTACGATTTATAAGGTTCAAACGCACATTTCTACAAATAGACTTATTTCTTAAAGTTATTAAAAGTCAACTATTTAAATTTTCATAAGAAGAGATCATTTGCAGAAGTGTTGTCTCTCTTCCGAAATGTTACTTCAACACTCCTTCCGAGATATGGCATGGCGAGTATGTAGGTATATGTCACGATGTTCTAAGGGATTTTAGTTTGATTAAAACGTCTTTCGTATGCATAAACGTCGCGTCGGTTAAAAGAATAGGTATTATAATTAAAATCATATGTGTATTTTGAGACTGCTTTGACGCGACGAAGTTTATTGTATTTCAAAGCGCAGTCGGTCTCTAAGCTTATACGAAATAATGAAATAAATATACATATACGTACTTATTTAGAACCTGATTATAGAATTTCAATTTGAAATGTAGCTTTTTACCACAGGTATAATACCTACTTATACGCAATGCAGTAATAACATTATGCACATACAGGAGGCATAAATTAAATATTTTATCCCAGCTGATTCCCGACACAAATGTTCTCCTCGGGAGCATCCTCAGAAGTCACAGTCAATGTGAGGTTCATTAAGCAAAATATATTATTTTATCAAAAAGCCCGTCTGCCTAAAACTAACTGAAAAGAAAGAAATCTATTTTTTTGTGCCGACGCTACATTGAAATTTTATATACCATAATATGTCACTCCCTCATATTATGTTAAACTCCATTATGCCATTAAGGCTGTAGAGCGTGCCAAATAAATATACATACTTATTCACATACATACATACACTCTAAATCCTCCTTGACTTCGGCAATAGAACAAAAACTAACCCGAAAGACGTATATTCTCATAATATCTTTGCGTTATTCACTAACTCGACACAAAAGACTGGAGACGCGTGTGTCCAGTTGGTAAAATTTGAAATTAGTATCACTTTTTATTTCGTCATCTGGACACGCCAAGATTTTAAGGCGTGTCCACTTAGTGAAATTTTAATTAAATTATTTTTATGTTTTCGTCAACTGGACACACCTAGTTTTCTTGCAAATGAATAACCCATATCTTTCAGAATTGTGAAAAGAAAACATTTTAAAGAAATAAACTTTTAATACATTTAGAAAATGTTTTAAGAAGTGTTAATATATTTTTCATACTTTTCAAATATTGAATACAAATAATAATTGGTAGCAGGTGCAATTTTTATACGTTTTGCTATATAATAAGTATTATACGATTGTATCTACTACTTACATTATACACTGACGGACTCATAAACTGCATCAAAGTAATAGACGACTTTGAAATAAATATTTTAACCAAGTATGCAATCTTTCTATACAGATTAAAATTGAAACCTCTAGATTGGTTCGTGAACTTTAAAACAGCGTAGGGTCATATCCTTAAGTTTAAGTTTGTGTACGAAAGGACCTTAAGACTTTTTTGAAGAAAAAACACTAATTTAAGGTAAATTGGTTTAATAAAAAAAATGGTTTTAACAATAGACACAAACTTTATGCAAGGGTTTATTTATGTTTTAATAAGGTGTATTACCTCCACGTGCCCTTATTACGGATTCTAATCAGTTCCGCATAGATTTTATTAGGGTTATTAAAAGATCTTGCAGAATATTGTCCCATTCTTCTGAAAGTGCTGTTCTTAGTGCTGCCACTGTCGTGAGCACAGGATTTCTCGCATATACAGCTCTTCTTAAATTGTCCCAAACATGCTCAATGGGGTTAAGATCCGGGCAGCGTGCTGGCCAATTCCTTGTACGTATCCCAACCTCTTCGCAATATTGTCGAATTTGTGCAGCAGCGTGCGGCCGGGGATTTTCCTGCATTAAAGTAAAATTTTCGCCTATGAATCCCATGTAAGGCACTACGTGATCTTCTAAGATCTCTGTTATGTAGCGATGTGTAGTCAAACCCCCTCTATTACCGTTTTGACGGACCATGTCTATGAACACAAGTTCTGTTCGCCCGTTCATCGATATACTACCCCAGACCATACACGAACCGCCTCCAAAAGGAACACGCTCCTCAATGCAACTTTGAGCATATCGCTCCCCACATCGACGATAGACTCTTCTGCGACCATCTGCACCATATAAACATGTCCTACACTCGTCCGTGAACAATACGAAGGCCCATTGCTCTTCTGTCCAATTTAGGTGATCACGCGCAAATCTTAAGCGAGCTTGTCTGTGAGCTGCAGACAACTTTGGACCATTTGCTGGTCTAAAAGGGGTGATATCCGCTTCCTTTAACCTTCTTCTTATTGTTCGTGCACTCACATTTACTCCACGCACTTCATTAAGCTCTGTTTTGATGTTAACTGACGTGAGGAAACGATTTCGCAGGGAAGTTGTAACAATAAATCGGTCATCACGACCGGTGGTTGCTCGAGTTCTGCCTGTACCACGTCTCCTTCTATAAGAACCTGTCTCCACAAACCTTCTGTATATTCTAGAAACCGTAGACTGGTTTAAATTTAAATTTCTACCAATCGTTCGTTGATCCAAGCCCTCCCGCACCAGTGCTACAATTTGAGCCGCTTGTTCGGACGAAGTATTCATATTATGGTTCAAAAACTCTCGATGAGTTAAAAACCTAACCCAACAATTCTGCTGGTAACAATAATTCAATTGACAAAAGAATAAAAAATCAATGCGAATCAATTTAAAACTTTGCTTTAAATAACACGCAAATCTGATACTACGAGTAAATTTTCTTTTCCCGGCTATATTCATTTGTTTTAATGCAGTTCTATTTTTAAATTTTGCTTTTTTTAAGATTAAGAGCCAGTCTCTCCATATTTATATAATTTAATCTAAAAAGTTTGCATACTTATTAAAAAAAATAATTTCAAAGTAATCCTGAACTTTGATGCAGTTTATGAGTCCGTCAGTTTATTTTGGCAAAGAATTCAAACATACGTTTCTACATTTATTTTTTTGAGACACAGTAAGAGCGTTTACGCGTCATGAGTGGCAACGTCGCTATTTAGTGTCATATTTCGTGGTTTCCCTCAATTTTTATCATCTAATCGCAGCTATATTTAAAAAATATGTTCTGTTAACATGTCAGAATTAGGTGACAGCTGTATAAAAAGTAAGAAATCATTGCGTTTACAGTTCTATTTAGGTAAGTATATAACAATGTCACACTTACTTAGTACCTAACATATTTAATTAAAAATAGAATTACATAAAGTAGATCGACAGCATGTTTCTAATAAAATTGTAAACTTAGTTTAAGTTTCTCATTTAAGTGAAATGTAATGTTCTTTGAGAAATAAATAAATTCTTTAAACCGAAGTATATGCAAATAATACATTTGAAACTCAAGTTTTTTTCATAGTAAAATATCTGTAAGCTTTATGGTTACTTACTTTTTAAACAGCTGTAACCTAATTCTAGCATATCAACAAAACATATTGTTAGCTGAGATTAAATATTAAAAATTTAAAATCACGAAATTTGACACTAAATTGCGACGTTGCCTCTCATGACGCGTAAAACATTTTGCTATTTGGTTTCCATTTGCAACGCTAAAAGATTGTTATTAACTGAAGTTTGTCGACGCGGTAAAACTTTTTCTTTACAAACAACTGCGGCGCTAGGCTGTAGTAGACATAAGCTCTGATTTGCGGGGTACATAACAAAATATAATTAATGAGCACAAATTACACCTAGTAATTTGTGCTCATTAATTAATCAATATTGAAACTTCTCACAGCTGTCGCATTCGCAACCACTGCGACACTGACTCAAATGCTGCATGGCAGCAATGTTTTTAAAATAAAAAAATTATTATTTTTTTGAATATTTCTATATCATTTCTCGGGGGTACAGTATATCATATTTTATTTTCATGTCTATAAAAAAATCGATGCAGTAAGGGGTAAAAGTGTAAAAATAACGTTTTATTATAATTATGGCAGACAACCATTGCAAGGTGGCAAAAATTGCGGAAGGCCTATGTCCGCTGTGGACTACTTTTGGTTGTCATGGTGATGATGATAATTAACCAGTCGATAACATAGTTTTCTCAGCACGAGATGATAACTGACATTTCTATCGTTAATAATAATTGCAGTAGAGGGTGTTAAAATATTATTAAATTATAGCCGCATAAAATTCACATAAATTTTTAACAATAAGTAATAAAAAAGTAAATTATTTTCTCTATAAAAAGCGTTTGTACCGGTTGATGGCGAAAGTTTAGACAAATAATTACAGTACTTTCATTCAGAAATATATCTTACTGTTTAATAATAAATAGTTTTGATATAAGTATGTAATAAATGGTAGTTAATAAATCAGTACATAGTACACTATGTACCGGGGAAAGATGGGAATAAACCGTACTGATTCATTAACCACTCCTGTGGTTCGGTGGTACTGTGTACGGGCTGTCACGCAGAGGTCGCGGGCTAGATTCAGTGCAAATATTTGTGTGCATGAACATGACTATTTGCTTAGTTCTGGGTGTTTGTAAGTGTAATAATATGTATATCCACATTCTAGAACCTATAACACAAGCTATAATACGAGTATATGCCTACTTTGGGTTTAGATGGCGTTTTGTTGTTATTGTGGTATTTATTATTAAACTCTCTCTCTATCTCTTATTCTTCGCCGTAAGACGTAGACCTCTTCAATAGATTTTGAAAAAGGGGGATTGTAAGCAATCTATCTGGATTTAAATTAGGTTCTGAATACCTACTCTTTCAAATTGACCTCTTCTTAAATAGTCAACTTTCTTTTATTGACTACTTCCCAAAATTACCACTATCTAAATCGATAACTTTTCTATAATGTCTTTTTTTATACAACTTTGGTAGCAAACAAGCATACGGTCCACCTGATGGTAAGTGGTAACCGTAACCTATAGAGATGGCTGTGTTTTCCAAGCATCTCAGAACACAACCAAGCTGTTGCTGACCGCGGAGAAGGGCGTGAGGAAGGAAAAGGGAAATGAAAGAGGCCCGAGGGGGTATTCGGGCTGCATGCCGGCGCTCTCACTCACCGAGCGAAACACATCAGTATGAAAACTAATATTCTTACGTCGATCTTCTATGAGAGGGTAGTACTTCCCCAGTCTATAATGTCTACTTTCCCAAAATGATTCTGGATATAGGTAGATTGCCTACAATTGCCAAGTCCAGTGGGTCTTACCTTTGCCGTTATCAGATTTTACTTAGATTAATTTCCTTGCGGGTTCCAAGATACTATTTCGCTGTCCCCGAGACTCCCGAATGACATACGAGGAGCTTAATTTTCGTAAGGGTTCCCTGTGAATCCTGACTGAAACCTGCTGATTTCTGTCATAGTGATGGACATGTGGGTGATACTATCTTGAACAATTATTAAAGCGGCAATTAATAGACTCCGTGGCCTTGATTTTTGAACATGCAGGTATTAAAGTTGCAAGAAATTCGTAACTGGTTTTATTTATTTTATTTAGAAACCGGTTCCGTTGCTTAGTACTAATCTAATAAAATAAGGTGTTTTCTAATGAAAATTTTGTTGTGGGTTGACTGTGAAACATAAATAGGTTGAGTTTGGAAAAATAATGAGTGGGATGAGACTTCATAGGATGAATACGGAATAACTCCTAAGTGGATGTATAATAGCTTGTTGCCAACTGGCTTTGTGGTCGTAGTTATCACTTCGCACGATGTGACCACGTACTAGTTATAACTCAATTCACAAATAATGCAGACATTTGGGTCCTTAATGTGTAAACTAATACTTTATACGTGCCTCTTCGCTTACTGCCTCCGTGGTGCAGTGGAAGCGCAAGCTGCTGTGCACGAGATTGTGAGTTCGATCCCCAGACGTGACAAAACTTTGTGCTATCGATAAATATTTGTTTCGAGTCGGTATGTACTACTGTGTCCGTTTAATGTACGTTTATAAAATCCCACGCGACACAGGGCTTGTTCCCTAGTGCGGGAGTTGTCGTTTTAATTATGAGATAAGAGATAACGTCGATATTCTATGAATGGATAGTACTATATTGGTCTATCAGGTGCATTCATGCTGGAAACAGCATGGATGTACTACCTAAAAAGGTCATAGATAGAAAATGGACAGTTTAGGTGCCAACAACATTCTATAGTAGACAACGGATACGATCTACTAGACCATTACAATAGGTAAATTAATGTTACTATTGATTTTATTTATTTCAATAGTTTTGTCCATCGGTATATTCCACCCTTCTAGAAAGGAACAGGATAAACGTCCTTAACTAATTTATAACAAGGTTCAATTTTTCGAAACCTGTCTAACTACGTTATCTATTTATATTTAGCAAGTCTGTGTTGCAGTAGCATTTTTATACTAATAAAGTTTTTATATATCTGCGAATTGAATTTTGGCCAATGTGACTTTGCTTTGAAGGTCACCCGTTGTCGAGTGCTAGACTTATGTAATACCTATACTGTTGACATATTACATAACTTGTTAAATATATTACAAACTAGCTGCGCCCCGCGACTGCGCCCGTGCGTAAAATATGTTTTGTATCCTTTGGGAAGCAGACCGACTTTCGGCATTTTATCGAAACACACACACACACAAATTTATGCATTTATAATAATAATAGGATAGATGTATTAAGTATATTTAGTGTGCCAGCCGGGTAGTTTTCGGCCTAGATTGTAATTAATACTCGTTCATCTCTTCCCGTGGGTTTCGATAAGAGGCGACTAAGAAAACCATCATACCAGCCCGTTTAGAGGCCTTTTAAGTTTCTTGCCAGTTCCTCTCATACCCCGTCAGCGTACTGGCTGTGGGTTAAATAGCAGACATTTTGTAATTTTGACGTTTTCGTTTGTTCGTAATGTATTTACTAACAAAACTTTACAGCTTTTAATGTATCAACTAAAGTGGTACACAGGCCTTCTCATTCTAACCAGTAACCGTGCTGTAGCCTATTTAGTCTACTAATTCTATTTGTAAAGTCCTATGCGCCTCGTCCTCTTGCGCTTGTTCACTAATATAAACAATAAGAAAATTAACAATGCGCTTTTTAAAATTTATTACATGCATATATTGCTTCACTCCTTTTTATCCCCAAAGGGTAGGTAGAGGTGTTTAACCACCCACTTTTCGCCATTTTTATTTTAGGTCCCTGTAAAAGAGGACGAGCCTGTTACCAAAACTGAGAATTTTTCGACCAAAAACCCAATATCACTTTACCCGCCACGGGGATCGAACCCGAGACCTCTGCATGGTAATCCGTACGCACTACCACCGAACTACAAAGGAAGTCTATTAAAAATGAATCTATACTATTATTTAGAGCGGCAGAGTTTGTTTGTTTGAACGCGCTAATCTCTGTCACTACCAATTTTTTTTGCGGATAGCCCAGTTCTCGAAGAAGGTTATAGGCTATGTATCATCACGCTACTGGCAACGGGAGTAGAACAGTAAACAAAGACGCGGGTGAAACGTCGCCGTGGAAAGATAGTTTATTATAAAGTGTAAATGATTGTACAACGAGTGACAAGTTAAATGGACGCACGTAAATAATTGCTTTGGCTTCGTATACTAATACACCGTTATTTCGGTAGCTTGACTTATTACTAGCGGTCATAAAACTGCAGTAAAGTTTTACTCTAGCTAGCATGAGCCATGTTTGTATGTTGAGATATTGTTTTAGTAAAGAGTTGGTATTGGTATTTAATGTCTTTTACTTGGAAGTTTTAAGCGTAGTAGATCGTCGCTGGTTTTAACATGAATGTGTCCTATTGACTGCGGTAGTACCTAATATACCGTCCCATAGAAGATCGACGTGAAAATAATAGTATCCATAATATTGCGTTTCCTTCTTCCTCACCTCCCCCATTCCCTTTACCTACCCCAATTCCTTCACTGTGGGCAGCAGCTTCGCAGAGTTTCTGGCATCGCAGGAATCCATGAGCGATATAGTTACCATTTACCATTAGGTTTCCTGTTGGCTCGTCTGTCACTAACGACAATAAAAATATATTTTGTGAAGTGTCGCGAGTTGACGGCATGATGATTAGGTACTAGTTAGGTACTAAGTACCTATATATGTTTATCTTGAACATGTCAGACTTAGGGTGAAGGAAAACATCGTGAGGAAACCTGGACTTAAAAGTCTGAAATTGCCAATCCGTCTTGAGCAAGCGTGGTGATTAATGCTCATGCCTTCTCTATATGGGAAGAGGCCTTTGCCCTGCAGTGTGACAGTAACAGGCCGGTATTATTATAATTGTATAGTAGATATGTTTTATTTTTATAACAGATTCATAAACTTACGTATTATATTAATTATCCTAAACACTAGTGGACGTCGTGTGGCATGTCTAGCCAGTCAATTCTTTAAAAGGTAACTTTATGTAGTTTTTTTGTTACTTACCTAGGTACCTACTGATTTTAAATTTCCAACCATTTCCATACACGTAGCAACAATAGTAAACCACAACAACGGTTTATTATAACAGCATTCACTGTCAAGGTCGTTGACAAACCGCCTTCTTAAACAATATACTATTATATTAAGTATGAAATGTCTAATACTTATTATTACATAATGCATAATTATAAACTCAAATTTATATAGTTCATATAAATCAGTGATACTTATGATGTGACTGAAATATACTAGCTTTCACCCGCGTCTTTGCTTACTGCTCTTCTCCTGACGCCAGTAGAGTGGTGTTTCCTATAACCTTCCTCAAGAACTGGGCTATCATACGCAATGAATTTCAAATCCGATCGGTAGTTCCAGAGATTAGCGCGTACAAACAAACAAACAAACTCTTGCGCTTTATGTAATAGTTTGGATTTAAATCAATGACACGATGTGACTGAAAAAAATTAGACAATTTATTACCAGCACAGAATAAATAATAGTACCTTATGGGTACTTGCTGGTTCGCCGACCAGCTATCTCATTCATAAGAGTTCATAAAGTTTCCGTATTTGACAACTCATTCGATTGCCGATATTCAACAGATTTAAAAACGGATTCGGTCACCTAGGGCCACTTACTCCAACGACCACCGACTAAATTCCTTGTTCGGCCATTTCCTATTAGGTGCTTTTCCTCGTAAGGCCATTCCTCGAATGACCTCTATGTTAATTCCTAATTGGGCCACCTCCTCTAATGACCACACTGTATATTCCTAGTTTGGCTATTTCCTTGAATGACCACTATAGAGCAGTCGATGTCAAAATATATTTACACTTTGGGACCTTAACTTCTTTGAGACAAGGCCCAAAAGTATAAAGATATGTAACTTCGACTGTACCTTAATTCAAGGCTATACCTACTGTACGGGTAAGTCGGGTTAACACCCTACCAAGCCACCTCTACTGGGGTATACAGGCATTTCTATAGGATGTCTCTACCCTTGTGACCATCGATCCCGAAATTACTCAAAATAGAAAAAAGTGAAGTGGGTTTAATTACGAATTAGGTTTCAAGTATTTTAACTGTATGTTACATGTAATTAATGTTATTTGTTTTACTATTTTATTTATTTTTGATCTATTCATCTTAATCTTAGTAAGTGTTTGAGTGAACATAATTATATCATGGTGTAAAATCGAGGCGGTGTTTAGGTTTTTAACATAGGAAAATAATTAATAAAAGTATGACGTTATAATTAATATGTATTACAAAAATAACAACATAACAAAAAAGAAACAAAAACACTGCCTAAACGTTGAACTTATCATTTTGGATTCTACGAACGGCCTATCGATTGGATATTAATTGACATCAAGACAAGGAAGTTGGCCCTTCAGGGATTTACCCGTAAAGAGAAATGTGGCCATTTGAGGAAGTGGCCGTACAAAGAAGTCGCCACTAGGAACGTGGTCATTTGGGGATTGAGCCGTTATGGGAAATGTGATCGTGGCCCTTTTAGCGAAATGGCCGTTAGGAGAATAGGCCATCAAAGGGAAAAGGCCGTTTAAGGAATGTGGCCCTAGGTGACCGAATCCTTAAAAACACTTCAAAGATTTTGCAACTGTGAAAGTTTTGAATTTCAGTTTGAACGTTTTGCATTCAAGAAGTAAACTTTTCTCTCTGATTTGATAAAGGTCGTCCACGACGTTGGTACTAAGATACCAAAAGGTCAAGAAAAAATTGCAAAAAAACAGATCACTCTTTTTAATCGCTAGATACAGCTTGTTGAATTACCTATAGTCACATTTAAGTGACGATAGGCCTCTTGTTGGCATTTTGTAGCAATAAGACATGTGGTCTGTATATATTATTCTGACAAGTATAACGTGTAAACTGTTACAATAAGTAATTAGTGACGAAAAACAAGTAAGTATATAAATTAAGTAATGGAGCGCAAGCGTCAAATTAAAAAAAAAACATATTACCTAAGTTCTGCTTTAACTGAAATATTTGTTTGTTTTATTTTTGCCTAATCCTTAAAGATAAATATTAAATTATCAAATTTTATTAAACATCTTATCTGCGGACGGTACTTTTTAGCTAAACTACTAGTTAATTACATTTATAAGATAAAAATGAATGAGGTCCCTCCGGAAGGGGTGCCTCAGGAACCGGGGCCCTCAAAAACGAACCCGAAGTGAAAGACTTATTAAAGGAGGCTGTTGACTGTCCTATGTTGAATACTTTTCTTGTTAACTCATGTAACGATAATGTCATTATTCGGTTAGCTGAAACAGCGAAGTATGTGTGACGATAGGTTCATTAAACTCAATAGAATAAATTAGTACATAAGAATAAAAAACAAACGTAAATTCACGCGTGTCTCTCATTAATGGGGTAAGCAGAGACTAGAAGACCATTTGCTACGATTCTAATACAATATAATATTAAGTAAAAATATTATTACTCTTCTGAGAAATCTTCTGTTTTTTTTAAATAGCTTCCGTGTAAACAAGGTTGACACTTGACGGTAAATAATTACTGTCAGCACATGACTGTTATATCTAGCTTCACGCAGCACGGTTTCACCCGCGTTAATTCAATTTTTGGATACTGCTCGACCTTCGTCGCCAATAGCGTAATATTACATATAACCTTCCTCAAGAACTGAGCTATCAAACGCAAAAAGAATTATTCAAATCCAGAGATAAGCGCGTTCACACAAACGAACAAACAAATTTCCGCTTTATATAATAGTATAGATATAGATTATAGGAACAATGCTAAGATAACAAAACAAGGCTGTTGTGAACCGTATAGAGAGAAAGGGATGAGGAAGGAAAAGGAGAGGACCGAGGAGGTAATTGGGGCTCCGGCAATCACCCACCAGACGAAATGCATTAGTATGAAAACTGATACTTAACTTAACTAATACGGTAGTAGATCGACGCTGGTTTCAGCATGAATGGGTCGGATCGAATGGGCAAGTCCCTCTCATAGAAGATCGACGTAAGAGTAGTAGTATCCGTACTACTGCATTTCGTTCGGTGAGTGAATGCCAAAGGCCCAATTGCCACCCCTTCCTCTTTCCTCACCTCCCTCATTCTCTTCCCTACCCCATTCCCAGCCGCCATAATGAAGGCCACCATACCAATAGGTTAAGACGACGACTTTTGGTATGGTGTCCACCATTTCTGGATTCCAATGACTGCTTCCCACCAGGCGAAGTGGAGTCACTTTGGTAGGCTAACACATAAAAAAAACATCCGATCTTCTACGAGAGAAAGAAAGAAAGAAAATAATTTAATTCGCAGAAAACGATATACGGAATTACAACAGCTCAACAAAATAAAACATACAAAGAAGGAATAAGAATAATTTAAAAAAGCAATGCTGTTCAGATGCTGTCTTGTACGTCTTTATAGGGTCGCCGACTCAGCATGAGACTAGACAGTAGTAATGCCTCGCTCAATCCGGCTCCTTCATGCTGAAGTTCGTAAAAATGTCTGTGTTCTTCAAATATCGAGCTAGACTTGGCAACGGTTTAAGACTTTACCATCGAGTACTCGTTATATTCCATGAGTGCTTTGATCCGCAGTGTTACGTAAGCACTGTGTAGCTACTTTTTTCTCATTTTTTGAATATGTGCCAAATGGCCAGTGATTAAAATATTGATAACAGTGTATTTATCTTAGTCTCTGGTATAAAAATAAGTAGATAACTACGATTATGACTTTGATATTATAGCGGTGAATATGAACTTTATGTTAGTTCAAGTTGTGATATCCGTTTTTTATACACGAGATGGATTTATCGAGATCATGGCTAAGTACTAATGTGTCTTTTTACATACGATGACTGAAAGCAAATCTAAATTGTAATAAAAATAATAGTATTCCTTTTTTTAATAACAACAACAACATAATTAAAATGAACGCACATACACACAGGTCCTCGAACAATTTTTTCTGCATGAAAATCCAACCCATTTTACAGTTGCACTTTGTCACAGCGCCAGAAAAGCATTAATTTTTAGATATAAAAAGGTAACAAATATAAAGCCTATCTGATGGTAAGCATTTACTGAGCAAACGCTTGCAACACCCTACAAAAACCGTTTATCACCTGTCATAAAGAACTCGATATTGTCCCTCGGAAAAATCCTTTTTTTTTTTTTTTTTATTTTATATTAGAGCCTACCAAAGTGACTCCACCCCGCCTGATGGTAAGCAGTCAGTGGAATCCAGAAGTGGCGGCCACTATACCAAAAGCCTTCGTCTTAAACTGCTGCTATGGTGGCCTCCACTATGGCGGCTGGGAATGGGGTGTTAGGGGAAGGGAACGAGGGAGGTGAGGAAAGAGGAAAGGGGGGAAATTGGGCCTCCGGCGCTCTCACTCACCGAACGAAACGCAGTAGTACAGATACTACTACTCTTAAGTCGATCTTCTATGAGAGGGTAGTACTTCCCCGAACGATCATTCATGCTGAAATCAGCGTGGATCTACTACCGTACAACCTTTCACAGCTGATTGACTTTAGTTACTATGGCGACCGCAATATATTAAATATATATTTGCAATATGGAAAAAGTGGAAAATCTCTATAATATGTTTACATACACAATTATATGTGGATATATTGTTGCTTACCGTTAATTATGTTTTAAATGAAATTCGTGACTGAGTCCTATTAGATATGTTTTGTACTCGAAGAATCTTTGTTAGAATATTTACATTGTTGAAAGAAGCAGATTCATCTTGTATTTAAATATGTACTCGATAAGTGGTTAGCGTGATAATTATATTACAGTTTAGGTATTTCAGTAACAGCGTTGTTGTCGCTGTCTGTGCTGCCTAGAGACCCCTCTTTTCCCATTCTTTGATTTATCGTACCATGAAGGGAGTTAAAAAACTATTTGAATTGATTCTACTTTCTCCCATTCTATTTAGAACGACACAAACGGTTCAGTAATTCATACTTTGTCGCTTTATTAAATCCTGGAACTCTTTACCAGCGCATGTTTTTTATAATTTTGATTTATGGTCTTTTAAGCAAAGGGTAAAAAATATCTCTTTTGGCATGGTATCCACAACACGTGGATCCTACTGACACAGAATGGAGTCATCACTAACTGACAGAGTACGGTACGGTTTAGAGGTTCGAAATAGAAAGAAAGAAAGAAATAGAGCAAGTTTCATTAAGACTTATCTTGTAAATGACTGCACGATCTTGAAGGTAAACATGTTGTAAAACTCTAGCTAAAAGAAATATAGCATGACTTACGGGACCAAAGTGCTCTGGTCTATTAACCACAGTCAAAACTAAAAAATACGAAACATAAAAGAGTACACGTGTTATGTTGCAGACATGTAATAAAATTAGTGATTTACAACTTGAACAGATGTTTTCAATGGTAGTATTGAGGTGTCATTTTAGTACTATAATTCATCGCAACATTATAATATCTACTTACACCTACTTAACGTTTAAAATGTATATCTACAACTCTTTTACTGGAACGATGTAATATACTGAATTAAATAGAAACTAACTAAGTAGTTGGTACAGATTTCCAGTCGAATTTGAATAATCATTTTTGCGTATGACAGCCCAGTTCTTGAGGAAGGTTATAGGCTGCGTAACATCACGCTACTGGCGACGGGAGCAGAGCAATAACCAAAGATGCGGGCAAAACCGTACTGTAGGAAGCTGGTTTAAGATAAACTTGGTACCTATGTACTTATGAATTTGAAAGGTTTCATTGGTAGATTCTTGTCTAGTTTCTAACCCACAAACGTATACGAAGCGGGTGACTTAACTATGGGGCCATCACGACTTATCACCATCATATTAGTTGAGAGACGTCCACTGCTAAACATAGGCTTTCTCCAATTTTCGCTACCTTGGCCGTTCGTGGGCCGCCCTTACAAGTTGCCCCACTCTTGTCAGGTCGTCGGTTTACGGCTATTAAGATATTATTATTAATCCTTTCAGATAATGAGGAGAATGCAACAGGTCTTGGGCAGGAAACTTTTTGAGAAGATTATGAAGGTAACCATCTATAACCAGTTCGTCGCGGGTGAAGATCAGGACAGGATTAGGCCCACTATTGAAAGGTAAATGTTTTGTGTCTGCTGGAGGCCCAATTTACCTCTCTTGTTCTTTTTCTGCCTTCAACCCCTTTTCACCTACACGATCGACAACGGCGCGGCTTGGTTGTGTTTCTAAGATACAACCATATCCTTAACCTAATTGTAAGTGGTGACTAACAGGGCATCACTTACCATCATGTGTATCGGATACTTACACAGAAAATTGTATAAAAGTTCTATCAGGCAGAGGGCGACATTTTGGTGAATCTAATATAAAAAATGTACTTGTCCTGAATCGAACAACAACATTTTGCACAACAACCCCGAACATTCTCACTGCGTTACCAAAGCAAATTGATTATGCATCTTTTTGCGATGAACGTACGAAATGGTTACTCTCATTCATACGCTGATCTTCAACGAGGTCACTTCTAGATGAGATCATAGTGAGGGGAGTCCAGTCAATGAAGCTCTCTGCTAATGAATCACTAGGTAACTACGCGATACAAGTGTTTCGAAATTGCACCTAAAAGTATACATCTTAGAATCTATTTTTCTGTACTTTGTATTTCTGATACCACGTTCTTTCATCAATATAATGTGTTACCCTTTTATTCATAAAAAAATTATAAGCCTTTATAGTTTTATTGGGTTATGTCTCTTTCTTACTGGTACGAATGTCAAGGTGACAGATAAAAACAAACGAAATTAAACCTATTTTAGCTATTATAAGCTTATTAGATGTTTATGAATAAGGGAGTTAGTGTTTATATATTGATTTATGTGACGTATTAGTTATCAATTTTCTTGTACGATATTTATGCTGAGATTTAATACCTGTTTTGGGCCAAAGTTAAGTAAGATTCAGTATCAGTGGTATCAGTCCAGAGTTTGGAATTATGGGATATGGTTGGTACCTACACTAGCAGCTCAATCTTTAGGGGACTTGATCTTGTACTGAGTCATCATTCAAATTTAAGTAGGCCCCTTAACTGAACCTTGTTTCATTTTAATTATATACAACTTAGCGGCAGAATAAAAAAAACTGATAGAATTTGGGATCGTGTTCACCTCATCTGGGCTCCACTAACTGCTTAACATCAGGCAAAGTAAAGTCAATTTGGCAGGCAGCAAAAAACCGTGGAGGCAATAAATCACTGCCTGCCACTTCAATTAAAGGAACGTATAATAATGTATGTTCTTATTTATCTAACTGCTTTTATTATTTCAGGTTGCGTTCTTTCGGTGTAAAGTCGATCCTCGATTATTCGGCGGAGGAAGACTTGTCGAGAGACGAGGCCGAAAAACGTGAAGTCAGGTAATTAACTCTTATTGAAATTAAATATTTTAAATGCTAATTGTATTGTGGGCTGGCAACGTGTAATATAGGAAGGTATTTAATTTGGGTGACGTTAACAACCTTACTATTGTTAAAAATGTAAAAAGGTGTTTTCTTCCTTTGCCTTGGAATGTTTGATAAAGATATAACTATAATACCACGTAAAACTTTATGTAGTTGCCCGTTATATAAAGGAAAATTGACATATTTCTTGTGTTTAACACAATCTTAGCTACTTCCCGTTTGACCACATGGTAAAGGTAATTATTAGTATTAATTTAATTGAATACTCAGTTAATAAAAACTATAAGTATAAATTTTGTATCTTGTGACTAAAAATTAATGAGTTTGTAGATTAGTGAACGCTAAGGCATAATCGAGGCAAATACTGTTGCTTAGATTATGATGATATTATTATTATTATAATAATATACCACTTTGCTAGCCCACAGCGTCTCGCTTTAACTGTTCATCGCATAGCCAGTCCACCAAACAGCCAACCTTTTTAACAGCTTCAATTTATCCTAAAGAAATATTACTTATTTCTACACATTTATGCGACCATTGTTGAAGACAAAAAGAAAAATAATAAATAAAGCTCTTTAAAAAAAGCCATTTTATTTTCTTAAATACTGAAATAATTTATTCAAAAATCACGGAACAGATCGCAGTCAGAATAAAATTAGGTACCTTTAGTATAATTTATGACATTAATCTAAAACCAGACTGACAATACACTACTTATATAAAATGTTACGAGCATGAGTTTGAACAATAGTTAGGTACTTAGTCTTCCCCGCAAGAGATTTCAAAATGAGTTTATGCACTTAAATCTAGCTGCTACATAATGCTTAGTTATTGGCCATTCAGTATTCTTATGTATGTTCGTCATTACACTTATGTGTAAAAAACAAAACTACCTTCTTTTCTTTATTATATACATACCTAATGCCAAATAAAATCGTAATAGAAAATATTGGTGCCATATTTTCTTAATTTTTCGGACGCGAATGTTCGGCATGTTCTCAACGTATAGCTACATCAACCGAACAATTTTTGCGTTCGAATTTTCGAGTCACTCCTGCAAATTACAGCTAATTTCATCTATTCGTTTACAAAGTGATCGCGCCGCACTGATGTCTCACACTTCATTGTAAATCGATACTACTAACGCTCATAAAAATACAAATAAAATTGTAATCAAATTTGCTAATTTCGAAAATCGGATGATGGATTCAGATTGCCCCATTTCTGTACATTAATATATTTATCTCAAAATCGAAAATGTATTCTGAAATTTAATGAAACGTTTGCTGTATTATTAATACTCATATCAGTACGATTCTATAAATAGATTTTTGAAAATAACAATCGCGTTTTTGATAATTCATGTCCAATTTTACGCAATGGAACATGATCATGTCTGATTTTACGCAATGGATTCACTGTTTTATTTTACTGTTATACTGCCTTCTATTCCTTGCCAATGTCAGCAATTTTCTATTATTAACATACTTTACGTTTGTATAAGACAAGTACCTGATACACTCTACTAAAACAATAAAGTTACATGACTGGTAAACATTATTCTGATTTCACCGTTGTCAGTTACGGCCTTTTACGTAGCCTTTTACGCCTGTAATGCTTTTGGCTTAGTAACGATCTCAAGGCGACTGTAAGAAGATGAGTTGATGTACAAGGTTGAATAATGAACGTATGGGTAGACAATGTAAAGATATTTTAGTTTCAAAATGCTAGGAAAGAGTTAAAAAAATATATATTATTGTCTGCAAATTTGGAGGCGATTTATACGGTTAAATAAATGTACCAAATTAATTTCTTATTGAATCGAGGTGTCCGAAATGACCAGCCTATCGATCGTGCTATCGATTTGCAAGGCAAATACCTTCGTTCATCACTTACGAAATCATTGTCTAGTTTCCAATTAAAGTATTGACTGTTGCCGAATTTTGACGATTTTCTGTAAATGGTTTTATTTTGTACCTACTTACTAATAACATTACGTGGTGAAGTTAAAACAACGATATAGTAGAAAAACTTATTCAAATAGTATATGGCACCGAAATAACTGACCTGAAAATCGTGTACAGTCACAAAAGCTGTTAAATCGAGTTGTTTTTAACAAGTATATATGGCGGCCTTTCATCTTGTTATAGTTCAGTATTGTGCTAAGAATAATTACAAACTCTTTATAATGTTAATCTTTCTCACCCTTCATCTAAATTAATGCTGATTCATCACATGTTTCTAAATATGTGAGTTATGTGTGTGCAGTACAAAGCATACCAAAATTATAGGTACTTATTTATATATTACCTATCCCCTATTCTTTTTTTAAAGGTTGGGCAGAATTTGTATATCAAGTTATGTTGGTTTTCATGTGACAGTAACATTTACGGTAGTAGATACTCGCTGGTTTCAGCATAAATAGACCAGATCGACCTTAGAAATACTACTCCCTCATATAAGATCGACGTAAGAGTAGTAGTATTCATACTATAAAATACTATTCCGTTTTGTTCAGTAAGTGAAAGTGCCTTTCCTCTTTCCTCACCTCCCTCATTCCCATCACCTGCTTCATTCCCAGCCGCCATAGTGGAGGCCACAGTAGCAGTTTGAGACGATGGCTTTTGATATAGTGGCCTCCACTTCTGGATTACACTGACTGCTTACCATCAGGCAGAGAGAAGTCACTTTGGCAGGCTAATATATAAAAAGACTGGCAAGTCTGTTCTCATTTCTGGATATAGACGCCGGGATAATACTAAAAATGCATAAAGAATTAAATTTTTACTTTTGAAACCACTAATAAAAATAAATAGGCGAAAGCAATTTATGCTGCAATGCTGCTAAAATAATTAATAACAGACGTATATTGAGCATGCTGTATGTATATTACAAACTAGCTCTCCGCGCGGTTTCACCCGCGTCTTTGCTTACTGCTCTGCTTCCGTCGCCAGTAGCGTGATGTTATGCCTTTATTTGAGAACTGGGCTGTCATACACAAAAAGAATTTTTCAAATCTGACTGGTAGTTTCAGAGATTAGCGCGTTTAAACAAACAAATAAACAAACTTCCACTTTATAATATATCACAATTAATATAAAATAGACAGAATATACAATGTATGCACAAAGTAAACAATGCACGTTTTATTTCGTTCATATTGGTACTTGTGTTTATGTTGCTATTATTTAACCACAGACTTATGTATTTGGCATTGACAGATTTTGTATTTCTATATTTAAATAAATTCCTTTTTGGCCGCCGTATGAAAAAATAATTCCAAACAGTTCGGCTATCGAACTACTGGTAGAACTGGATGGAATAAACCTGTTCTCCGGCCTATATGGATCCATCTTTTAAGAAAATACTAGGTAACGAAAAAAGAGCTATCTGTGTATTAATGTATTACCTTTTTGCTGTCACTAATGCGGTTGCCAAGCATAGGTAGTGAAAGAAGGAGTTTGCTATAGCAAACTTTTCTTTTGAGGCAAGTGTCATCTTAAGGCTAATTAGTTGGAGGTGAATTTCCCTTTAGAAAGATTAAATCAAATACAGACCATTCTCATTTAGCATAATACAAACAATAAATTATTATTTATTATTTCGACAGACTAGCCGCATCCACTGCTTCTTGCTTATTTCTAGTGTCGCAGTTGGCGCTGCGGCGATCCACTATCGGCCATAATTAATAACCTATCTCTTTAGATAGATAGGGCTATTTGAGATAGTTGCTAGGATACTGGTTTGGTTACCTAGCAACCGTTGTTATTTTGATCATATTAACAAAAAATTCTTAGGCAACTATCTCAGATAGCCCTATCTATATATATAAAAATGAATCCCTATTTCCCTTGGTCATGGCATCACGCGTGAACGGCTAGATCAATTTCGTTAATTCTTTTTTTGTTGTGTTTGTTATTGTCAGGAGAAGGTTCTTATGCAAGAAAACTAAGAAAATTGCGCGGTGATTTAAAAAGTTTAAGATACTTAACCACCATATCATCACTACATAATATAAAACAAAGTCGGTTCCCCCTGTCTGTCCATATGTATGCTTAGATATTCAAAAGTACGCAATGGATTTTGATGCGGGTTTTTTTAAATAGATAGAGTGATTCAAGAGGAAGGTTTATATGTATATAACATGCATAATATAGTAGAGAAACATTGATAAATTTAGATGTTTTTAATATGATGTCGTAAACAAACAAATTTTTTGCGCTTATATTGCAACGCTGGCTAAACCCTACAAGATGGATCAAAATAATGTACTACAGTATTGTACACCTTTAAAAGGTCTACAAAAGAGTCCGCGATAGTATATGTATCTTTAAGGGATAACCTACAATAACCATTTTTATTCTTTACATTTTATGAGAAATAATGGCTTATTTTCGAAGCAATTCTAAGCAATACAGCATTTATCCTTATCAAATTAAGTACCTTAAACACATTGTGCGTTTAATATAAATCAATAATGCCCTTTGGAGCATGTATTTTAAATAAATATTTTCAAAGATATTAGAGATTAAAAATGCAGGGAGGTATATAGTGGCAGGGGGCCGGCATTCTGTAGTAAAATTAAATATACTACAGAATGTGTAATTACGAGTTATTCCGGTCTGATCCCCCAGATCTGATCCCCTGGAGATCGGTTTATTTGTAAATACAACGTTCACAGCATTTGTTTTTCTTCGCACAGACAATGCTGTTACTAAATATAGTATCAGCATTGCACCCGTGCGAAGCCGGGGCGGGTCGCTAGTCTATCTTTATAAGATAATATATATATAAGATAATTTAATAATTTCGGGCGTATACCTTCAAGTGTCTAGTTTAAAAATCATAATATTACCTATCTATGTTTTTCGCTCGTTGAACTTAGCTAAGTTTCAGCCATTTAAAGTATGGCCACAGTATGAACGTGCATAATTATACGGCGCGGTGCAGCGTGGCATTTTACTTTGAAATGAAATACACGCAAGAAAATATACATTAAATTGATCAATATTTTTCTATGGGGTACTAAATCAAAACTCTTGTGTATTCATAGATTTTAATTTCAAATCAAATTCAAGTCAATTCATTATTATTATTGCCTTTTTCAGTGGCGGTTTGACGAGCGAAAATCTGGAGTTACTATTAAAATACGGGCCAAGAAATATTCCAGGACTTGCTTTTGCCGGGTCTTATTTTTTCTCTTTTTAGTACAATTTAGATATTGGCCATACGGGTAAAAGTGTAACAGTTATAATTTAATTTTTTTATGGCAAGTAATTTATTTTTTAATAATTGGCTATTTTTAAAGTGAAATTTTAGAGCGATTTAATTTACGATAGAATAGCTTACGTCGATAAAAGTCTTTGTAATATTCACCATCATGGGCAAGAAAAATATACTCGTAGATTAGTTAGCATAGAGCTGTTAGTAACGTAGATTTTTAGTTAAATCGTTGCATACAAACAAAGATACACAAAATCAAATCTTTTTTAGTCTAGAAAAGAACAACCTCTAAGGCATTTGACAAATCTATTATCTACAATAAACAGTTTAATGGGTAACCTTCGTGTATTCTTTCAATGTTGAGCCCATTATATTTTATTGCTCTCTCATTGTAAGAAAACAGAAAACAGGTGACCAGTGAAAAATGAGCCTCGGTATTTTTCTAAAATTTTTCATATGGCAACACATGTTTTTCAGATAAAATATAAGAAAAATGGAAGAAACATTTTAATTAAAAAAAAATTTTAGCAAATCAATCAATGTAGTTCAATGTTACCTAGTTTTAATAGTTTACAGTTAACAGTATTTCATTTTTTTAAAACTAATTAGGACAAATTCTTTTGAGGGCAACACAAATTCTTTTATTCGGTCAAAATTCTTATCTAAAATCTTATTTTCTAGTTATGAGGGTTTACGTGTCATTAGTGGCAACGTCGCAACTTAAATCATATTCCTGGTTTTCGATTTTTATTATTTAATCGGCGCTATATTTTAAAAGATGTTCTATCTATATGTTAGAATTAGGAGAAAGCTGTGGGTATAAAATATCCCTCTTTCACATTTCACAGGTTAGGACAAATCATTGTAAGAATGTTTTTATTAGAAGAGGATGTCGCTTTTATAATGAATTAACTACTAATGATAGTAATAACCTCATTGACGTATTTCACCTTTCCCTCCCAAACTTTAAAAAAAATGTTTTAGAAATTTTGGCTGTCAGATTCTATTGACTTTATTAATATTATGTATTTGGTTCTCTTAGTTCTCTTCTCTTTCTCTTACTATATTATTGTATTTCGTTGTTAGCCTACATGTATATATTACTATCTGTGGAAAATGTTTCTGGATTATGTACTATCTATGTTTTGTAAACTATAAGATCATTTGTATCCGTTTTTTTCCCTAATAAATAAATAAATAAATAAATAAATAAAAAGTAAGTAACCATAATGCTTACAGTTATTTTACTATGAAAATAACGTAACTTACGTTTCGAATGTTGTATCATTTGCATATAAATAGAACTGTAAACGCAATTATTTCTTACTTTTATACAGCTCTTACCTAATTCTAGCTTATAGACAGAACATATTTTTAAAATATAGCCCCGATTAAAAACCTAAAATACTAAATTGCGACGTTTTGACCGCTCATGACGCGTAAACGCTCTTATTAGCGTATAGAATTTTAAGGTTGAACGCTAACAAATCGCAGATAGCCAAACACTAATTAAAATTATGCATATCTACGCTCTGAAACAGAAAAATTTAAATCCGTTGATTGACTAAGAAAGAACACAACTATATGGGTTCTTTCATATAGTTGTGTTTACACTAAAATGAGTCTTAATAGGCACGATATAGAGGCGATTTTCCCGTGTCGTGGCTTTCTTGCTTACTACGGCAGCAGTACCTATAGACATTTTTCACCTTTACAATGCAAGGTTCATCTCTCACTGATCTAGTAGTTACATTACTTAGTAAGTTTTGTGTTTTGTAGAAATAAGTATTTATTTGTAGTGTTCGTGACTTTAATCTTAAAGGTATATATTTTTTACATAGTTTGTAAATAATGTCTTTGTAATTCTATTTATTTACAGATTTAATAATACCTAAGTATATTAAAAGTGAGGACGTTAAAATGAATTAATGGTGACATTACCAGTTAATTTTCCTATCGCGGTAACTTAAACGACAAATTTAAAAAAATCTCTGTATCGCAGCCATTAAAATTCCATATTTGAAAACTATGCCTGCCCTGCAAAATAAATTCCAGTGAAAACAATCCTTAAACTGTGGCATGTTGAGTTCTATTTTGAGCCCAGCACATAGCTATCGCAAAATAATATCAGTATTTTTTGTTCGAAGCAAACTCAAATAGTTTTTGGCAAGAGTGTCTTACCTTATTATAGTATAGGGTGCATAATATCTTTATTAATAAACTAGACGTCCGCCCTTGCTTCTGTGTCAAAAAGTTTTATTTATTTGTAGGCGTTTGTCTCAAAACAAACGCCTACGGAAAATATCATTGTTGTTAGATTGGCCCGTTTCGGTGCGTATGGCATTATCCGTGATAAAAAACGCAGAAAATCTTTGCATCGCCACAGGTTAACATATTTTTGACATAGGTAAGTACATCATTCATCCACTAATGGTCCAAAAATCAACACATTAGTTACTTTGCAATTTTAATTCTTACAGTAATGGCCACAAGCTACAAATTGTCAATCAAGTTGTGACTTGTACACCGATTTTCTATTGAGCTTGTGTTGTATGCAAAGTTCAGTGGCAAATCTAATAGCATTACGTCATGTAATCACACGTATTTTTTGCTGTGAGGCTTCATTCAATTCATGTTAGCAAATGAGACAGATGGACGTCATTCGTATTGAGGTTTAGGCACAATAAAAATTAATCTACCCATGTAGATACTGTTTAAAAACACAAAAATAATAAAGACATTTGTTTAGATTGTCATCAGCAATCAACATAGCTGACAGGGCAGTATTTACGTTATAATCGACATGCTTGCCAGGCGAATTTGCAATCGAAGTGGCTGTAGTCTTATTAGAGAAAACTCACTTTATCGTGTGATATATTGACCCTTATCATTCATCTTCTCATCATTCTCATTGTGCTAGTGTATATTTGAGCACTAGATTGCCCCAAGCACCCCTATAAATACACCTTTAATACGCTAAGAGAACTGCACCGCGTTTTCAAAGTTTTCATGACTAAAATCTTATTCGCGCGCCACTTGACTACACGGCCGGAAAAAGAATGCCGATACGCGACAGAGTGTTGTCTACGGATACGTCAGGGACTAGGGACATTGTAAATCATCATAATAACTTTTGCTAGTTGACGGTGGAGTTGCCACTTCTCGACTTGGACTCGTGTTTGGAGCCGTTTTTTAACTACATATTTGCGAGCTCGCTGCTAGGACTCTGAAGCACTGATATTATCCAGCAAAACAGTGGAATGAAGTTTTTTATGAAGCAAATTTATTTTATTATAAAAAAAAAAGAGATTGTGGTAGGCGGCCACGACGTCAAGAGAGGTGCCAGCTGTGCTCTTGGCAGTTTCGAATTTCTTAAGCGATGTTACGAGACATTTCACGTGCTTGTTGGCAATACACAAACAACGGTTACGGTTGCAATCGTTGTTAGAATTACAGTTGTTTAGAAATACAGATAAGTACCTAGTAATTTTTATTAGCTTTTCGCGGTGCGGTTTAATCCGCGTTTTTGTTTATTGCTCTGCTCCCGTCGCCAGTAACGTGATATACGCATAAAATTTTTCAAATCCCTTCGGTTGTTTCAGATAATAGTGCTTTCAAACAAACAAACTTTATATAATAGTTTAGATATATTAAAGAAATTAACAAATAAATTTCATTGCAAAAGAAAAGTTTCGTAATGAAGCCGGAACTTTAAGATAGTTAGCTAATCGTTCTATTAGTAATATTTGGCGATAAATATAACTTATAAAGGCTAGATATTTTAGAAGAAAGAACATCATAATTTAATGGAATTTTACCGGTAAGGTTGACATTTAGGGAGATTGTTAGGGCAAGCTGTTTCTGTCTCATCGCGATTTTAAGAACTAGTTTTACGATAAATAAAAGTACTTAGTATCTACTTCGAATCCAAATCCGAAATTCGTCGCAATACCATTTGTAATAGTAGAAAAATATGTGTTATCGTTCGATAGCTAATATAATTCCAGTGATCACGAAGCAATCATGATGCATCTAGCTGTCCAGTGTCCATACAGTTGCATCAAGATTAGTATCTCAATGAAGGTACTGTAGTCTTGTCCTCATTACTGGGCTCTCACAAAACAAAGGGTCTGCGAAAGTTATCCGATAGCTTTGTCTACAAAATGACTAAAGTATTATAATAGTTTTCAATAGATAATGATGACCCAGTTTTTAATCGCCGTTGAAAATATATTCTGTAATATTAAAATGCACTGTATGTTGTAGAGAAATAGGTCGATATTGAGTTCCATAAATAAGCGATAGCTGTGCCAAAATTAACTGTGAAAGTGGATTTTTAGGAGTTATATTTAGATTCTATTTGTGTATTATGAATATTTCGGTATGTATGTAGTTGTGTATAGATAAATAATATTTGTCTATTGTTTATTACCCTTAAGCGTTTGTTGGCATTATGATGGTATGGAGAATAGGCTGTAGAGAAGTATCCTTATAGAGATAATACCACCCTAGGCGCCAAATATTGCGCCTAGGGTGGTATTATACTGGCTTGCAGTTAAGTTGTCAGTATTAATTCACCTAGAATTCTCAGTAAACGACGTAAGGCTTACCTCCTATTACATAGGACCGAATATAGCTTGCAAATCGTGGGTGTTTTACGCTTCTACTTACCCCTGTGAGGCAGAAGGCCTGATTTTATGTTATATTAGCTACGCTCCACGGCTTTGCCCGCGCGTAAAATATGTTTGTTATATCCTTTGGGAAACAAACCGATGGTCGGGATAAAAAGTATACTTGTTATAGTAAGTAGTCTATGTCCGTTTCCGGCACCGAATCTACCTAAAAACATACCAATTTTCATCGAAATCGGTTCAGCCGTTTTAGGCGCTAAGTGGTAACAAACACACACATACACATAAGATCAAACTTTCGCATTTATAATATTTCTAAGGAAAACTCTTTAACCTCGTAAACCCTTAATATAGACTTTTTACTCGTAAATCCTTAATATAGACATTTTTCATAAAAATAAAACATCGCTCTTTTCAACTTATTTGAGTAAGTACGCTATGTTTCAAAGAAATATGTTGTCAGTCTAATCGAGTTTACTAAATATATTACACTTTACTAAAACATAGAACTGTTTTAATTTTTCTATGAGGACTAATTTACAATTATTGAAAAAACCTACCGGTGTTTGGTTGGCTGTTTGATGAACCGTCATCATTATTTTCTTGTCTTTAAGCTTCTACAACAATTTAAGATAAGAAAGATCGTCTTAGACATCCCTCCGTAAGATATAGGTCGATAAAACGTGTATGTTTTAATAGGTTGTTGATAGTTGTAGGTATTTTTACCTTTACAACTTATCTAAATTCATCGAAGCTTACATGATTTAAATTTTATAAAACTTGACGATCTGACGTTAAAAAAGAGTGTGTGTACTCATGTACGCACGTAAGAAGTTATACTTCTTTGGCGTAACAATCCAAAAATTCCAAATAATAACACAACGCATACATACATAAATATTTAAATTGATATAAACGCCAATATATTTTTTATTTATTCACACTGATTATTTGTACTGATACGACACACAAAGATTCGCAACTAACTTCAGGGTGTAAAAGGTTCGCAACTAACTTCAGGATGTTGCTTTTTTCTGTCGGTGTGCGCGCGCATCGTAAAAATATAACTTTTATCATTTTTCCCAATCGCGCCAAAAGAAGTATAACTTCAAAAGAAATAAATTACACGCGAAATCTGGTAGGAATGTCAAAATGACAGTCTTTTGTTTTTGAGACGTAGATGGACTTATGTCACTAGCATACAGCCAATATATTTCCTCGTTAATACAACATTCACCCGTTATATTTTCGGCCAGTGCTTCGATATCAGCCTGCGGTGACAAAAAGGAGGAGGGCCATCTGAAACAATACCACGTCGAGCAGAAGTTCGCAGACAGACGGTACAAGGTGACCAGTGCCAGAACCTACTTCTACCTCAATGAAGCAGCCTGCGAGAAGAATATGGAGGCGTTCCTTAAGAGTATTGATGCAGTAGCCAGTAAGTTCTTCTAATATTCACCATCATTTTACCAGCCGAAAGATGCTGGACATAGGCCTACCCAAATTTTCACTACCTTGGTCGGTTAGTCGCCCTTCTAATATTTCCAAGCTAATAATAATAAGAAAAAATCAATAAAGATGTTTGTAACAAATAAACTCAAAAATAAAATAGTTGAGGGTAGAAAATGTGGGTATTAATCGGAAAGCGAAAAAAATATTTTATCAATAGAAAGCTACTTTATGAGTGAGTAACATAGGCTGTTTATTTCGATATGTATGGGATCGTAATCTACGCAGGTGTAAATGCAGTTGGTCTGGGTCATTTTCATCAAATATTTGTGTGCATGAACATGTCTATTTGCATTGGTCTGGGTGTTTATATGTATAATATGAATGTATTTACAAAAAAAAGTATTTAAGTATGTATATCCGCATTCTAGAACCCATAACACAAGCTATTTAAATATACTTACTTTGGGTCTAGATGGCGTTGTGTGTAGTTTTTGTGATATTATTATTATTATGATATTATTATAGCTTACGAGGTTTTTTGTTTATTTAATGACATCTAAGGGCTCTCACTAGGTAGGTGAATTTTAACCAAACAGTTAGTCGTGTATTGTTCATTATTATTATTGTTGTTTTAAGCATTTAATTGTTTTTTTTCAGATATCACCAAGAGTACAGGTCTCATGGCCATTAAACTTACCGCTTTGGGGAGGCCACAGTTACTTGTAAGTATTATTGTATGTTTTTGTAATGTAAGAATATTTCTTAGCGATTTTGAACAATTCTGACAGCAGTTTTGATAAATTTGTGTATTTTGGCATCAAAAATGGCAGTAGAAAATAAGGTGAATAATATTCATTGGCTCAGGAGTCGTAGTTGTTCAATGTGTTGATCTTTGGGTGTTTTTCAGTTAAAATGAGATATCTATGAATTCAAAGCCGATCTTTGGAAATATAGATAACTAGCTGTTGCCGTAGGTTTGCCCGCGTGAATGTCGGTTATATCTTTGTTTATACATTGACGATTTTGCATATAAACTTTCATCCCTTAATTAAACAAAAAATAAAAATAAAAGATAGCTTATGTTGTTCCCCGAGGTCACCTAATTTCATCAAAATCGGTTCAATGGTGTAGGCGTGACAGCGTAACAGACAGACAGACTAGAGTTACTTTCGCATTTATAATATTAGTATGGATTTCAATGCTT
This sequence comes from Parascotia fuliginaria, assembly GCA_963082885.1. Taxonomy (NCBI): domain Eukaryota; kingdom Metazoa; phylum Arthropoda; class Insecta; order Lepidoptera; family Erebidae; genus Parascotia; species Parascotia fuliginaria. Next base: position 2,625,223 of record OY720191.1, read on the forward strand.
TTTAACATTAACTGTTCTGGTGACACTTTTGGTGCCACTCGTGATTCCCTCTTACTCTGGATTCCGTGGTATTTACAGGATTCTTTTATTTATTTTCAGCTGCAACTTTCGGAAGTGATAATGCGCGCCAGAAACTATATGGCCGAGATAGCAGGTGGCACTGGCAACGTGCTCACACATCACAAGACGATCGAGGACTTCAACCGATACCTTGGCGACCACAGCAAAAAGCCTGAAGTGAAAGATTTCATGAACAAACTCACTTCGGATAAACAGGGGTGAGTAAATCAATAAATTTGAATGAGGAACCTCTCCAGGACCTATCTTTAATTTTGTTCTTTAATAAAATAGAATAGAGTAGAATAACGTTTGAATGATGATATAGTGACTATAATTATATAAAAGTATCTTAAGGACATGTGAAAATGATGGAGGGAAGTAGGATAACCAAAAATATTTATCAAACGGAAATGCCTAGGAAAGTTGGTAGAGGTCGCCCTAGACTAACATAAGCGGACAGAAATAGGTGATGTGTTGACAAAGGGCACAATTATGAGCACCCGTAACAGACGTGTGTGTTTGAAATGATTAATGAATGTTGAGGAGGCAAAGGATGTACGAATATGTTTAGTTCGTAGCAAATTGCGTTCTATAGTCTCTGCTTACCCCGTTAATGAGAGAGAGGTGTTAAGTTATGTATGTAATATAATTCATTTAGATCACATCGGTGACACTTATGTACTGCATTGTGAAGGACAATGCAATTTTATCTGCGCCCCATCTGAGGAAATGAGGCGGTTATGTCGGACTCACTAGTATAGGTGATAGACAGCTACATTACTACTAAGCCTGTGCACCTATGTGCTACGGATGGGCTACTAGAAAACAAGCAGAATCTATTTGTACCTATCGCGGATGTTGTAAGTGAGATTCATTCCAACGACTTCTGGAGAGCGTCAGGTTTAAAGCCAACAAAATGCTTTTAATTTTTTTGATGTTTGTAGTATCTGTGCTAAGTGTGGTGTTTACTATTTAACACTTTATTTACTATTCACTGGTTTGACACTACACGATATAGCAACGTATAAGAAATTGGTGCGCCCGCGCACCACCACGTGTTACTCGGTCAACGGTCAGGGAGCGACTGGCTCTTCTATGCACTCTCCGGACACGTGTAAATACCCTCTCTCTGCCCGAATACACTACAATAGTATTCTCTATATTATGTCTGATGATAATATTGACTAAATTCCTAGTAATTCAAGCGAATATGACATTATTCTAGTTACATTTCTGTATAATTTTGATTTTCACTTTTAGTTGAAATTAGGTATGTTTCTAATGTATCAATTAAAATGCTATTTGGTGATTGCAGTGTGCTAAAAAAGCCGCCGAGTCGGTCAGTGGCGACATCTTTTAAAATTTGTAAGCGTTGTCTCGTAAATTGCTAAATACATATTTGTTTGATTAGTCTAAATTATAACTTAATTTTAAAATCATTTTCACGATTTAAGAACTCAAAATCATTTATTAATTCATGTCATAGATAAAATATTTAAAATTAATTCAGCTAATTTGTAGGATAGATCCATGAAGAGGTCCACCACTTTTTTTTATTACTAAATAGTTACAATATGGTATGAATTACAAAACCACAAATCAACTACTCATATTATGCTAATGTTCAATAAGGATCGATTCATCACGTTGGCTTAGACAAAAATCACTAGGTATTGAAGAGTTGAAATGCTACAGAATCAGTACGGTATGCATTACACAAATATTGTATGTCTAATAATAAAACATCACGTCATTTAATTACCCAACACCGGCTAGTTAAATACAGAAATTTCACTCTTTTGATCTTGAAGAAAATCGATCATAGCTAACACATTAGGTAAGCTAAATTGAACCGTATCATCATTCACATATGAGTATGATGGCTATTTATGTACCCTATTTGTTTGTTAATAAAACTCGAAATTGCGTGAACTCAAATAATGAATGAGCCAACAGAGCGTGAAAAAGCATCTCACAAAACCGCCATAGTGGAGGCCTCCATACCAGAAGTATCAGACGAATGGCTTTTGGAATAGTGACCACTACTTATGGATTCCACTGACTGCTTACCATCAGTCAGAGTGAAGTTACTTTGGTAGCTTATAGGCTTCTTTCCTTCCAGTGTCGTTCACCTTTTCCCATGGTCGGACATTTTGGATGAAAACATGGGTCTCTCAGATTCCTTCAGAGTTCCTGACCCAAAGACTGGTCAGATGCGTCGTCTGATCTCACAGATTTCGCCCAAAGAAGAGGAGATGTTCCGCAATATGCTACGAAGATTGAACCATATAATCAAAATAGCCGACAGCGTTGACGTCAGAATCATGATTGATGCCGAACAGACATACTTTCAACCAGCAATTTCCAGGATCTGTGTAGAAATGATGAGGAGGTATAACCAAGTAAGTTTCTAACGTCCTTACTCAAACTGAAACACATTTATTGCGAAAATGGGTAATTCAAAGAAAAAAAGAAAAGTATTTTTATTCTGCCCTGAGGCGACACACAAAAAACAAGAAATAAAATAAATTACAGATAAGTAACGAAATATCATAAATTAAAAAATATAAATAAAATTTAAATGATATACTATTACAGTGACTTAGTATCTCCATGGTCCGCCTTAAGGCAATATCACTCAATTTTAAGAGACCCCAAATCCTGTTGTAGTAATGATTTCCTTTTTTTTCTTCGCATTCGTTACGCTCTTGACATAACAGTGATATATTTGGTAGGATGTTGCGCTTTACAACGTTTTACGAATGTGAAATTTATTTAGAGACAGAAATAGTTTATGTCTGATAGCGTTTTAACATTTTCCGGGCAGTAAACGGATATGGCTATGATGACAATAAAAAATCTATTGTGTCTTCATCACTGTCCATGAAATGGTTAATATTGGCACATAATTTAACTAAAGAGCAAAATCACTATTGAAATTTAGGATCGCAGTCAACAGGACAAAATATACAAAATACGGTATAATGTTGATTTGTTAACAGAATAAGTTCCTAGTGTTCAACACATACCAAACGTACCTGAAGAATACGTATAACGAGCTGGTGACTGATCTGGAACAGGCGCAGCGACAGAACTTCTGGTGGGCCGCCAAACTCGTGCGGGGAGCTTACCTCGAACAGGTCAGATCATCGTATCATCATAGCATCTGTAGAACTACAAATCTAAATCTTAATTCGCAAAACAACTAACTCCACACGACATCATCGAACATCACAAAATTTTAATTTGAAAAGAAATGAAGATTTCGTTTGTTCGTTTGATAAAAAGCAAATACGCAGTTTTACAAATTCGTATTAATATTGAAATAAATAAGTTTAAATGACTCGTGTAAAATTTGCTCTTACGGAGTTAGACGTTATGCAAACTAAGGTATCGAAATACGTTCCTAATCAATCGTGCTTGCACGCGTTTTTATGTGGTTGTTATTTTTTATGCATTATATTTTGGTTATGACAGATTATAATGCTTTAGACATATCTGCTTCTTACGTGTCTGTGACCATGTTACAGCTACTCTATTTCTGTATCAAATTTCGGGCTTACATAAATATGGGTTTAGTTTGTGGTTCACTGGCAATCAATATTACGCTGTCTTAATAAACTTTTTTTATATAGGTGTATGTATGTATTTAAAAAAAAATATAGGTATATAAGTATGTTTATCTGTATTCTAAAACCCACATCACAAACTATAATATATGATTACTTGGAGTCTATATAGCGTTGTGTATTCGTTGTAATATTATTATTACTGTCCGTTGTAGGAGCGCGCCAGAGCTGCCGCGATGGGTTATGACGACCCTACTTGTGCGAGTTATGAGGACACCTCGGTTTCTTTCCACAAATGTCTCAAAGAGATCCTGTCACTATCCGCCGGCGGGAATAAGAGAAATTTGGGCATCATGGTTGCCTCCCACAATGAGGACACCGTCAGATATGCCATTCAGTTGATGAAGGAATTCAACGTGAAGCCGGAGAACAAAGTCGTATGTTTTGGACAACTCCTCGGAATGTGTGACCACATAACCTTCCCTCTAGGTACGTATCACTCATTAGGTTTTAAAACTCTTTTATTTTTTATTTATTTATTTAGGTAAACAAACAGTGACACAATACATAGTTTGTACGATTTTACATAATGGTTTGTGGATAATTGTGACACCAACGACATTTACCACATATTACTTTTGTAAATTAACTTAACATGGAATCCTTATTGAGAACTAATCTATAGGTACTTATATAAATCAAAAAGAAACAATAACATATGTTTTTTACGTAAAGCTACAATAAAATTACAGTACATTTAAAATTGTGCATGCTTAAGTCTATTTAAGTCTATGTTTGTGTTTATTTAACATAATTTTAATCTTATTGATGTGATGTGTAATAGTTGTTTGATGTGTAACCGTTCGTTTCCAGGCCAAGCTGGTTACTCTGCCTACAAATACGTTCCCTACGGCCCAGTACTCGAAGTCCTGCCCTATCTCTCGCGGCGAGCGACTGAAAACAAAGGAATCCTTGCGAAAGTCAAGAAAGAAAAGAGTCTCCTTCTCAAAGAAATACTTCGTAGAGTCTTCACTTTCGACATGTTCTACAAACCTAAGGGCAACTATACGCCCGTGTAAATATTAAACATTATTATATGTAGATATGTTACGCTCTAGTTTGCGGGATATACAAGCTGCCAATCGTGTCAGATGCCTGCTGTGCTAGTTGAGCCCTTCTAGTCGCAAATGTTTGCGCTCTTTGTACAAGGGACGTTCCTGATGTTGAGTTTCATTATAGTATCAAATTATTGTCAATGGAACCTATTTCCAATTTTTATTTATTATTAAAACATACATGAACACTATGCTGGTTAAGCTGAAGCACTTGAGCTTTTATTGTAGCCTCTCGGTTTTCTCACGCCATAATATATGTCATTTATGTCCAAAATAAACTCGGGTAGTACAAGTGACCTTGAAATTGCCCAACTTTGAATTCGCAACTCCGTGCATAAGAGGCGGGTACGCATTTTCAGTAGGTATGCACTGTGGAGTTTTGAAACTAACCTTTTTAATAAGTATTTATATTTTATTTTTATTTTTTGACAATATATTGTCACAGAAATAATTTTATCAAATTATTTGCTCTTTATTTTTTTTGTATCAAAAAATAATTTTATAATATTCTTTTATTATTATTTTTATTTTTATTGTAACTATATAATATTATAAGTAGATACATATTTTATCATTTAAGAGTTATTTATTTATATATTTTTATTTATCTGTGTATAAACAGTCTGAGGTAAAAACGTCATTGAATTCTGAAAAAATGTTCTTAAAAATTCGCAACAGTAATAAAATCATCTAAGTAAATTTGACATTGGATTTAGAATTTTAATATTTTGACTAAAAAGTAGGATGTACCTTGTGGGTGCTTCTGTTTGTTCTCGGTGAAACTTTAGTAGATGACTGCGAAAACATTGTCTTGGTCATTTTATAATCGACTTCCAACTGTTGTTCTCAGTTCTGAAACTTTATGAAAACCCTTCAATGGTACCTATGAAGCGTTGAAATATCAGAAATCAACAGAACGAATGAAAATGAATAATATGTCAAGATAAGACTAAAGCTCACGTATTGTACTTACTATTGCATGAACAGTTTCAAGCTTGCAAAGTGGGGTAAGATTAATTCGAAGGTTTCCCTAAATGTATATAATAAATTCTCATTTTAGTCCCAGTTATGCTAAATGGATTTAATCGGAGCTAGACAATGGTATTGATGAACTTAGTTCTGCTTTTTTTAGATAAATACTACAAATAAGTAGTACAAAAGTAAGTATGATTTTGTAGGATATAGGTAGTGATAACATGCAGTCTTCTCTATAGATTCACGAAAATATATTCCACATTCATCCTATGATCTGTAAAAAGTATCAATACAATCTGGATCTTTCTTAGGTCAATAATGATACTGATCTTTTGTAGTTTATGTTCCAACCGTATACTTAATATTCTAACGAAATAGACAGACAGTCTTAATTAAGCGCTATTCAAACAATCCAGTGTACAACTATGCAGGCAAAACTGTCGCAAATTTTGCGCGAGGATCTTACGATGTGTTTACGAGTAATATTGTAGATGAAATATCGTTTTGGATGTTGTGTTTTATAAAAATTACCGACAAGAGCTGGGCTCTTAAATAAACAAGTTAAACAGAAGCCTATTCTTCTCTTTCTCTTTCTCGCATTCAGGCTTTCTCGTAAAGATTGGGATTTTATTCGCACACTGTCTGTCTATTACTTTAATATAGATTGGAAAGTAAAAACTAAAAATGATATTTTTATTTTTACCCTGCAATCGGTTCATAAAAGTCTCATTTGAATTTGATTTTGCAATCTTACTATTCATGTATTTTGTTAAATTGTAATTAATTTGTACGTTGGTTGTCTTTTGTTACAAACTTAGTCGCTTTGTGCTTAGATATTTCAGTTGGCGGTAATCTTGTCAATTTTGCATTTAAGTATTTTGCTTTGGAAGATCAACTGCAACAATAATGTTAGTTTGATTACGCAAGTTTAAACGTTTAGACTATTTCCGTTCTTTGTCAATGTACGTCGTATTTACCAACATGGCTAAATGTGACGTCAATTGTTTTGCCTTTAGCATCATACATAATATATGTACCTATTTATTAAAATACTATCAAAATCATGAATTATAACGATTTTTGCATCATTTTCGGTTTAATTATTTTAGTACAACTGGGTCTGGAATATCTACGTATTTGTTACATGTGTTTTTTTATTACCAAACGTGTGCCTGTCTATTTTCTGTTGTTAGTTGTTCAGTATAAATGTCCACTACGTGTAGTTAGTTTGAACATGTCTTTACTTACAACCAATGAGCCTTACGTTAGTTGCGAGTGTACCATCTGTATAACAATTGATGGAACATTTAACAGGGCCATGATATGGATGTAAAAATATTTTATCATTTAGTTTTGATATTAGGTTTATAATTAGGTATGTTATTTATTGTAAAATATTATTATAATTTTTGTAATCGAAACAATGTTATATTATCCGATATCGTTTTTGTATGATATACTAGTAAGTTCCTTGTTTATGATATAAATATAGATTATAATCACGTCGTATTCTGCTAAATAAGAACGACGTAAGTATATGAAACACTTCATGCAAAAATGCATCTAATACGTCTACGTTATGATTCATTTTCGCAAAATTTGTGACATGTCGTTGCTGTGTTCTTTTTTATCAAGTTATGATGTCAATAAAAATAATATTACGCTGTCAAAATAATAATTTTAGTTGTAGTAACTGTAGGTGTTAAAAGCTGTCAAAATTCAAGAATGGAATTCGAATATTACTAATGACCTAAACAATTTACAGTATAGCGAATGTGTGGCCAGTTATAAAATAATAATTAAAACTTATGCTTTTGTTGATTTGCTATGCAAAAATATACTTAATGATCATACTTATAAATACGAGATTTGTGTATCAGCCTTAAAGCTATATCAAATGACAGTTACGAATGAGATTCCTAAGACTTGGCTGTTGTCATGTAGCAACCTACTAATTATAAAGGTCTGCAATCAGTGGCGTTCATTTAAAAAATGAATGCTCATTTAAATGTCAGCGTTAATTTGTTTTGTTTTAAGACGTTGTTTTTTATTTTGTCCACAAAACGTAATTTATTTATTATTTTAATTTATTATTTTCCCTGCGCTAAATATTGTGATGCTATTTTTAGATTATTTTACAGTTAGACATATAATAAAGACAACACTTGTTTTGATGTTTACTTTAGTTTTTATTTTCCTGTTATCCTTTTTTGTTGCTGTTTTAACAATTAGTAGAGCCACTTTAGTGATAATTAGTTTTTGGTTAAATTTAAGGCTCATGTTGAAATAGCTCTAGTGTTGAAGTTGCTAACAGAACGTGGATGAAGGATTTATAACATACTTGCTGTTCCCCGCTGCTCTGCCTGCGTGAATGTTGGTTATAGCTATGTTTATATTGACGATTTTTCATACAAACTTTCATCCCTTAATTCAACCCCTTTAGGCTAAATTTCATCAAAATATGTTTAGTGGTTTAGGCGTGAAAGCGTAACCGACTGACAGAGACATAGAGTTACGTTCGAATTTTCAATTAGTATGGACTTTAAAGATTTTTATGACGGCGATATGCCTAATCTGATCTTGGCGATAGTAAAGCCATGATAAAATAGCTGAGGAACTTTTGATTAAACTTCGCAATTATTTATACTACAAATATTATTATAACTACTTGTATATTGTAGAAATATACCGTAGTGTCATGTTGCATTAGCTTTTCGTAGGATCACAGTAACCTAATACAACTGAACTGTCTTAAGCAGGCAGGGTAAGACAGGAACGCAACGTAAAGTAGTTGTAAGGTGGTTATAAACCAACTAATTTATTTACAACCACTCACGTGCTTTCACCTGCCCACCCGCTGTCTGCGCTGACTTTAAATCTTTTTTATAAAGCATTATTCGTGGTCAGCGTTCTAGTCAAACTGATTATTTAAGAACTAGAAATCAGAACAAAGAAAATACTGCTAGAAGGGTTGAACTACCACATGTAACTCAAAGAGCAGTAGGTACTCTTTGCAATCCGTCTTTATTGATCGTGCATCTAACGGCGATATCCATATATATATAAATATTGAATGTTTTCTTATTTATTAAGGTACCTAGCTAGTAGAAGTATAATAAACGTTTATACTGTTAAAGTACATCTACGGTAAATGTGTACCTTATATCTATCGCGATAGTGGTCATAATAAACACTTAGTATGAAATTACTTATTTAGATGTCAATTAAGTATCAAATAAGTAATTTATTATTGTTGTTGTAGATGTATTGTAATCGCATCACCTAACGTACCTAAATAGTTATTTTAAGTGCTTTCTTTTTAAAACGCCATAAAACTATTCTCTGGCCAAAGTACGTAATTTGCGACTTCATTATTACAGATCAAGTCCAACGTAAAAACGTCAAATAGAAAAAAAATATTAACATCAGCTCGGTTCTTCGTTACTTACGTGGATTCTATACCCCTCTGACCCCTTTCGGAAGAAAAGCGTGATATTATAAATGCTGATGTTAATTAAAAAAAATCTATCAAAAATTAGAAGACACATATTCCTGGAACTGGTGCAAGAGTGCATAATGTTATACTGCTGTATTAAAATCTGTTCGAGCGATCTTACCTTAATCTATACGCTAATCTGTTTGAAACGTCCGTCCAAAATTAAAAGGTATTGACTAAACTTTTCACTGCGTGTAACTTTAAAGAATAAACTCGTTACTTAAAATTATCACAGATGTACCACTCTGCCCTACTAAGGAAGAACGCCGCATAAACGTGACACAAGCTAATATAAACTGCTCTAATGCGCCTAACATTAGATGCTCTTTTCGAAAATTTATTTGCTTTACTGTGTTCTTGGCCAATGCGGCACTAGGTCTGGTCTATAATGTGAGTCGCAAATTAGATAGGATAATGTTAGATATTGGCCACCTGACAGAGATTGATACCTTATCTCGCCAAAGCATCTGAACTCTTTAAGATCTTTTAATTACCTTTAGGCGCGGAACGGTAAAAAAGCAAAATGGCCAACGATCTCAAAATGGTAAAGGAAGCGAAATGGTAAAGGAATAATACCTATCCCTAAAAGGATGATAGATAGGTACATACATCCCTCTACTTCCCATGATCTCTGGAAAGCAACCGTACCACGGGCGAAAACCCATTTCTTTTACTGTGGTAGGTACCTAAAGATATATTCTAAGTTGTCAGATTCAGAAAGCGTGAAGAGTATTAAAAGATATCCAGTATATTATTCTACAGCACACGAGCACTAATCTTATTCCATTAGGTACTTCTACTTCATATTAAAATGTTTGTAGTTAATTCCCTTTCGACGCATAAAACCATTTACGTGAAACACCAACTCATTATTTTGTGGCCTTTCTTTATATTATGGCTGAAATATAAAAAAAATACATTAAATATAAATTGGATAGGGGCCCGCCTTATCCAATATAAATTTAATGTATTTTAGACAACGATAATGTCGGACAAATAAACCCAATCCACTGCACCTTAGACAGTAGATATATTCTATTAAGCTATGAGCAAGATGGAAACTTAACAAGTCGATCTAGAGGCAGCATGATTGCCAGCTAAGTTATAAACAAAGGTATGTAGACAATAATAGTAGGTAGGTAAGTTATTGTTAATCTAAGTTATTGGTAAGACAAAGATTCATTCTGCAATTTTTATGACAAACAAACGAGTCTCTGATGAATTGCATCGTTCTCAAAGCATTTGTGTAAAGGTCACTGGATTATAGGGAGACCCTAAACGGGATTGAACACCAGTATGTGATTTACTATGGAGCTGTTTAATTAGCTCTTTTCCTTGGTCCTGTCGCTGTCTAACAGACTGAACTTTGGTGTGTTTTTTGCTAAGGTTGTCAAATTTAATGACGCAACGGTCGGCGGCCGCCAATCGTTTTGTTTTAATTATCATGGGCATTATCTATCTCCTTTTTATTATTTATTCTGCTCGGTCGGCAACGGCCTTGTTGTGTTTTTTGTAATTGTTTCTGCGATGGAAGAACACAGCCATGTCTATAGGTTCTGGTTACCACTTACTAGGTAAAGTAAGGTTATTCCCTGTGCTCCGATCGGAACTTCAAAGATTCAAAGATAGCGAGAATTATTTTTCTCACTTATCCAGTTGTTTTTATCACTTAGCTCATTTCACTAAAAACTTTCATTCAAAGGTGGTATAACAAAAGCGCAAAGCGCAGATACTTAAGTATTTAACAGTTTTACTATGGTAGGAATCTTTGTCTCTAGTGGTATATTATAATATTATATTATAACAATGTATTAAGCTATTTCGTGACCTGTAGCGGACAGTTACTTTTAAGTAAATTTAAGACTTTGTTTACAGCGATTACACAGCAACATGTTTACCCGCTTTTGATTTTTTTTGCGTCTAGGTGGTCTTATTGATACTGTCAGTTATAGGAATGACGAATCGATTCTAGGGTTAGATGTATTGGAAATAAAGTGTTGATGTTTATTATTTGTTTTTTATTTATATGAAGCTTATACCTATTCCATTCTGTACAACTAAAAATTCTAGGATGTTGTACCTAAATTGTAATTCATATATTTTTGAAGTTAGCTAACGATAAAGGAATACAACCTCGGTGGTTCTGGTACGTGCATGGACCGACACGTAGAGGTCTCGGAATCTCTAGCCGGGTCAGGCAATGTGGTACCTACTACGTTTTACAAAGTAGAACAGATAGGTACCTAGAATAGGGTTATTACATGTAACCGCAGGCTAGTATGACCACGAGGCACATCCCAGCGAATCGTGGTGTCATGTCCTAATAAATAAATACTTACTGATTTTTATTAGCATGTAGATGTTTTATCAGAATGCGCCTGACATAGGTAATTTTTTTAGCAAATATTTAATAAAATTATTATATAGGTAAAGCGGAAAAGTTTTTTGCTTGCTTGTTTGTTTGTCTGAACGCGCTAATCTCTGGTATTTCATAAGACTATAATAATTATAAATTAATCTTCTTATTTGCCAAGAAATTGTCAGGCGCATTCTGATAAAACATCTAAGTACATGTTATTAAAAATCAGTAAGTATTTATCTAAAATTGTGGATGTTGATATACAATTATAGATAATGTTTATAATATGATCTGTACACAATCAGCGTGTAATAACTGTTATTTTAAAGTGGTTCTACTGTAAAGTATTCTCTGTAGCGTTATCTAATTTGAATTGTAATTTGCCGAGAAACTAACGATACAGAATTTTTGATATTCGGGTACAAAAATAAAGACTATCTATGTTTTATTATTTATTTTTATATAAAATTATATATTTAAAATGGTTCTGTCGGGAAGCATGACACGAATCGTGTGTGTTCTACACCTCTGCAAAACGCTTTAGGGAAAAGATGTGAAGCAATGTAATGATAATGAAGTTATCAGTAGGTATAGTTAAAAATGATAATTAACGAAATGAGAAATACAAATTCAGTCAACAATTATTTATTTTGTTTTCGTATTTTGTCATAAATACAAGTATAATCTAACATTAAGATCCAACATCATAATCTTTAGTGCATAACCAAGTTATATTGTCAGACAATGTCATTTACATTTTTAGCCAAAATGTAAAATTTGCCATTTTATTTCACACATGACTTATTTGCATTCGACAAATTGACAATCTTAAAAATGTTTTGGTTCAGGATACGGACGCTCTCTATATCGCGTGGGAGTCCTCATGTCCTAGATCAAATTCCTGACATTTTTCAAATTAAACACCGAAAATGTTTCCTGTGTGTTACTTTCATATTACGTCGTAATGAGGGTGTTTAGGAAAAATTTTCGCCACCAGTTGGCGCCATCAGTTGAAAGTTAACGCCTGATTGGCCCAATGTGACAGTTGAAATGGCGCCAACTGGTAGCGAAAATTTTTCTAAACACTTAAAAATTATCAACACTCTCTTAATATATCACAAGAGAATATGTGAATGTCAATATAGAAAAATAAAATAAAAAAACTAGACAATCTCTTTAGGTACTAACCAAAATGAAATAGTAAAATCGATGACAAGTTTACTTCAAGAAGAGCAGTTCGATTTTGATGACATGTTCTCAAAATGTTGAAATTCGCAAACTCTATTACTTTCAATAATTTATTTCCATGGAAACATTTAAAAATCACTCAACATTATATTTAAGTGCATTATTTAATCAATAAATAACAACTATTTAATTTAGTTAAATAGGTAGGTATACATTGATTCAGTAGCTGGTGCCAGCATCACTGATGTGAAAACATTTTACGGTAATACACTAAATGCTGAACTGGATTATAAATATTCATATTGATACAGTGCTGAACCAGTGCTGGAATCCAGTAGTGTATCAATGTAAATCAGCCTTCCCAATTTCCCCCCTTTCCTCTTTTCTCACCTCTCTCATTCCCTTCCCCTAACCCCATTCCCAGCCGCCATAGTGGAGGCCACCATACCAGCAGTTTAAGACGATAGCTTTTGGTATGGTGGCCACCACTTCTGGATTCCACTGACTGCTTACCATCAGGCGGGGTGGAGTCACTTTGGTAGGCTATATATAAAAAATAAATAAATAAATAATCTTTGAAATCAGACTGGTAATTTTTGAGATTAGTTTTTTTTTGCAAACAGCCCATGTAATGGTGTTGTGACTGTCGCTCATGGACTCTACGAAGCCGCTGCCTACAGTAAAGGGTCAAGGAATTGAGGGAGGTAAGGAAAAAGGAAAGGGGAGATAGGGCCTCCAACGCTTTGGTGGCTGGTTCAAACACACAAACTCACTTCTTTTAACTTCCCGCCTGGTTAGCGTAGGCGTACTACGGGAAATTAAATTTTTCCCATGCTGTACCTAATTTATAATTTCAAAGATTGGGAAAATAAAAAAGTTAGCCAAAAAAATGAAATAAGTACTTATCGAAGTTAGTCAATCTAAATGAAACTAGCTCCAATTGAAGTTCTTTCAAAACCCAATAATTTGGCATCCTTAACAAAATCGTGCTTTATTGATTTGACTTCAAACCATTATCTATTACAATTGCTATCTTCTTAACCTAATTAAATATCAACGTGTTATTTCTATATCCTAAACATTTATAAAACATTGACTTTTGTAATAAACAGTCAGTCAAGGATTAATAGGCAGGTTATTAAAATAAAATTAGTTTTATTATAAAACGGAACAGGACACTAAATATGTTAAGAATTCAAGCCGTGGTTTTGAGGAAAGGGACAAAAACTTAGGTTTAGCAATAATTTTAAATTTGTCAAGAATTAAAAATTTTGAAGTTCTCCATAGAAACTGTTGTATTTATTAATCACTTAACTTGTTCTTCTTAGCGGTTTAATGGAAAGTAAAGTTTATATTGGTGGTTTACAGTGTTTGTATTGCCAGAAACAGTCATCAGCTGCGTGCAGGTGTTAGTCAGTTTTTGGCTTTATATCAAGCGGAAAAAAGTGATCCACTGATGCATGTTTGGGGACTTCAATTATTAGGTATCTAACTCTTTTTCTGGTCATATTATCGTTGATGCAAAAAATTCATGTTTTGTTTGGTGGTTCTTTACTCTTAAATCCTACCATAAATTTGTTGAATCATTTATGTTAAGAGGCATAGTGATGTAAAATAATTTAGAATGTCGAAGTAGTTCTGTCCCTTCCCCTATGTGGTCACAGCTATAATTGTGTTCATGACGCAGATTGTAACTATTAAAGAGAAGACTGCTGAGAGATAAATTACAAATTCAAAGTGATTTTATATTTGTTATACTATAAAAATGACGTAGAAAAATCTTAACAATTAGATATATTGATATGAGTTCAAATTTTATCTGTGTCATGAACACAACTGGTACTGCTACAAAAGAACAACACAACTATGATACATGTTGTAGAAAAATGAGCCTAAACTATTATACTCAAGGTGCATTTGTCCGTGTTATCTTTCTTCCTTCAGAAAAGGTCTAAATGTCTCACTCTTTATAACATGTAACTGCTTGTTCAAGTCTGTTAGTTCACAAGTCGACGTCACATTTGGCTAGTGTCCTCAGTGACGTTAACTAATGACGTGACAGGCGGCGTCTGGTTCCTCGACGTCGTCTGTGGTTGGCGCCAGCGCCGCCAGCTGCGTCGCTGTCGCCGTCGGTCTTCGCTAGGATCTTTGGCGATTTGCATCACCTGTAAGTAAGTAGGCCTCATTTTATTCAAATACTAGGCGCCCGCCCTTCGCTTCGGTATCAAAAGTATCTTTTACAACAAACGCCCACATAAAAGACGATAACAATACTGTTTGCGAAATATTTTTGCTCTACTGCAAATTTATTTTCGGTGCCTACTTTATTGAAAATGGATAAATATTAATATTCTGAAAATTGCTAAATATAATAAAATATAGCCTATGTTACCTGCTTCAGTTTTTGATTTCTAAAGGTGAAAGAATTTTTAAATGGGTAACGCAGAATTTTATTTAAATCGTTGCAAACAAACAATTAAATCTTTTTTCTTAGTAAGTAATCTTAGACCTTGTTAAAAACAAAATATGTTTTCGATATTTGCTACCCTTGTAAATATCAAACTGCCATCGGGTAGATTTAAAATTTAATCCCAGCAAGCAACATTAAATCGAAACATTATACAGAAAGTCTGAAGTCACATATGGTGATAATTCCTTAATAGGTCTCTCCTTTCTTGAAACACTAAGCGAGAGGTAGCTACTGTTCTAGATGGATTTGAACTGCAGTTTCTGACTAGCTGATTTCAAAATTTCTGATTTCTTGAGCAATTTTTCCCTAAACTGCCGTAATTGGGCACTACTATAATAAATCGTACGTGACACTAAACGATCATACATTATACCTACCTCTGCGCAACCTCAGTTCCAGTGCAGTATGTGAAGCTAGTGCTGCAGCCAGTGCGGCGGCTAGTCCCGCCAGTTGAGCACGCACGCACAACATTTGTCGTGCAACGCACGCTAGAGCCAGACCCGCGTGACGAGCTGCGAGGGTCACCGACCATGGACCTCGCCAGCCAGGGCCTCCGATGCATATACCAGCCTGAAACATTAAAATAGATTTATGTATTGTGTTTTAAAATATATCACGTTGAGTACTGTAAACCTACTTCTTCTTCTCGAGTGGTCAACCTAGTATAAGAATTTGTTCAAGTCGCGCATAATTTTCTAAAGAGGCATCCGAATGTCTGCTATCAACATGGTAACAGCCGAGACCGACATTTAACGTACGCTCCGAAGCACGGAGATGTTCAGATCAACCACCACTATGCAGTCACCCAGCCATGGGCCGGCCGCACTCTTTGTTGTAGACGTATACAATTTAGCTTTCTTATGTACATAATATCCTTCATTAGCAAAACCAGTTAACTAAATGGTGACGTTTAAACCAACACACAAAAATGTAAAGGAAAATTTATGTACACGGCGCCAATTACTTGATGCACTGCTTTATCTACTACGAATCTTCTAGATTACAGTATCACAAACAACACCTGCAGAACATCCCAAAGCGCTGCACAAGCTCCCCATGCAGCGGCTGCAAGCGCTGGCAATGCTAAATCCGTCCTAGCAGCTCTCCAGCGCAATAACGCCAGTATGAGCGAAGCGTGTGCGGCTCCGCCCCCCGCAGCGAGAGCTCCACGACGACCTCTAGCCGCTGCCATACTGAGGGTGCCTGCTGCCAGCGCTTGTAAAGCACCAACGCCACAAAGTGAACGCCATGCACACCACCAGCCGTCCACACATACTCCGTACCACTGGAAAGCAAGTTACTACTAAATCAAGGTATTATCTAAACTAATACATAAAGCAGAAGAGTTTGTTTGTTTGAACGCTCTGGATCTATCAGTCTAATTTGAATAAATATTTTTGCGTTTGATAGTCCAGTTCTTGAGGAAGGTTAAGGCTATGTAACGCGGGTGAAACCATGCTGAGATAAGCTATCTATTATTATAATAAAAGACGTATAAACCTTCAATACTTCCTGAAAAGCAGTCCGACTGGTAGATCCATTTCATCTTACGGAATACCGTAGCTAAATAACACTCTGACATAATGACACTTCAATTACATATTTCTAAAACATCTCTGGTAAATCTATTAGATAAACCATCAAGTATTTGATGAATTAAAGAAACTGTCACTGTAGTTCAAATGGGATGGATTTGATACGTATTTATGTCGATAAATTCCCAATATTAGCCCCTCTGTTATATGGAACCTGATATAACTGGTGAAACGTGGGTGTTACCTCGGGGAAAAAGGCGTGAATTATGTATTTGCTGTAACTAACCTTAATATAAGATGTATATATAAATCCCTGTTGAAGTCCAATAAACAGTCCCATAGGTGCACCTAACAGAGCTCTGGGGTCTCTGATGATGGAGCGAGCGTCAGGTGGAGGAGCCGGCGCTGAGGTGGCTCCATACACGCCCAGTCCCACTGCGAAGATCGCGAGTATTGCCCATACAGCTACCAGGATCCTTCGGCCGTCGGCGTTCAGGACTGTTCCTGAGAGAGTCTGTGTGTCTGGACAACCAGCTGCACCACAGGTACGTTCCTGAAATCATTAATGTATTTTAAGCTTAAGCTTTATTGTGGTTGGGTTAAGTAAGATTTTTTTGCATACACAAAAATATGAAACTCATGAGGTGAAACGAAAAAGCTGAACTTCAAGACCGTAAGTGTCTTCAATGACGAGAAGCTTTTAGCATATAATAAATGTAATTATGTCGCACAATTATATACGATATTTTGGAAGTCTGTTATATACTAGGTGATATTTATTTAACAGTTAAGTGTGTGAATCAATCAGAACAAATACATACCTCATAGTCATCCTCCAAAAAATACTCTTCAGGTGGAGGCCATTTCGGTATGGAGATATTTGTCGGTGCAGGAGTTGATGGTCGCGCGATCTCTTCTGGCCATATAATCAACGCTCCACCAAGTAACAAGGATCCCACCACCAAACCAATGTCTTGTGCAGCTCTTAACGCTCTTAGTGCCCTTCGTAATGCAACTTTTCTCCTAGCCTCATCGCCTGCAGCTTGTGCCAACGATGTTGCTGACGCAGATAGCGCCAATGACATCGGAGACAAAGTGATGCCACAGATTCCGTATAATGGCAGCAGAACTGACAAAGGAGTAGCTACTGTATGAGCCGATAATAAAATACAAACTAATGTATGAGCAATAGCTATTACAAGTCTTGCTCCTGTCTTTTGGAGGATAAGAGGAGAGAAAGGAGCAACTATTGCTGCTGCGGTATGCATTATCGCAAGAGGCATGGCTCCAGCTTCTGCGCCAGCAAAGGCTGTGAAAGGGAGTAATGCAGTAGCGCAGAGACCGCTTGAAAGACATAGTAGAGTAAATCTTCTGACTAGCGGTTTGGGCAGTTTTGGTGGTTGTCGAGCAAGCAGTCTTCGAACTGACGCCGCTCCTACAGAGGAGGCGGCCGAGTCTCGGCGACGAGGCGCAACAGCAGCGCCAGCGGACCGAATAGGCGTTTTTTGCTTCTTCCAAGGCCATTCTTTCTTGCATATTGTGCTCACTGGAATCTGTTAAAAGTAATCTTTTTAAAGCACATATTGCTTAATGCATTGCATAATAATTACGGCATAATTTACAAGCCTAACTTAGGTTAACATGTCAAATAACCAACGTTCGTTCTGAGTTTTGCGATCATTTACCCGACTCCTTATTTGAAAATGAAAATGGTAAGAATCTTTCAACCATTTTCTTTTTCTATTTTTTTTTTATTATGTATGAAGTAAAATGGTTCTTGTTAAGATTTCACCAAGATACTAAAATATATTCTTCGAGAAAGGAGTTAAAAGTTCTTATAACTAGCTAGTGATGCTCCTGGGATCGCAAGTGACCATTCTACGGTAGCTGCTTACCTTCAAGCGCCATACGCTTGTTTGTAAACAAGGAAAAGTTTCAGAATACAATACGAACAACTTGAAAGTCAATTATCCGTATACTCTTACCCGGATTTGTCCAATTAGCTAATTGAAAAACAAGAACTTATAAATGCTTAGTTACCATGGTACCACCTAAAGGTGGAGAACTGGGTGTTATGGCGTAAATTAAAAGAGAGCTATGACCAGTAGTGACCTTTTTTTTATACAACTTTGCTGGTAAACGTGTGGCCTGATGGTTAGTAGTAACCGTAACCTATGGACATGCCTATGTTTTCTAAACATTGCAGAAAACACAACCAAGACGTTGCCGATCGTAGACAAAGGGATGAGAAAGAAAACAGAAATTAAAGAGGACCGAGGGGGTAATTGAGCTGCCGGCGTTGTCACTCACCGAGCGAAACACATCAGTATAGAAACTAATATTTTCCGTCAATCTTCTATGAGATGGTAGTACTTCGCCGATCGATCTGGATCAGGATCTACTACTGTAAAAAATTGATTACCTGCGTAATGATGGTACGGTGCCGGTGTGGATCGGACACGGTCCGGACTGCGGGTCGGACGGGCGTCGGACGCGAGCGCTCCGTCAGGTCTGGTAGGCTGCCCATACGCTCGCGCCGGTCACACACCGGCGGACTCGTGCTCCGCTCTCATATCTGTGAATAAACTGTCGTAGTTTTAGCCAGCCGCTGAGTAGATCCTAACATCTAGTATAATGATATCTAGGACATATTGTACACAAACATAGCAAAATAACCTCTGTCTCGGTCATAAAGATACAGATTAATCTAGTCAGTCATACAGTAATTTTATTCTGGTTTAGAAGACTGGACTATCGTTAGCATAGTGAAGAAGGTATCGTTATTTACATACATCACTCGGGAAGTTAAGTCCAAATAAAAGTTTTCTACTTTAAAGACCTGTCAATAGATTTTCAATAGATGCCATAATCGTCAAGCTAGGCAAACGAACGTAGTCTCTATTTGTTTAAGTCAAGTGCTAAAGACGCTATTGTCTTTAAGTGAAACGTATTTTGTTTTTAATAGCCCGAATTCGAAGAAAGGGAATCTTTCAACAAGGATAAATATTGACCCTTTCTGTCAGTGGGTGTAAAAAGCAAAGGATAATTGTCTTGGAAAATACATCAATTTGAATGTGCACGGAATAGTTATGGCTATAGTTCTCTTGTAGGACTGAGTGTGACTAACGAAATGTGGGCGTAATGAACCTTTGCTTCCCATTTCTACGATAAATGGCGTAATTGTATGTGTATTAACGGTACGGAGTGTGTTTTTAGTCAGTTAATTAGAATTTAGAGGGTTTTCTGCTGCTGCCAGTATGGACAGTAAGGAACATTGTGTTTTATTACAATTATAAAAGTTGAAAGCTTATTGTTTTTAGCTCAATTGCGATCAAGAAACAGATATATCAGTATGATTAAATGAGGATTGTGCTTAGTTTATTTTTTTTGGTTATTTAAAAACATCTTGAACTCTTTTGTTTCATTGGTTTGCGACAAATTCGATTTACGACATCAATTGTGACATTTTGAAGTTAATTTAAATGAATTGGGAAACAAAATAATCGAGATTGTTCTGGATAATTTTCGATTTGTTTGGAGTTAAACGATTTTGGATCCTTGATTGAGTCGTTGACAAAGACTGTTTTGAATTTCTTGCTTAATACCTATTGTCACTCTTTACTATTGTTATAACCATTTCAAAAAAGAAACACTATGATATGATTTTTTTTAAAACAACGCACTCGCACTTGGAACAAGCTCTGTGTTGCGGAGGAATTTATAAACTTAATTAACAGACACAAGGTACACCCAGGCTCGAAACAAATACAACCTCGCGCACAGCAGATGCTTGCCCTCCCATTGCGACACAGAGGCCATCAAAATTGATCAAATTTTGAAGGTATTTTCCATAATTATGGAGCTACGCAGCGTGTTAGACGACCGAGGTCGATGTGGTGCCGACAGTCTTAAACGACACAGGACACTTCTGCTCGTCCTATGTCGTATTATTGTTACTGTCTCGTGTGACGGTTTGACCATCCTCTTTTAGTTGACAGTTTGTGCTAGTTACTGCTACGTTGTATATACTTCACTATAGACAGCGGTGTTGTTACGGGTACGTTTCTCTAAGCATCATCTTACAAAAGAGCAGCATGTCGCCAACTTAAGGCTAGGGTAACGGCAGCCATCGACAAGGGTCGGCAACAGCCGTTGACGCGTAGGCGGTGGCCGTTCATCAATTTTCCGGTCACCGACAGCTGTCGACCGCAGTTGGAATGGCGACGGCAGCCGTCGACGCACCAATGGCTGCTGCCGACTGCCTGGGTCGAAAGCGGCCGTTACCCCTGTCGTTGACACCGTGCCGTTCGTTCTAAGAGCTCTAAGTAGGATTGGCATCTGGTAGAGGTAGGTGATTTTGAAAGTAAAAAATCGAAATATTTATTTTTATCTATTAAATAATTAATAAAATATTTAAACATTTTTTTATCTCTAAAAATATTGCCATAGTGATAAAAGTGGTATTACATTTTTCTTTCAAGCAATTTTCAGTATTACTCGCAGATTTGAATGATGCCTAGTATATTGGAACAAGCTTCTTATGTCAGCATCTGCCGAAACCGTTATATACATCTGCCTTCAAAGGAAAATGTTTATGTTATTATCAAAAGTATACAAAGCAAGTCAAAACTTAGCCAACTTTTGATGTGTTGGTAACATGGGTAAAAACGTGAAGTATTGTGTGTTCAAGGGATGTTGCGGCGACGAAGAAGGTTTCACCCAACTCAATGTCAGAATGCGAGGAACTGATGACGTTTATCTTTGTATTCTGACAACTACTACACGCTATTGTAGGGGAAAATATAGGACAAAGGGTGCCAGTAATTTATACCTTGTTACATTTATGCATCAGAATTACTTAGAAAAATTGTCATCTTAAGCCCTTTTTTCACTGAGGGTTTCATGTGAATAATCGACACTTCGAATTCTAACTATTCAGTTTTTGGAAATATAGTTCTTTTTGTGGTTTCGATGTGAATCTTAATGCGAACTTAGACGCAGTATTTGTTTTCTTATTGTCAAATTTGTGAGTTTAGTAATTTAAAAATAATAATACACAATTTTACATTTTTATCATCATTTTACTTAAACACTTCTACGTCAAAACATAGTACCTAAGTAGGCCTCGTATTAACGAATTGTATCTTAATGTGTTTAAAATTTATTTACAAAGGAAAAAGATACAGCAATTTTGCCAAAAACAACTTAATATATATCTACTAAATAGTTTGTCTCTTAGGCAAATTTAAACCTCGGGTATCGAACTAATATCGACGACGGCTACCGTAGGTTGATAAAGATTAACGTGAAAATTATGCATCATTTTGTTTCAATTTGAATGATTTATACAACAACAATATAGGTATACAATATAGATACATAGTAAAAAACACAGTTGGTTCTGCTATCTATAAGTAGATACGCTATATATCGATATCTTTTAAACTACTCAACAGATTTTGATGCGGTTTTTTTTATCATTCAGAGAATTAATTTTTGTAGGTTTAAATGTATAATACATGCGATTTTTATCTAAAGATAATTTGTACACGATTGAAGTCTTCGCCCGTGTACAAATTATCTAGTAATATATCTCAGTAAGTATATTGTAAGTTAGTAATCTATACAGTAAGTATATAAAACACACAGAACTACAAATATAGTACATTAAAACATAAGGGTACATTTTATGTCTCAGTTCACGCACGTTATAGTAGTTTATTACAGCCATAACTATTTCGTGACTATTAAAAGATAGTTTTTGTGATACGGTTGTACTTACAATTCAGAGTACGTAAAAATTTTACAATATATAGAAAAGGAGGATCATTTTTACGGTAGATTATGAGAGAGATACTGATTTTAGCGCGAATAGGCCGGATTGACCGGGTAAGTACTACCCTCTCAATACCGAGGTAAAGTATTCGTTTCCATACTAATACGTTTCGTCCGGTGAGCCTATTAACCCTACCTCGTTTAAAACTCAAAAAGGTTTTTGTTTTCTTCGGTCCGATGCTTTCTTAATCTCTAGAATGAACTAAGAGTGTTTCGATATCGAACTTAATTAGGTAGTTGTTACTTTTGTTTTTGTACTCTGAAACGGATCGTCTTTCAAATTAGAAAGACATCAATTAGAAATTACCGAAATGACGGTAGTTTCACGTTTTCTTTTAGTGATAGAGTAATTTTACTAGCGTTTCTTTTATGAAGGAGCTTCATTTGTGCAAAAATCTTATTTCATCCTAGAATAAAACTTAAAAAGAAACGTATCAAGTTCAATGCAAAAATGCCATCAGTTTTTATGATAAAAATTTGAGATCGATTCCACCACTCACACCACATCAATCCTGGATCCACTGACTGTTTTCAATCAAGCAGAATATTTAACATACGTAGCTTAACGCCTTTTTGTCCATGAAGGGGTAGGCAGATGTGTTTATTCACTCATCCCATTTTATTTTGCGTAACCTGAGCCTATAGCCATATATCGGACAGAATATTTTAGTAGATAAATTTATTTGTCTAAAACTGTTAGTTAACTTTGGTGGTTACTGTATTGTTTAGGAAAATTTAGTGGAACGTGTCACTTGTATTTGATTCAAGTCAAAACTTTGCACCAATTATGTTACGGACATTGAGCACATATAAGCTACGGTAATGGGTCAGTGGGACGGCTTTACATACTAAATGATTGGATTAGGAGTACTATAGTTTTGGTGACTGTATTGTTTTAAAAATCTGATTTATAGGTAATATTCAGTAGATAAGAAAGAATAGATCTTTTTTTATTTTGCGTCAAGATTTCATATTTATTTATAGAATCTACAGAAAATCACAACCAAAAACATATGTAGTACCTAAATATTGTTTTAACTAGTGGTAGCTGTTAGAGAAACAGTGCAAGTTCCTTTAAAATGTTTATTGCTAAAATGGTTACGTAGCTTAAATGTTGATAAAGTAAGAAATTAATAATAAGTTGCTTTGCCTGTGCAATGTGCGCTGATGTCACGCGTTTGTGTGGCTTTGCGGCATAGCTAGATCAGGTAATTGATTTTTTGAATTGTATCGAATAGGAGCTCTTTGGAGAAGTGGTTTGTGTAGGTACTACGAAGGATCGTCTGTTAGGCTACCAAGACAGGATTTCGCCTGCTACCAGTAAGTTCTATTAAATAGCAAGATTATACTACTCTTGATACCGGAGACAGCTGTTGTAATGCTGCTGTTGCTGGAATATTTTGTTTAGCAAAAATTACTTATGAACGATTACATAGACGAAGTTTATTATATTAATAAGGGTATTGAAGATGTTCGTAACATTTATACAAAATGATGGTACACTCCCATTTTAGTTCATTGTTACATCGATCGTGGTCACATACTGATAAGGCTAAGGCTGCCTGCCTGTCCACAGAGGCAGAGCGATGTTACGGAGCGGCGAGAGGTAAGACGCGGAGCTAGGCAGAGTGGACAGGAACGGACTGTGAATTGATCAATCTATGCTCAAAATCTATTTAACGCATCCTAAGTATGGTTTTCGTTGTGTAGTGCGGCCTTCGACAGCAACCCTCACTTTTATCTCACCCACATTATCAAACTTTTCAAAGTACAATCAGATTTTAACACGTCTATTATTTAATACTAGCTACCACTAGGCCAACAGGCCAGTAAATATAATTGTTATTGTAATAATAGGTAATAAGTAAACAAATTTTTTAATGTTATATACTTAATATGTTAAATATTTTCTTATTGGCTGTACTGTCGCATTATGTGTTTAACCTGTAATGATAGTATATGTTTGATAAATAAATAAATAAAAAGCTGTGCGCAGCGTGGTTTCACTTGCGTTAAGTTACTTTTTATTTTACTGCACTGCTCCTGTAGCTCGTAGCGTGATGTTGCCTATAATCTTCTTCAAGAATTGGGCTATCAAATGCATAAAAACTCATAATTGATTGATAGTTTCAGAGCTTAGCACATTCGAACTTAAACAAACAAACTTTGTCGCTATGAATATTGGAATAGATGTTTGCATATAGCATCCCAACCCACTCATTGCTGAGATGCTAAACTCAACAGCCGTGGTCAGAAGACTGAAAAGAGACCACATACTTTAATTGGGACGGAGCGGCGATGGTCGCTTCTCCATAACGTTACTATTAACCTGCAAAAACTTGCTTATGGTCTGCCGACCGATGGCAAATGGCAATAAAAACAAAAAAAAACAAAAAAATATATTTGCATATCTTTCTATATTTTAACTAATTATAACTATCTGAAGGTAAAATATTGCGCCTTTCAATCTACTACGGACTCGTTAAGTGATTTTCTCAGGGTGACAATACGGAGAAATTATACTGTCAAATATTAGTTCTTAAACAAATACTAGAGGCGCTGAAATATTGTAGTATTGTGTAAATGGAGGAACCCTTTATCAAACTACAATAAACATAAATTATTACCTATTGTGTAGGTACTCTTTTACCTACGATATTTTGCACACTTCAAATTATAGTTTACAGAATATTGTGGAAAGGCCTGAGTTTTTTACCGTATGCAAGCTCAATAACTTCTTGATATTTTAATTATAGATATAAGTTACCTTGTTCTTTCAATAATTATGTATCATGTGGTAGTACTAGTGTCATCATCATCATCATCATCATATCAGCCAAAAGACGTCCACTTCTGGACATAGACCTCCCCCAATTTTCGACACCGTGGCCGGTCATTCGCCGCCCCCATCCATCGGTTGCTCGCCACCTTTATAAGGTCGTCGGTCCACCTTGTGAGGTGTCTGCCTTCTTCCGGTTCGTGGTCGCCACTCTAGAACCTTTCTGCCCTAACGGCCGTCAGTTCTGCGAGCTAAGTGTCTTGCCCATTGCTACTTCAGAGAAGCAACTCTGCGAGCCACGTCAATTACTTTGGTTCGCCTGTAGATTTCTTCGTTTCTTTCAGAGGATTTCAGAGAACATACCATTCACCAATCAGATGATAAAGAATTCTTCTTTTTCTTATCGAGTGGCTAGTTAACCTAGTGTCAGGATTTGTTTAGGTCGTTCATAATTTAATAAACTGGCAACTGACTTGACCTAACGACTGTTATCAACATGGTAACAACCGGGACTGACTTTTAACGTGCCTTCCGAAGCACGGAGACGTTCAGATCAAATTCTACTATGCGGTCATCCATTCATGAGCCAGCCGCACTCTTAGTTGCTTAACCCGCAGATTGATTACCGATCAGTGAGAGCAACGAGGTATAAGCGCCTGATAAAGACTGAAAACCATTAAGGTGAAATGACAAGTCAAGCTTTACAACAACAAAGACATTAATAAAAACACATGAAATGACAAAGGCAGAAATCCTTTCAGACTATTCCATCAAACCACATCGGACATATGTGACATAGATCCCGATTGAACTCCGAAGTGAGAAACAACAATAAATCTGAACCTTGTGCCAATCCAATTTTGTTTGCACGAGCTTAGAATACAAATTTGTCAACTTAGACTTATCAATATTTATTTGTTCTCTATTGTACATGGTTTTAGAGAACAAGATACGGCCCTTTAAGAATGATTTCCATCAGGCAATATTTGATCAAAAGCTAGACATGTTTTGCGGTAGTTAAACTACCTCATGAATACGATTAATTCATTATTATGCCATCCAATAGACGTCCACTGCTGAAGATAGATCTGCCAAAAGTTTCGCCATTTAGTAATTTTTTTTATACGACTAAGGTGACAAACAAGCATACGGCCTGTCTGATGGTAAGCAGTTACCGTAGCCTATGGACGCTTGCAACACCAGGAGTATCACTACTGCGTTGCCGACCCTGTTAAAAACCTTTTAACTCCTTTCTTGAAGAACTCCATCGGGAAAACCTCGACGGGGTAAAATAAAAATACTTTATATACATGAATCTGATACAAACGGTAAGGTAAAGAATAGCGTGATAAGAGAAGAAAGTGGATTGAATGATGGAATAGTGTCAAAAATTTAAAGAAGTATGATAGTGGTTTGTACGTGTGGAAAGGACAGATGGAAGTAAACTACGGCTAACGAAATAGATTTATGGAGCGAAAATGCCTGGGAAAGTTGGTAAGAGTTGCATTAGACAGACATACACGGACCAAATATGAGATGTGTTGACAAAGACACAATTAAAATAACCCGTAATCGACGTGTGTGTATGAAAAGATTAATGAATGTTAAAGAGGCAAAGGAGGTATGTTTGGATAGTAGCAAATAGTGAGAGTCTCTGCTTAACCCATTAATAGGAGACAAGCGTGAAGTTATGTATTTATGTATGTATCTGATTATTAGCTTAGAATTATCGTTACTTCATTGATTTAAGAAGGCAAGGTTAGAGGTTTTTTTATTGCCTTAGGTAGTGCATTTTACAGATACATTGCTGTCACTGTAAAGGGGTTTCCATTTAAGACTAAAATACATTTTTACATTTTAAATTTCTAGTTTTTAAAGACATTAATATTTTTAGGCTACTAAGTAGTACTAAGTGGCCTGTGGTGTAGAATCTTTTGTGTAAATACTTTTAAATCTTTTCGTAATAATATTATATTACGTGTAAATGAGTAACTTATTCATCGTGGCATCATTCTGTCATAAAATATATAGATTTGAGGTGTTCAAAGTACATTGTACAGCGAAGACTGAGCACGAGCATTCTGACGACGGCAATTCGGTAATTTGGTTTGCGTTGTGATATATATGACATTGTCATGTTTACGTAAATCAGATCAACTTATGCAGAACATTTGAAGATTCTCAAGTTTATCTAACTGGTTTTCGTCGAGACTCAGAAAAAGAAAGAAATATTAAAGCATAAGTTTTGGTAACAGTTTCTATGTATGCTACATGAATTCACAAACATTTTGCGACTTACGTCCTAAAACTGAGAATGCCAAGTTCATGATCACAAGTTCTTAACTTGTTAACTTATAGATGACAAATTGACATCGAAAAGTATCCGAGAAAGTTACTACCTAATCAATTCTTGATGAGAGTGCCGCGCTGCTAACTAAAATGAATAGCGTTTACGTGTCATTCAATTGCGCCTGTCGTTGCCTGTTTACGCACCTATCTAATAACTAAAGGTCATCGTGATAAATTTGATCCTGCTGTGTAACATGCCATTGATGTTTTGTATGATTATATCATGCTGAAACCAGCAATAATCTAGTACCGTATTTATCGTTGTCAAACCAATATCAGCTTTGTGCCATTAGTGTAAAGTCATTAAACACATGTTCTTTTTATGCAGTTACTAGTTCTCCGTGGCGCGTAATATGGTTTATTGTATCCCTCCTCCCGATTTTCGGGACAAAAAGTAGCCTATGTCCGTCTCCAGTAACAAATTTATCTACATACTAATTTTTATCGTAATCGGTTTAGCAGTTTAGGCGCTGAGTGGTAACAAACACACACGCATTTATATTATTAGAAGTATACATAATATAATATATCTCATGTTATAGTTATGTTATTGCTTTATTTTGATCTTTTATAACTCATTCAACAAAAATATTGAATATCTGACCGTGGCCAGGGATATAAATACAGAAACATATTATTGTACTTGTTAATAAATTTTATGTAAGTAATATAGTAATGATGTAAGTACTAGGATGTTTAAGTTTTTTATCTTATCTAAACCAAAGAGACTCTATTTTTCCTGTTATGTATATACAAGTAAATAAATATTATATTATTCACTCACTTTAGATACAAAAATCCAAAAATGTAAAAAAAGATTCGTTCCAATTTTGTTGTGAAAATATTGCGCCTAAATTAGGTCATAGCAAAAACGCAGCGCGGCCTCTGCAGCAAGAGATTGCCAGGCGCAGGTATCTATTCACAATAGAGCATTGAAATATTGCCACATATACGCCCAGGAACATGAGATTTTGCGACTTTAATCTAAAGTTAATATTATTAAACTAATGGAATGTTAACATTATTATCATTAAGTAGATTTTAACCAAGCTTCGTTAATTGAATATTGTTAAATTTTAGTTTATAAAATTATCTTGTAATATTTTATGTAACTTTAAATTAAAATGCGCAAAATTAAATTTAAAACGAAAACTGTACATCAAAGATATTCTATTTTGTACAATATTAATCTTAATTTTAAAAATGGATTTCTGATTCCTTCAAAATTTACCTAATGAATAGATACTAGGTAATAATAATAATTAATCTACAAACTCACTCTGTAATACTTTCATGTAAAAATCCAGTCACAATAAATCACTTCATATTCACAAAACACAGCACTTCAACATTCATTGTTTGAATAGGTTTGTTCTTTCTGTTTCTGTTCTCTTCTATTCTTGACTGATATGGTAGATATGTTTATTGTAAGAGTGTTGTTGTCACGTGCATATTCTTCGGACGCGACTGAGTACTGGGGTTTACTTGGTGTGGGACTGATAGGGTGACGATATTAGGGGATGCTGTAAGGGACATTTCAGGACTCTATAGGTTACGGTTATATTTAGCAATGCACAATATATAGTTTGTACGAAATAATGTTGATTTTTTCGAAGACGTTTAAGTTTATCTAGCTTTCCACGGCGCGTTTTCACCCGCGCTAAAATATGGTTTGTGTATCCCAACAGAACAATTTTTGGGATAAAAAGCCTATGTCCGTCTCCGGCACCGAACTTATCTACATACCAATTTCATCGAAATCGGTTCAGCCGTTTAGGCGCTGAGTGGTAACAAATACACACACACACATACATACATACATTCAAACTTTCTCATTTATAATATTAATAGGGTTTCTTAAAGTATGTAGTGATTTATAAAAAGAAAATATTTGGAGCTTAAGGTACAATTCACAATGCACTGGAAACTGCTATTCATCAGCAAAATAGTGAAGATTTATCTCAATCCTATGGTTGAATTCTTAATATTAGGTAATGTAATGAATTATTTTGTTAAAATCCATGTTTCTTCGCGTTGTTTTTTTATTTCTATCCCTTTGTGTCAGTACTTGCCCAATAATCTTTTTATTACCTACTGTGTATTATCAAGGCCAGGAGTATTACCGTAGTAGGAGGTAGTACTAACCACTACTACAACCTGTTTTTTTTCTAAAGCGTATTTCTTACAGCAGGTATTAAATTCTCTGAATTATATGTAAGTGATTGCCAAAGAATCTAAAACACAATAACTCTAAATCTAACAACCTAAATTACCGTTACAAATACGTACACATTAATAATATTAATGAGTACGTATTTGTGGTAGATAATGCTTTTAGCATTAAGTCCGCCTCTGTACCTATGTGCATGAAGTTTAATAAATAAATAAATAAATAAATAAATATTACGAGCAATTAACAAAAGTACATTCAACCTGTTGCTATGAGGACTAAGGTTAACTGGTAGAGAATGCTTTAGCATTAAAGCCGCCTCTGTACCTATGTGCATAAATAAATAAATAAATAAATAAATAAATAAATAAATATTACGAGCAATTAACAAAAGTACATTCAACCTGTTGCTATGAGGACTAAGGTTAACTGGTAGAGAATGCTTTAGCATTAAAGCCGCCTCTGTACCTATGTGCATAAATAAATAAATAAATAAATAAATAAATAAATAAATAAATATTACGAGCAATTAACAAAAGTACATTCAACCTGTTGCTATGAGGACTAAGGTTAACTGGTAGAGAATGCTTTAGCATTAAAGCCGCCTCTGTACCTATGTGCATAAATAAATAAATAAATAAATAAATAAATAAATAAATATTACGAGCAATTAACAAAAGTACATTCAACCTGTTGCTATGAGGATTATCCTTTCAATTCCCTAATCATTGTCGCCCTGGTATGCCTGGGTGAGTGAGGGAGGCTCTGCACGCATGCGCCCTGGCTCCCGTCCCGTCTGTCTGAGGCCTTTCAGAGCATATATTAGCTTTGTACTATGTATAGACAGCTTTATCTACTTCAATTAAGTTAAGAAAAATAGATTATTAAACAAAGTCGCACGTCGCCCCAGCAGATTAACGCTGATAGAAAATGTAAAAATGTTTCATTTCTTTTTGTAATTTTTATTTCTACAAGCGGTAAAAATACAACCTCAGTAGGCAGTACCGTCTTTTGTCTAGACTATCCACGTCATTTCTTCCAATGAGGATCGTGTACCAGATAATGGGTAGTAGCGGTATTTGCGTTAAATAATGACAAATTGCTGCGGCCACCAAAACTTCTGGCTCGCGTAGTAACTATACAAGCTTCTCTCTTTAACAAACATGTCTTCAGTAGTGATATTATAATAATATAATTGACATATTATATCAATGTTAAAGTATATATCATTATAATCTGTATATTTGCCCAAAATTGTTTTGTATCCTTAATGATTAGTAATTTACTATTTATTTCGTTCACTTATTCGTTGCGTGTTGAAGAAGTTAGAGGACAGACAGGAAAAACAGCGGCTTTATACTTTTTAGAGAAAGGATAAAAGACATTGCGAAATGACTAATTTAATGTCCCATTAAAAGCAACAAGTTCAATGACACACGATAAATTTGTAGCTTCAGTGGCGCAGCGCGAGTGCGTGCTTATAATACGACTTATGATTATGGTAAAAAATAATTATAATGTTTAAAATAATAAAGAAGTTTTAAAATATTTAAATTGTCTTTTTTTTTTCTTTGTAAAAATAAAACTTTTTGAGCATAATAATTTTCATTTAACTTATCCACAAAACATTTATTGCGAAATTGGCATTATACAAAGTGCATTTAAGTATTTTATTAAACCTGCAAATAGTTCTGAGCTGAGTTCGTTGCTCTGGTTGCATTATGAGTAATCAATACTGCTATCCCAAGGTCGTTATAAGGGTTGCTACCTGTATTTCACAGGCAATATACGTACCTAAATAGTATTTTTAAAACCATTTCGTAAAACAATTAGTCCAATAATAATGAGTAAATACAGTAATAACTAATAACACAAAATAAATTATTTAGCACTTATCGTTTTAGTGAAGTAAACTTTTGTGAGTTGTGGTATCTCATCTGAAGTCTGACTTTAATTAAATAATTAACATGTATACTAAAATAATGCATAAAATATTCGTACCTACTTTAAACATAGTTATTCTTTTATTTAATTTGAAATTTCCCACTATCAACATTTAGTTTTATTTACTCAATGAAAATTCTTTTCAGTTTACTTTGAAAGTTATTGGTAAATCATTAAAATAATTATTTTATATAGATACTTACTTAATATGTTATTTATCTGTGTTTTACAATTAATGGTAAGCCAACTTATCATGTTTTTTATAATTCGCATTTTAGGATTTTTTATTATTTTTTGACATTATTAAGCCTACCAGCACTGTGTCTCAACAAACTTGCGAAGATTTAAACAGTCGTTGCTCCCATCCATCTCTTTGGATAAGCTTGAGCATGATTCCACCTACAGGTTGTGTGATAATGGCTCTAGGTTCCAACATCAGCTCACTCTTCATACCCGGAGCTAGTTCTAGTCGGTACTTCTTCAATAAGGTGATCAGGCCTGCTGTCATCTGCATTTTTGCGAATCTCATACCTGAAATTTGAAACTAGGATGTTTATTACAGGTTTTACATTAAAAAACTTGTAGCAAAAAGCCTATTTCAATATCTATTTTATCATACAAAAATAATGCTAAGAAAATATTACTGATCGCGAGAATAAATTAGAAACACTTCAGAGTTTTTATACCCTATGAGTGGCAAGGTCGCAATGCAATGTCATATTTCTTAGTTTTCAGCTTTTATCATATAATAGAAGCTACATTTTAAAAATATGTTCTGCTGATTCTTTTGAATTAAGTGAAAGCTGTATAAAAAGTAAGAAATCGATACGTTTACAGCTCTATTTATATGCAAATAATACACTGGAAACACAGTAGTTACATTTTAAAAATATAGCTTCGATTAAAAAAGGAAATAAATAATTAAAAATTATGGTAAAAATTAAAAATCAAGAAATATGACACTAAATTGAGACGTTACCATTTCTTCTTTCTGTAATTCTGTTAGTCATTAGAAGTTTAACCCCCAGTTTCTGAAAGGCTGATCAACGAAAAATCAACTAATCAACTGTTAAATCTCATGTGAAGTACCATTTGGGTTGCTAAAAACATGAATAAATTATTAAATTTCATCTAGTTAATAACTAATTAGATCAAATCAAACTAATTATCCATGCTTTTAGCATGCTTTTAGGTACTTCACATGAGATTTAACAGTTGATTAGTTAATTTTTCGTTGATCAGCCTTTCAGAAACTGGGGATTAGTGTTGCAGAATGTATTACGGCGTTTCTGCTTTTTTCTAACACGGTGGAAATGGTTTAAGGAGATGACGGCCAAAGGTAAATAAAACGTTTTAATCTTACCAATGCAAATTCTAGGACCTTCACCGAACGGCATATACGTATACGGCTTGATGTTTAGCTTCTCTTCACCAATGAACCTCTCTGGACGATATTGCTTCGGCTCCGGAAAGTGATCAGGATTTAAATGCAGGTGATAAACTGGAATATGCACACGGAGATCTTTTTCCACTTTCAAACCACTTGGAAATGTATAGTCTTCGGCTACTTCACGTGTTAATACTCCTAAAATTGGATAAAGGCGAAGAGCCTCATCAATACAAGCTTGAAAATATGGCATTTCAGCCACACATTCGTATTTCAACACGTTGTCATGACGACGTAGGTAAGCATCCACTTCTGCCAACACTTTGTCCTGAACCTCCGGTTTCTTTGCCAGTTCGTACATAGTAAAGCTCAGTGTAGTAGCCGAGGTCTCATACCCAGCAGCGAAAAACACAAAGCACTGCGACACCAGCAAATCATTATTGATCTCCAATTGAACCTTTTTATTGGAACTTGACTTCATGTTACTTAATGAATCACCACTCATAAACTTATTATTTTTCAGTTTAAGTACTAAATCAATAAAATCATTTCTTGCAGAGGGCTTATATTGGCGTCCTTCAAAAATCCCCGTTAATAAATGTTTGAAAAACGTTTCACATTCTTTTGGAAAGGACTTGAAACCCAAACCATAAAATATAGCCGGCCAAATAGCTCTTGCGATATTCTTAAACGCTCTGAAGTTTTGGATATCAAAAATAACGTCTCCAATAGCTTTGAATGGGTTACTGTCATTTTTCTCCATTGTGTTTGTATCAACACCAAACGCACAAGAGCCTACACAGTCCATCGTGAATCTTGCCATTAGACCTCTTATTTCCATTACATTACATGCTGAGACTTCTTGGTCTAATAAGTTCTCAAAAACGAGTGCACATTTCTCAATTAAATAGAACATGTTCTTCATTTTTGCTGAAGAGAATAATGGTGTAAGGTTCTGGCGCAAAACTTTCCACTCGTCTCCATAAGAAAAGAAGATATTTTTGATTAACAATTCTCTGTTGGTATATTTCGATATTTCACGACCGCTGAAGAAGTAAAAGTCTTTGGTCATAACCAGTTTGATCAGATCAGGGTCTTGGACGATGAGAGTCGGTTCTGTTCCATAAAAAGCTCCAAAATAAGGTGAATTTGGAAATTTATGGCAGAGCTTTTGCGTGAGTTGTCCGACGTATTTTCTTAGTAGAATGTATTCCGAAAAGTTGCCTAAAATTGGTAGCGGTTCGAAGTAAGGTACATTCTTCTTCTTCCAATATTGAAACCTTCGTTTTGAGCTCAGATAGATCGTAAAGACCGCAAAGGTTATAGCAGTTATGAGTAGAAGTATTGCTAACATTGTTGATACTTTTGTGAACTATTAATGTTCGGCGTGAGAAGTTAACAATTTATACTGTATACGGAGCACTGAAGGATAACCAAGCTTTAATGCAACTTTAGGATAGTCTCATCGTGATCCTACTGATGCAGTATAGTTTATTAAAGAGGTTTAGTAGTTTCTTCTATCGAAAGCACATACCTGCTTCTGTCTGCATCATCCAAACAGTAGCATAAATAAAAATGCTTCTTTCTGTAAATAAACCCAGTCGCCATTATACAGCGATTCTTTTTATGCAAATATTAATAAGTATTATGTTTTCAATTCTCAAAACAACTTTAAAATAACAAAAAACAATGACATTTACAAAGCTCTAAAAAGAAAAGGGAGGAAATTGAGCCTGCGGCGTTGCGGTTGACGAGTCTCTCAAATAATCCTAAAACGTTGTCATCCTACCCAATAAGGTATTTATTATGCACGTGTATTCTAATGAATAGACTTGTTAGTTGAATCGTGTATAATTATTTGCAATTAGGTCTTTTAAATAGTTGGAATTTCTTTTGTCATCTTACTAGACTATAGTAGCTGAATAAGATGTTTTTTCATTATGATTTTTCTAAATTTAACACTTTTATTACCACAGTTTCACCACCAAGCTTTTGGACAAACAGTTGGTAGAAAAGACGTTGATTTATTCATTTAATTGGAAATAAGATTTAGTTCAAACGATTATAACAAATTGGGTGACAAAATAAGTCATAGGTATGTTACAAAGAAATTAAAGGTTATATTTTATTTTATTTTATATCTCTGAAAGACAACTACGTTTCTTGCGCCTGCGAAGTTTAAGTTTGAGCCTGCGAACACAGTAAGGAGCTACGGCTACGGAGGCAAGTTGTGCATTTTAATCGCTCATTATCAGTTCCTGATTAACAAAAGGGTACAATTTAAAGCTTTCCCATTACAAAACTGTCTTTTGCTTTCGGAAAATGCATCGACACTTTTTTAATTAATTTAATTTCAAAATTTCAGTTTGGTTTCCTCAACGCGTTACTGAGAAAAAGGTTTTGACAAATAGACAGACGGACAATAAAGTGATACTATAAGGCTCAGGGTCTTACTATTCTTTTTTAGAGTTCCGTACATCAAAGGCGAAGTTCAGTTTTGGGTCTTGAGGTACGGAACTCTAAAAAGTATAAATAAACAGTCTTGTTTGAAATAGTTGATTTAAAAAATATAAACCGCCTGTTATTTCCACGTGATGTCTGTCATGACATTGCTAAACTTCGTTTATTATTATCTGCAAACGTATCCTTAACCTTTCATTTAAACTAATCACATATTATTATGAACTATTACGATATCTTTAGCAGAACAATACATTAGTTAAATACTTACGATGTCATCTTATTTAAAGAGGTTATTTGCAATGTGGAAGTAAATATCCATAACATAATATATTTGTTAAAATGAACTGTACAAATATAACAGTGATACGAATAAAAAACATATATCTAAATTAGGAACTAAGAAAATGGATAAATAATTAAACACGTAAGAATAACAACTTAACTTATAACATAGCATCTGCATCTAGTATCTTAGCCCCAGTTTCTGAAATGCTGATCAACGAAAAATGAACTAATCAACTGTTAAATCTCATGTGAAGTACCATTTGGGTTGCTAAAAGAATGAATAATTAGTTTAATTTGATCTAATTAGTAACTGATTAGATCAAATTAAACTAATTATCCATGCTTTTAGCATGCTTTTAGGTACTTCACATGAGATTTAACAGTTGATTAGTTAATTTTTCGTTGATCAGCCTTTCAGAAACTGGGGATTAGTGTTGCAGAATGTATTACAGCGTTTCTGCTTTTTTCTAACACGGTGGAAATGGTTTAAGGAGATGACGGCCAAAGGTAAATAAAACGTTTTAATCTTACCAATGCAAATTCTAGGACCTTCACCGAACGGCATATACGTATACGGCTTGATGTTTAGCTTTTCTTTACCAATGAACCTCTCTGGACGATATTGCTTCGGTTCCGGAAAGTGATCAGGATTTAAATGCAGGTGATAAACTGGAATATGCACACGGAGATCTTTTTCCACTTTCAAACCACTTGGAAATGTATAGTCTTCGGCTACTTCACGTGTTAATACTCCTAAAATTGGATAAAGGCGAAGAGCCTCATCAATACAAGCTTGAAGATATGGCATTTCAGCCACACATTCGTATTTCATCACGTTGTCATGACGACGTAGGTAAGCATCCACTTCTGCCAAGACTTTGTGCTGAACCTCCGGTTTCTTTGCCAGTTCGTACATAGTAAAGCTCAGTGTAGTAGCTGAGGTCTCATACCCAGCAGCGAAAAACACAAAGCATTGCGACACCAGCAAATCATTATTGATCTCCAATTGAACCTTTTTATTGGAACTTGACTTCATGTTACTTAATGAATCTCCGCTCATAAACTTATTATTTTTCAGTTTAAGTACTAAATCAATAAAATCATTTCTTGCAGAGGGCTTATATTGTCGTCCTTCAAAAATACCCGTTAATAAATGTTTGAAAAACGTTTCACATTCTTTTGGAAAGGACTTGAAACCCAAATCATAAAATATAGCCGGCCAAATAGCTCTTGCGATATTTTTAAACGCTCTGAAATTTTTCAGAGCGTTTAAAAATATATTTTTTTTAATTCGCCGTTTGACGAAAAATTAACTAATCTAAGTTAACTAAGTCCAACAATTATATACATATTGCCGGTTTAGCGCTATTTATCATACTTCATCTCACAAAAACTCATACAACTACGACACACATTTATCAATCTCAAAGCAAATGGATCGCACTGTGATTCTGATGCCAGAAGCGTGTTTAGCACGAGCAAGTGGCGAATTGACATGCGCCACATTGCGTGCAAGAGGGACTGGCAACAACTGGTGGTTTCGTGGTCTGCGTTGATATTTAGGTACAAGAGAAACGTAAAGCCTTACTAGTGAGCTACAAGTTCAGGGCAGAACAGAATCGCCCTTCAAAACACAGCAGGCAAAGTTAAGTAAGCAGTAGTTACTCCAACAATAATGGCCAACTCCCTGACTGATCTCTTTTGTTTTCCTTCATTGCCTGCTTCCATATCATTATTATATGCATTTTTTTTGTAATGCTTGAAGCACACTGCTATGTTCGTAGATTGTGTGACTACTTACTATTAGGTAGACCTACTTACCATCTCAGTTATACAACCTCATTCCAGAACATTATTATATCCACTTCAAATAGGATTGCCATCTCTGAAATTTGGCAACCAGGACATGTCAACTGGATTTTTAAAACATAGTATAATAAAAAACAGCTGAAACCAGAGTACGAAGCGTGACGTGGTCGCTAACTATGGGTCTTATCCGAAGGCGGAAGAGGGCGATGGAGCGGGCTATGTTAGGCGTCTCCCGGCGTGATCATTTGAGAAACGAAGAAATTCGCAGGCGAACCAAAGTAACTGACGTAGCTCGCAGAGTTGCTTTTCTGAAGTGGCAATAGGCAGGACACATAGCTCGCAGAACTGACAGAAAGGTTCTAGAGTGGCGACCACGAACCGGAAGACGCAGCGTGGGCAGACCCTTCACAAGGTGGACCGACGACCTTATAAGGGTGGCGGGCAACCGATGGATGAGGGCGGCGAACGACCGGCCACGGTGGCGAAAATTGGGGAAGGCCTATGTCCAGCAGTGGCCGTCTTTTGTGGCTGATATGATGATGATGATGATAAAACCAGAGTAGTGTGCGGGCACAACACACACACTGTGCCCGCACACTACTCTGGTTTTATCGCGGGCGGCCCAAGACTTTAAATTTTTAAGCCTGGACTAATCGTTTTCGGTTTAAGCTGAAGGTTCGGGGTCTCCTCTTTGAGAAATTGTTTGTCTCCTCTTTGAGAAATTTGAAGGAGCTATCACGTTAATTTATCATATCTCATCGTATTTATAGTGTATTTATGTACTCGTATTTATGGTTTTATATATATTTATTTATTTATTTATACTTATTTGAATGCATTTTCTTTAATAAGTATATTTATGTACCTATTTGTATTATAATATTTAAGTATTCACTGTTTATTTTCTTTATGGTTAAGCTTTTTTTCATACTTTTAATTTAGATCATAATTATTTTAGATTTGTATCATACTGCTTCAATAACTGCACCTACTTTGTTTATCTCTGCATCACCTAAGGTTGACCGGTAGAGAATGCTTATAGCATTGAGTCCGCCTCTGTACCTATGTGCATGAAGCTTAATAAATAAATAAAAATAAATAAATAAATGAAGCCTCTTTTTTCATCCGACTTCAAAAAGGAGGAGCTAATCAACTTGGGTCGTATTTTGTTTTTGTACGTTTGTCACTACATAATTCAGCTATTTATGAACCGATTTAAAAAAAATCTTTTTCTATTTTAAATGCAAGGAATGAAAACGTGTAAAGCAACGCATCGATGTCTTATGTAACAAATTTTCTGACATGAACATGTCCATGTTACAATTGTGAACCGATTTCCAAAATTCTTGATCATTGTGGCCATTGTAACCACTTGTGGCATTTCATTTTGAGCGTTTCATTCATGCTTTAGAAGCAGGAGACTGGTTATTACTATAATTTGGTAGTCGTTAAGTCACAGTTAAAGGCCTTTAGGGTAGTGAGAAATTAAGGTCAAGAAACCTGCTTTTACTGCAATACTGTTTATTTTTTGTATATTTGTTTCGCTATTACTCCGTCAGTTATAATATGTATATTGGTTCTTTTATGTTGGTAGGTCATCACTTTTTTGTTTTGGTATGTGGTTGCCGGGATTCAAGGTTCAGCTTTCAGCAAAAGTTTTGATATGGACTTTTAATCTCTATTAACAGTCTTTGCTTTCGGCACTACTTTTTTTCAAAACAACACTGTCTTATTTGCGCAGCACGTTTATTAGGCCTACCTATATTAAATATATTAACAATACACAATTACTTCCCACTAAAACCTTAACGGCGGGCACCGACTCCAAAATAACTGATTATAAATTGTAAATAGTAATGTATTTTAAAGGTATCAATGATTTTGTTGATTCCGCTTTAATATTCTTTTCTTTGAAGTAATTATAATATAATTTTCTAATTTTTAGTTATGAATGTTAAAATAATTTTATTATACAAAAAAATTATCAGTGCTCATCTGTGGGTGTCTGGCTCTTCTCGAGGAGTTACATTCGTGTGACATTAGACTAGTATGTTTGATAGTTCCTAGTACTTGTCATGTTTGCTCACGGCGGATTGGCAATTTCAGACATTATTTTTATGAAGACAGGTTTCATTCTTCTTTGTAAGTCAAGTTCAGTCGTCTTTTGGAAAAGTCACATTGCTACTTACCTATTTTTGAACCTAGAACCCCATGTTTAAGAGAAGGATGCACTAAGCCATTGCTGATTAAGGAGATAGAAGAAAATTAAGTAGAAGAAGAACCGATGTGGTAATATTGATATCGCTTTACTTTAAGTAGGTAAGTACCAATATCATTTTATTTCGATATTCTATCTATATATATAAAAATGAATCCCTATTTCCCTTGGTCATGGCATCACGCGTGAAAGGCTAGATCAATTTCGTTAATTCTTTTTTTGTTGTGTTTGTTATTGTCAGGAGAAGGTTCTTATGAAAGAAAAACTTAGAAAATTGCGCGGTGATTTAGAAAGTTTAAGAATACTCAACCACTATATTAAATTTAAACTGCTAAACCGATTTCAGTGAATTGGTATGTAGATAGATTTTACTTTTACTTACTTTTTATCCTGAAAATCGCTCTGATTCCCGAGTTACATTAATTAAACACATAGAAATTTTCGAGCGGGCGAAATCGCAGGGCGCAGCTAGTAATATATAAATTTCTTGGTTGATCAGAGGCCCTAGACAAGTGTCAAAGATTTCTATTCTATTCATAGAATAGATTACAAAATGCATTGGATTGACATAAGCTAACGCCAACGCTTATGTCAATTTCATACGTTTTTTTATCTATTCTATGAATAGAATCTTTGACACTTGTCTAGGGCCTCTGGACCTCTTAAAAGCAGTATTATTTTAATTTTACTTTGTGTTTTGTCTTTTTCTTTTGTATTATTAAAAACAAGGATAGAGACAAAGTAAGGCGAATAAGATTGCTTTATGAGGTTGTGGTAGGGCCCCAGGCCCATTCATTCTGAATTTAATCTACAACTTGTAACTGATTGTCGTCACGTGTTTTATTTAAGTGTTATTAAAAATATTATACCTATCGTGCATTTTATAACTACGCATATAAATGACATGGCTGTTTTCAAGTTTAAATAGAGTTTATCTAAACTGAGTACGACAGATATTTTTAATATGTAGAGTTGTATGTAAATCTCTGATATAAAAATTATATCATTGGAATGCAAATAAAAAACGAGTGTTTACTAAGGATTTGAATAACCTAATAAGAAGAGACAATAATATGACGCGTAACGCCTTTTAGTAATGTTATTCTTATGCTTAAAGACGTAAAGTCTAAGTTTGCATATAGGTTTTTCTAATATGCCTTTTTCGTGATAAGAGTATGAATTATCAACATACTTAGCAGTTGGTTATGTTTTGCAGTTATATAAAAAAAGAAACAACAGTTTATGATTTATTTTGTTTTACCGAGCGTATCTTCGGTGGGTACTAAGTATATTAAGTAGGTTCGAATGTTTTAAATCAGTGTCATATATTTTTTTAAGATCTGATGGATAAAGTTATTAAAGTCGATAGCATGAGGTACCTATTAATTAATGTAGTGATAATGACAATGAAACAATCTGTAAATTTACGATAATAATGTTAGATAATAATTATAATTATGCATTTTATCTTGATTTTCACGCTTAGCTGCACAATAATAGGCAAAACGAAATTTGTTGACATGGCATTAGCATGTTTGGTAGTGAATTTTAAGTAGGTATTAAAAGTACACCAAACTTAAAACAAATATTGATGAAGACATTATTTACTTACGTTCCACTGTATTTAATGTAGTTTTTTATTTAAGAATACAAGATATTAGACTTAGCTGACGAGCAAAGTAAGCACCACACCTGGATCTCCTAAATATTACCTTACACCAATTCAACTTTTATGCGTGTGATAACTATCGCAAACTTTGAAGACTGAATAATAAAACAAAGAAAGTTTCTCTTATTTACCTTAGCTACTCAACTATCTTAGAAATGACAGCAAATAAACTATTGGGTCATCCAAATTAAATAGTAACTGCCTTTGTTCAGCAAACATAGTGCCAAGCGGTATATTGTATTGATATAAATAGTTGCCCTACGAGTTTTTTGTTTTAAGATTCATCTATCAGACCGGAATGACTAAATATGCAGGGGATCAGAACGGAATTAAAGAATAATAATAATCTCAGGGGATCAGATCTGGGGGATCAGACCGGAATAACTCGATATATCACGCAATATTTTGCGTACGCACACAGTCGCTCGTGGAGTTGCGGAAAACAACCCTGAGGCCCTAGACAAGTGGCAAAGATTTCTATTCTATTCATAGATTATATTAAAAAATGTATTGGATTGACATAAGCTAACGCCAGCGCTTCTATCAATCTCATACATTTTTTTATCTATTCTATGAATAGAATAGAAATCTTTGACACTTGTCTAGGGCCTCTGTTCATACTAATACCAATCTATTCTACAAAAAATATATACCTATTTGAGTGAGATAAGTAACAATAACAATAATAATAATAATATTCTACCACATTCACACAGCGCCATCTAGTCCCAAATTAAGCAATTATATTTGCTTGTGTTATGGGTACTAAACAACTGATATACTACTTATATACATTTTTTTTTTGTAAATACATACATATTATAGATAAATTACACCCAGACACAGAACAAACAATCATGCTCATCACACAAAGGTTTGTCCTGGGTGGGAATCGAACCCACGACCTCCGGCTTAGCAGTCAGGGTCACTAACCACTAGACCAACAGGCCAGTCATAAGTGGAATTAAATAAATACATACGTCAACTTTACTAAGAGTTGTATCTACCTATAGTTGATGTTTTTTTGTAACTGCGTCGTTTTAAAACCACGTAGGTACAGAAGAATTATAATTTTAATTTACAAATATTATTTATATTATCTAAATGTTAATTTAAAGCATTATATCTTTTTGATAGTACATACCCAATTCGCGGCTTCGTTTGCAGCATTCATGGCGCAAATTAAACTAATTTGTCTCATCTGTACCATTGATGAAGCAGGTCAATGGTGCATACGGTACGACGGGTAATAAAATCTAAACTATTTTATAAAGCGGAAGAGTTTGTTGGTTTGAACGCGCTAATCTCTCAAACTACGTCAGTCGGATTTGAGAAAGTTCTTTT
Organism: Parascotia fuliginaria; assembly: GCA_963082885.1. Lineage (NCBI taxonomy): Eukaryota > Metazoa > Arthropoda > Insecta > Lepidoptera > Erebidae > Parascotia > Parascotia fuliginaria. The sequence continues at coordinate 2,668,242 of OY720191.1, forward strand.
CGAGGCAGGTTACAGGCTATGTAACATCATGCTACTGGCGATGAGAGCAAAGCAGTAAGCAAAGACGCGCCGCGGCAAGCTGGTATGTGATAATTCTAGAAAATCACTTTTAAAGTACCTAAATGACATATAGTCTAAATATAAAAATGATTGTTAAGTACATTGCAAGTATATTAAATTTTAGTATTAATTTACATAACGATTGTTATTCTGAAGGAAAACAGATAAAAAAGTAGGCAGATTTATTTATACTGTCATGGTGGTGTCCTCTACGCTACTGTAATACCTAAACAGGCTATTTTTCGTATGTTATTTAGAATTTGCTTGCAAGGTTATATCTGAGTAAAACTTAGCAATAATACCTGAATAATGTTAGAGTATCGTAGAAATAAGCGTATTTAGGTAAAAATCGTAATGGCCCAGTGGTGAAGGCACCCGCTTCGTAAACACGAGGTGATTTTTCAAATAATATGTACATATTTTATAAGTTTATCTTGACATTACTGACTGACGGTGACGGAAAACATCATTAGGAAACCTGGACTTCCAAGGAAGTCTGAAATTGCCAATTCGCCTTGAGCAAGCGTGGCGGACGATGCTCATACCTTCTCTGTATGAGAAGCCTTTTCCTGCAGCGGGATAATAATGAGCCGATATGATAAATGTTAGGGTTCTGCTAGTGAGTATTCCAGGTCTCCTGAGGAATATTGGAGTAGGTTAGATTGTATTTAATTCCACGTAGGTGTTGGTGTTCAAGATGGTATGCAAATATTTTGAATACTGATCATCATCAATGCTACCATTTTTGTTTAAAAAACTTTCATCCCGTAATCCATACTTAATATTATAAATTTAAAAGTGAACTGAACCGATTTTAATGAAAATTGGTATAGCAATAGATTAGACGTTGTTGAACAATGGAATCTTTTCTTTGGCTTAAAGGGGTTGAAATAAGGGATGAAAGTTTGTATGAAAAATCGTCAACGTATCTACCTATAAAAGAAAAATGTTCACGTGTGATATAACCGACAGTGACACCGACTAGTGGGAATATAATGAGCTGATCTGATAGAAAATATTTGTCTAATTATTATTACAAATAGTCGCACAGTAATCCTTCTCCTTAAAAACTTAACAGAACATCTTTAGAAATAGGTACTTTTAGCACAGTGCTTAAATGTACAAAAAGGAACACATTTACAAAGTTTTTTATACGTAAGTATTACTTACTTATATAACATTTGCAGTAACTATCCAAGATACTAGTATAACAAAAAACTTGTTTTGGTAAATATTGCATCAAAAAATGAAGCATAGGTATAGAAGAAATATTATTTGATTTATTTCGTAGTGTATAGAATAGATACCTTTATTTGCCTTAAATGTAGGTACAATAATTGAGGTGCAACAAGTTTGTGAAGACTTTTACATTCGACCTGATGGCATGCAAAAAATAAAAAAAATTAAAACATAATTAAGCAAATAACTTTATCTGCATGATCGGTAGCAGACTGTTTTCTATTAACACATATATATGGCCGTAATAACAATAAAACATCTATTGTGTCTATATATAGTAGTCTGTCATATGTATGTCTGTTTATAGTAGTGTCCATGACAGGGTTAACTTATTATAATTTTTTTTTTGTAAATACATACATATTATAGATAAATTACACCCATACACAGAACAAACAATCATGCTCATCACACAAAGGTTTGTCCTGGGTGGGAATCGAACCCACGACCTCCGGCTTAGCAGTCAGGGTCACTAACCACTAGACCAACAGGCCAGTCCAAATATACACCAAACGCACCTGTAAAATTTGATTTATAAGTGATATGTAACATAAATTTTAATCAAGATAATAAACATACATTCTATTCTATTTTATGATGCTATGGTGACTTCCAGCATCTCACAAAGTTATTGGGGGAATAGCTGAAGTGACGTGTAAGAACTACTATTATATAATGCGAAAGAGTTTATTTGTTTGAACGCACTAATCTCTGAAACTACTAGTCGGAGTTGAATAATTCTTTGTGCCTATGATAGTCCAGTTCCTGAGAAAGGTTATAGGATCTGTAATATCACACTACTGGCGACAGGAACAGAGCAGTAAGCAAAGACGCGGGTGAAACCGGTGAAAGCTCGTTTATGTAGACTGCTATTAAGTCGACAGCGTTTCAAGTAATGCATAGTAGCTACCCCATAATAATAATATAATAATAATATTCTACCACATTCACACAGCGCCATCTAGCCCCAAATTAAGCAATTATATTTGCTTGTGTTATGGATACTAAACAACTGATATACTACTTATATAGTTTTTTTTTTTTGTAAATACATACATTTTATAGATAAATTACACCCAGACACAGAACAAACAATCATGCTCATCACACAAAGGTTTGTCCTGGGTGGGAATCGAACCCACAACCTCCGGCTTAGCAGTCAGGGTTACTAACCACTAGACCAACAGGCCAGTCAAGTCATAATCATCACACATTATCTATTTCATAAAAACATAGTTCATTTCAAACGTTTACTTCACTGTTAAATAAACTTACAGACCAAGGCCGTCTGCGGATTAGTTTTTATTGATACTCTATCTTTTTTGTAACAGCATTTTAATAAGCGTTTAATTTAATGTTATTAAAATGTTTATTTATTTAATAATATCACCCTTTTTTGTAGACATAATTTACAGACACACCTACATTAATTAGCTTGTTATATTAGTTCTCATTATGCTAGAGTGAGCATAGAAATTATGGTTGGTATGTAACTATATGACAATATTGCAAACAAATGTAAAACAGTACGGGGCTAAGTGTCTGCTGAGCCCCTACAGTGCAGAAGTTCGAGAGCGTAAGTTACTGCTTTATAACAGACTAACTTTCCGTGGCGCGGTTTCACCCGAGTCTTTTCTAACTGCTCAGCTCCCGTCTCCGGTAGCTATAGATGGGCTGAAAGCTCCTCTATTTCTGTTTAAGTATTTAGCGCTGACGACAAACACCCCACTCTTTAAAGTATCTAAGAAACATATTTTGCTTCGGCCTCTGGATGCGACTAAATCTATACCATTATAAAAAGCGGAAGAGTTTGTTTGTTTGAGATCTCTAAAACTACAAGTCGGATTTAAAAAAGTAAGCAAAGACGCGGGTGAAAACTCGCCGCGGAAGGCTAGCTGTTATTATTAATGTAGTATCGCATAGTTACTAAACAGTAAGTAATCAATACAGATAAGTTAAATGTTAGATCAGTATCTGCTATGGATATTACGTTTTAAAAATATATCTCTTATCATTAAATATTATAAAGTTGTTGTTTTATTATTTTAGTTTCTCCTTTAAGTTCTATACAATAGTGAAAACTACAGACGCTTTCCCGCGCCTTACTTTATGCGCGAAGATGAATTTAGGTAGAGCATCAGCTGGCAGTAGTAAGCTTTAACTTTATTACGACTTTTATTACGATTTGTTGAACATGCCTGTTTTACTCAAAAGAGGTATAAGATGTCACAAACACTACACACAATGTAATCTAGACCCAAAGTAAGCATAATATCATAGCTTGCTTTTTTGTTGTTATGGGTTCTGGAATGCGGAAAAGTACATACCTAAATACTTTTTTTTGTACATAGGTACATACCTAATAAACATAGCACGTGCACAATTTGCAAAGTGAAGCGCGCACGTGCTAGATTTAGGAACAAAATTATTATTTAAATCACGTGTCGTTTAGTTTTTCTTCAATTTGCGTTTGACTCGCAAATTTTTGTCGTATAACTATGTCTAGTCTAGCGAATAGAAATATCATATACTTTTTTTTATAAGACTGGTGGCAAACAAGCACACGGCCCTGATGGTAAGTGGCAACCGTAACTAATAGAGATGGCTGTGTTTTCCATTACGAAAGTAATAATGCTTAGAAATACAACCAAATCGTTGCCGGCCACGGAGAAGGGAATGAGGAAGGAAAAGGGAATAGGATCAGGACCGAGGGGCTCCCGGTGGCTATTTGGGCGCCCGGTATTTACTTACTGAGCGTAACGCATTAGCATGAAAACTAATATACGTCGATTTTCTATAAGAGGGTAGTACTGCCTCGATCGATCCGGCCCATTCAAGCTGAAACCAGCGTGGATCTACTACTGTTACTTATTGGTATATAGGCAAATTAAATTGTAGGTACCTATGTGAAATTAATGACCTGTGTATTTTGGAAGTTTTAGGGTCAGCTACATGTAATGAAGCAGTATAGTAAACGTTTTTGCAAATATCAGAGTGTTTAGTTGATAAATTGGTTATTACATACAAAAACACATTTAAATTAATATGTGTTTTCCATTTTTTTTTATTATCAAACGTATGTAGGTATTCAATGCACTTTAAAATTAAAATACTTACTTTGAAGATACGAGTTATAAGTCTACATCATACTAATGCGATATACTATTATCACTCACCAAACAAAGTATATATAGATGTACATGATAACCAGAATCTCAGTACTTCGCTAAACGTTGACGAAAATGAGCGCGCTTTTAGTATTTGTTGCATTAGTTGTAGTTATATTGAGTTTGTTATATTTTCTAGCACAACGAAAGTTCGATTATTGGGAGAAGAAAAATGTGCCATATCTAAAACCTCTGCCTTTATTAGGCAATTATGCAAAATTCATTCTATTACAAGAGTATTCAGGGCAAGTGGTACAAAAATTATGTCGCCAGTTTCCCAACAAGCCTTACTTTGGAGCATTCTTCGGTACGGAGCCAGTCCTCGTGGTACAAAGTCCAGAACTCCTCAGACAAGTCTTCACTAAGGACTTTCAGTACTTTTACGGCAGAGAAATAACAAAGTATGAAACCAAAGAAACCATTACTAAAAACCTGTTCTTCTCCAGTGGTGATAAATGGAAAGTTGTACGTCAGAATATGTCACCATTGTTCACCTCATCAAAAATGAAGATTATGTTCCATTTAATTGAAAAATGCGGTCACGTGTTTGAAGATGTTCTTGACCGTGAAATTAGTAAGAGTAACATTATTGAAGCAAGACAACTGTGCAGTAGGTATACTATGGACTGCATCTGCACATGTGCTTTTGGAGTCGACGCTAATACGATGGTTGATCCTGAGAATAACCCACTACATATAATGTCCGAAGAAATATTCGGCTCCACAACCTACAGAGGTTTCAAACTAGTATTTAGATCTGTATGGCCAGCGATCTTCTACGGCTTAGGATTCCAATGCTACCCGAATACAATAACAACTTTCTTCTCTCAACTATTGAAAGGTGTTATGCAGAGCCGTAACTACACACCGTCTTCAAGAAATGACTTTGTTGATATGGTTTTGAATTTAAAGAAAACTGAAACAATAAGTATTGATAGTATACACAATTCGAAGACTGGACTTAATGAAAAGGTGCATTTAGTGTTAAATGATGATGAAATTTTGGCGCAGTGCATTGTCTTCTTTGCTGCTGGTTTTGAAACGTCTGCTACTACATTGAGTTTCACTTTGTTTGAGTTTGCCAAAAATCCAGAGGTACAGAGGAGAGCAGCAGAAGAGGTGGATGACTACATGCGTCGCCATGGCAACGAGTTAAACTATGAGTGCATCCAAGAGATGACTTACCTTGAAGCTTGTATTTACGAGACCATTCGAATGTATCCAGTGCTTGGTAATCTTACCCGTGAAGTTATGGAAGATTATGTATTGCCTGACGGTGTGCGTTTAGATAAGGGAGTTCGCATTCACATACCAGTGTATACTCTGCATCACAACCCTGATTACTTCCCAGATCCAGAGTCGTACAAGCCTGACCGATTCCTGCCTGAAAACAGTCATGAGATCAAACCGTTCTCGTTCCTACCCTACGGAGAGGGTCCTAGACTATGTATAGGTGAGTAAATCATATTATACTATCATACATTTGCATGTAACAACCTATTGTAGCTTTGTGTATTCTATGAAATACTGACAAACTGTGATTTAGACTAAGAATTTGATTTTATCGAACTTTAATAATATTTTGAAAGCTGTTGCTAATAACAGATTAACTACATTTAAATTATATTCTCATTAGATGTTATTTTTAGGAAATGATGCTAATAGTAGGCATGGTATAATTTGGCTATTGTCGCTGATATATGCACACTTAGTTATTTTGTTCATGATATAAACATTTTGTATTGCGGGAGACTTCTTCGATTCATCTTTAGTCGATACCCGAAATAAAACGTGTGAATCTATAAATATTTGTTCAAGTCTGAGCGTACTTTGATTTTGGTAAGTGTATATTTTTAAAGTATCTCTCGACACAATGCTTGGGCGTTAAAAAGTTTCGGTATGTACAATACCGTAGTACCATAATATACTGCAACATAGTATGATAATAATCATAATGTTGGTACTTTTGAGGCATTAGCACGTTAGTAGAGAGAACGTAGTCGCATAGATTATATTCAATATTAGAATATAAGTATACCTATTCAATGATAAGACGCAAACGAGCGCAAACGTTTATTTAAAAATCAATGTTTTGATTTAGATATTGAACATTGTGTGTGATCTTAAAAAACTTGGGTAGTTAAAGTCACTCAATTAAATTTACACCTAGTCATTGATAATATTGATTTAAATTCTTATTTGACGTTTAATACTAAACATACTTATTGAATTATTTATTTTCCTTTTATTTGTACTTTTCGAATTCTTATTTTTATTTTTATGTTTGGTAACTTTAATAGTATTTCATATTGAAGTAGCCATGCAGTGAAAATAGACAATATCTGCTATAAGATTGAATGTACTTAATAATTTCAAGAGATCTGTGGAAAATGTAGTTAGAAGTATATTTGTTAAGTCTATGGTTAAGATTGTTCTTTATTTATATTCATAATACAATACCCAAATGAATAAATAAATAAATTATATTTATTAAGTTGTCCTTAATATGCGTCTCGTATTGTCAAAGGCATCACGCGACCTTGAATCTTCTAAAAATATATTTGCTTCGTGATTTTGAATGCTGATACAAAATTATAATAATGAATTACTTCAATGATTAAAATCACATACCGATTTGATTAACACAAATTAAATTATCATTATATATAATTGTAATTGTTTTTGTTTCTAGGTAAACGATTCTCCAAAATGCAAATGATATCCGGCCTTATCACTTTCTTGAAGAAGTACCGAGTGGAGTTGGCTGAGGGCATGCCGAAAGAGGTCCCTTTCGAAAGCAGGACTATTTTGATTCAGCCTAGAGATATAGGACTTATGATGAAGGTCTCTACACGGGAAGGATGGGAACAAAGAAAATTTGCTAAAACTTAAGCCTTCTCTGTAGTATTGTTGTAATTTATAGGTATAACATTTCTGCCATCGGGTTATCACTAAAAATTGTAGCACACGAATTACCTTATTATAAGTTGTAAATAAAATTAATGAAATTATAATATTTTCAAGTACAGCTATCGTTATGTAAGTTAATGCAATCGCTGTTTACTTTATACATCTTCTTATGTATCTGAACTTTAAGTTCAAAGATCTTTATATCTATATCTGTTTCTGTGTTTTGTACTCGTATTTCACGCGAGGTATTACTTAGCGTTTAGTGTACTTCAGGAAAAGTCCTTGATCCGATACTATAGGAGTACCTCAAGGAGTAATACTTGGACCAATATTTGGTGCATTTAAAAGATTTATTTGCTCCACACAATTCATTAGCAAAATAAATATATTGCACACTGTCTTACATTTAATATCAATTGCTGATAAAGATCGTAATATAGATAATGCATTTACAGAAATTATGACATGATAATGTAGTAGTGTACTTACGTAATATGTAAAATGCCTAGGCAACATATTTAGGATGCTTTTACTTCAATCGAAATTTAATCGATTTTAATCTTCTCACTGTGAGAACTACAACATGGTTTTGCCTGGTAAATTTTCATGTGATGGTTTGGTAGCCATCTGAGACTGATGTGCCAGTGAATAGAGAATTTCATTGGCTATACTTATTTAATGAAGGTGGCAATATTTCAACCTCAGAACAGGACTTGAACCCGCGCCGTTGTGATAACTTTGCTATCCGAGTACTGCTCCGAGAGTTGAAAAAGTCCACTACCTATATATACGTCTTGTTATGACGTCATATTATTTCATTCGAAAAATTTGCAAAATAAATATTTTATGTGCTAGTAAAGTATATTCTATTGGCTATTGGCTGCATTTACCTTACTAATGAGCAGTAGGATCCTTACTTGTCTATGCCTTGTATTTACAATTATTTTTTTATTTAGAACTAATTATGACTGAAGTATCTTTAAATAAGCCTCTCTGGTTTGCCATTGTCATCATCACACTTGGTGGAATTTAGAAAGTAAATTCAGTTCTTTTCTTAATCACCTTAGATGTCCTCGGTAAGAGATGAGGTGGTTCCAAATGTGGCTAGGCCTGCTGTAAATGGAATAGTTCCGTTCCTTACAATGTGGTCTCCTATAGGCTCTGTAGTCTACAAGGTAAGCTGAATAGTTTCGACAGTTAGAGAGGATAAAGTTTAACTTTAAAGCAAAAATCTAAATTTATTTATACAATAAGACCTTCATTTAATTATTTTTAGTTTACTAGTTAGTAAATAAAACGCATTTCATGATCATTTTGTGCTATTTTATTTCTAGACCTCATCGCCTGTATTTTTATATAATAGCCTACCAAAGTGGTTCCACTCCCTTGTTGGGAAGCAGTCAGTGAAATCCAGAAGTAGTAGTTCCATAAGCAACCGTCTCAAATTAATGATATGGTGACGCTCCGCTCAAAATACCCAGGATCAAAATTAGATGAGAACAAATGCGCTAGTAACTGAGGCCCAGGCTTTACTTAAGCGACAAAAGTATGAAGTCTAAACCGTTCAGTTCAAAGTCTAAACGTTCGAGACCTATTAGATTCCACTATGAAAGAGTCGCACTTCAGTCCCGCTCGTGTCGTTCTGGACAAAAAGAGAATTTGCTTTTTTCTATTTCGAGATATCAAAACAAGTGCTGCGTTTGCATTTTTATAATCTTTAAAAATACAATCTTTTCATCTATCTAGATACAATGTAGTGATAGTATAATCCTACGAATTATGTATTATGTAATGACGAAATTATGACGTCAATTGTAAAAAAAAATATACAAAACAATAAATCATAACACAATCTAATCTGAAGTGACATAACTATAAACAGATAAATAGGCTACAATATAAATAAATTAATATTAAATATGTTAGTAACGACATCTATTTAAAATTTGTTAAACTACTACAGATCGGTACAATCACAATCTATACTATAGTATGAAGTGGAAGAGTTTGTTTGAACGCGCTAATCTCTGAAACTACCAGTGGGATTTAAATAATCTTTTTGTATGATGGCTCAGTTATCGAGGAAGGGTAAAAAAGGGTAACATCACACTATGGGTAACGGGAGCAAAGCAGTAAGTAAAGACGCGGGCGAAACCGCGCCGCCGCGCCGGATGCTAGTAGTATTCATAAACAACCGAGCACTAAGGCTTTCGCCACACTTGCGGTCACGGATCTGTCGCGTCGCCGCGTCGGAACGTAAAATTACATGTTATTACCTAATAAATGCCGAGCTAATACCATATTTTCGCGGAAGATCTGCGACGGTATTTCTGTCAAGTATGGCATAGGCCTAAGACTTACTTAAGTAAAGTGTTTTACACACTTTGTCACACTTTGCACGAGAAAGAAGGCTAAGAATTAAAGAAAATTAACAAAAAGTAGGTAAGTTCTTCCAAATCAAGGTGAAAGGTTAGTTAGTATAGTACGCGACGTGTTAGATTTATAAATATACCTGAACTGTTGAGAGATAATTTACTTGCTCAAGACAAATTATATAAATATCACAACAACTACAAACAACGCCATCTAGGCCCAAAGTAAGCATTTATTATATAACTTGTGTTATGGGTTCTAAGTACGGATATACATAACAAAATATAAATAATAATAAATACATACATATTATACATAGAAACACCCAGACCAATGCAAATAGATATGTTCATGCACACAAATATTTGCACTGAACGCAAATCGAACCCGTGACCTCTGCATGGTAGTCCATACACACCGAACCACAGAGGTCGTGAATTTCATACTTATATTTATAATAAATCTAAGCTTGATTATTAAAAATAAAGTGACAAAGCACATAATTATGACTGAAAACGATTATATTAGTTGGTATTGGCCAGAATTTGAATCCACAATCTTTTGAACTAGAGATAACTGTCTAATCGTTAGATTACATGACCTTATTTAAACTTTGCAATTGATTAGATATAATAAACTTTAAAAACAGGTTTTACAGAAGTCAACGACTGATCGTATAAAAGAATTAATAACATACGCAATCTGTTGTTTGAAGACTCAGTACGTTGGTGAACCACAACAAAAATGGGCGCGTTTCTCATACTTCTCTCATTACTTATTACCATTGTGTATTTAATATATTTCTTAGCGAGAAAAAAGTTTGACTATTGGGAAAAGAAAAATGTACCGTGCTTAAAACCACTACTTTTATTCGGCAATTATGGAAAATATATTCTGCTACAAGAATACATTGGAAAAGTTGTGCAAAACCTGTGTGATAAGTTCCCTAATAAGCCTTACTTTGGAGCCTTTTATGGAACAGAGCCAGTTCTTGTCGTGCAGGATCCAGAACTCCTCAAACAAATTTTTACGAAAGATTATTACTATTTCAACGGCAGAGAAGTATCAAAATATGATACTAAGGAGGTTTTCACAAGCAGTCTTTTCTTTACCAGCGGTGATAGGTGGAAGATTTTACGGCATAATCTCACTCATATCTTTACGTCAGCGAAATTGAAGAATATGTTTCACTTGATAGAAAAATACAACCACCAGTTTGAAGATATGCTGGACCGTGAGATCAAAGAATGTGACGTCGTTAAAGTAAAAGATGTAAGTGTGAGGTACACCATGGACTGCATTTGCTCATGTGCATTTGGAGTAGAATCAAGTACAATGACAGCTCCTGATAATAATACTTTTATGTATATTGCCGATGAAATTTTCAGAAATACAAACTACAGAGGTTTCAAAATTGTTTTTAGAGCCGTTTGGCCTGCTATTTTTTACGGTTTGGGATTTAAGTGCTTCCCAGAATCAGCAGATGACTTCTTCTATAAATTATTAACGGATGTTTTCGTGAGCCGAAATCACCAGCCATCTGGGCGAAACGACATTGTAGATCTACTTTTGGCTTTGAAGAAAGAAAATAATGTACTTAGTACTAGTACGAAGAATATGAAAACTGGTGTTGAAGAGAAGGTGTATTTGAAACTGGATGATGAGGTACTGGTGGGGAATTCTATTGCTTTCTTTGCTGGTGGTTTTGAGACCTCTGCTACTACACTAAGTTATATCCTATACGAACTTGCGAAAAACCCGGAAGCCCAGGAAAGAGCTGCACGAGAAGTAGATGAGTACATGAGACGTAATAAAAATAAGTTGAGCTACGAATGTATTAATGAATTGCCTTACCTGGATGCTTGTTTGCACGAGGCTCTTCGCAAGTACCCAGTACTCGGTAATCTTGCCCGTGAAGTGATGGAAGAATATACTCTTGATGGCTTGAAGTTAGACAAAGGTATTCGTATTCATATACCAGTGTATGCTATACATTACAACCCTGATTACTACCCGGACCCAGAGGCGTACAAACCCGAACGGTTTTTGCCCGAAAATAAAAATAATATTACACCGTACACTTACCTACCTTTCGGAGAAGGACCCAGACTATGCATTGGTAAGTTAAAGTATCTCATTATATTTTAATTTTTAATGGTTAATATTCCCTACAAGTCAATGTTCTCTTAATAGATAAGATAAGATAAGAATAGAAGGTAAGAATACAAAAACAAGCAGAAGGTAATCATAGAAATGAAAAGACTAAGAGAGAAGAAAGAATTATGGCAACTTAGAAGGTTATATATGGGCCTTTACCAGTCTTAAAGTAATAATTTACAAGTGAAAACTCCGTCAAAGTAGCTTTACAAATCGTAAGCTGAAGCGTAATATGCTTGCAATGTTAAATTTGTACCTATAAATGCCATCATCAATATTCATTTATTTTATAATATTGATAATAAAAAATATACATCAGAACAATGAAAAAGAAACTTAGGAAATGCGCCTTCTCGAAAGTGCGTTAATGGCTATAGACAGAAAGTTTATAATGGCTAAATCACTTAAATTATTTCATCATTGTTTCATTTTGACTGCACCGTTGGTCTAGTGGTTAGTGTAACTGACTGCGTTGTGGGTTCGATTCCCGCGGAAGGCAAATATTTGTGTGATGAACATTTGTATTTATCCTTAGTTTGGGTGTTTTCTATGTATTATAAGTATGTATTTACAAAAAAAAAAGTAAGTATACCTGGAGTGGTAAGCAGTGGTGTGTGTCACTTACATTTTTTCAGTTATAAGAACAAACCATATCTAAGCATAGTACCAAAGGATTAAAGTGTTTTTTTCTAATTTAAGTATTCTTAGTCGCCATGTCTTAGTTGGAAATAACTGGAGGTTAATTTTAGTGTAATTCGTCAACATTTTGAGCATTTAAACTTATTTCAAAATGCGTTTATTTTTATAGCTTTTTCAACAGCACCTTTTATATACATAAGCTACAGCTTAGTTTTTTTGTTTACCAGGTAAACGTTTCTCCAGAATGCAAATCCTGCCTGGACTTGTGACTACACTGAAGAAGTACCGAGTAGAACTGACTGAGGGTATGCCAAAAACTTTTAACTTTGACAGCAGGAGTCTTGTGACTGTGCCGAAGGACACAGTTTTGAAATTGAAATTCATTGAGCGAGAGGGATGGGAGCAGAGAACGTTTGTAAGGACGTAACAATGCAAAGAAAATACGATCTTTGGCCGTGAAGATGGAGGGAAATAAATAGAAAAAGAAAATGCCCTTTTTTTCCATCTTAACACCTACCAAGAAGGAAGATGGTCTTTACACCGAACTAAATGCAAAAGTACAATAGATATTTTGCAGGTTGAACCCTATGATCTGATTTACCTATCAAGTATAGATGAACTGGATCAACCTTATAACGTGTCATGTATCCAGTTACACCTAAGAACTGTCAAACTATTCTATATTCGTGAATTGTATGGAAATACAAAATTGTGGTGTCATAGGTAGTTACATTTGAATGGCTTACATATTCCTAATCAAGCCAGTTGTACAATTAATAGGTCGCATAATTTATTAATTTGATGAGGATTTTTTTCCTTCGTTTGTGCACAATTACACGTTTTATGCTATGTCTATAATGACAACTGACCCCCAGTTTCTGAAAGGCTGATCAACGAAAAATTACCTAATCAGCTGTTAAATCTCATGTAAAGTACCAGAAAGCATGCAAAAAGCATGGATAATTAGTTTCATTTGATCTAATTAGTTACTAACTAGATCAAATTAAACTAATTATTCATGCTTTTAGCAACCCAAGTCGTACTTCACATGAAATTTAACAGGTGATTAGTTAATTTTTCGTTGATCAGCCTTTCAGAAACCGGGGGTGAGTGTTATATTTGCCAGCGTTCAATGTAAATTATTCTTTTAGTTGATAATTAAAAACAGTAAGCAAAATTATAAAAATAAAAGATCGTATTGAGAAAAACGCAGAATTCAGACAGCTGCCTAATACCTGTTAATTAGCTATAATTATATTTGTGTAAAGAAATTACCAATTGTTTTTTAAAAGATTTGATACCTAGACATATATTTAGACATCGGTTTTAAATACAAAGCTTTTAAGTTTTATTATTACTTGTTTATATGTAAATTAAATCAAATTAACTTATCATTTAACTGACGTATTATGATAATAACAATTTTACTTAATAACATGTTTATAAATAAAATTAAACGAAATCAAAAGATGTTTATTTCATTTCAGTTAATTGAATTAACACTTATGAACGTTAAAAATTACAAAATATCAGCTAATTAACCTACAGTTAGTTCGCTGGCTTGAGGGTTGGGCCATGAGAAGAACTAGCAATAAACTCAGGCCACTCTTTTTAATCGCGAGATTATTACAATTTCAAGTAGAATGCAAAGTGACGCAGGCAATACACTTAACTATATATGTACGGTAAGTAATAACAGCTTTCTATGTTGTAAGGAAAAAATAAAAAGTAGGTAAAATGTGTGCTTTACAGGCCGCCTCAATTTGCATATTGCTACAAAAAGGTAAAGGCAACATGTAAACTGTGGTAACGGTTTTTGATATAAGTATAAAGTAAGATTTAACTTAATTATAGAATATTTGTATACCTGCCTATTAAAAATATATACCTATGAAATAAAACATTTCTTTTATTTTAAGATTTTTGCTTCAAATATTTTTAATTAAAAGAAAATAAATCATCTGGTTTTTTTATTGCTTACACTAGCAAACGAGTAAACAGCCCATCTGATGGTAAGTGGCAACTGTCGCTCATGGACTTCTGCAATGCCAGGAACTCTGCAAAGCCGCTGTCTACCGTGATATTAATGCTCTCTTTAAACCTCGTTTGAAGAAGGACATGTCATAGCGCTCAGGAAACACCGCTGCTGGTAGTTCGTTCCAGAGCCTGCACAGACGTGGGAGAAATGAACGCTCGAAACGATGCTTGCTGCGAGGACGAGTGGTGCGATGATATAAAGGACACGATAGCACCAGGTCAAACAGTGCCTCAGGGCACTCTCTGTGAAACATACGATATAGCAGGCATAGAGAGTCAAAGTCCCTCCGCTGCTAAATTAATTGTTTGTGAACCATACATTTTGTTATGATTATTGGTGTTAAAAATTTTCTCGGTTTAAGGCTTGATATAGTGCGGGAATTGGATCTTATTAATAACACTTTTCATCCCAAAACTCAGTCTGATTCCCTAGGCAGACAAAACATATTTTAAGCGCGAGCGAAGCCGTGGGGTGCAGCTAGTTTATAATAAATAAACCAAACGACATGATAATGATGATTTTGCGTATTCAAACATAACGTCAGCCAACGACATCTTAAATAGTTACATACATTTGTACAAAATAACTGTATAATTATCTATTATTTACGGAAATAACTAACTAGTAAACAACAGTTTTTCACACACGCAAAACGTAATAACATATCTGGAACAAACAGCCATTTAACTACACAAATACCTGTTAAACTATATTATTAACTGTTTAACTATATCATAAACTGTCCAGATCATTAAATCCACCTGTTTTAGTCTAAACAATTTTAACATTGCATGTAACAATTTACTTATATCCTGACATAGATATGCGTGTTAAGAACTTCAGTAGCGAATAAGAATGCAATTTATGGTAAGTGGTAATCTTAACCGGTAGTAAACGGTAGTAGATCCACGCTTGTTTCAGCATGAATGAGCTGGATCGACCGGAGAAGTACTACCCTCTCATAGAAGATCGACGTAAGAGTAATAGTATCCGTACTATTGCGTTTCGTTCGGTGAGTGAGAGTGCCAAAGGCCTAATTTCCCGTCTTTCCTTTTTCCTGACCTCCCTGAATCCCTTCAGCTACCCCCCTTCACGGTAGGCAGCGGCTTCGCAGAATCCCAGGGACTCTGAGTCGTCCATGAGCGATAGTTACACTCACTTTGGATTACTTTGATGGCCTCTGTGGTTCGGTGGTACTGTGTATGGACTGCCACGCAGAGGTCGCAGGTTCGATTCCCGCTCACTGCAAATATTAGTGTGCATGAACATGACTATTTTCATTGGAAAAAAAGGAAACACGTGAAAGTTAAAAAAACCAGACCTTAATTATGTGACATTTACGTTATGATAATAAAACATTGAAACATAGTTATCATATCACATAGATATAATAAATATAGTTTTATTGCACACCACATAATACAAAAAAATAAAAGAATAGCACGACATTAGGTAGTGCACGTGGAACACATATTTTAGTTTCAAAATAGAGCATATTTAAAAAAAATATAGGTACTTTATATTCATTGAATTATAGCATTTTTAATGTTGCTGTGCTTTGTATCACTAGCAGATATCCGGTTCAAAGTTTAAATAAATATTAAAGTACAGATAATAAAATTGTGAAATTGTATTTTTTATAAGTAACTTATTTGGTAATAACTTATCAAAATAAGTTCAAGAACCTGGGATAAAAGCCACGTGTATTTATGAAGGTCACAATCATCTCATAGAAGATCGATGTAAGAATATTGTTTCGCTCGGTGAGTGAGAGCGCCGACAGCCCAAATACCCCCTCCGTCCTCTTCCGTTTTCCTTTTCCTTCCTCACCCCCTTCTTCGTGGTCGGCAACGGCTTAGTTGTGTTTTCTAAGCATTATTAATTCTGCGATGCTTGGAAAACACAGCCATGTACATAGGTTACGGTTACCACTTACCATCAGGTGGACCGTGTGCTTGTTTTCCACAAAAGTTGAATAAAAAAAAACATAAATCATAATTACATTAGAAATACTTACAACATGATTCAGATGAAGAATGACATGAAGTTTTTACAAATAATTTATTGACATTAATTTATTGATACACTAGCGACCCGCCCCGGCTTCGCACAGGTGCAATGCTGATACTAAAATATACTAAACAGAAATATAGATAGGCACGCGCCGCCTGTCGCGACTCCGCGGCCGGTACCGCAGCAACCGATGTCCTTGTATTTTCAATCTGCAATATCTTTGAAAATATTAATTTAGCCATAATGATCTATATTAAATGATTAATGTATTTAAGATACTTTATTAGAAAAAGATTAATGCTGTATTGGTTAAAATTGCTTAGTAAATAAGCCATTATTTCTTGTAAAAAGTAAAGGATAATAAATGGTTATTGTGCGTTATCCCTAAGAGACTAGACCTTTTTAAGGTGTACAATTCTGTAGTACAATATTTTGATCTATCTCGTAGGGTTCAGCCAGAGATTGCAATGTAAGCGCAAAAAATGTGTTTATTTACGACATCATATTAGAAACCTCTAAAATTATCAGTGTTTCTCTGCATGTTATTTTTATAAACATAAAACTTCCTCTTAAATTACTCTATCCATTAAAAAACAGCATCAAGATCCGTTGAATAGTTTTAAAGAATTAAGCATACATAGGGACAGACAGCGGGCAGCAACTTTGTTTTTTACTACGTAGTGATTTTGACATACTTAAATAAGTAATAATGATTATTATTATTATAATTATTTGTTTTTGATTTTTTATATTCTATTTATTATTTTTATATTAGCCTACCAAAGTGACTCCACTCTGCGTAATGGTAAGCAGTCAGTAAAATCCAGGGGTCCAGAGTTTAAAAGCCATTGTCCTCCACTATGGCGGCTTAGTAAGATGCTTTTTTACGTTCCGCTTAAAAGACCCAGAATCAAAATTAGATGGAAACACATGCGCTGGTAAAGATTACAGAAATTACAGAATTCTAATTCAAAATTAGAATAAGAAATCAGTATTCTGCTTTGAGCAAGCGTGGCGATCAATGCTGATATATTGTATAATTATTATTCATTATTTTTCTTCTATATGAGAAAATGCCTTCATCTTGCAGTAGGAATCTACGAAATCTAAAGCTAGGGCGACTATTGCTGATGTATAATACACAGCGTAACAAAACCCTTCTAAAATTAATGTAAAACCAATCACAAAGATCTATTTACCGTTCGCTACAAATACGATGAATTACGACGTAAATGTCAGTGTGTCATAAAATTAGGTCGGGGAAAGGAACTGGGTCAGCGTGCCCACATTGTTTTACTGTAAATTTGCCATTTTATTACAGCGATTTTAATCGTATTTAAGTAAGTGCCTAATAAAATTGTTGAAGCAACACGCGTTTAAGTTATTGTGTTAGTAATTATAGACTTAAAACTTGCAAAGGTTGTATAGGTCCTTAAACATGGTTTACATCAACAGCAATTTAGACTGTAACTGTAAAGTGTTCATAGACAACAAACATTAGGTATCCAGGATAAAGAAATTATAAAAAGCAACAACCTAGACGTGGTAAAAAAAAGACCCATTCTTGTCATGGGCATTAATTATAACTAGCTTGCTGCGGCGCGGTTTTACTCGCGTCTTTGCTTACTGCTATGCTCCCGACGCCAGTAGCGTGATGTTACATAGCCTATAATCTTCCTCGAGAACTGGGCACTAAGCAAAACTGACTGGTAGTTCCAGAGACTAGCGCGTTCAAACTCTTCCGCTTTATACAATCGTAGGTATAGATTTTGCAAAGTCGAAACCTCTTCAACATTTTACTTTATTTTTTCTCATAAATCAAGTCGCCAGCAAATGTATTACAAGCTTTAAATACTCATAAATAGATAGTGGCATACAGGCGGGAGGGCATTCACTTGGAAGTGATGGGGTATTGAGGCATACCTCCCTCCCTCACCCCGCGCCCCCTCACCATGCCTCAGATAACACGTCACTAGTTATTGTACTACTCATCCTAATAAATACATTATATTACAAGTAACCCGCCCTTGCTTGACGCACTAAAATATTTTGCGACCTGATTACAAATTGTTGAAATTCTCCACTTTTCTATAGTATAATATGCATGTATTATACATATAAACATGCTCAAAGAAATGTTCTACAAGATAGTCAAAACTGTATCAACATTCGTTGTATATTTTAGTAGAAATTAGCAAAGAAACAGACAAGAAAATACCTACAGCGGTTTTGCGCCATATTATTTAGAAATATAGGTTGCTTTAACTACATTGTACATGAAGCCTATTGTCCCCTTCTAGATGCTTATCGATCATATGATTCTAGTTAGTACTGCGTAGATGGGAAATTTACAAAGGAAACTTGAGTAGTACGATCGCTTTACAACGCGTAATATTACAGATATGGATGGCGGGCAAACGCTGGATAAGGGGGAGCTACCGGTCAAGGTGACCAAAATTGGGGAAGGCCTACGTCCAGCAGTGGAGTGTATTTTTATTGTCGCCAATGGCAGACGAGCAAACAGCCCACCTGATGATAAGTGGTAACTGCCGCTTATGGACGACTCAGAGTCTCTGGCATTGCCTCTGCTAATGACAGGGACGAAGCAGCTGCCTACCGTGAAGGGAATGGGGGTAGGTGAAGAGATAGTGGAAGTGACGAAAAAGGAAAGGGGAAATTAGGCCTCCGGCACTCTCATTCACCGAACGCAACGCAGTTGTATGGATACTACTACTCTTACGTCGATTTTGTATTAAATTTGATGGTAAAAGCGGTCGATCTGAACCAGCGTGGATCTACTACCCTTAATATATGATGGTGATAATAAAGTACAATTATTTTCTATCTTTAATCTTTCCATTTAAGTTTTAATGAAACTCATTTTAATGCACAGTTTTCTTCTATTACCTATATAATGTTTAATATAATTGTAGATATCTACCTTGAAAATGTCTCAAACCACAAATGATTTTAACCAACTGAACAAAGTCCCAAAGTAAACAGCACGTAATAAATCAGCTGCTCAGTAGGCTTAGTAGGGTTCGTCAACTTTGTGAACAGGATCACTTAATTGAATGTGTTTAGGTGATACTTATGTAGAACACGCATAAGAGAACTTTATACTGGATTTTGTTTGACTAAGAGGCATTTGCATTTAATGATGTCGATTTTAATCAATACAGTCGCTACGAGGACTAGATGTATCCATAGTAGATTGACTGCTTAGTCTGCTTAATATCAGAGTGAAGCCAAATTGGTAATATAAAAAGTGCCTGACAGAATTTGTATAGATATTTTCTTACTAGCTTTCTGCAGCGCGGTTTCACTCGTGTCTTTGCTTACTGCTGCTCCTGTCGCCAGTAGCGTGATGTTACATAGCCTAAACCTTCCCGGAGAACTGGGCTATCATACGCAAAAAGAATTATTCAAATCCAACTGGTAGTTCGAGAGATTATCGCGTTCAAACAAATTCAGTGTATCGCCGACCTGAATAAAAGTAGACAAAGCATACATTTATAATTTCACGTCTTTATCTCCGTAGGCGTAGAGCAGAAGTGTTTAACCACCCACGTTGCGAACATGAACAAATTAACAATGATAAAAGCATACGCATTAATGATCTTGGTACATTTTAAACCTATACTACCTTTGTAATACGTTTATCGTTACTAGGCATTACGTAGATACCTAGTAGATACATAGTACGTGTGGCTATAGTAATTTTATTAGGCGTTAATACTATCAAAGTACTTCTTATTAGAATTGCAATTGCAAAGTAATAATGAACAAAGGGTAAAAAGTACTTTATTAGCCCGAAAACACTAGATGGCCCCATGGATTGGGATCCTCAGGAAATAATACCTGGCAGCATTGGTGCACTTACCCCTGTTAAGAAAATACGTAGCAAAGATTAAAAGAAAATTTTGATCATAGTGCACTTATTCGAAAAAAAATACGTTAAGGGTTTTTTTATGGTTTTACTCAACGAATTGAAGCATCAATAGATTGCTATACAAACTTGTTCAGATGCACCTCGATGTAAGTCAGCTGCACCCACCTAAAAGTAATCCTGGCAGCGCCCGTGGTAAAAGCCAGAGTATTTAAAACACAAGGTACTTTGGAGCTAACTTACCTAATTGTTAGTGATTTTGTATTAATTTGTGTCTTCACAAACCAACACAAAAAGATCTTTAAGTACATTTAAGTTAAAGCTATACGATAATGACATAGCAGCTTAAAGAAACTAGTCACTCTTAACTTTTAGATGTAATGTGAGACACATTGTTGTGAACACCGTTAACAGTCCGACCTCCATAAAATTACAACTTACGGAATATGTTACAATACTTATAGTTTAACTTTAATGGTTGTTTTATTATAGTTTCATGATGTCAACGGAAAAAGCCACTGAATCGAGCGAGACCCTTTAAATTTCACTGTGAAAATAAAGATTTGCTGTTTTTGGCCAAGTCAAAGAGGGTAATGTTTTGCGCGTATGTATGTATGTATGTATATATTTCTTTAGCACGCTCTACAGCCTAAATAACATAATAGACTTTAACATAATTATGAGGTGTTATTAGATTCGTATTAGTTTTGGCAGCGCTGCGACGCTACATTGCAATATTATCTATGTTTGGTTTTGTAATCTGTGCCCTATGTCACTCTACAACTATACGAATTTAATGACACCTCATTATGTTACAATTCGCGGCGTTCGGCACGAAAACAAAAATGGGTTCCAAAGTATATTTTGCTTGTTCTTTTATTGTACGCACAACGTCATCTAGACCCAAAGTAAGCATATAATAGATATAATATTATAATATAATAGAATATTATGGGTTCTAGAATGGGGATATACATACTTAAATACTTTTTTTGTAAATACTTTAACACATAGAAACACCCAGAACAATGCAAATATTCATGTTCATGCATACAAATATTGCACTGAGCGGGAATCGAATTCGCAACCTGTGCGTGGCAGTCCCTACGCAGTACCACATAATCACAGAGGCAGTCGAATCTATTGATGGGTCATCACATCTACACATCACTATACATGATATAGTGTCATAATGTTTTAAACGGGAAGTGATAACTGTCATATTTTACTGCACGTGGATTTTATTATATCTCCATTGAACTTGGACACTGATATGTGATTTACAAATAACCAATGCTAATGAACCTAAACGATAGATAAATATGTTTACACAATTTTCATATTTATCTATCGTATCGTACATAAACATAAACATATTTATTTATCTTCATTTATTTAAACTGCGTATAAACTATAACCAATCAATAATAACCATTCTTTACTTCTTACAAGTTACTACAATTCCACTAGGTAGGTACCTAACTATATTAGGTTTGACTGCCTCTGTGGCTTGGTGGTACTGTGTATGGACTGCCACGCAGAGGTCAGTGCAAATATTTGTCTGCATGAACATGTCTATTTGCATTGGTCCCGGTGTTTCTATGTATAATATGTATGTATTTACAAAAAAAAAGTATATAAGTATGGTATATCCGCATTCTAGAACCCATAACACAAGCATATAATATGCTTACTTTAGGTCTAGATGGCGTTGTGTGTAGTTGTTGAAATATTATATATTTATTATATTATATTAAGTAGTATAATATAGCCATATACAACAATGCACCTTCAAAAGTTTAAATATTACCAAAATAGGTACAGTATTTCCAAATATCGCTATAACTTACACACCTCCTCTTTTTAATATTACCAATACGAATTTTGACAATATTATTTTATTTATTATGTATCTTCTCACATATAATCACACCAGCTAAGCTTTCCGCAGCGCGGTTTCACCCGCGTCTTTGGTTACTGCTCTGCTCCCGTCGCCAGTAGCATGATTCCTCAAGAACTAATTCGACTGGTAGTTGCAGAGATTAGCGCGTTCAAACAAACAAGCCCTACTGCTTTATTTATAATAGTATGGAATATATAGATTATCAGTATTATCATATCACATATACATTAAAAACATTCAATAAAATCTTTATATAAAACGTAACATAGAATTTAAACTATAACAAAATTGAGTATTAAATCAAACTTCCAAATCTCTTTACGGGCCAATAAACATTACCATCTAACGGTAGCTTCTTATATTTCCTATTACAAGAAGTCCATGTAGGCTTACTTCTTAACAAACCTCTGTTGCTCCCACCCTTCTCGCTCCAATAACTTTAACATTAACTTCTGTTCTCTCAGTTGTGTGACAGTCGATCTACAGTCAAACCTGAACATCTCAGGCATGCCATCAGCCACCTCCAGTCGATACTTCTTCAACATAGTGATTAAACCAGGTATCATGTTCATTTTGGAGAAACGTTTACCTGGCAAAAGAGACGTAAAATTAATCGAGTATAATAATATTTTTTTTTTTTTTTTTATATTATAGTCTACCAAAATGACTCCACCCCGCCTGATGGTAAGCAGTCAGTGGAATCCAGAAGTGGCAGCCACTATACCAAAAGCCATCGTCTTAAACTGCTGGTATGGTGGCCTCCACTATGGCGACTGGGAATGGAGTTAGGGGAAGGGAATGAGGGAGGTGAGGAAAGAGGAAAGGGGGAAATTGGGCCTCCGGCGCTCTCACTCACCGAACGAAACGCAGTAGTACGGATACTACTACTCTTAAGTCGATCTTCTATGAGAGGGTAGTACTTCCCCGGACGATCCGACCCATTCATGCTGAAATTAGCGTGGATCTACTACCGTAAAAAATAATATCACATATATATAATAATATAATAATAATAATATCACAACAGCTACGCAACGCTATCTAGACCTAGAATGCTGATAAACATACAAATATACCCGCGTTCTAAAATGCTGAAAAACATACAAATATACCTACTTTTTTTGCAATATACAACTACATATAACGCCATCTAGACACAAAATAAGCATTAAATACATACACATTATACATAGAAATACCCAGACCAATGCAAATAGACATGGTAATGCACACAATCATTTACACTGAGTGGGAATTGAGCGACCCCTGCGTGGGAATTGAGCGACCCCTGCGTGGCAGTTGTACACAGTACCACCGAACCACAGAGGTCGTCATCGAGTTTAAATGAGTACAACCTGTAGGCCTTCTGATTTTTGGATAGTAATTGACGCGTTCAATAACAATGTGCTAGTTCAGCTCTTATGAGTCGTGGCGGAATGTTACATGGTCTACCTTCCTCAATTAGTTGATTAAAATTATAAATTTTAAATTAATTAAGTACTAATTGTATTCTATCAAAACATGGCCACGTCAGTGATTGATTTACCAGCTGGCTGCTTATGCTGTAGCCTACAGCTCTAAATTTTAGGGGGCGGCAAATGTGGCTCAAACTTTTTTGAGTTATTCCGGTCTGATCCCCCAGATCTGATCCACTAGGGGTTTGTGTTACAGATATGATACAAAAAAACGAACTTCGACAATTGAATAAAAAATACAATTTTTTAGTGTATACTAAATACTGTAACGTCTGTATATGAAAAATTACTAAACGCTTTGGAAAATATACTTTTATGATTAGGAATTTTAAATATTTTTATATACTTAATAAATATTTTAATAGCGTTAAATTATTACAATTTAAAATTCGTAATTTTTACTCTTTTGTACCTCTCCTATCCAGGAAGAGGAAAAGAGAGAATGAATGGAGAAATTTAAATATCCTACTGGTGGCAAATGTGTAAATCCGCCACTGATCCACGTATAGAGTTAGGTACAACAAATTAATGAAGACGGCACCATAAGACCTACGAAGAGCAGTAATAAATTATAGATTAATGGTATGATGTTAAAGAGCATAAATGGCTGTGCAATAGAAGACGGGATCACAAGTACAACTTTGAGCTCAAGTTATGATATTTATAAAAATGTTTTTGACTTACCTATGCAGTTTCTAGGGCCTTCTCCAAAAGGTAGGTAAGTGTACGGCTTGATGTTATCCTTGTTTTCCGGTAAGAATCTTTCAGGCTTATACGCCTCTGGTTCAGGGAAGTAATTCGGGTCGTGATGTAAGGCATATACCGGTATGTGGACGTATATTCCTTTATTCAAATGCAGACCGTCAGGAAGGGTACAGTTGTCCATAACCTCCCGACTAAGGGTTCCGAGTACAGGATACACGCGGAGAGCTTCAGATATACAAGCGTCAAGGTAAGGCAGTTGTGTGACACAGTCGTAGTCTATTTTGTTGCCATGACGACGCAAGTACTCATCTACTTCGTCAATTGCTCGCTTCTGCACCTCCGGGTTCCTTGCAAGCTCGTATAGAACAAAACTGAGTGTCGTAGCAGACGTTTCAAAACCAGCACCAAAGAAAGTAACGCACTGTGCAATTAGTAGATCATCATCCACGTTCTTATGCACCTTCTCATTAAGTCCAGTCTTGGAGTTTTGTATACTCTCACAAGTTATTGTATTTTGTTTCTTCCAATTTAGAACTAAATCTACAAAGTCTTTTCGAGAAGATGGTTGGTAATTTCGACCTTCGAAAACACTTTTTAATAATTGTGAGAAATATACCCCTACCTCGACTGGGAAACACTTAAATCCCAAACCGTAGAAGATACCAGGCCAGATGGCTCTGCAGATGAGTTTAAAACCTCTAGAGTTTGATGCTCTAAAAATTTCTTCACCCATATACCTAAAAGAGTTGTTTTCGGAATTAATCATAGTGTTTGTTTCAATTCCAAAAGCGCATGAACAGACACAGTCCATGGTGAAGCTCGTAGTAACATCTTTAACTTCGATGACATTGGACTTTGTTGTTACACGGTCAAGTATATCTTCGAAGACGTGACTGGAACTCTTAATTAAGTAAAACATGTCTTTAAGTTTACTGGAAGAGAATAGTGGAGTTAGATGTTGACGAGTAACTTTCCACAAGTCACCACCAGTGAAGAAGAGTCCTTGAGTCATAACTTCTCTGGTTTGATATTCTGTTGATTCTCTGCCGTTGAAGTTGTAAAAATCCTTTGTGAGAACATGTTTGAGTAACTCAGGACTCTGCACGATTAGGACTGGTACCGTACCGAAGAATGCTCCGAAGTAAGGCTCTTTAGGAAATTGTTGACACAGTTTTTGTGTGACATGTCCCCAGTATTCTTGCAGTAAAATAAAACTTGCATGGTTTCCAAATAAAGGAATCGGTTTTAGGAACGGCACATTTTTTTTCTTCCAGTAATCAAAGTTTTTCTTTGACAGCAAATATAATACGCACACAATAACAAATAGTAAGCCCACGAAAATTGCCGTAACACCCATTATCGCCAACACTTAACGATCGACTATGAACTTAGACTTATATTTATAACTGTTTTGTAATCATAATGCAACTATCTCATTTATTCATCGTATTTCAATAAACATTTATTTACTTCTAATATATAAAGTGGAAAAGTTTGTTTATTTGTTTGAACATGCTAATCTCGGCAACTACCAGTTGGATTTGAAAATTCTTTTTGCGTGTGATAGCCTAATTCTCTAGGAAGGTTATAGGCTATGTAACATCCCGCTTCTGGCGACTGGAGCAGAGCAGTAAGCAAAGACTCGGGTGAAACAGCGCCGCGGCAAGCAAGTATTGAGATAAAGTGTTGGTACATATATGTACATTAAAAACAGTAATATTCCTTATAATAGTTCGAGCTTCTACATTCTCGAAAGCAACGCTGTATGACACCAGTTAATCATCGTAAAATAAGTAAGCTTGTACCGTAAACCGTAGTAGTAAAGTTGGACCGTCCAAAACAAACCTTCTCCATCTTTTTGTGTCGTAAGACTAGACTAAGGAAATGCTAGATAACGGGCGAAGTTACTTACATACAATATACACCTAACTGCAGCTACCAAGCCACTTACCTATGGTAAACTCCTCTGAGAGAGATCTATGTCTAGCAGTTAGACCACAGCTGCTGTTGCCACAGTGTAAAAACAGACAGAATTCACGTCAATAACTGTCTTTAAACTTCTTTATTAGGTATCTGGACAAAAAAGCGTAAATAGGTATAAGTATGTATTAAAAATATATCCGGATTAGCAAAACCCAAATCAAATAAATAGAAAAGATACCAAATTTATAGAATGCTATACGCAGATTGCTGTCCACCACATCAATTTTGACCGGTGCCAAGGTTGTGGTTAGTTTAAATGTAATTTATAGCTTCTCGCAGCGCAGTTTCACCCACGTCTTTGGTTACTGCTCTGCTCCCGTCGCCAGTAGCGTGATAACCTATAACCTTACTCAGGAATAATAATCATAATCATACGCAATGAATTATTTAAATCCGACTGGTAGTGCCAGAGATTAGCGCGTATAAATAAACAAACTCTTTCACTTTATTTAATAGTATAGATAATAAACTAGACGTCCGCCCTCGCTTTGCTTCGATATTAAAAGTTTCATTTGGTCTCATAACAAATACTACGAGAACCTACGAGAAATATCATTGCAATAGAGTCGTGTTGCAATGTAGTTCTTCATTCAGATTTAGAAAGGCGCTTAAAATATTAAAATTTTGAAAATGACTGAATGAAAATATGTTAAACATTAAAAATTTATTAACATTAAACATTTTAATATAGTCTATGTTCCCCGTCTTATATGTAACTTTCAAAAGGTGAAAGAATTTTTTTATTTCGGTTACGTAGATCTTGAGTTAAATCGGAACAAACAAACATAATTATAATATTCTAATCTTTTCTCTTTTTAATATCTATTGGTTTAAATGAGTCCGTAAGAAATTGTGGTTGGCACTTGTAGGGTGTATCCCACTTTTTCCATGGAAATGCGAAATGGAAAAAGTGGGTCTAGCGTTTTATACAAATTATATCCCATTATTTACATTGCGGCAAAAAACCGCTAGTACCCGGAAAGGAACGGTAAAACACCTAATCGAATTGAATATTTTATTTGATTGCCAGATGATCAATCACAATAAATCAATAGCATAGTTTTCATGTGTGAGTGTTCCATGTGAGTTCCACGTCGTTAATAAGAGGCGATGCAGCGTTTTTTAATCGCCGCGCCGCCTGCAATGGAAATAGTGGGAGACTCTTTCCCAGTATTTCCATCAATGGAAATACATATTGGAAATAGTGGGATCCACCGCACTTGTAGACAGAACAGTATTGTTGTTGTTGTTGTTGACGTCAAACAGATTATTTTAGACATCGACTGTGAGATATTTGAGCGTCCTTGATTTGGCCGTTCTAGAACAAGTGTCATCATACTAAATAATTACTCGCGACCGGCCAAGGCGGCGAAATTGGAGCCTATGTCCAGCAGTGGACATGGTGCACCGTGGTCTTTCGGCTGATGTGATGATGGTGATGATGATCTGCCTTATCTTAGTTTTAATTTTGTTTACTGCTATTTCCCTTTCTTTGTACTTTAATTCCCAATCATAATAGATTCCAATGCTCAATATGGCCCTATAATATTTGGTACCTATCTTTTCGAATAGTACAAGATGCCACGATAATCTTGACCCCTTTTGATCGAATTACCTTAAACGCAAGATGCCAATGAAGGCGTTATACCTAAACATGAAATTTGTCTAAAAAGCTGTTTGTCCTAAATGAGAGATGCCGATGAAGCAGTATGCCTGAAATGTGAAATTGACTAAATAGCAGATTGCCTAATTTTAAATTATCTATAAAGCAGTTTGCCTTAAACACAAGATGACTCAAAAGCAATTAGCCTGAAATCAAAGATGACTGAGAAGCAGTTTGCCTGAAATACAAGATGACTGAGAAGCTATAAATTTAATATGTGGATAGGCTGGTAATGATTGAAAAATCAATAACATGAAGAGAGTTATCGACTTTAAGGCCTATTTCATTTTAAAATATAAGACCAAGCTCTATTTTTTTATTTGGCTTCTCACAATAATTTTTGAAGGCAATTGACGAACGTCGAATTTAGTGGCACGCGGCTATTATTTATTTATTTATTTATCAACTTTATACATACAATTTGTAATAGCGGACTTAATGCCTGATCCTACACAATAACAACAGTGTGTCAATAATTAACTACACTAGTGTCTCTTTCAGTCGTTATTCTTGACTAAATCTAGTGAAAGGGATAAATCACTGGTAACTTCGATCTTCGATTTTCAAAGTAGGCTCCCAGGAGTAGAGTATGTGGTCAATGTAACAACTACAAAATGTTAAATATTATGTACATATAATTTATAATCAGCTGTCCACAAAACGCTATCTTAGGTACACACGAAAACATATAAAAATTTTCACAAATTTAGGCACTTTGCTTTGTATGCATTTAACCACTTAGGCATTTTATTTTGTAGACATTTAACCACTTAGGCAATTTGATTTGTAGGCATTTAACCAATTAGGCAATGTGCTTTGTAGACATTAACTTTAAGCAATCTGCTATTAAGTCAATTTCACATTTCAGGCATACTGCTTCATCGGCATCGTTCATTTAGGGCAAACAGCTTTTTAGGTAAATTTCATGTTTAGGTATAACGCCTTCATTGGCATCTTGCGTTTAAGGTAATTCGATCAAAAAGGTCTTGACAAGCAATATATGTTATTAAAAAACAAAAAGTCAGCCTGCTTAAATCAAAGTAAAAGAAAGAAACACATTTATTTTTTCGTGCTGACTCTACATTGACATATAATGTACCCTATGTCTCTGCCACAATTAATAAGAAGCCAATGACATCTCATATCATAAAATCCATTCTGGACTGACTGACTTCGGCAGTCGGGCAAAAAAAAACAAAAGAATCAAACTATAGTAGTAAGTAGAAACCCATAAATAATAATAATAATATAATAATATGTGGACACTATCACACACTGTCGTCTAGTCCCAAGCTAAGCAGAGCTTGTGTTATGATTACTATATGAATTAATTTTATTACACTCATGTAGAAAAGTGTTAACATTGTAAAAACTTAATTTTGTCACCGAATTGGCTGATTGTTTAAGAAATAAAGATCAATTTGATTAAATACCACAATATTATCATTGCTTTTTGCATCTTGATGTACTAAAAGGTCATTATTTTGTTGACATCGGCCTTTATATAAGTATCTGTATCACACAATGTTCAATGCTAATTAAAGACAATCCACCACATACTGAACTAGGTGGTGACCTTTCTATTGTCAATTGAACCCAGTTGGTCATAAATCCATGACCATGAATTTGCGTAGCACGAGATTTTGACAAAACTAGAACGTTAAAAATTAATAAATAACTGAATAATTTAATGCTGTCATTATTTGGTTATAGTGTACTTCTTTGACTTTTATTAGCTCAGAAAGTCTACATAACCATCTCTCTTCGCTTCGAGAGAATGACATGTGTAGATACATTAAAATGTTAAAATTATACATTGTGATTTGTGAAATAGAGGTACATTGTGAACTCCTGTGGTAAATTAAGTTCATCTCACTTTATACTTATACCAAAAATTAACAGTTTATATAATATCTACATAGAAACATTTATCACAGTTCACATGTTGCCTTTACCTTTTGTAGCAATATGCAAATTGAAGCAGCCTGTAAAGCACACATTTTACTTTTTATTTTTTCTTTACAACATAGATAGCTGTAAGTAATTAAGTATCTATAGAGTTAAGTGTATTGCCTGCGACACTTTGCATGCTACTTGAAACTGTAACTTACAAAAATTGTAATAACCTGGCGATTAAGAAGAGTGGCCTGAGTTTCTTGCCAGTTCTTCTCATGGCTCTACTTCGTCAGCGAACTGGCTGTAGGTTAATTTGCTGACATTTTGTAAACTTTGACGTTCATAAGTGTTAATTTAATTAACTTAAATGAATAAACATATTTCAATTCATTTCATTTCTATTTACGCACTATCAAAATTACCTCCGTTACCTCCTCGTCAAAGTTACCTCCGTTACCTCCGTTTAAGGACCTGCAACAGCTTTAAAATTCGTAGGTCTTATATAGTACGGCTATTTATAAAGGGTTGCTCGCGAAGTTATAGCGTGTTTTTTTTTTATATTATAGCCTACCAAAGTAAATCCACCCCGCCTGATAGTAAGCAGTTAGTGGAATTCAGAAGTGGCGGCGACTATACCAAAAGCCATCGTCTTGAACTGCTGGTATAGTGGCCTCCACTATGGCGGCTGGTAATGGGGTTAGGGGAAGGGAATGAAGGAGGTGAGGAAAGCGGAAGGGGGGAAAATTGGGCCTCCGGCGCTCTCACTCACCAAACGAAACGCAGTAGTACGGATACTACTACTCTTAAGTCGATCTTCTATTAGAGGGTAGTACTTCCCCGGACGATCCGGCCCATTCATGCTGAAATCAGCGTGGATCTACTACCGTAAAATTTCGGTGATAGGCAAGCGAAACCTACCTTAAAGGTTCTTTCAGTGTTTAGTATATGTAAAAGCATTTCCCAAAGTTTACATTTTAACCTGTGCGTTATCCATACTGCAAAAGTTCTTTCCTATTTCCATGCAAGTAGCCTTGCCAGTCTGTTTTACAGAAATGGCCTAACGACCTATGATACATTTGAAATGCGACTTTCAAATAAATATATATGTAACTAGCAGCGCAGTGCAGTTTTACCCGCATTAAGTTACATCTTTGGTTACTGCTCTGCACCTGTCGCCAGTAGCGTGATGTTACATAGCCTATAACCTTCCTCAAGAAATGAACTACTAAACGCAAAAGAATTAATCAAATCCGACTGGTAGTTCCTGAGATTAGCGCGTTCAAACAAACAAACTCTTCCTCTTTATATACTACTAGCTGACCCGGCGAACTTCGTTCCGCCTAACAGTCGATCAACATTACTTTATTTTTCTAAAATAAAAGAATTTTCTAAAATAAACGTAGCCTAAGTTTTTCCTTATTACATCAGCTACCTGCCAATAAAAGCCCGGTCAAAATCAGTCCAGCCAGTTCAGAAATTAGCCGAAACAAACAGACAGTCAGACAGACAGACAAAAATTGTAATAAATGTTATATTGGTGTATGTACCGTATATATATTCTACATGTAGTAAAAAACGGTTATTTCAATATTACAAACAGACACTCCAATTTTATTATATTTATAGATAGTATAGATTAATAATAAATTGATTGTATCAATGCCAAATGACATTATACTTGACCTAGACCCAAGCATTCGTGAGAGCCGTGATCGCCTAAAGCTAGGGTGAATCGTCTAAGGAACTACATATGTATCTTTTTAGTAACAATATTGAGAATACCTTGTAATTAATTATAATACATATAATAATTGACTGCACCGTTGGTCTAGTGGTTAGTGTAACTGACTGCGACGCCAGGTGTCGTGGGTTCGATTCCCGCGGAAGGCAAATATTTGTGTGATGAACATTTGTATTTGTCTTCAGTTTGGGTGTTTTCTATGTATTTTAAGTATGTATTTACAAAAAAAAAAAAAAAAAAAGTACGTATATGTATTATATTTCAATTATCTAGTACCCATAACACAAGCTCTGCTTAGCTTGGGACTGGATGACGATGTGTGATAGTGTCCTCATATTATTATTATTATATTATTATAATTATAATAGTTTGCCAAATTTAGAATGCCTCTGCTTACCCCTTCGGGGATAAAATGCGTGAAGCTATGTATGTATTTAATTACAAGTGCAGGGCCTTGGGGCTAGTCGGGCATTATCATTCCAGCTGTGCTTCGGAGGTTAAAAGTCGTTCCCGGTTAATGTTGATAACAGTAGTTAGGCCAAGTTGGATGCCTCTATAATAAATTATATGTGATCTGAACAAAACCTGACACTAACCCCCATTTTCTGAAAGGCTGATCAACGAAAAATTAACTAATCACCTTTTTTTTTTTTTATTGCCTACAGTGGCAGACGAGCCAACAGCCCACCTCATGGTAAGTGGTAACTGTCGCTCATAGACTTCTGCAGTGCCAGGGGCTCCGCAAAGCCGCTGCCTACCATGATATTAATGCTCTCTTTAAACCTCGTTTGAAGAAGGACATGTCATAGCGCTCGGGAAACACCGCAGCTGATAGTTCGTTCCAAAGTAAAGTACCTTAAAGCATGCTAAAAGCATGGATATTTAGTTTATTTTGATTTAATTAGTTACTAATTAGATCAAATTAAACCTTTTATTCATGCTTTTAGCAACCCAAGTGGTACTTCACATGAGATTTAACAGCTGATTAGGTAATTTTTAGTTGATCAGCCTTTCAGAAACTGGAAGTATGGTCGACCACTAATCTCTATATGAAGAAGAAAGAAACTAATTATTTTGTTCACAATGAAGGGTTACTGACCGTTGTAGACACTCTTATCACTAGATACTTATTATACTGTGTTATATGATTTTCCTGCCGCTTTCTCATATATTTAACCGCGATCAGTAGACTGGTAGCGCTAGTGGGAAGGTACCTCAATAATAATAATAATAACATGTGGACACTACCACATACAATCATCTAGTCCCAAGGTAAGCAGAGGCGTTATGGGTACTGGGTAACTGAAATATTATACTTACAAATATACTTTTTTTTGTAAATACATTCCTTTAATTTAAAAAACACTCCGACTAAAAGAAAATACAAATGTTCATCACACAAATATTTGACTGCTGCGGGAATCGAACCCACGACACCGTAGTCTAATCAGTTATACCTACTAACCACTACACCAATGGTGTAGTCTACAATCGATAGTAATGCATCATGTTGAAACCATGTCGGTTTTTAAGTAATTATTAAAATAATTTATTGCTTCTTTTTCTTCGTGTACACATAATTTAAAATCTAATCCAAAATCTACTAATTTGGTCACAATTACCATAACAGTTCAGACCTGATAATCTAAATAT
This sequence comes from Parascotia fuliginaria, assembly GCA_963082885.1. Lineage (NCBI taxonomy): Eukaryota > Metazoa > Arthropoda > Insecta > Lepidoptera > Erebidae > Parascotia > Parascotia fuliginaria. Next base: position 2,701,746 of record OY720191.1, read on the forward strand.
AAAAAAATATATCTACCGGGTATCCTTAAAGTGTAGATAAGAAGCTATCGAATTCAAGGTACCATAACAATTGTTGGTCAAATAAAAACCATATTTCCCATCGGAGTTAACAGCAGTAGGTATATTAACAGCTTATTGCATGACGATTCGTGTTTTCACGATATTTATTTGACGTTCATGAAACTGCTCATGATTGATGATTTATTTTACACGAGAGTTACACCTATTAAGATAAGATCGCAAGCTGTTACACTGATAGCTTACTAATATTAATAATGTAATTATTTGTGTCAGTGTATGTGTGTGTGTGTTTGTTACCACTCAGCGTCTAAACGGCTGAACCGATTTCGATGAAAATTGGTATGTTCCAGTGGCGAAGAGTGACATTTTGTAAGAGGGAAGCCGGCGCCAAAATTGACACACAGATACACTTTAATAGATATTATAGTCTTTGTGATTTATCTCAAAGGGAAGCCGCTAGGAATCGGCTTATATGGACCCTTCGCCACTGGTATGTTCATAGATTCGGTGCCGGAAACGGATAAAGGCTATTTTTTATTCCGAAAATCGGTCTGGTTCCCGAGGGACACAAAACATATTTTAAGCGCGAGCGAAGCCGTGAGGCTTAGTTAGTAGGAAATATGACTTTAATTTAGAGTTGAGATTTCAACTAGTGATAATTAATAAATTACTTGGTATTTAATTATGTATTTATGGATGATGGACTGGACTGATGAACCAGTTAAATCACTGCGTTTAGAAATTAAATTTATTTAATTTCTAAACACAGGGTTCTGGGCTCAGGGTGTTCCCAGTGTGCATCTAGTAATATTTAAAATTACTTTCTTTCCTGTCTATTTCGCCGCAACTTATTTAAGATACACAATGAATATTGATACGATTTTCACTGTCGTTTAGTAGTAAATAAAAGCTAGAATTTTAACGAGTGACAAACAGGGATTTGTTACTAGTATAGTATAATTAGTTATCTAACTGAACTATAAATTGCGTTAACAAAATATTTTGTTGATATCCTTGTAGTGCTAAAACATACTTGTTTCGAAAGTCTCGAATTCTTTACACTGTATAATATTATGTACTATGCAAATTATATCGTTTTATATAATTTGTATATTTAACGTACTTATTTAAGTATTATTATTGATATTATTATATGTTTAAAAGAGCAAATTAGTTAGCGGAGCTAGTTATTATTATAAATGCGAAAGTTTGTGTGTGTGTATGTGTGTGTGTTTGTCCACCTAGCACTTAAACGGCTAAACAGATTTCGATGAAAATTGGTACCTATGTAGATAGATTTGGTGCCGGAGACATAAACTACTTTTTATCATAAAAATCGGAGACAAACACATTTTAGGCGCGACGCTACGAGGCGCAGCTAGATAATGTATAAATAACGGGGTTTCACTCGCGTTAAGTTAAAATTGTCGTTATTGCTCTGCTCCCGTCGCAAGTAACGAGATGTTACATAGCCCATACATAGATACACCTTAGGTTATGTAGCCACGAAGGTTACGCAACCTTCCTCAAAAACTGAGCTATCAAACACAAAAACAATTATTCAAATCCCACTGGTAGTTAAGACATTAGCGTGTTTAAACAAACAAACAAACTGTTCTGCTTTATATAATAGTATAGATATATTTTTAGTGCCTACAGTAGTAGATTGTAAGTGGTAACTGTTGCTTCTATCCTTAAATTCCTGTTATGTTTAGCCACAGAATTCTAGTTCCTATTTCACATTCAGTCTGTTGTATCTCAAAAAATTTTCGCAAAAACGCAAATATTGTTTTATAAACTGGTATTAACCGCATTAATGATTTCCGCTATTTAAGATGTTTTCTAGTGGGATGGCAATATGGCCACAATGATGCAATGACGCAAAAGCTTACGCAGTTCTATGTAATATTCAAAACTAGCGCCCCCATCTCGCTTTACGTCGGTACTAAACGTTGTTGTTGTTGTTGTCTATTTCGCACTTGGTTTACTATTATCGTTATTACTCGGCTCGTATAGATGATGGGTTGATGTATTATATACCTAAACCTTCCTTGAGAAATCCATAATATAACAATGAAAACCGCATTCAAATCTATTAAGTAGTTCTCGAGATTAGCGCGTTAAAACAAACAGACGCTTTCCTTTTATACTATGTAATAGATAACATTAAATTTGGCCTTTATGTATTTGCATTTGTATAATATAGCAATTTTATGAGCTGTATGTTTTACAATTTTATTGTTTGTATAAATATCGCGATGAATCTTTATTATGTAATAAAATGCAAACCGAAAACGTACTACATTTATCTGATGTTTTATTTTAAACTTTCTGTACAAAAAGAATATTATTTTAAGTTATTTTACAGCTTGCAGTAATGATGAAGGTTGGGGCAAAATAATCTGGAGTAGCAACCATGAACCAGATTGCAAACGATGAATGAATGAAGCTCATGACCGTTAAAATATTGTAAAAATGATAATGATCGTATCGGTCTTCTTCACCAGACCAGAACACTTCGTCCCTTTGGATTATTTTGTGATGTATCCTACTGTTTCTCTTAAATTCAAGACATTTTAATAACACATTTTATGGTCTTACGTCTTGTGTTTTTCTTGTCTTTTTAATCTAAATTTGTCTAAAAAGCCTTTTGGGACTATTATTTTATGACTCTTGGGGGCTCTGGGAAGGCTACTATTTATTACAGTCAATGTCAAAGTCAAAATCATGTATTCATTTATGGTTATTAAATTTACACTTATTTATGAACGTTAAACAGCCAGTTCGCTGACGAGATAGAGCCATGAGAAGAACTGGCAAGAAACTCAGGCCACTTTTTTTAATCGCCAGGTTATTACAATTTTTGTTTGTTATAATTTCAAGTAGCATGCAAAGTGACACAGGCAATAAATACATTTAACTCTTACTTAATGCTTTATTAATTTTCTACCAATTAACCTTCAGGTGATACATGTCATGGCAAGTAATTAAATTAATAGAATTGGCACAACTTACTAATTAAATTATAATACGTCACTTAAAAATAAACACGTAGGTACGTAATCCATACTATTCATAGTAATATTATGATCTGTCTGTCACGCTTTCACGTCTAAACCACTTAACCCATTTTGATGAGATATTGTATAGAGGTATACTAGACCTCTGGGAACACCATAATAATATGCTATGTATTTTGTCGCGAAAAAATGGCTTGAAGAGGTTGAAATAGGGGTTAAGAGTTTGTATAAAAATCATCAATATATAAATAATATAATATATATATATATATATATTGACTGCTTCTGTGGTTCGGTGGTGCTGTGTATGGACTGCCACGCAGAGGTCGCGGGTTCGATTCCCGCTCAGTGCAAATATTTGTGTGCATGAACATGTCTATTTGCATTGGTCTGGGTGTTGCTATGTATAGTATTATGTATGTATTTACAAAAAAAAAGTATTTAAGTATGTATATCCACATTCTAGAACCCATAACACAAGCATAATTATAATATGCTTACTTTGGGTCTAGATGGCGTTGTGTGTAGTTGTTGAAATATTATTATTATTATTATATATTATGCGATTTTCACGCGAACTGCAGGCAACAGTTAGAACGTAATAAATAATCTTGTAAATTATTTTATTGAGAAGGATCTAGTGACTCACTAAGCAAAATCTCCGGTACCTTTTTAAATATCAAACAATTTGTTTACAGAAGTATATATTGGACAGCAGAGAAAGAACGAACAAAGGCTAAAGTATTTAAAACAAGAATAAAATGTCTTTCTTAAAACAATTTTTAAAGACAGCATTAATTTAGCGCTAGACCGTGTTTTCTTCTACGCATTAATCAATATGCGTAGAAGAAATCAGTCACTATGCGTGTAACTCGTGTTTTCATACTTCCCGAGCACGAGCGATGTTATATTTAACGACTCGTCTGCCACTGATGCTATAAACAATGTTTCTAATCATAAATAATAATACCAGCCTTTTTACTGTCCTACTGCAGGCAAGCAAGGCTGCAAGGCCTCTTCTCATATAGAGGAGGCAGGAGCATTAAGCACCACACTTGCTCAAGGCGGATTGGCAATTTCAGACTTTTAAGTCCAGGTTTCCTTCACCGTCAGTCAGAAATGTCCAAGATAACTTAGAAAATACATATGATTTGAAAAATTACATTGGTACTGCCCAGATTCGAACCCACTACCTCGTGTTTACGAAGCGAGTGCCTTATCCACTGGGCCATTTCGATTTCTAGAAAAATGTTTCTATGACCATGAAATACTTACACAAAATGTCATTATCATCAGTTACATGCGGCGTTACTTCGCGTGACGGAATCCAAGAATAATCTCAGAAGAACTAAGGTAAACTATCTTAGAAGATAAGTAAATTAAAATGACAATGGGCAGATCACAGCGTTCGTAGAATTGGTAAACACCACGATAAGAAAGGTTATAAAGCGTTCAGGGACTTTAAGACTACGTTCTCATCGTACGCAAGATGATGTTAAAGGACCCTTTTACGTAAACCGCACAGGATCAGATCATTATAGAAGGAAAATATCTCTGTTCAGTTGTGTCTTAAACATAACAAAATTTGCTGTAGAACATTTTAATTTCAGATAATTAGATTTTTCACAATTTAATAACCAATAGGCATCGGGCAGTTGGCAACTCTTATTGGTGGAATAGGTATGTACAACTTAGTGGTCTAACCGTTCTTGCACAGGAACGGCTGTCATTGACGTCGTGCCGTTGGTGTGTAAGAACGTTAACACAATTTGTCAACGAATTGATGCCGGTCAAACTACCATATGAAATAGAAAATCACTCAATACATGAAGGAAACACCAAACATAGAATTTCACTGCAAGAAAAAAGTTCACAGAGCAATTCGACAGACGAGGATGAAATTAACGTTTTACGACCATCAAAGTCCCAAAGCTATGAAGACATTGCTCTGAACTCGAAATGAACAAAGTATAACAAACTTAAAGCCTATGGTATATACTTCGCTTAATTCAAACGAGTCGTGTGATTCTTATTACTAGTGAAATAAAGTTGAAACTTAAACACTTGAAACGTCTTTGTGAATTAAATGAACTATGCTGACATTATACAGTCTTTAAAAAGATTACATGAAATTCCTTTTAGCTATTGCGACTGTATGTGGAAATAAAAATGATGGGGATGTGAAAGTACATGTGTGTAGGATCAACTATGTGTCATTAGATTTTAATGTTAGAAATAGAAAAATGTACATAGAATTATAAGACAAACATCGTTTGCACATTGATCGCGATCAATTTGGCTGGCATATTATTTTTACTGTTTAATGCCTATAAACCCTAGTATGAATGTTGTATTCTCAAGGTAATTTCCTCGTTGTTATATAAATGACTGTTCTGTCTGCTTAAGAGCGTGGAGTGCGGGGTGTCGACCATTCTGAAGATCTATGTGTACGTAATATAAAAGGAAGTATCTGGAAAGCGTCTGTCTTTTTGTACGCGCTAATTTCGAGAATCACCTAATGAAAATCCATTACACTTTTCTCTGGTATATTGTGGATTTCTGGAGCAAGGGTTAAGTATATAATACATCAACCAAACGCATATAGGAACCGAGCAGTAACTATAATAGTAAGCTAAGCATGCAAACGGGCAACAACTTTTAGTACCGACGTAAAGCGAGATCGTTAGTATATGTCTAAAGTGAAGCAGTAGCGCGGTAATAGAGACATATACAATGCTGACTCCCGGCACCACGCGGGACGCTAGGCTAAAAACAGGATAATAATACCACAATAATAATACTACAACAACCACACAACGCCATCTAGACCCAAGGTAAGCATATTTTAATAGCTTGTGATATGGTTTCTAGAATGCGGATAAACATACTTATAAACTTTTTTTTTTGTAAATACATACACAATATATATAGAAATACCCAGACCAATGCAAAAAACCATGTTCATGCACACAAATATTTGCACTGAGCGGGCAACAAATCTGCGACCTTTGCGTGGCAGTCCATACACAGTACCACCGAACCATAGATTTTGAAAAGGCTATGTCTTCGTGTATGCAAAATATTTTCCTTTTGGCAGTTTTCTTCTTGAAAGGTGATTCTTATAACTCAGGTAGTCGTTGTTGTTCAGAGGCCCTAGACAAGTGTCAAAGTTTTCTATTCTATTCATAGAATAGATAAAAAATGTATGAGATTGACTTATGCGTTGGCGTTAGCTTATGTCAATCCTATACATTTTTTAATCTATTCTATGAATAGAATAGAAATCTTTGACACTTGCCTCTGAGATCTTTTTTAAACATTTAGTATAAGATTATGAAGTATTGCAAAATCTGATTGTTTATAATAATATTTTGATGGTAATTTGTGGCCGGAGGGGATGATGCCAATGATGAAACCGCAGGATGATCTTTTCCTTTTGCGATCTTCCCTGGTTTTTATGAATATTAGTTTAAAATTTAAATGATGAATACGTCTTTATAATTACAATGACGCAATGATTGACCGTGAAATTATTTAAAATAATTTATTTTTTTGACATTTTATAGCAGTTCATTTAATAATCGTATTTATATTATAAATGCGAATGTTTGTGTGTGTGTATGTGTGTGTTTGTTACCACCCATAGGCTGAAGCGATTTCGATGAAACCTGGTATGTAAATAGATTCGATGCCGGAGACAGACATAGGCTACTTTTTATCTAGAAAATCAGTCTGGTCCCGAAGGACACAACAAAACATATTTTGCGCGCGGACTAAGCCGTGGGGCGCAGCTAAGTTATTTATAATAAAAGATGAAATACATTAAGTTAAATATTATTTATCGCCATTATAAAGAGAGTAAATCTGAGTATTACTGTACAGCGACGACGGCGTAAAATATTCGTATAATAAAGAACAGTGCCTCTGGTTTCTACTCTGATAACTAAATTCGACACAAAACTTACGCTGTCACTGTCACGTGTGACAAACTCATTTTAACTTTAGGTAGAACCTGAGATGGAACTACAGATTTGAATTAAACAAATAAGTAAATACGTATTCATATGTATGTAAAAATTTGCAACACAAACAAAAACAAATTGTCAATAAATAAAGAGGAATTTTCTTCCTTATATTGTTGAGCAATAAATAGACAATTGTACGCAAACACCCCAGTGTTGGTGTTTATCGCGATATCAAATACAATGATGAGCTTTTTTATATAGGTGAATAAGGAAAACAGATATCAAAATGGCTCAAGGAAGGAAACGGGTCGTTTTCCCTAACGCTTTGGGGACAATACTCGTAAATATCACAGTTTAAGAAACAACACCCGGCTTAAGATAGGCGTGTAATAGGTAGGTTCAATAAATTCAAAATAATATTTTTGCTTGGGCCACCTGATGGTAAGTGGTAACCGTAAGCTATTGACATGGCTGTGTTTTCTAAGCATTGCAAAAATAATGGCTACAATACACAACCACGCCGTTGCCGACCGTGGAGAAGGGGATGAGGAAGGAAAAGGGAAAAGGCCTCTTCCTTTTTCGAGGGGCTCTATGTATTCTAGATTTACTTAGTAATATGTACAAAGTGAATCTAGATTACCATCTATTATATAAAAAGTTTGTGTGTTTGTACGCGCTTATCTCTGGAACTACTTACTAATCGGATTTGAATAATTCTTTGCGAATAAAAGACCAGTTCTTGAGGAAGGTTATTGGTTATGTAACATCACGCTACTGGCGATGGGAGCAGAGCAGTCAGTAAAAAGATGCGGATAAAACCACGCCGTGGGAAGCAAGTATCTATATATGGCTCAATACTGTAAGACCGTTTCAATAGGTACCTGTAAAGCTCCAAATTACATAATATAGCAAAATAATAATATTTATTTCTGTCTGCAAGTAACCTCAGTACAGTGACTTAGTGAGTCTTATTAAATTTTAACTTATATGGATTTTTTAAAGTAGTAAAGCAAATATAGATGTATTCGACTATACATAATGTGTGTGTGAGTAAGCTAGCAGGTTTGTACGACTGAGCTAGCTGTTACGTTTTAAACTGTGAAGTTATTCAGCAGTGGCACTCATTTAAAATTTTGAAACAACAATAATTTTTAAGCTAAGGTTTGACTACAGTGCTATATTAAATTTTAATTTATTCAGTATCGCCAGATGAAAGACCTTGTATTGTAGCAAAATACTTATCTTATCTGTGAAAATACTTTCTATGTAAAAATAAGGAAATGTCTAAATACATAGCTATCACCTTACTGCGGTCACTTGAAATACCACCTTAGCTTGGTATTTCAAGCTGTCGGCACTGCAAATGCAAATGTTTGTAGGTCCAACTTATTTTGATTAAAAAGAAACCTCCTTGTTCACCACAAGGATGCGGCCTGGTCGTAAACACGGTCATACCTGGCCAAAAGTCTCTTTAAAAAATTGCATTTTATGGTAGTGTCGAAACGGCCCATTTAAACCCGCTTCGTAAACACAAGGTTGTGGGGTGGATTCGAATTCGGGCAAATACCAATGTGACTTTTCAAATAATATGTTTCAAGTTAATCTTGGACATTTCTGACTAACGGTGAAGGAAAACTTCGTGAGGAAACCTGGACTTAGTTTGAATTTGCCGATCTGCCTTGAGCAAGCGTGGTGATTAATGCTCATACCTTCTCTATATGAGAAGAGGCCTTTGCCTTGGACAGTGAGAAGAGGGCTGGTATTATTTATTATTTATTCTTATCACAGGATGCTATGCTGACTGAATTTCCACTTACCTTCCCATGTGATGGTTTGACCGTCACCTTCAGGCTAAAGGTTATTTATTTTATACATTAGAATATTACAATAACAACTGTTATTTCATATACGTCACAAATTAACCCTGGAATCATTAAATATTAATTAGGTTTATACAATTAAAATGCAATATGGAATTATCTTGTATAAATTGTAGGTTTAGGCGGACCGCACACTGCCGCGCACCAAGCCGCATGTTGCGTGTCGACGCACCTACTTGAGTACTTGCGGGAGTGCAGATCTGCAACATCGTGCGTGTTTTTCACACTCTCACGCGCGTAGTTGCGTGTCGTGGATTCACACACGCATTTCATTCAAAGCATAAGCTGTGATGATAGTGCAAAGCGTCAGTTTTGATATTCAAATATTTATTAGTGTGGAACTCATTCAGGATGCTGCAGTTATACTAACTGATCGATATTGAGATCCATTTTAAAACACACGCCAAGCCCTTCCAAAATCACGCACGGCTTTATGGGACTCAGTGTGCCATACCTTGCGTCTTGTCCCGCACTCGCGCACGTGAGTGCGTGTTTTGCCGCATATAGGCGCGTGATTTGCATGCACGCGCGTGGAAGCATTTTCGGTGTGTTGGACCGTGCGGGTTTTCTTTGCAAACAGAGATACTTACAAGCAACGAAAAAAAACGCACTCCACGCTGCATCATGTAGGGCAGTGTGCGAATGGCCTTAGTAAATAAGCCGTGGCAATGAAGAAGAATATTTCCATAATTCATAAGAAATTAAATAAATTGATAATGTATGCGATCTTTATTACTTTATTTTGCATTTTAAATAGGTAAATAGGTAAATCAAGTTCATGCCTCTATCGTCCGTTATTAATAACCTATCCTTATCGCATTTCTACTATCAAAAATAGATTATTCCAATGGATTCTTTGGATCAAGTTTGCCAATATTCTATCAATCCATTGACTTTGTTGAGTAAGCGCATAGAAGTCACTTATCCATACTAATATTATACATATGTGAGAGTAACTCTGTCTGTCTGTTACGCTTTCACATCTAAATCACTGAATCGATTTTGATGAAATTTGATATATAGAGATAGATTAGACCTTGGAGAACAACATAGGCTATATTGTATTGCGAAAAAATGGCTAACAATGGTTGAAATAGGGGATGAAAGTTTCCCCTCCAACGGGGTTCTCGCCTTGTCGCGGCGGGGGGGCTTAGTAGCCGTGGTTACCAAGGACCACGGTGAACCATGAGGAACCCCAAGGAGGCGCCGCTCCTCTGGGCTTTGCCGGTAAGCCCACGATGGAGCGGCTCTGGTTGGTTGCGGTTCTGTTTGGGCGGCACCGCAACTGGGTCGGGCTGCAGTGTTGCTTCGGCGACACTGCGGCTGAGGAGTGGCGGGGCCGCGGCGAGAGAGGAGTGCCGGTATAACGGTGCGCCGCTCTCCCTACCTTCCGCGGCCTCGGCGGGGCCGCAACCGCCAGATTGCGAATGTGGTGGGGCCGCAGGTGAAGAGGAGTGTCGGTATTGCGATGCGCCGTTCCCCCTATCCTCTGCGGCCGAGTTGGCCTGCGGGCGGCGATCGGGCAGTCGCCGCCGGAACAGCACGGGCCCGAGACGGCAGTGCGCGTGTTCCGCACGCGCCTCTCGAAGGAGGGGGGGCTAGGCCCCTAAATCGGACGGGGCCCGCTCGCGGTGAGCGGGCCATGGCCCGTCGGGGTCGCGGATGAATGCGCAAGCGACTCCCGTGACCCCGACACTCTGGCCGTCTGGAGGAACAACGTGGGTTTTAGTCGGTATGCTGGCCGCGCTTTAAGTGCGGTCGGTGAGTCCGACATAACCCCCGCCTTGCCCGGGCGGGTGCGTATGCGTAATGCATTTCCCACGTAAAAAAAAAAAAAAAGGGGGATGAAAGTTTGTATTCAAAATCGTCAATATAATAAGAGATATAACCGACATTCATTAATCCCATCTGTCCCTCTGGTTTGTCCCCCTAGGATGACAGATGAGAGAAAAGATTTCATTTGTACCCCCATTGCAACAGGAGGGCAGATGACACTCCAATCACTTCTTAAAAGTTTTATCTGTCCCCTCGTTGTGAACAGGGGGTAGTAGGTAGGTACAGTTATAATTTATGTAAGTAGGATTTAAAATATAAAATAATTACGGGCAATTTACTTGCAAATTTTGACCAACTTGACATTTACTTAATCAACAAGTAATTGATTTTAAAAGTTAATAATAGTTATGAAAAAGAGACAATAATACTTGTGCAATTTATTTTAAAGAAGCTCATTTAACAAAAACCGTGCTAAAAGGCAAATGAGGACAAGGAAGGCTGACCCCAAGTTAATGGGGCCAGGTCTAGGAAGAAGAAGAAGTAGAAGTTAGCAATTTGCCTCATTTTCTGTATATACTGAAACAGTATTTGCATAGCTTACTAACTTAAATAGGAAAAATGTGAACAAGTTCTACAATGAAAACTTTATTACTTAGTAAAATTCTACAAGATACCACAACTAAATAAAACCATTATTTTGCCTACATTTGCAATTATAGTAATGACTAGTTTTCCGCGGCGCGGTTTCACCCGCGTCTTTGCATATTACTCTGCTCCCGTCGCCAGTAGCGTAATGTTACATAGCCTAAACCTTCCTCAAAAACTGGGCTATTATACGCAAAATTTAAATTTTTCAAATCCGACTGGTAGTTCCAGAGATTAGCGCGTTCAAACAAACAAACAAACTCATCCGCTTTATATAATAGTATAGATAAACAGACAGAAATAAAAAAACACTGAATTTCTCGTAGCACATCTTAGACCAGTCACTGTTTCTCCAATTGGAGTCACGTAGCTAATTAAAGATCCTTCTTTTCTTGTCTTTACGTCCTTGAAAGTAAAACTTACGTGAATGCGTATTGTTTAAATAATTAAACTTAATCAAATAGAAACAAAAAGCTTGAGGAAGTGTTGAAGTGAAAGTCCTAATTGCAACCTTCAAATGTTTGCTACTGACAAAACGTGACAATTGATTTTGTTGCTGTCGGCCATCAATATTGTCGAGTCGTATCTTATCTATACTTCTTATATATAAAAAGGAAGAGTTTGTTTGTTTGTTTGAACGCGCTAATCTTTGAAACTACCAGTCGGATTTCAAAAATTTTTGTATGATAGCCTAGTTCTCGAGGAAGGTTATAGGCTATGTAACTTCACGCTACTGGCAACGGGAGCAGAGCAGTACGCAAAGACGCGGGTGTAACAAGCTAGTTAACTTATAAAACGCAAATAACGACTTATGCAGTTCTACAGGAGATAAAATCTGGCTTTCGTAATATTCTAACTTCGAGGGCTTTACAGTGTTGGAAGAGTTATAAAATGGTAAACAAATTCCAAAGAATATTTTTTGTGATTTCTATTTCTGAAGAAGTACTTTATTAAATCAATGGGTGTTAGAATAATAAATAACTAAATATTTCATGTTACGACTAATTACACTTCATCTTCTTTTGAGTCGACAGCAATCTTTTTATTTAATTATTATTATTATTTTCTTTACCAAAATCTGTAACCAGAACTTATATCATGAATTTTACAAACCTACAAGTATTTGTTGCGAATCTAAGTGTGTTCTACATAAATTATACTTAGCCTCGCAATAAATATTGATGACATCTCTTAAAGATCACAACAGTTTTGTCTCGTGTCGTAAAGGTCGCACGAACTCCCACTGTGAATTGTGATGCTGCTGCTGACGTTAATTTAGCACCCTTTTCTTACGTCTTGACAATAAACTACAATTATGAAACACTAGCCTAGAAACCTAGGTATATTTATGTTTTTACTATATTTACGACTTTAGATTACACTAAATCAGTTTTAACCTAGAGAATAAGTTGAACCAATCAAGGACAGTTAATTATTATTATTTACTTAGTTCGCCTAGCCACAGTACAGGCAGTACTAGCGGCAACAATTATGTATGATAGTGAAACTTGGGTATGACAGAAGCATGAAAGCAGAATAAATGCAGTAGAGATGAGACCACTGAAAAGCATGTATATCATTTATCTGTTAGATAGAGTAAGGAATAGCGTGATAAGAGAAGAATGTGAATTGAATGATGGTATAGTGACTAAAATTGAAAGGAGTATGTTAAGGTGGTTTCGACATGTGGAAAGAATAAATGGAAGTAGGATAATGAAAGAGATATATGGAGCAAAAATGACTGGAAAAATTAGTAGGGGTATGTTGACAAAGAGCACAATTACCAGCACCAGTAACCGACGTGTGTATGAAAAGAATAATTAATGTTGTAGAAGCAAAGAGGGTATGTTTGAAATGAAAGAAAGAAAAGAAAGAAAGAAAGATATTACTAACATTTTATGGTGGTAAAAAAGCTTCGAGATAAAATTTGGACTTCAATCTCTATAATCAATGCTTTATTTTTCTTTGCCTTACCACAATGGTCTAGTATTATTATCAATCAAGCCTCTATAAATCTTGACAATATAAATAGCTCGATATATTTAGAACGCTATGGTCCAGTGGCAGTAGCAGTGACCCACAAAAGTGAACGACATTCAGGTGTCCCGGTTACGCACGACTATAAGCATACAACGTTTTACTGTTCATTAATTAAGTAACATTAAATAGTATAGTGTTCGTAAACGAGTCTAATACAGGTTATCAAACAAAATTATCAACTAATATATTTTTTACTAGCTGTTCCACCCGAGTGAATTTCGGTTACCTACCTCATTTTTCATACAAATTTTCATCCCCTATTTGAACCCTTCAACCCATTATCCCGCCATAAAAAAACCAAGCCAATATTGTTCCCCAAGGTCTATTCTATCTCTATACCAATTTTCATCAAAATCAGTTTAGTGGTTGAGGCGTGAAAGCGTAACAGGCAGACAGAGTTACTTTCACATTTATAATATTATAGTATGGATGATATAATTACAAATGTTTGAAATCCTAAAATTATATAATGTTTTACGACATAATTACAAGTCTATTAATTAAATATCTCGGTTTTCTCTATTATATACTTGCCTGTATTGTGCAAAATATAATGATATATATCTTCCGACAGAAGTTATTTGAATGGTAGTGAAAACCGTAGTAAAATCCGTATCGGAGCAAACTATGAAGCTATTTTTCGATTATAAATTAGGCCTCTCAATGATTAAAAAAAATATAAATACAATAAAGCCTAAGAAAATAACAAAAACTGAGTTAAATCAAACAAAAACTATCTGTTGTAAAACAAAAGATAATTCACGATTTATCACTAATGTCAATATTAGTTCTCATACTGACCGCTATGTCACTAATAGTCATTGCTTGTGTTCGGTGATTTAGAATTTATTGGCCAATAAATCTCTATTGACATTATATCTGCTTATTCATCAACGTCTATCTTTAAGTGTGATTTATAGTAAGGCTATTGCAATGTTACTTTAAACGATGCTACATTTTATTTCTTTCTTGGCCTTTTTTTATCAAAAGAAATTGAGAATACTGAAGAATTATTACTCTGAATAGCAAATCTAAACCATAAGGATAGAATTATTTTCAAAGACCATTATTATAAATCACTAGCTGCTCCGCACGACTTCGCCCGCGTCTAAAATGTGTTTTGTCTGCCTCGGGTACCAGACCGATTTTCGGTATAAAAAGTTAAAAAAGCCTGTGTCCGTCTCTAGCATCGCATCTATCTACATACCACTTATCATCGAAATCGGTTTAGTCGTTTAGGCGCTGAATGGTAACAAACACACACACACACACACAAACTTTTGCATTTATAATATTAGTAGGATATTAGACATTTAGGCTCTTTTGCGCTTTGCCTTTCTATTTTAATCCCATAGCAACCCTTCTTTGAGAGCCAGTACAGCATCATTGGGAATGTGCCTGAAGTCTAGTCTCGGATAAAGGAACCTTAGGTGTTTCATAATGCCACGGAAAATGTCTCATGTTCTTCGATCTTGTGTTTTACAAACCGTATATAAAAGTTTCACGGTAGTAAATCCACGCAGGTTTCAACATGGATTAGCCAGATCGTCCGGGAAAGTACTACTCTCTCATAGAAGAACAACGTAAGAGTAGTAGTATCCGTACTTTTCATCATATAAACTGAACGACGTCCACTGCTGGACATAGATCTCCTTCAAGATTCTCCACCTTGGTCGACCGTAAGCCGTTCTCATCTACGGGTTATCCACCACCCTTTTAAGGTCATCGGTCTACCTTGTAAAGGGTCTGTCCACGCTGCGTCTTCCGGTTTCAATAATATAAAACTATCATTGTCTTTTATGATAAATACAAAGGAGGTCATATTATTTTATCAGGTTTAAATATGTCTCAGATAAAGATCATACAAATCTGCAATCATTGCCAATACAGGTTGTGTACTACCTGAGAGCGTGACAGCCCTGAGGCCCAAGACAAGTGGCATAGATTTGTATTCTATTCATAGAATAGATAAAAAATGTATGGGATTGACATAAGCTAACGACAATGTTAGCGTAAGCTTATGTCAACTCATACATTTTTAATCTATTCTATGATTAGAAGAGATATCTATGCCGCTTGTCTTGGGCCTCAGGTGGTGACCAACTTCAAACATGAGCTTATTTATAAATAATTTAATTTTACCTTATTTAAGGTTTATTAAATACTAGCTGTCCGCGGCGCGGTTTCACACGCGCGTTAAATATGTTTGTTGTATCCCTCGGGAACCAGACCGATTTTCGGAATAAAAAGTAGTCTATGTCCGTTCCCGGCACCGAATCTATCTACATACCAATTTTCATTTCGAATTTGATTCAGACGTGTAGGCGCTGAGTTGTAACACATACACACACAAACAAACTTTCGCATTTAATTTTATAATATTAATAGGATGTCAATGTACCATCAAAATAATCACCATTTTGGTGATGAGTGACTTTATCGGCTGATGTGATGATTTATGTGCAAAATATACACATTTTGTCATATATACAAAGCGTCTCACGGTACACGTACAATTCCGAAAAAAAATCGCATCAGAAACAAGTAAAAAAAATCGTGACAGCACTCTTGAAAATTCTTCTCTTAATGATACCAGACCTCTAGGCACCCCACGTCCATTACATCCTTCGCCATTGACCCTGACAGCCGACAGGTGATATATTATCAACGTAGTTGTATTAATAAAAAATGGCAATCAATTGTCCGATTAATCATAGTTTGTATGGTAGTAGACTTGGAATTATTTACGCATTTAATTTTAGCCAGGAACCGGACACTAAAAACTATTAGAAAAACCGACTGAGAGAAGTGGTTCCCATGGCATTGTGTCTAACACATGACAATAACTTAACTACCTGTTAGATAGGACCTAGTATTCCTATCCACCTATTAAAAAATAATAAAAAATATTAAAATTAAAATGTGACAATTCGGATACTGGGTCCTAATCGTCAGTAAGCCGATTTATAATACGCCAGCTTTCAGCGGCGCTGTTTTACCCGCTTTGCTTACTGTCCTTGCTTACTGCTCTGATCCTGTCGCCAGTAGTGGGATCTGATATAGCATAGCTATAACCTTCCTCGAGAACTGGGCTATCATAAGCAAGATTAATTATGCAAATCACACTGGTAGTTCCAGAGATTAGCGCGTTCAAACAAACAAACTTTTCCGCCTTATATAATAGTAGTATAGATATATAATAGCAGCGCAAAACCAAGAATTCCAACAATTTATAGGTAATCATATCGTAAAAACATATTAGTACATGCACAATCGGAGCGGGTCGTTAGTAAACTATAAATGGAAGTCAATCGGAAATAATTAAATCAAATGCCATTTTATGTAAGTATGTGTAAGAATATTTAGTATCGTGTACGTGAAGCTATTGTAATGTTCATATACGTAAGTAATAACTGACAATATCTATTAGACCATTGTTTTTAATAGGAATAAGATATGGACAAAGCAATCTGTAGAGAGGATTAGATGTATGATTTTTTATTTTTTCGTTCATTGCTTTGTTAAATTACTTTTACCCATAGCCCGATTACCAGGAATTTAATTACAATTATTAGTTAATGGCTAATATAAAATAAAACGCTAAAAACACACATCATAAAATAAATTAAGTAATGTACTATACAGGCTTTTCCACTTTATATTTTACTCATTTAACGAAACAATTTAAAACTTCAGATTTAATTTTAAATTAAAATTTTCTCTTTTGTCTTTCAAAATGAGTCTACTTTGCCCCATTGAGATATAATAATTCAAAATACAAATATTGTATTCAAGTCGACTCCACGTCTATCTTTATGCCACAGGGCGTTGTCAATTCCGGTAGTGTTGTGCAATGATTCAGAGAATGCGTATTAAATGACACAGAGTAAATTAATTGTGACAGAGAAGGTGAAGCCCATGGATTTTCCTAGTCACGTGAGCTCTAAGCTTATGTACGTGTCATTCCAATTTCGCGGTATGTTTTCAAATCCGCATTGAGGAATTTGGTTTGATATGGATCCGGTTTGCAGTTTGTTAACTTAATTAAAATGACTAACTTGACGTTGGTTCGATTCACACACAACACGTTCTGTTTCATAAATATTTGTTCATATTCTGGATGTTTGTGGGCTCCGTTAATTTGTTTGCAAAGTTTTTTTATATCAGTTTACCCGTATACAGTAACACTGAACTATAAAATAAAAACTACAAATAAATATAAAACGATATTAATCATAAAAATAATTACTAATAATAATTAAGACACATTTAATTCATTGAAGAATTAATTAATAAAAATCATAAAATATCATCGATAAATATAGATATTTTATATTTTTTATTAGTTTATTTTATTAATCAATTAACGCCCTCTATTAATTAATATTATAAAGGACAGACGGACGCAGTTGTGTTGCCATCATAATTTTATACCCAAGATACAAGCACTAGCTTAGTTCGGGACCAAATTCAACTATATTGTTACACGTGTAATTTATACTTATTAAATAAATAAATAATTTTAGCTGTAAGCCTCCACAGCTGGAAATACTGGGCTTTCTCTTAACGTCTCCTTTTTTAAACAACTTTGATGGCAAACAAGTATTCAGTCTGATGGTAAGTGGTATCCGTAACCTATAGAGATGGTTGTGTGTCCTAAGCATTGCAAAAATGAAGCTTCGAAAACACAACCAAGCCGTTGCCAACCTTAAGAAGGGGATTAGGAAGGAAAAGGAAAAAGGAAGTACGGAGAGAGTTAGGCTGCCGTCGCTCTCAATCTATCTCTACTGTAACCATAATAAGACGCTTTTATTTATCAGTTGTCCGCTACCCTTATTTATTTTTTATTGCCGACAGTGGAAAATGAGCAAACAGCCTACGTTATGGCAATGGGTAACTGTCGCTCATGGACGAGTCAGAGTCCTTTGCATTGCTCCTGAAAAACCAGGGACTCTGTAAAACCGCTGCCTACCGTGCAGGAAAAAGGAAAGGTGAGAAATTGGACTGCCGGCACTCACTTACTGAACGAAACTTCACTTTTATATTTCATTCTGCCTTATTTTTTTTTAAAGACAACCTCCGCACTAGGGAATAACTCTGTGTCGCGAGGGATATTGCAAATATACATTCAATGGACACAAAGTACACCCAGACTCGAAACAAATTTTTATGGATCACAAAAAGTTTTGTCCTGTGTGGTGATTGAACACACAACCTCGTGCACAGCAGTCGCTTGTGCTCTCACTACACCACGGAGGCAGTCATCTCTTATCATATTTTAGAAATAAACAATATAAATAAAATAAGCATAGTCAGTAGGTACTTTAACTTTGTATAAAAAATTCAATAACAATACTCTTCGGTAATATAATAATATTTAATAAAGAATGTTAAGAAATTAACTTTGCATTCATTTGTAATACATACCGCAGCCACAAGAAAGTGATTAAATGCCAAGATGAAAACAAAACGAGCTTTCTTCCTCATTAAACTTTTACCGCTTCGGCCAAAAATAAACGGAAGCCTGTGTAATATTTTTCTTTTTTAACTGACTTCAAAAAAGGAGGAGGTTTCTCAATTCGACCGTATATATATATCTATACATATAATAAAAATGTAACCGATCGTTGTCTGTACATGGAAGATATATGAGAAAAAATACTATTGGGACCTATATCAACGCAAATAGAACCCAAAACAATGATTTTTAAAATTTTTGTCTGTTTGTCTGTTTGTCTGTTTGTCTGTTTGTCTGTGCGTTTGTGCACGCTAATCTCAGAAACGGCTTATCCGATTTAAATATGGTTTTCACTAATATATTGTGGTAAACTTCACTTAACATTTAGTGTTTGTTTCATGTCAATCGGTTCATAAATAAAAAAGTTATGCCAATTTAAAGAATCACATCGAACATTCGTTAATTTACTACGAAATCTTATAGAAGCAGATATTTTAACAGGTTGCGGAATAGCTGATAGTGTTTTTATTCCTCGGATTCCTGTCATTCTAAACAGTCTTTCATTTAGTTTTAAACGAGTCCAGTTTCCAGTGAGCCTATGTTTTGCGATGACTAATTAAAGTAATTAATTAATTAAGTAATTAAAGTAAAGGTAAGACACTAAAAGTTGTGAGTGTAGATCTAAGTATTAGCTGTTTTTCGGTCAGCTTTATGTGGCTCTATCACGTGTTAGCATTACTAGCAGCCTGTATGCTTTGATTCCTGATGGCTATACGTCTAATCCATACATCCATATCTATACATATAATAAAAATGTAACCGATCGCTGTCTGTACATGGAAGATATATGAGAAAAAAAATTATTGGGGCCTTTATCAACGCAAATAGAACCCAAAACAATGATTGTTACAATTTTTGTCTGTTTGTCTGTTTGTCTGTTAGTCTGTTTGTCTGTTTGTCTGTTTGTCTGTGCGTTTGTTCACGCTAATCTCAGAAACGGCTTATCCGATTTAGATATGGTTTTCACTAATACATTGTGGTAAGCTTCACTTAACATTTAGTGTTTGTTTCATGTCAATCGGTTTATAAATAAAAAAGTTATGCACATTTAAAGAATCACGTCGAACATTTGTTAATTTACTACGAAATCTGATAGAAACAGAGACTTTAACAGGTTACGGAATAGCTAATAGCGTTTTTATTTTTTCGGATTGCGCTCATTCTAAACAATCTTCCGTTTAGTTTTAAATGAGTCCAGTTTCCAGTGAGCCTATGTTTCGCGATGACAATTAATAAAGCCCAAGGTCAGACACAACTAAAAGTTGTGGGTGTGGATCTAAGTATTAGCTGTTTTTCGCACGGTCAGCTTTATGTGGCTCATCACGTGTTAGCATTCCTAGCAGCCTGTATGCTTTGATCCTCGATGGCTATACGTCTAATCCATACATCCATACACCCATACATATTATATAAGGCTTTGTCCTGACTGACTGACTGACTAACAAACAACGCACAGCCTAAACTGCTGGTCGTAGCGACTTGAAATTTGGAGGGTGTGTTTGTCTAAATGCCTAGAGGTTGTACTAAAAAAGGGTTTTTTAAAATTTAATTCCTAAGTGTGTGAAAAGGGATGAAATCGAGTATATGAATCTTCTTCATTTTTTAACTTACAGTTTTGAAATTTTATTTTGGAATACTTCCATTTAAATAAAAAATATTCCTATAATTTTATTTAAACAGGGGTGGATTTAGAGGGGTGAAATTAGGGATGAAATATTCTATACAAAGATCTTTAGCTTCTGAAGCTAGCGACTCGAAATTTAAAGGGAGGGGGAGGGAGGGAAAGGAGGGAGGAAAAGGAGGAACTGAGGAGAAGGAGGAAGGGAGGGGAAAGTGAGAGGGAAGTGATGGGGAAGTGAGAGGAAAGTGATGGGGAAGTGAGGGGGAAGTGAAGAGAAAGTGTGGGGGAAATGCGGGAGAAGTGAAGGGAAAGTCAGGGAGAAGTCAGAGGGAAGTAAGGGGAAAGCCAGGGAGAAGTGAGGGAGAAGTGAGGGAGAAGTGAGGGGAAAGTGAGGGGAAGTGAGAGGAAAGTGACGGAGAAGTAACGGGGAAGTGAGGGAAAGTGAGGGGGAAGTGAGGGGGAGATAAAAAATAGTATGAAAAACAGTATTTAAACAATACAAAAATGTCTATTGGAAAAACGCGAGCGAAGCCCAAAAGGTCACTCACTCACTTATCACGAAATCTCAGAAACAACAAGTGCTAGGAATCTCAAACTTTGCATTGTCATTCCTATTAGAATATAGGTGCTCACTTAGATGGAATTTTGCGAAATCCATCCCCTAAGGGGGTATAAAGGGGTGGCAAAGTTTGTATGAAACTTCTATAGTTTTTATAGTAGGATTACCAAATTACTAGAAAATACTCTTTTTTTAATATTAAGAAACCACCCTTATTAAATGGGCAAATAAGAGTCGCAAGTTTGTGTAAAAGTGGTTTGTCAGTTTTAGCGGTAGCGGGTTTAAACTGGATTCGCCATAGAGACGGATAATACTGATACAATGTACGATTGCCATAAAATCAGGCCCGCAATATTCTCATACAGGCACCCATCTGAATTTTCACGCGAACGAAGTCGCGGGCAACAGCTAGTAATGAATAAATTTCTGAAATAAATAGATTATTATTATTATTATTATATACTTTTTTTCAAGGGAATTCCTCAACAGCTGTCATGTCGGGCTTACTTCATACAGTTCATTATGCTAAAATGTTTAGTTCGTACAAAAATAATACCTAAGTAAGATTTTGCCCAAAATCATAAAAAATGTAAAAACACTATAAAAGCCTTACTACCTAGTTAATGTTTTACTTGACACCAACTTCAAAATTATAAAATACTTATTTAATCATTTCTGATTAACTAAATCAAAGTACGAAATGCTTTGTGCTAAGTTAATTTATTTTTTACTTTTTAGTTTCCTTCCTGTTTGAAGTCGGTTTTCTTTTTGTTAAAAATTATTTTATACTCATTAATAACAGCTTGACCTGAACTTTTATATTTCGTTCGTTTCGTTCAGTTCAATAGGTTTCTTCACTAATTACTCTTTTAAAGACTACTAGCTGTCGCCCGCAGTGAATGTCGGTTATATTATATATACATATATTATTTATAAATTGACGATTTTTTGTACAAACTTTCAACCCCTATTTCAACCCTTTCAAGCCATTTTTTCGCGACAAAATATAGCTTATGTTATTCTTTAGGTCTAGTATATCTTTTTACTAAATTTCATCAATATCAGTTTAGTGGTTTAAGCATGAAAGCGTAACAGACAGACAAACAGATAGAGTTATAGTAATATTAGTATGGAGTAGCTGTTGCCCTCAGCTCCGCCAGCGTGAATGTTGGTTATCGCATTATATATATTTACTAATCATAAATATATAGGTATCTGTTTATACATTGACGTCTTTTCATACAAATTTTCATCTAATATTTCATCCCATTTTTTCGATAGATAAAGATAGGTTATGTTGTTTCTCAAGGTCTAATGTATCTCTCTACCAAATTTTATTCGAATCGGTTTAGTAGTTTAGGCGTGAAAGCTAACAGACAGACAGACAGAGTTACTTTCGCATTTATAATATTAAGTATGTAAGTATAGATTCTATCAATTAGGAACAGGCTCTGATGGGAACTATAAAGACATTTAAGGGACACTAAGCAAGCTTATTTCAAATCAAACTTGTATGGATTACATGTAACATCAACACTTTATCATAGATTCAACCGTTTTTCCTTAAAGCAGTAGGTAAAGATGTATGTCACCTATGTTTCGCGACTCATGTTGGATCCCAATTTAGTTTTTTTGCCATTTACCGTGTACAATCCCAAACTTCCAGCTAATACCTATTGAAAATTTCTCAAAAGAAAAACCTAAATCACTGTATTTAATAGTACTACACGTATTTATCTTACCGATTTTTCATCCTTCTTAGTTTTTTTTATTGTGGGTCAGCTGTTTTGCATAGTATATTTTCCTCACGTAAAATATAAAAAAGTATAAAAGTATGTTTACCGTCATTCTAGAACCCATATCAGAAGCTATTAATTTATGCTTACTTTGGACCTAGATTACGTAGTGTGGTTAAATGATATAGTTTAGGAGAATCAAATACGATTAGTTTAAGCCATATTTTGTTGAGTAACCATGAGTTTTGTCTCCCTCGGGAACCAGGCCAATTTTTGGGATGAAAAGTTGAAAAATAGCCTATGTTCATCTTGGGTACCAAACTATCCACATACCATTTTTATCGAAATCGATTAAGCGGTTTAGGCGCTGAGTGGTAACAAACACGCACACACAAATTTTCGCATATATAATATTAGTAGAATTTTCCTTCATAATTTTTTCTTTCAAATATTTCTATCTTCCGTTATATGTTGGCGTTTATAGTAGGTATTTAAGTTATTCAGATTGTGATTAATTGGGTTCTTTTAATGGCTAAATTAAGAAACTTACTACATGCTTTGGAAAACCTCAACCTAAACATGGCACGAGAGAAAGATTTGCCGCAAATGACACTCACGGGATGACACATAATTATTATAATTTGATATGGAAAACCACAAAGGTATAAATATATCCTCATTAATATTAACGTCACGTAATTCATTAGACAGAACGAGGAAATGAAATGTAATCTTTCATCTAATTCGGTGTACGGCGAAGGGTATAGAAGAGACGTCCTGTGTGAGATAAAGTTAGGACGTCGATACCTACGACGCAGAAGACACACATAATATCTTTATCTAAACTAAAGAGAAAAGATTTGATTTTTGTTTGTTTGTTGCGATTTAAGTCATGATCTACGTAACCGATTAAAAAGTTTATTCACCTTTAGAAAGCTACAAATAAGGCGGGTAATATAGGCTATATTTTATTATGTTTAACATGTAATTTCAGAAATTTTAAAATTTTCAATATTTTAAGCGCCTTATTAAATCTGAATGATGCAATACGACACTATTGCTATGAAATTGTCGGTAGACATTTGTTGTGAGACCGAATGAAACTTTAGATACCGAAGCGAAGCGAGGGCGGACGCCTAGTATAGTATAAAGTAAACCCACGCAATTCATTTTGATACGGTTTTACAACCATTAGAGCATTTTTTCTGAAAAATTTATAGGCACAAGCAATATCGTGAAGAATAGCCGACAATTTCAACGATTTGTAATAATTTTGTAAAAAGCATAAAATTACCTCTATGCGAAGCTGTAGCCGGTTGATGGTTTCGATCAAAAGACAAAGCGAAGAAGCTGTATTTACCATCTGGATATCTAAAACTAAGGTGACAATGATTTGTTAGACCGTAAGCAGTCACCGCAGCCCATCGAAGTATACAAAATACAATCAGCAATGGAGCTCATTCTTGAAGAAACTCCATGTCTCGGTAAAGTCCGACGGGGAGTTACAACTATCTAATCTTATCGATAGGTTGACGCATTGTTGTGACAATGCGTGGTAATTCGTGGAGAAAGTAACCTTTAGCACAATCCATACTATCCATACCAATCCATACTAATATTATAAATGCGAAAACAGCTCTGTCTGTCTGTTTAACTGTCTGTTACGCTTTCACGCCTAAACCTCTGAACTGGTATAGAGATAGAATAGACATTGGGGAACAACGTAGGCGTATCTTTTATCGCGAAAAAATGGCTTGAAAGAGTTGAAACAGGGATGAAAGTTTGTATAAAAATACGATTAATAATAATAATAATAATAATTTCTTTATTTGCTCAAATATGGTGGTACATTGGTGTTACAGTATTATTGCGTTCATACATATTCTGCCATATTTTGGCGTGCAAATAAAATGGTATCTATTTAATGTTGTCAATCTTAGTACATTCATTTATTTATTACTGGTCCATGCATATTGTATTATATTAACCGACTTTCACGCAAGCGGAGCTGCGGCAACAACTAATATTTATATATTTCGGTTTAATATAATTCTAATAATAAATTATTATTCAACATATCCTGGGTAAGAAAGGATCGGAAGCACCTCCATCCGGCAACCCTCATTAAGCATAATTTATCAAAATAGTACGAGTACCTTCCAATAGTACGATAAATTGAAACATATTAGGTTTAAAGAAATTTATTTCTCATAAGAACATACAAAGTTCACTTAAAATGAGATAAAAAAAAAAAAAAAAAAAAAAAAAAAAAATTAATAATAATAATAATAATATTTATTTATATTATGTTAATTTTTTTTAAATTATAGAGTATTACTGTACGGAAGGATGACCGTTTCCAACACAATATTTACAGGGCATAATGTAGTGAACAAACATCTTCACAGAATGGGCGTGTAACACAGTCTAATATACAGAATCTGTGGCAGGAAGACAAGTGTATCAGCTGAATGCAAAACTTTGGCTGCCAGAAGAATAAGAAGTGAAGCGGAGGTTGATATACCAACAGAATTATGACAGTAATAACACTTATCGTCACAATGCCCGGGAAACCCTTTTGTGTTTCTATACCTACAAACAATGTTTGTCAGCTCCTTTGTCTCTGCTTCGGGAAAATGTTTCGTATCTATTACATATGTACCTACTCTAATAAAACTAACTAGGTTCACGTTAGGCGGTGGAGTTGTTGGTCTGATTTAGGAAGCTCCTAACAGTGCTTGCATCATATAATAGAATATTCTTTTTGCACACCACATCTTACAAAGCATATAAAAGAACAGCACACGATTATTTAATGACAATGGGCGGTTTTGTAACTGGAAACGTCCTTTTATTATCCTTGTTGACAACTGTATAGGCGAAAGAAATCAGAAAGAAAAAAAGTGACTTAAACCGAAAAAGTTTCTTGGGGAAACGCTAAAATACAGATACATTTTACGCTACAGGATATATATATTTTTATATATCACAATGATTTGAGTCTGCCAGTCTGCAATGGTTAGGGGAGCCCAAGATCTTAATGGAATTTATAAACAAATTATTTTTTATTCTACATATTTAATAGATTAAAGAATTCAGTTTAATGTATAAATTTGCTACAATTACCTGTTCTTTTAACTCGCGACACTGTTTTTTCCTATTAATTTTATGGTACTTACTTACATAATGTTCCTGACTATAATATTTTATATACCAAAATATCTATGTAAAAACCCAAAATATGTAGTTAACCGTGCGGTGTCCAGTCTGTCAGTTTTTTTAGCAGAACAAGTCTGACTCAAGTTACTTACTTGCAGGTAGTTAGTCGCAGTCATCGGTAGAGTAGAAGCAAGTATATTTCCAATCTGTCTCTTCAATATTGGTTACAAACTTTTCTAAAATTTTACTTACAACACAAACAGATAATTGCGGGAGCAGCAATAACTTTTGTTATGCAAATTGATTAACTTTTTTCGAATTTTTTGTATTTTTATTTTTTTTATATTATAGCCCACCAAAGTGACTCCATCCCGCCTGATGATAAGCAGTCAGTGGAATCCATAAGTGGTGGCCACCATACCAGAAGCCATCGTCTTAAACTGCTGGTATGGTGGCCTTCACTATGGCGGCTGCAAATGGGGTTAGGGGAAGGGAATGAGGGAGGTGAGGAAAGAGGAAAGGGGGGAAATTGGACCTCCGGCGCTCTCACTCACCGAACGAAACGCAGTAGTACGGATACTACTACTCTTAAGTCGATCTTCTATGAGAGGGTAGTAATTCCCTGCGTGGATCTACTACCGTACAAATTTATGACAATTGCAATTGCAAATCTCATAAAAAATATATTAAACTTCACAAAAAGGGTATCATTGACAACGATATTGCAATATAAACCTTTTACGAATCGTTTAAGGATTATATTTGCACAGTATTTTCTATTATTGGATACGTGACACAATTGTAACTTCCATAGAATGTTGTCGGTTAACGTTTTCAGTTTCATTTTTTAGTTTTAGTTACCCGGCTTGGTTCACTATTATCGTTACAACTTGACTTCTATCGGTATCAGGTAAATATTTTATTAAGAAAACCTTCCTCGAAAAACGCACTATATATTCAAATAGACAGAATGACGCTTTCCAGCAACTTTATTTTATACTAAGTATGTATAGATGCAATGATGAATGTAATAAAATTTTAAACTTTTGAGGTTTTTTGATGATTCATGTCAACAGTTTGTTTGTTGTTTCCTTTGTGTCCATCTACTTGTCTAAAATTATAGTTTCCGTGTTTTTTTTATTGAATTAATTTAAAATAACTCGTTAAATAATTAATGAAGGTTAATGTACTGTGTCTTTCATACAGCCAAAAGACGTCACACTAGACATAGGCCTTCGCATCTCCTCCAACCAGGTCACTACTGCAATTTTTAACCGACGAAAAGAAAACGGAGGAGGTACTCAAGTCGACGCGAATATTATTTTTTATGTATGACCACACGTAACTTTTTACAGACGAGTCCGGTTTTGATAAATCTTTTTTTTATTCGAAAAGGTATACCCCGATGTTGGTACCATGCTAATTTAGAAAAAGAAATCCAACTCCATATGGTAGGAAAACAATTAAAGTAGGATAATATAACAGACTGAAAATTAGGTAGCCACAAAAATTATAAAATAAAAACTTTAATTTATTATTCTTGTGAAAAATCCTTTATTTTATTATTCTTGTCTTGTTATAAAGACATGTCTGTGTTTTATAACATGGCAGAAATACTTTGCACATCGAAAGGGAGAAAGAGATAGGAAATAAAAAGAGGACCATTGGTTATGAGTCTTTGAAGCTCTCGCTCCCCCTACAAAATGCAATTGTATGTCAACTATAACTTTACACTGGTGTATGAGAGGGTAAATCCCGGCTCCATCACGGTGAAACTAGCTATTGGTATTCGACAACTCATTAGAAAGTCGATTTCCGATTCATTAGTATCGAAAACATTATTCACGGATCCTATTGGAATCTCACAAGGTCTTCATTCTATATAGAACTGTCCCTTTCAGTTACCGGGTTTCAAAATAGTAAAAAGTTTCTTCTCGGGTTTAGAAAGATCTATTTCTGACTATTGAGAATAATGATCTACTATTCAGCTCTATATCATCATCATTAATATATTAGTTTGATATTATTCCACTGCAAATGCCTCTTTTCATATAAAGAAGGTTTGATATTTTTTGATTGATGATCACGTACGCTCAATGTAGATTGAGAATTTCAGACTTTTTATATACGTCCAGAATTTCTCGCGATGTATTCCTTCACTGTAAGTCAGTAATGTCTAAGATATATAGAGAAAGTATTATATGATTTGATTTATCTCACAAGGTCTTCATTCTATATAGAACTGTCCCTTTCAGTTAGCGGGTTTCAAAATAGTAAAAAGTTTCTTCTCGGGTTTAGAAAGATCTATTTCTGACTATTGAGAATAATGATCTACTATTCAGCTCTATATCATCATCATTAATATATTAGTTTGATATTATTCCACTGCAAATGCCTCTTTTCATATAAAGAAGGTTTGATATTTTTTGATTGATGATCACGTACGCTCAATGTAGATTGAGAATTTCAGACTTTTTATATACGTCCAGAATTTCTCGCGATGTATTCCTTCACTGTAAGTCAGTAATGTCTAAGATATATAGAGAAAGTATTATATGATTTGAAAAGTCATAATAATATTCTTATGATTTGAAAAGTCACAATGATGCGTGCCCGGATTCAAAGTCCCATCCTCATGTTTATGCATCGAAGTAGTTACCACTTTCCGGGACAGTAAACGTATAAGGCCGTGATGACAATAAAACATCTATTGTGTTTACAGTAGAGTCCATGAAATACACCCTTAAGCACTGGACCATCACGAGTGTGTCTAAAGTAAACGATAACAAATCAATTTTAAGATTCTTAAATACTTGTTTGTAATTTTAACATCTGTTTACTTATTTATTATTTTGCTTCCTCTTACGGGCCTATAATAAAATAAGTTTTATTTCAATTCTTAGAAGATGTTAATTACAAACTTCCGCCTACTCTTTAATTAGATTTTTTTTTTTATTTGTTTATAGGTTACGACACTAATATATGTACAATAACATGACGGGCATCTACGGGAGCTCCTCTTCTGTTTCACTTTTCCTTCTTCGTTCTCTTCTGCCTACGTGGTCGGCAACGGCCCGTCACCATCATGGAGTAAAAGGAGTAGTCAAGAAACAATTTCTGGATGAAAACAAAATCACTTATCGCTTGCGTTTACACTATTTTAATGAGCGCAAACTTAAACGTTTATAACCCTAACCCAAAAACAAGGCGTATGCGCAAAAAACGTAAAAATAAAAAATGTAAAAAATATACAGATAATAAAGAAAAATAATTGGTGTAAGTACAATAAAGAATATTTCATTCTATTCTACGCGCTGTCAAGTAGTTTATTCGTCTGTGGCCACCACCCATCAATGAAGAACCTAGTATGCAAGGTTTTGGTTAATTAATCCGCTACCTATAAGGTCACAGTATTTTACCAGTATCTTAATAAGTGATTGCTAATACGACTTTAGGTAAAAACTATGCAAAATTAAACAGGCAGCTGTTTGGTGTTGGAAGATTTTTCTGTTTTTTTTTTATTAGCCTACTAGAGTGATTCCACTCTGGGGAGCACTGTGCCACCCTTTCATAGGGAAATCTGAAGAGACTCAAACTAAACGGTTCAGTACTTAAACTTATGTTGCTTAGTTAAAGCCTGGAACTCTACCAGCGCTCGCGTTTCCATCTAATTTTGATCCTGGGTCTTTTAAGCGGGCCCGAAAAAGCATCTATAAAGGCCGTCATAGCTGAGTCCATCAAGCCAGCAGTTTGAGACGATGTCGTGATGTGATTTTTGGAATGTTGTTACTACTGAAAAATGCTATATTCTGAAAATATAAAAAAAAAGATTTGATAATAATAGATATTGACAAAACAACTCATCAACTGGAACACAATACTACTTCACACATTGTTTATTAAATCGAAGGCCTGCCTGATTTGACCGAGTTTTGACGCTGTGACCTAATTTTACTTTACAAAGAATAACCTAGATAAAATAATCAGACTGACATCTATCTATAAAAAAAAAAAAACAAAATAGAAAAATAGTAGTGAAATTTATATATAAAAAACTACAATTTTTTGCAGCCTTGACGCAAAGATGACATCGATTAAACAATTAAAGATTGAACCAAATTCTCTGTTTTTTCAATCATTTAACAACAAAGTGACACGAAGGATAAGTAAAGCATTGATCTAATTAAATGGTTACCAAGAATGCGATAGGCGGGCGGGGCTTTCAGTAGCTTTCAAGGTTGGTAAAAAGACCAGCTAGATCAGTAGCCGAGGCGCACCATACCACAGCGCACGCGCCAATGTTACCGCTACAACCTATTTTGTATACATAGAGGTTGTATAGGTCCATAGAAAAAATATAGTCAAGGTATCGAGTTCGAAAAAAATATCGAAGCGTTTGACATTTTTTCAAATTCCGCGCGCTTTTTCTGGCGGGATTTTTGTAGTGTTGCTTAAAAGGTGTTATTTTCAAGTGTTTTGCAGTCTTGGGTGAGTTACTACTTTTAATATTATACGATATTTTAATGTGTAATTTTCGTTACTATTTTAAATAATAAATTAAATAGGCAAGTTTATCTTATCGTAATTTGTAATTCAACATTTTTATATTACAATATGTTTCACTTCCACTGGACGTAATAATATTAATAATTATATATTTAAGTACTAAAACACTCAAATAATTTTATGATAAAGAATAAGAATGATATGAAAGAAAACAGAATCTCTGCGCTGACGCATAAATACTCTTTTAGAGACATCATCATTCATCTCGCCACAGATTACACATTAAAAAGTACATCTAATAAATGCAATTTGTAATTGCAAATTGCATTGTATGCAAATTTAATAAAAAGACATTGGATTACAAACACGGATAATAATTATAATAAGTTACACAACAATTAGCAATTTTTTTTTTTTGGTTTAAGTTTATCCAACCTCTTTGTTATCAAATTTATTAAATATTCTGCTCTATTAGGAATAATGCTGCATGCACTAAATAAGCTATAGAAAATCATGGGTCTCTCACGTCATTTGAGCACTTCATATTTCTGTCGCTCAATTAAAGTCTGAAATAAAAGTGGTTCCATCTAATTTTTATCCTGGGTATTTTAAGCAGGGCGTAAAAAGCATTACTTAAAGCCGCCATAGTGGGAATACCATGGCAACAGTTTAAATATTACGAACGATGGTTTTTGAAATAGTGGCCATAATTTCTGAACTCACTAACTGTTTACCATCAGGCCGAGTGGAGCAGCTTTAAGAGACTTATTTAAAAAAAAACTTATTTACTTTGAGTAGTAGATAATTATAGCCTACTCTTACATGTCCTTATTCAAACGAGGTTTAAAAAGAGCTATCTTAGCTGAATCTTTGTCGTTCCAAAAGTCCTTGAAAGACAGTTTAAAGCATTGTTAACATGATCTGATCTCTAACTAAAAAATAATTTAATTTAATTTCACTCACAAGTTAAATAAATAATGTAAGTACGTTTATTGTAAGCAATAGATTTTTAAATAGCTTAAAGTGCAGCTAAAAGGTTGCTGGTACATTTTAATTGAGTGGTAGGTTATTTTCTGCTTTTTATAACCAGTTGGGAAAATGGATAAAATATTCTTATTCCTTAACCAGTTAGCAAAAAGCGAAAAAAAATTCTTGTTTCATGGATAGTTAAGAAACATAGTTAAGAATATGGACTAAAGGGTTAAATCTAATGTGAAGTACCAATAGGGTTGATAAAAGCATGAATATATTATTATTATAGCACTTACCATAGGGCGGACTGCTGGCCCGTCTCCTACTGTAGGCAACCAAAAACCGTTTATCAAACATGTGAACATAATTATTATACATTAACCAATAAAATCTGAAACAGCACGTGGTGTAACGGTTAAAACTAGCATGTTACTACAATTTTTGTTAATTGGAAATGTAATCTCTGATGTGTATGATCCAAAATTTTTGCACATTCTAACATGAACACCGTGAAGTGGTTGAGTGGCGCCGCAGTAAATATATCTTGGAGTTTAAAAGAAATGTATACGACGACATACGCGGCATACCGGAGTAACTAACCACAGAACAACAAGTATGCGCGATAAGTAGGTAATGTTTGCAAAGTACTTTGCGACACAGGTTTTGATACACATGTGTAGAGGGTGAGGTATCTTATTTATAATGTTTATACCTCAGCTAACCGTGGCAAATACTTTATTAACACAGAAGTTACATGTGTCATAATTTGTAATATTAATTATGATGGCAGCACAGAAATTATTTTTTATTTTTTTTAACATTAAATCAACACCAAGTGATTTGACAGATTTATTTGTTTTTATTTGAAGCAAAGGTCGTTCACACATTCAGCCAGCTACATCGGATAATTGCGTGTGTGTGTGCGAATTATAGTCACGAGTTCGGTAAAGAGAAACTTAGTATTATTGTTTTGTAAATATTAGGTAAAGATGTCACTAACTGAGCAAGTTTGTCATAAAAATTAACTATTGCATAATGTATTGTACCTTTTTATCGATGGGGTAAGCAGAGGTGTTTAACATTTTTGTTTCGCCAACTATGTTGGATCAACAGGGGGCGAGTCTGTTGCCATTGACCAACCAACCACCATTTCAGACCTCTGTTAATACTGAGAATTTCTCAACAAATTTAATATTACTTTACTCGATCCAGGCCAAACGCTATACTCGTAGTCACAAATAGTATTTAAATTATACTGTTTTTTAGACATTCAATTCTCACCTCTAATAAACCTACTGGCCACTAAGAAACAACAAAAATATTGAATGTCCTCTATCAATCAAACTGTTTAAAAGTAAAAGGGCGCATATGGCTACACGCTTGACCAGTCTCAGGTCAATATCCGTAACAATATGTTTAGTGTGAACAGCTATATGCAAGAGTGAGCTAATTATTTTATGTTTTAGTAGATATTTTTATGTCAAATGCTCGGGTCTCGTAAATTAAATTAGTTTTTGTATAATTGAAAAATCTATAATTTTGATGTAATTTATAATCGTAATTTATTGGTTTTAAAATGCCTCATTGTATCGTAGAATATTATTATAATTGCATGGATATTCGTCAATCCTCTCATACAATATCTAAGTATAATTTCAGTCACTCATTCAGTGACATTGTGAATCAATGACATTGACAATTTCGCTAAATGAAAAGCACCACGCTAGGGCACCATTAGTAAAATTACAATATCCCAGCCTTTTATAACAAAAGGAATTAATTGTAGGAATAAAATATTAGAAACTATTTTAATTTAGTATCGTCTTCATCAATAATGCTTGTACAACTAAATAAAAGTAGGAATACTAAAAAGGCCGAAAATACCCTTCGTCTACCGTATTTTATTCCACTGCAGGTATCATCATCGTCATCATAGCAGCCAAATGACGTCCACTGCTGGACAAAGGTCTTCCCCAATTTTCGCAACCTTAGCTTTTGACGATAATATAACTTAAGGGTAGGGCAATCGATGAATGAGAGCGGCTCAGGACCGGCCAAAGTGAAGATTGTATAGTATAACCTAATATATACGTAAATAAAACAGATACAAACCTTCCGCACATATAAATTAAAATTATATAATTTATGTATTAATTGTAGACATATATGGCGTCACGCTTAGATTACACAATATAAAACTACTAAAAGCTCAGGACATACCTATTTTATCTTAATAAAATCCATTGAAACTTAATAATAATTAACTTACAACTAACGACTATTGATGATATTTTACGACTTGATTACAAATCCTTAAAATTTTCATATAAAAAAAAAATATTTAGAAATTTTTCAAACGGTATAGAGAAAAAGTCATATTAAAATCTGATTGACAAAGTAATTAGAGAAACAACGAGAAATTATTTTGCTTTATGTGACTGTGCTTTATACTACTTAAAGTTACTAATTTCTCAAAGTTTACGCTGTACAAATGAAATTTCGGCAGCTGTGAATGTGAAATCAAACCTTCATAAAATTCTTAGCCTTGAAGTAAACGGGAAGTAACAAGGATATAATTATATAATTTTAACCATTTATTAGCCTACGGCCTTTGATTTATTTATTGAATGTAAATTTTTAATCATAAAACAATGTAGCAAGGTAAGGGCGTGTTCATTTCTTAGGGAAAAATTCTACGATCTCACGGATAACGGCTTAGTAATCTATACAGTCAATATAATTAGAATTCGATTAATATTAATCAAGTAACTGTATTAAGTTGAATCTTGGCTTAAAAAACTGAATATTAGAGTGGATTATTGACGTAGCTAAGTAGCCTAGCGAGATCTACAAGGTTAAGCGTACTTTTTACGATAGAAAAAGCGTTTTCAAAAATACATGCAAACTCTTTCGTGTTTTTGAGAGTATGTAATATCAATACCATGTCAACGCATGACGATCTTTGCAGATATTCATAACTTATAACCTATTCGTAAAATTGTTCAGAAATCGAACTGTGAAGGACCGGCCACGCCAATTCTTTATGTCAAGAAAAAGATAGACATGTATTATCCAATTTTTAGTATAAAAACTCACGCAATCTTTACATTCACATAAAATAAATATACAAAAGAACTAATATTAACTAATAATAACTTGATTGCATAGCATGTGGATAATTATTTTACTTGGAAAACTTATCTTTCAAAATAACGACTTCGATTTATCTCTTAATTAGTAAGCAAAGCCTTAGCCTTCTTTTTAATAATTACTTTATCTCGCCCTTAGCCTGAAAAAACGTAAAAATAGGTATTATATCTTTATAATCATAGCTGTTTGACCTTTTTAAATTAAGTAAATGTAATTATTACGTTAATTATAATCCTCTATCTTTGTTTAATATATATATATATAAAATGTATGTATTTAAATAAAAGTATGAAGTTGTATGCTTGTGTCCAGAATAATGATAAAAGTTCCTACTTCTACTGGATTTTACTAGATTTTAGAAAGTCGGAATTAGTTATCAATTTTTAGGCCTATTTTAACAGTTGAACGACTTTCAAAATCACTTCAGATAATAAAATTTACTTACCTGATATTTTTTGACATTAAATTAGACATTAAAAAGTAACGTAAATTATTTCTTAGATCTGATAACTATTCTTAAGAAAAGATATTGAAAGTATATATTTTATTAAATTGGTAATCTTCTTAAAATCGACTCCATTAATAAAATAGGCGTTCGACTTTAACAGCCAAAATATACTTAAACTACACTACTAAATTACAATAATTTAAATAAACATACGTGAAGCACAACTGCATAAACCCATCCAGAAGCCTTTCACTACGTTAAACAAGTTTGCTTGAAGTTCAAGGTAAAAATTGTATTGTTCTATTTGTTCTTATTACTGCGTATAAACTAGATATTGACGAAAACATGTCCGTAGTTACTGCAATAAATTACTTATTTGTATATGAGAGGAATACTTCGTCGGTTGAAACACTTCTTTCATACAGAAAAAATGTTTGGATAAAGAAAATTAACTACAGACAAATAATACGTCCTCTAAATTTTTTGGTACCAAACAGAAAAACACAAAATATCCCAAAAGTAACCTCTTCACGTACATTCCCGACTATATATATCAAAATGCAATATAAATAAGCAAAGTAAATAAAGTAGGGATCAATAAGGTTTATTGATGTGTTGTACGAGGGTCGTGATGTTTCTTAACCGAGACACGTATGGGATCTCCATAAGTGTTTACTTTGAATATTAAGTCTTATGTATAGGGATAAAAGTTTCTGTATTAACTGTTGGAAAATACAGCTTAACTGAACACATGTAATGAAGATATCTAACTGTATTTTTCTGCTATTAAAAATTAAAGAGGAAGACTGGGGGCCTACTACACCTTATAGCACTGTTATTTTAATGTTACTTTGTATTTTGTCTTTTTCTTTTGTACCATTATAAACAAGGATAGAGACAAAGTAAGATTATAAAAGACTAGCTTTTCGCAGTGCGGTATCACCCGCGTCTTTGCTTACAGCTCTGTTCCCGTCACCAGTAACGTGATGTTACATAACCTATAACCTTCTGAGAACTGTGCTATCCTACACAAATATATTTTTTAAATCCGAATTTTGTTTGTTTTAAGAATAGGTGATAATTTGTGAGTAATAGTTTTTTATTTATTATACTTATTACAAAAATAAACAAAACAAGCAAAGTCGTACGGTAATAAAAATAATAAATATACTTAACACTCATTAAACACAATTATTTAAATTAAAATTCATAAATACTTATTAAAATACATATATAGTTATTTACATAAGTAATATAAATAAAAGTAATTAACGTGTAAATTAGTAACTTTGGTGGTCATAAAATGGCGGCTTAAAAGACTGCAAATATCTAATAAAATTTGATGTGTTTTATGTGAATGAGATCTTATCTATACTATTATATAAAGCGCAAGAGTTTGATTGTTTAAACGCGCTAATCTCTGGAACTACCTATTAGTTAAAATATAACTTCGGTATGTGTCTAACCGATCCTTAAATGACCTAATTAGTTAGCCTGTTAAAGTTTGTAGGTTCGATTGGTCGGACTGGCAGTCACTAGCATTTGTAAAACTAGGCTAGCTAGTTCTTTTTATACAGTGAATCGGCAAAGCTGATATTTAATAAATTAGTGTAACAAATCTGTTACTAAGAGAAGTCATTCATAGAAGTTGTAAATTTTAGCAAGGTTTTGAGATATGGATGCCTGTCAGCCACGATTGAGGGACCACCTTTCATCTGTTGTAACTTTTAAAGGGCTTCTTTTACAAACTAGAGATTGAATTTACAACCATTCAAATACTTTTTATAACGCTAGAGCCATACGAAATATCCAAATTCCACTGTGGTCTTCACTTAAGGCGAACTTAGGTGATCGATTGAGGGACCACCTTCTGCATGCTAGTTCTTTTTATAGAGTGAACCGGCAAAGCTGATATTTAATAAATTAGTGTAACAAATCTTTTACTAAGAGAAGTCATTAATAGAAGTTGTAAATTTTAGCAAGATTTTGAGATATGGATAACTGTCAGTAACGATTGAAGGACCACTTTTGACCGCTTGTAACTTTTGAGTGCCTACTTTTACAAATGAAAGACTAAATTTACAATCGTTTGAAAACTTTTACTAAAGGCTGACGCATTTAAAAGCTTAAAATGCAGATAATATAGTCCTTCAATGGGAACGCACATCACGAATCTATTTAAATACCAATTTTCATTCACAACAATGACCGTCGAGAAAGTTTATTCCTAAGAATTTTTACTAGTGGCGCTGTATATTTACTGATTTCGACACACAAAAAAGCACAGTATGATGAGGTCCACTGACAAGATCGACAGACGATCCTTTCCAGTCGGCTTCTTTTGATATCCATTAAAAAGGCATATATTTAAACATTTACAACCTGTGATCAAGCTTTATATATCCATCACCATCTGCTTCCTCTTTACTTTAAACAGATTTTTCACGATTTGACTAACATAATTTATCATTATTTACTGAATAATATTATCTATTTAATATTTCGACCATTAGTAATACTTCAGACTTTATCCTCGAAACGCTGCAGGAAACTTCTTTGAGGGCACTTCGAGAAACGGGCAGACTTTTTAAAGGTTTTCAAACTCAAACTCAAAGCATTTATTTCATTTCGATCATAAAGTATGATGCGCATGAAAAGTCAAAATTACATGAAGTCAGCTAATGAACCTGCAGCCAGTTCACTGACGAGATAGAGCTGTGAGAAGAACTGGCAAGAAACTCACGCCACTCTTTTCAATCGCCAGATAATTACAGATTTTGTATGAGTTATCAAAATTACCGGTTTGAATACCGAACAGAGATTATGTAGCTCATCTCCTCTCATCTTCATCAAGCTATCTTCATGTTACTTGCGATTCTCATTTAGTTACGTATTACGTACAAAATATTTTGACGTAATGTTGTTTGACCCCGGTCATTGTTACGGTCGAACTCAGAAACTCTACCAAAATTATAAAAGTTTTTTCGCACCCTCATAAATTTCAATGTTATATAACGTATATTATATGCATAATTTTAGTTTTTAGATACTAAGCGTAATTTTTTGGGCTTAGTACGGTGATAAATCCTTCCATTGTAGAAAAATATAACTTCGTCATATTTTGGAAATAAATGCTAGCTATAGGCCTTTGTTGAGTGTCAGTATTTAATTAATATAATAAAATTAACATTATTTCTTTATATAATATTATTGTTTTATGTAAATGTTATAACATTATATATATTTCTATACAAATTTGGCTATTCCGTGAAGTTTAAAATGCATTATATTCAAATTATAAACTAATTTATAATATTTGAAGAAACAAGGAAGTTTTGAAAGAATGATAATATAGAAACATATAAATTTTGGGTAGGTAATTATGCAATTTTGAAATATATAAAATGCATATGTATATTTTTCAATTTACAATATCAGGATCCACGAGTCTACGGGTGTAAATAATACCTAAATAAAAAAATCGAGCATAAAACGGTCTGTAGAAAAATCAATAGGACCTAGGACGATATTTTTTTTTGACTGCACCGTTGGTCTAGTGGTCGATTCCCGCGGAAGGCCAATATTTGTGTGATGAACATTTCAGTATTTGTCTTCAGTCTGGATGTTTCCTATGTATTCTAAGTATGAATTTACAAAAAAAGAAAAAGTATATGTATTATAATTTCAGTTATCGAGTTCCCATACAATCACAAGCTCTGCTTAGCTTGGGATTAGACGATGGTGTGTGATAGTATCCACATATTATTATTATTATATTTGTTTGCACAACAAAAGTAAATTTATTACTATTAGAATAATGTTTAAAATTGTCAAGACAAGTGTTAGTTTATTTTTTTTTGGTTTAAAATTATTCGGGTTCGCGATCGCAGAGGCGGTCATAATATAGCAGGCTGCAGTATGCCGTATGTTAAAAGGTTTTTCTTGCACCGAGAGTGACGGAGGCCCAATTTCTCTCCTTTCCTTTTTCCTCTCCTTCCTTAATCCTTTCACCTACCTTACTCCCTTCACATAGGCAGCGGCTTCGTAGAGTCCTTGGTATTGCAGAAGCATTACTAAGGACTCTGAATCGTCCATGAGCGACAGTTACCACTTACCATCACGTGGGCTGTTTGCTCGTCTGTCACTGTCGGCAAAAAAAACATTACATCATGGTTTCTTTATCAACATCGGTTGACTAATTGCAGTAGCAAAGTATACACGAGCTACGGCTAGGTTTTATACGTATACTACGTTAGGAGGCGGTGTAATCGTCACTTGCTGAAGCCGAATATATTTTAGTTCAAATTAAATTATAAAGTAACGCATATATTATTATAAGTTCAGCTACGTTTATGATTAGTCGGAACAGAAGAGCAATGCTTCAAAACTGATAACATATTTCTGAGGGAGGTTATGTTAGTAAGGTCATTGAATTGCCAAAAATATATTCGTTCATAATTTGGCCTCAACTTAAAAATGCCTATGTTGTTTTAACATATTCCGCATAAATTTAATTCAAAATGTTTAAATGTTATCTGTATTATCGCTGTCTGAAAAAGTTTTGTTCCCTTTGTGTCCAAAATGTCAATTAACCTTCCTATTGTCATTGGTCATCTCTTTCTTGTACGAGACAGTTAATTGTTAGATAGACCTTACATTTCAGATGATTTATTAAGGCGTTATTGATTATTTCATCCAGGTCAGTGTGTTGTCTAAAAATATCACGATTTCATTCACTTGTAATTAACCGACTTCAAAAAGGTGGAGGTTATCAATTCGGGTCGTATGTTTTTTTTTTTTTTGTATGTTTGTTACCTCATATCTCGGTCAATTTACGATCCGATTTGAAAAAATATTTTTTTATTTAAAACGGTATCTCTGAAATTGGTCCCATTTTTTTATTATAAGAAATGGTTCAGTAGTTGTATGTTTATTACAACAGAACTCGGTCATTTATTTTATAAACCAATTTGAAAACTCTTCTTTTAGTTAAAAAGGTACCGACTCCAAAATAACTGATTAAAAACTATAAATAGTAAAGTATTATCGGTATAAGGATTGCGTTGATTTCCCTTTAATGTTCTTTGATATGAAGTAATTAAAATATTATTTTCTACTTTTTAGTTAAGGGTTGAACATGTAGGTGATGTTTGAAGTCGGTTTTAATTTTTTTTTGCTAAAAATATTTTATTGTTATATTGATCATAAAGTTGTCTAATGAATAGATTGTAGTTAAATAATATGTCAGGAGCCATGTTATCTAGATGTTAGAATTAGCCTCATATCTTCTCTAACAGTCGTCAAAGGCGACTGAGGTAAATACTAGGAAATGAACAGTAGAATAAAACTTTTTTCTTTTTTCTAGTGGATCCTTTCAGGCGGATGATCTCCTCATGGCCCTACCCTACGTCAGCGAACTGGCTGTAAGATAATTGGCTGACATTTTGTAGTTTATAACGTTCATAAGTGTTAATTCAATTAACCCAAATGAATAAGTAGGTATATTTGACTTTGGCTTTATGTGAATTACTTATAAGAATATATTTTATATTCAGACGTCATCATCCTTCATCACTTCTCTCTGTTCAAGGATTATGATATGATAGCCCAGTTCTTGAGGAACGTTATGAGCTATGTAATATCACGCCACTGGCGAGGGGAGCAGAGCAGTAAGAAAATACGCGCCGTGGGCAGCTAGTATATTATAAAGCCCCTTTGTTTTAGCAGCCGTTCTTTATATACAGAAAGGCCAGCTTATTGAAACCTAACACGCCTATGTCTTATTTACTGAGAATTCCTTAAATACTTAATTTATGAGTGTGTGATTTTAATTAAAATTATGAAGTACATTAAATTTGGAAATAGACGATACGGAAGCACTGTTAATGTGGGTTTATAATATATGTGTACGTGACAAGTATTTAATATTATTTACATAATAATTATGTTTGTGATACTTTGATATTGTGACTCATTGTTTATTATTAGATAATTGTAATGTATATAAGTTTAGAATTATGTCTTTAATATTATAATAGTGCACGCGGTTTTTTCTTTAGTAGAGATATCTATGAGAGCTCACTAGTAGCTGTATAGTTTTATACGGATTGTCTATGTCTTTGGGTTTTTCTATCTGGAAATTCTTAGTATTAGCTTGGAATCTGGAATAGTGGTCGGAAAATTTGATTAATGAACAAAGGTCTGCGTCGAGTGCTTGTACTTTGCACGTGCTCTGCACTGCAGCAGAGTTTCAACAAAGAAATTAAGTACTGCATATTTTTCATCCTAAACAAAATTCCAAAATTTCACACAAACAAAAAATAAACGTTTAAAATACCTATGAAAATTTAATTTACAACAAAAGTAAAGTAACACTCTAAAATTTGCGTACAATAACAAAACTTGGTGACAAACAAGCATACAGCCGAGGTAACTGTAATCTATTAACTAATAATAATAATATTCTACCACATTCACACAGCGCCATCTAGCCCCAAATTAAGCAATTATATTTGCTTGTGGTATGGGTACTAAACAACTGTAACCGATACTCACAGCAAGAGTTAAATACATACAAACATAACTTTACGCCTGTCTCCTGATAATGGGGTAAGCAGAGACTATATATAGAATGCCTTTTGCTGCGATCCAAACATACCTCCTTTGCCTCTTCAACAATCATTAATCTTTTCCGACACACACGTTGCCGTCGGTTACGTGGACTTGTAATTGTGCCCACACATCACTTATATAGTACGTATTTTTTTTAAATATTAGCCTACCAAAGTGACTCCACTCTGCCCGATGGTAAGCAGTCAGTGGAATTCAGAAGTGGCGGACACCATTCCAAAAGACAAACTACTGGTATGGTGGCCTCCACCTATGGCAGCTTAGTGACATGCTTTAATAATAATGCATGGTTTTAAACAACTTCATTAAAATTTATTACGGAAGTATAATAACACATGAGATGAAATGAAGTAACAAACTATGTAACTCATGATGTAATGGCCGTCGTAATAATTAGTAGAACAACGAACACCACTCAGGTGTTCACACCTTAAGTCTAAACCGTACACACGAATTACACTGTTGAGGGCCTTAAAACTAAAGTAAACAAAACTTTAATTAGCGCCGCGTAGTGTTTAATTTTTAAAACTAATTTTTAACCGACTTCAAAATAGAAGGTTTCTCAATTCGACCGTATAATGTAAAAGAAGAAAGAAATAAAGAAAAAACCATTTATTCAAGACAGGCACAAGGTTTACAAATTGACATAAAATTTAGCAGAATGTAGGTATTTTAGTGTGCCAGCCTGAAAGGGTGCCATTTCAACTTTACGCTGCGCACCTCGTGAGAGGTCCGTTGATATTCTGATGGCACCCAAAAAGGTGATGTCACATATATCAAAATAAACTAATACACAAACAAATAATAACAATAAATATGTAATAAATACAACAAATTACAGAGTGACAATAACTATAAGGTAACATACAACCAGAAAAGAGAAACAGTTTCAGTTTATGAAGGTGCCAACAAGTAGGAAAATAAATTGTTTGGTGTGTCTGTGGTGTAATAATATTAATTATCTGTAGAGTGTAGGTTCCGAAACTTACGAATTAAAAATGTCAAATGTCATGTCATGTATTTTTTTTTTGTTACATCATGTTCATTTGTGGCCTTACGATTAGCTAAATTATATTATGCGTCCTGTCCGCAACCTTTGAGTCCTGAGTACAAAAAATAAACAGACTGAGGGCCTTTAAAATTACTATCGTATGACATTGCTCCAGGGGCCCGAGTCTGCTATCACAATAGTGTCAGAATGGTCGATCATCGATCTCATATTGGTTAATTTTTGACAAGTTTGGTAATCTATTAACATAATGGCGACAACTTTCCTATGGTCAACCACTGACACTCCATTGAAAGAAATGACTGTTAATGGTAATCTCGTACTTAAAGTTATAAAATAATAATAATAATATTCTATCACATTCACACAGCGCCTTTTAGCCCCAAATTAATTTAAATATTTGCTTGTGTTATGGGTACTAAGCAACTGATATACTACTTAAACACATTTTTTTTGCAATTACGTAAATACATACATATTATAGATAAATTACACCCAGACACAGAACAAACAATCATGCTCATCACACAAAGATTTGTCCTGGGTGGGAATCGAACCCACGACCTCCGGCTTAGCAGTCAGGGTCACCACTAGACCAACAGACCAGTCAAATACAGTTTCACATTTAACCGCGTTAAACATAAATTTATTGGTTTTTGCTATATACGAACTTCTAACTACTTTAGATTCCTTAAAACACTAATAAATAATATGTAAAATATATATATAAACGAAATCTGGCATCAATAAATGCTTAAATTTAGTATTAGTTTTGACCGATCATTGACAGTACTTAGCAAAATGACAATGGGATTGCGGTTGCATCACGTTGGATTAACGAATTTATTTATGAATAGCAGACTCGGGCTCCAGGTAATCTACATAAATAAAGCGAAAGAGTTTATTTGTTTGAACGCGCTAATCTCTGGAACTACCAGTGGAATTTAAATAATTGTTTTTGCGTTAGATAGTCTAGTTCTTGAGAAAGGTTATGTAACATCATGCTTCTGGCGACATAGCACAGCAGTAAGCGAAGATGTTACTTAACGCGGGAGAAACCGCGCTGCGGGATACTAGTTAGAGATATATACGACGACCTCTGTGGTTCGGTGGTACTGTCTGGACTGCCACGCATAAGTCTCGGGTTCGATTCCCGCTCAGTGCAAATATTTGTTTGCATGAACATGGGCTATTTGCATTGGTCTGGGTTTTTCTATGTGTATTATGTATATTTATTTACAAAAAAAAAAGTATTTAAGTATGTATATCCGCCTTCTAGAACCCACACAAGCTATATAAATATGCTTACTTTGGCCTAGATGGCGTTGTGTGTAGTTGTTGTGATATTATTATTATATATTAATAGTCGTGACTAAGTTCGACATATCGACTGTCGAGTACGGAAGCCAAAGAACCACTGTTTTGTATTGTCAAACAACCGGATATATTGTGGAAAGTTATTTATAGCATAAGATTTATATTGCACGAATTGATTATAAATAGACTTCCTGGTTATTAGGATAGTGTAAATTATAATCAACTAGCTGTCGCCCGCAGCTCCGCCCGCGTAAATGACGGTTATATCGCATTTTTCATACAAAGTTTTATCACCTATTTCAACCCCTTCAAGGCATTTTTTCGCAATAAAATATAGCATATGTTGTTCTCCAAGGTCTATTCTATTCCTATACCGAATTTCATAAAATTCGGTTCAGTGCTTTAGGCGTTAAAGCGTAACAGATAAACAGAGTTACTTTCGCATTTATAATATTAGTATGGAAGTAAGTATGGATAAATCTAAGCTAAAACTCGAAATTTGGTAAAATTACCCTTAGGATTCGTACTACGTAGCAACTAGAAGTAGTACACCTACGTGCAACGTTTTAGAACATCAATTGGTACTCAATATTACTATCATCATTATCAACGGACTTCTCTTCTGTTACTTAATAATAATAATAATACCAGCCTGTTTACTGTCCCACT
The DNA here is from genome assembly GCA_963082885.1 of Parascotia fuliginaria. Lineage (NCBI taxonomy): Eukaryota > Metazoa > Arthropoda > Insecta > Lepidoptera > Erebidae > Parascotia > Parascotia fuliginaria. The sequence continues at coordinate 2,746,387 of OY720191.1, forward strand.
GCAGGGCAAAGGTCTCTTCTCATATAGAGAAGGAATGAGCATTAATCACCACGCTTGCTCAAGGCGGATTGGCAATTTCAGACTTTTAAGTCCAGATTTCCTCACGATGTTTTCCTTCACCGTCAGTCAGAAATGTCCAAGATAATCTTAGAAAATACATATGATTTGAAAAATCACATTGGTACTTGCCCGAATTCGAACCCACTACCTCGTGTTTACGAATCGGGTGCCTTATCCACAGGGGCCATTTCGACGACTTACTGTCCTGTTACTTATAGCAACATAACTTGCAAAAAATGAAAATTATTTAAATCTACTTCTTTGCGAAAAAATGGCTTGTTGTTATGTTATAATAATAAACTAGCTTTCTACGGCGCGATTTCACTCACGTCTTTGCTTATTTTTAAGCTTCCGTTGCCAGTAGCGTGATGTTACATAGCCTATAACCGTCCTCGAGAACTGGGCTATCATACGCAAAAAGATTTTTTTAAATCCCATTGGTTGTTTCAGAGATTAAAGCGTTCGTATAGATAACCGAGGTATTTAAATGCATAGACTGGCCTGTTGGTCTAGTGGTTAGTGACCCTGACTGCTAAGCCGGAGGTTGTGGGTTCGATTCCCATCCAGGACAAACCTTTGTGTGATGAGCATGATTGTTTGTTCTGTGTCTGGGTGTAATTTATCTATAATATGTATGTATTTACAAAAAAAAATTCATATAAGTAGTTTGTCAGTTATTTAGTACCCATAACACAAGCAAATATAATTGCTTAATTTGGGGCTAGATGGGGCTGCGTGAATGTGGTAGAATATTATTATTATTATAGGTACATTATGTAAATCAAGTGTTTAATCAATATTCCAATATTAATATAATTAAAAACTACATGCACCGCTACAATGACTAGGTAATGTGCACAATGATCAATCTTACAATTATTTCGCACCTATCAAAAGATCATAAGACGCAACATGCTTTACAGAAATATTTACCTTATAGTCATTGACACAAAATTGAAAATCATAAAGCCAGTGCTGAATTTATTTCTCATTTTTACTGAAGTAATATTGCGTAAGACAAGAAATAAATCGAAAGGTCTAAAAGGTTTTAAATGCAGCATCATTTGTATGAAGAACAATGTAAACATAACGTGTCGCTATTTCAATGTCATCATTTTGATATCGTAGAGTACTGCACTCTACGATATAAAGTGTAATGTAGAAAAAATACCAATATAAAGTGTAATGTAGGAAAGATACCAGTATAAAGTGTAATGTAAGAAAAAAGGTATGAGGGAGACAAAACAAGAAAACTGTCGCTCTCACATACCAAACAAAACACATTAGTATGAAAAGTAATACTTTTCACCGATATTCTATGAAAGGGTTGTACTTTATCGCTCGATCGGGCCTGTACATGCGGAAGACCTTACACAGTACCACATTAGGTATGAAACGGTAAATTACATACGGTACCGTAATATTTATACGGTAATAAATCCACCCTGGTTTTAGCATGAATGAGCCTGATCGACCGGGGAAGTACTACCCACTCATAGAAGATTGACGTAAGAGTAGTAGTATGCGTACTACTGCGTTTTGTTCGATAAGTAAGAGCGCCGTAGCCCCAATTTTTATCCTTTCTTTTTTCCTCACCTCCCTCATTCGCTTACCCTAACCCCATTCCCAGCCGCTGTAGTGGAGGCTACTATATTAAGAGCTAAAGACGATGGCTTTTGGTATCTTTGAGTGCTTAACATCAGGCGGGATGAATTCACTTTGGAAGGCTAATCTATATATATAAAAATGAATCCCTATTTCCCTTGGTCATGGCATCACGCGTGAACGGCTAGATCAATTTCGTTAATTCTTTTTTGTTGTGTTTGTTATTGTCAGGAGAAGGTTCTTATGAAAGAAAAACTAAGAAAATCTTGCGGTGATTTAGAAAGTTTAAGAATACTTATCACCATATTAAATTTAAACCGCTAAACCAATTTCGATGAAAATTGGTATGTAGATAGATTTGGTTTCGGGACATAGGCTACTTTTTTCCCGAAAATCGCTCTGATTCCCGAGTTACATTAATTAAACACATAGCAATTTTCGCGCGGGCGAAGCCGCAGGGCGCAGCTAGTATATTATATAACTTGAAACTAACCCTAAGTAAGACCTTCTTATATAATGTTAAATCTCGTCATGATCATGATTTACTTATAGATAATAAATTCAAGTTGACGTTAACATCGTGACCAGACTCAATGGCGATACACAGATATTATCTAATTATTCCTTCATAAACTTTTAATAGGGCATAATGCAACATATATGTAAATAATGTAACTTTTAAATGCTAACTGGTTTTAAAGTTACTAGGTCTATAAATTTGTATTACTATAATATAAGCTCATTTTGCCAATCTACCTAAATGCAAGTAGGTCGAAATTCGCCTGAAGACAGATTTCCTTGGCAACGAGCTTGTTTTCATTTTCATAAACACTGACATTTTACTGAGTACACTTTTGTTATGTTAGGTTTAAAAACGTCCTAATTGCATTGTACACGATAGAGCTTAGAAGTTTGACAGTTTTAAGCAAACTATCAACAGAGTGGGTTATGATTCAGTTGATTTGATAGTGCAATTGAAAGTAAAGTACACCCAGATTCGAGACAAATATTTAAGACTCACTCTCTTTCACTCATAGTTTTGTCCGCCATCATCCATCTACTGCTCGCTACCTTTCCATCGACACCGGTTCAATTCTAACTATTTTTTTTTTTTTGCAAAAGTAGAAATATTATATAAATAGATAAAACCTGCATATAAAATGTACAAAAAAAATAAAAGCGTACAAAACTCTTATGTCACGATCATAGAAAATAATAACACATCACGTACTAATGTTATGTCAGTAACCTAATAATGACCTACAAAAGAAGAACGCAGCAACTACATAGTATAACGTAATCAATAATGTACCTAACTCAACATAATTAAGACTCATTTTCCGAAACAAGAAACATGCAGTTACTTGATTTTGTTAGAAGTGTAGATTTGTTAGCTATCAATTGTGCTGCAACTTCAAGGTCATTACCAACGATACTGTCCTTGACATGGATTCACGATAATATCTACATAATCCACGTTGTATCATAATTTTGCTGAGATTATGCGTTTTAAAGGTTGCATACAATTATTTAATTCCTTGTCACCGCCTTCAGTTGTTTGCTTTAGACTGCCACGCCGAGGTGTCAATTCACCTGACCATCGATCAGGTCGACTATAATGATAATGTATTTTCTGTTAAAGCAACGGGCTAACCTTCTGTTACATAAGTCCAAAAATAGCTGGATAAATCTAGGTCTTATATACCTCTGGCTACCCCTTAGGAAAATAAATGTAAAGCTACGATTGGCTATATAACTAAACTCTATACATAAACCTAATAATCTTGGTTTCTGTTACTGTTTATACCAAAATATCGTGATAACTTATCTAATAGTTGCAACACCCGCTCTTATGCACGAGTTTAAGAATTTAAATCAGGGCTACCAATTTCTTTGATATATGGGAATTGAAGAAATATTGATAAAACTTGAGATAAAAAAATATATAACACAAATATCCTAAGAAATAAAATGCTCTAACCTGTTCGGTACAATCACTGCTATATATAATAAACATAAAGTATATGCAGATTGTATTTTATAAGCGCGTGAAGTATCATTTCATTACATGAGAATCAAGTATACATATCTCTATGAATACTTATAATAGCACAGTGGATAAGGCACCCGATTCGTAATTGAATGTAATTTTTCAAATCATAGGTATGTACTTTCTAAGTTTATCTTAGACATTTCTGACTGACGGTGAAGGAAAACATCATGAAGAAACCTGGACTCAAAAGTCTGAAATTACCAATCCGCCTTGAGCAAGCGTGGTGATTAATGCTCATGCCTTCTCTATATGAGAAGAGGACTTTGCCTGCAGTGGGACAGTAAACAGGCTGGTATTATTTATTATTTATACTTATAGAAGCAGTCGAATTACTTTCGAGTTCCTAACTCAGCAATAAACTTCATACTTGGAACCTTCACCATATTACGCTTCCGATTCTGAAAACCCTATTATTGCACAAGATGTATTTTTAGCTTAATTGAAGTTTCAGTCAAGCCCCGTTTGAACGAGTAATCTTACTGTGACCTACCTTTTAAAAGAGGCTCTTTCTAAAACTTGTAACAATTTTTCTTGCTAGTTGGATTTTTACTTCTGATTAAATTTATTTTTGGGTCCAAGACAATTGATAGACAGTTGATTAGAAAGAGAAACTTACAAATATATAATAAACGACTTCAAATTTAACCAATACACACAAATTATCTCTTTGACACCAATCATATATTATGCCTTTTGTGAAGACGATGCCACTTTAGCCGCTTGACAAAACGAATCAATAATTGTATACATTTTCAAAGCCTTTAAGGTTAAATTTCAAGCCTTTTCCTTTCACAGAATTTCCTTCCTTAAACTATAAATAACAAATTTCAAGATGAAATCGATAACGGATACGCCTCGGCGAGATATCTCTATCCATGTGTTTTTTGTACGAGTTTTTGTAAATAAATATAAGTCAATATATAATATAGTTCCGTATCGACATCCTATTACATGTGTTTAGTATCGTGAACATATTGCGAGACATGTATACGTCATACAGTTAAGTGATATGTAATCACCATCGACGTTTACCTATAAATATAATAGGCCTTCTTCGTCTATTGCAGACGATCTATTGCGTGTCGGCCTGTAGAGCAATTTTTTTGGTGGATGTACAGACCGATGCGAGAGCGACACCGCCTACCGCAGGCTCGACAAGAGAAATCGACGTTGGTTGGTACCAAGCCGCCTATGTGATTTTTCTGTCTCTTGTCGGCAAGTGTTTGAAGCCAGGCGTCATCGCAAAACATGACGACCTTCCACCACACGCTTGCGCCAATCCGTTCTTTTTTCTGCGAGCTTTTCCAAGTTTTAGTGAGCAATTTTAAAAGTAGCCATGTCACGTTTGTCGCAATCCTTTAAGCGAATTTTGAATTTGTTGATTTCATAAAAAGTCCAAAATTTCCTATTTTTTAACATACTGTCCCACTGCTGGGCAAAGTATATTTCCATACCTTTCTATCTAGTACCTATATGTTCCCATCTAACTTTAATCCTGGGTCTTTTAAGCGGAGCGAGAAAAAGCATCTCACTAAGCCGCCATAGTGGAAGCCACCATACCAGGCTTTTGGAATGGTGTCCACAACTTCTGGATTCCATTGATTGCATACCATCAGGCAAAGTAGAGTCACTTTGGTAGGTTAATATAAAAAAAATACCTCATAATATCATCAATTCTAATTATATTTGTCTGGATCAGATTCACGGGGACGCAGACCTGCCTTAATCGCGAAAAATCTACAAAACGTTTCATCCCATCTTCTACTTTATTTCTTACTATAACTTTGCAAATATTAATAATAATCGTTATGAACAAGACAACTCACTGAACTAGATCATTCCTTGTGCGCAGTGACTGATAAAATCACTCGAGTTAATAAATGGTGTACGTTACATTGTTCAAGAACAACAATTAATGAACTATTCGCTCTATATGGAGTTTATTTATAACATTCACTTGTTTGAAATGGTTCAATTAATTAGTTTTGATTGACAGTGATATTGAAGTACCTATTTATTCATGATTTAACTGGCTTTGAGCTATTTTATTCGGATAAATTGAAAAGGGTTTCCTCAAAGCGCACCAATTTCGAAACGCACATGACAACATTTTGATAACATTGTTTAAAAAAAAATATATGTAGGAGAAGATATGACCGCAACCTAATTTCTTTTAGTACTTTTGGTTCCAATTGCAGCGTGAGGCTGCTCCATTTCCAGCAGTGTACGTCTTTTGGCGTGATGATGAGAAAGATTGCTTGTTCGTCTACCGTCAAAAAAAACTTAAATTTGCAAATAAACTAATGAAATTGAAGAATAAATTTATTGGAATATAAATTATGTCAAGGCAGTGATTCTTATTGTCCCACCCATCTGTGCGTGTAAGATTCCATCGGATTGCAGTAATTTGTGGTTGTTTTTCTTGGAAGCTAATGCATAAAAACATTTAAAGTAAGTACATGATTCATTGTACAATGTTGTTAATTGTTTTCTTGCGACTAAAACAACACCTGCATTTAGCAATTCTGACAAAGTGAACATGCTTCATTATTCACTTCCCTTTCTCTCAAAAAAACATGTGCAAAATTATAAAGTCTTTATTTCACAGTAGAAAGCTACAAATTTTTTTTTTTGGCTGACAGTGGCAGATGCCAAACAGACCACGTGATGGTAAGTGGTAACTGTCGCTCATGGATGACTCAGTTAGTTTCAGTCAGGCAGCGGCTTCACAAAGTTCCTGGCATTGCAGGGGTAATGCCAAAGTCTCTGTGAAGCCGCTGCCTACCGTGAAGAGAGAGAGACTACTTCCGCGACCGATCCGACCTATTCATGCTGAACGTAAAACCTTATATTAAGTCAGTAAAAATAATTATTGTCACCAGCGCACGTTTTCGTTTAATTTTGATCTCGGATTAAACAGGCCTTTGGTAGACTAATATTAACAAAGAAAATAAATTCCGCTAGTGATATGTCGTGGTATCAGCTTGCTCTCCTCAGGAGACTGCATACTAACCAAAACCTTTTAGAACATCTAAACCCTCTGCCTTCAAAGATCGGCCAACAAACCATATCAGCGGCAAAGAATGCGTTATCCTTTAAATTTCAATATTGAACAATAGAATTAAAGGAAGCTACGATCGAAATAAATACACTATCAAAAATAGCCTGTGATTTATTTGTGTGACGAATACACTAGCCTCCAACTATTCAAGGTCTGCAAGCAATTGTCTTGCGAATGACTTTCACTTTTTGCGATAATAGGATAATACACAAAAAACACAAATTAAACTCAGTAGTAGGTATATTAACGGCTAAAAAACGATTAAACGTGCAGGTAGTGAGCTTATAGTCTACGCAATACTACTTTTTGCGTGTAAGTATAATAAAAGAAGAAGCTGAAAAACACTATAAACTACCTACTTCTATCTCTTTTTGCGACAGAATTTGAAAAGTCATTATAATCATAACTTTTAGTCCAATCCTGAACTTTAAGGAGATAGATTGACGATCGCAATGGTGGCAGTTTTAACACATGCTGCTGCTTCAAGTCCTTGTAAGACCTTTCGGTCACTTAAGTAATATTTTAAAGGCTGTCTTTTGGTTTAATTATAGCGTTAGTGTAATATATAACTACTAGGATGTATATTTCTACTTCACTAGTGGACGATGGAGTCGTCATTTTCTGACACTGAAAAGTGAATGTAGTTTTCCTACTCGTAATATATCTAAACCAATAAAATAGCAACAACTTTCTCCATAATCTTTGCTTTTTTCTTCAGTAACTTATCACATAATTTAAAAAATCATTTTCTTTATAACAAAACTTCTTTTTTATTTTTATCTTTCACGTTTTTTCTTAATATTTCATTTTGTCCACATATCGTCATTATACGGGCACCGGGATTTCGTATCATGGTATCCCTGCTCCATATTTAAATATTCTACCGTTTAACCGATATTATCAATGCGTCGAACGTGACTTGAATACAAATTGCAATTGTTAATTTTGATAAAAAATGTTATTTAATGAAAAAATCGAACTTGGAACGAGGATAGCTTGCGCCTTTCGTGAAATAATATTTAAAACACATAAAAGCAAGATAACGTTGTTAAATTTCATATGGAGAAACATTAAATTAAAATAATAATAATTATGCTATGATTATCTGTTTAACAAAAGAACCAAAATATCAAATTTTCCAAATTTATATTGTACTCTCGTCACCACTAGTATAACATTAGTTTGTAGGTATAACACTTTAATCTTTATAACATTATATAAAAAAAAAACCATAGATATATTACCCGGAATATATATAAATTTATAATTGAAATCAATCGGGAAATTAAAATTGAATTTGTACGGGTAATGAAAAATAAATATCAATTAAAATTACTTTTAACAATAATGTGCGGTCGGCGATCATTGTTCCGATGGTCAAATCAGTCAATGGGTTGCCAAGAGCCTCAACCAGTAGATTTTAATACGATATTCACTATCATCTAAAGTATTTCTTCCAGGAGGCATAAGTGTAATACATACATAAATTAAAACTGATTTATTTAAATCTGATTCAATTGATTCCAAAAATTTTAACGGTTTGTTATTACTTCGCTAAAAGAATTTAAAAAATCACTTCGGAAGCAGGGTAGCCGCTTTATTAATATTATAAATGCGAAAGTGTGTGTGTGTTTGCTACCACTCAGCGCCTAAACGGCTGAACCGATTTCTAAGAAAATTGGTATTTAGATAGATTCGATGCCGGCGACGGACATAGGCTACTTTTTATCCCGAAAATCTGTCTATTTCCAAGGTATACAACAAAACATATTTACGCGAGAGCGAAGCCGTGGGGCACAGCTAGTATTAAAATTAAAACAATAACAATATGTTTACGTTAATTCCTTAGATGTCTAATTATAACAAAAATACACCAAGTATAAGTTACTAAGTGGTACATTATCCAGAGGCACTTTGCTCGCATTATCGCGTCGAATTACACGGAATAATACCTTTGTTTACTGTCAAGGTATGATAATAAATATATAAGGGAGTGTATGTAATCGTGATTGCCTAAGGGTGAAGGATTTTTCCTATACAAGAGGTTAAACGTTCGAAACCGGGTAAACAGCCCAATTTCCCTCTTGCCTTTTCCTCACCTAATTCTATCCCTTCACCCACCCTCACTCTCTTCACCATAGGCAGCGGCTTCGCAGAGTCATCCATGAGCGACAGTTTCCACTTACCATCATGGAGTCTTTTTGCTCACCTGCCACTGTAGGCAATGAAAAAAATAGGTTTCTTCATGTGTGCTTTCTATAGATAGACTTTATTGGCTTACAATGACGAAAAACATCGTAAAATCGCCAATCTGTCCTAAGCATGAAAGTATGAAATATGGTATTCAACTTGCAATAGGAATATAATTGGCTGAGATGAATCAAATAATCAACTTATCACTATTAAAAAGGTATTATAGAGGTATCAAATAATACGCTATACGTTACACGTTGAATGAATTAATGAATCTAAACTATTCGATACTTTGAAAAAATAAAATATCAAACACTCACATATTTGTTGCTTTTAAGAAATTAATGTTGAAAATGAGAAAAGTTTGTTTATATTATAGCTATATAGCTAGGAGAGTCTAGTATCTGCTTAGCTAATTACCTACTTAATATATTATATTATGTATATTGTTGTTTCTGTTATTTATCAGAAATCTACGAGCGTGGAAGAATGTAACGAGATTCGAAGCAAGATTAGCAATTAGCGCAAGGTTTCATGCGACTTTATACAAAAGACAGACGTTAATTAAGTAATACTAAGTACAGACTGCCATACAATTATCTTCTCTTTGACGTTTTTCTGTCGAAAATTTCTCTGGCTAACCTAATATATGTACTGACAAAACTTGGGTGTTATAACCTCTGTCTGTCCATTCGGGCAGACAAAATTTAAATTCAGTTTGGTTCAGGACATGGATGTTTGAGGTGCTGCATGGGTGTCCTGGACCAAATTCCTGACATCAAAATTAAATACCGGACATTTTCCATGCGTGTTAATTTCATATTATAACGTCGTAATTGGCCAAATACGTCTCACACATGAGAGATGTGAATACCAAAAATAGGAAAAATATTGAAGGCTGCTTATAACTAACAATTGTATCAATCTGAGTATTAAGAAAAGTAGTCTGATATACTTGCTAGTTCTTTTCCTGGCCTTTTCAGTGAACTGGCTGTACGTTAATTGGTTGACATTTTATTTTATTTTAATAAATGTATATCAGTGACATTTACTTCAAAAAATAAATAAGTTTAGGTCTTAAAAAGGGTGTACTTTATTATTTTTATAAGTTTACAATGTACCTTTGAGGTAAAATACATTGTAAGTTGGTACGCTTTGTGTAGTGTAGAGTTTAAAACGCAGCACAATATCTATTAAAAGGTCAATTTGTCTGATGGACTCCACAGCCTTCGTAAATTCGCACATTGCAATGCTACGATGCCACGCCTACGATTGTTTGCTATTAAACGAGTAGGTAAACAATATTTATTAAATACACATTTAACTGTAATATATATTTAAACTGCATCATATGTACTTTTTTTTAAAGTCGGTTATTTTATATTAGTACTAGCTGCGCCCGATTTTCGGGATAAAAACCCTAGACCGATTTTTGGGATAAAAAGTACCCTATGTCCGTCTCAGACACCGAATCTACCTACATACCAATTTTTATCTAAAATGGTTCAGCCGCCTAATTAGGCACTGAGTGGCAACAAACACACACACAAACTTTCGCATTTATAATATTAGTAGCATTAGCCCAACAAGGTGACTCCACTATGTCAGATAGCAGTCAGTGTCGCTCCAGGAGTGGTGGAAATTATAACAAAATTTATCATGTGAAAATGCTGATTTTAAGTAAGTTTCACTATAGTTGACTTTATAAGATAACAGCTTTAAACTGTCTGTGGCATTTTCTCCTTACTTTTTTCTTTATAGAGATAAGGTCATTTTCGAACGCACCAAGTATTCTAAAGAAAGCATGATGAGCTATTTTAAATCTATCCCGTAGCTTTCCACATTTTTCCTCGAAGGAAAAGGCAGAGTTGTATAACACCCGAGTTTCGTAAGCTTTAATGGCGCCTGTAACAGAGGACTTATTGCTATACAACGGGCACAAATCCAAAAACTTAATATTGAGAATTTCTACTACCTAATATTGAGAACCCGAGACCTCTCGTTCTTGACACAGTATCTCTCAACTACCGAGCCAGTCTATTTCACTATTATTAAATTCAACATCACCTATATAAAATATAGGCAATAGGCACCAAATATATTTCTATATACTATATATTTATAAATATATTTTGTTTTGTTTGTAACGACAAATCATCATTATCTGATGTTTCAATAGCTCCGGTATTGTTTTAGCTTTTGAACAAAAGCATTGTTTACTTAAAATGTAAACAAACCAGACTGTAAACAAGCATAGGCTTATGTAATAGTCACTGGTTACATTCAACATGGCTTGATATTATAGTCCATCAATAGACAAGTTCAAATGACATTATACAAAAAACTAAAGGAAAACATCGTTAGGAAACCTGAAATTGCCAATCCGCCTTGAGCAAGCGTGGTAATTAACGTTCCTGCCTTCTCCATATGAGAACAGGCCTTTGCTTTGCAGTGTGACAGTAAGCAGGCTGGTATTATTATACAAAATAAACCTGCAACATAGATGTTTAAGAATATTTTCGATAGTTAACTATTAAATCGTGTATAGGCGTTATAAAATAATACTAAGAAAATAACACCAAGCTAAGAAAAAGAAGGACGGATTTGCGTAAAATATTTCTCTTGACATTATGCGAGAGATTTTACATTTTACAGTCAATCGTCGGTCCAACACCAACATTGGTGATATTATTGCCACTCCCAGATAATTTATTAAGTCGTACAGAACAAGAAGATAACTAACTAATAAATCCCAAAAAACATGACCCGAACGATATTAAAACTTCCCAAATCCTGCACATCGTTAAAAATTAAAAGTTACCTTTAATTAAATATTCAACGTGAACAAAAACACGGCTTTTAGGTCGGAGTAATACTCCAGATATACTTAGCTTTAATTAAACTAATCAAATCGGATAAAGTAAAAAACTGAAGAATAAAATTTCCTGTTAAATTAAGTCGCTGTTTCTTTCTTCTACATAAGTATATGTTTTTCCAAACTTTTTCAAAACACACATAACTGTTTTCTAAGCATTTCAAAAACAATGAAACTTTTCTCATTCTTAGAAAAGAACCAAGTTGTACCCGATTATGTAGGGAACAGGCGACGAAGGAGAAGGATAATTTTTAACAAAAACAAAATCAACTTCAAACAGGATACTAAAAAGTAAAAAATCGATTTCTCTGAGATGCCATCATCAGATCCTGGTTTTCTTATCATGGTACCACCTTTGGGATCTCCTTTCCAAAGAAAATAATCACCAAAATCGGTTCATAAACGACGAAGTTATCGCAAATACATATAAAAAAAAATTACGCTCGAATTGAGAAACCGAATTGTTTTTTAATTCATTCAAAAGGAGAAAGAAAGAGATAATTATTTAATAACTAGCTGTTGCCCGCGACTTCGTTCGCGTGAAAATTCAGATGTGTGCCTGTATGAGAATATTTCTTACAGTCGTAATCGCAATCGTACATTGTATTAGTATTAGTAATCCGTCTCTAAGGCGAATCTGATTTAAATCTATTCACCCGCTACCACTAAAACAGACGAAATTTTGCGATATTTAACGAAACTCGCCACTCCTATTTTCCCACTTAATAAGAATAGTTCCTAGTTCCAAACTAGGAACTATTCTTATTATCGTATTATCAAAACTCCCATTTAAAAACTATAGAAGCTTTATACAAATTTTGTTCCCCTTTATACTCCAGGGAAATGAATTTCGCAAAATCCCGTCTTTGAGAGCACCTATTTCCAAAGTTTGAAACTCCTAGCACTTGTAGTTTCTGAGATTTCGTGATGAGTGAGTGAGTGAGTGACCTTTCGTTTTTATATAATATATGTATAGCTTCTGCCCGCGGCTTCGCTCGCATGAATATAGTTTCTCCAATGGACATTTTTATATTGTTTAAATACTGTTTGCATACTATTTCTAATCTCACTCTCTAACCTAAAGATATCCCCCGTAAAACAATATACAATACACAAAGGCAAATTTTCACTACAATAACTTTCCCCTTTCCCTCATTTCCTCTCCCTCTTTTCCCTCTTCCCCTCCCGTCCCCTCCCGTCTCCCTCCCATCTCCCTCACTTTCCCACACTTCACCTCACTTTCCCTCACTTCCCACTCACTCACCCCTCACTTACCACACACTGACTCCTCACTACCCTCACTTTCCCTTACGTCCCCCTCACTTTCCCCTCACTTACCTATCACTTGCCCTTCACTTGCCCCTCACTTGCTGCCTCCTCACATCCCCCTGAATTCCCTGTTTTTTTTTTTACACAACGCTATCTAGTCTCAAAGTAAGCATATTATATGCTTGTATTATGGGTTCTAGAATACGGATAAACATACTTAAATACTTTTATTTTTGTAAACACATACATAGATACACCCAGACCAATGCAAATAGACGTGTTCATGCTACAAACATTTGCACTGAGCGGGAATCGAACCCGCAACCTCTGCGTGGCAGTCCATACACAGTACCACCGAAATATAGAGGCAGTCGATTTCCCCCTGACTTTCCCCTCCCTTTGCCCTGAATTCCCTCTCACTACCCCCGCACTTTCTCCTCACTTCTCCCATCCTTTCCTCTTCCTCCCCCTCCCTCCAATATTCAAGTCGTCAACTTCAAAAGCAAAGATCTTACCATACAATATTTCATCCCTTATTTCACCCATATAAATCCACCCCAGTTAAAAAAAAAATGAGAGTATTTTTTATTTAAATAAAATTATTCCAAAAATAAATTTCAAAGCTGTAAGTTAAAAAATGAAGACGTTTCATACAATCGTTTTCATCCCTTTTCATACACTTAAGGGTAGAATTTTTAAAAACCCTTTCTTAGTACACTTCTAGACATTAATGCAAACACACCCTCCAAATTTCAAGTCGCTACGACCAGCGGTTTAGGCTGTACGTTGTCTGTCAGTCAGTCAGTCAGTCAGTCAGGATAAAGCCTTTTATAATATGTATGGATGTATGGATTAGACGTATAGCCATCAGGGATTAAAGCATACAGGCTGCTAGGAATGCTAACACGTGATAGAGCCACATAAAGCTGACCGTGCGAAAAACAGCTAATATTTAGATCCACACCCACAACTTTTAGTGTCTTACCTTGGGCTTCATTAATTAGTCATCGCAAAACATAGGCTCATTGGAAACTGGACTCGTTTAAAACTAAACAAAATATTGTTTAGAGAGGAATAAAAACACTATCAGCTAATCCGCAACCTGTTAAAATCTCTGCTTCTATAAGATTTCGTAGTAAATTAACGAATGTTCGATGTGATTCTTTAAATTGACATAACTTTTTTATTTATGAACCGATTGACATGAAACAAACACTAAATGTTAAGTGAAGCTTACCACAATGTATCAGTGAAAACCATATTTAAATCGGATAAGCCGTTTTTGAGATTAGCGTGAACAAACGCACAGACAAACAGACAAACAGACAAAAATTTTAACAATCATTGTTTTAGGTTCTATTTGCGTTTTTAAAGGTCCTAATAGTATTTTTTCTCATATATCTTCCATGTACAGACAGCGACCGGTTACATTTTTATTATATGTATAGATTTAATAAATTTAATAATTTTTAAATTTAAAGTAATAAATTGGTAAGATGATTATTATCATTTTAATGTTGAAGCTTTCTTTTACATATCTAAAAGAAACATCACGCATTGTTGAGTTTCATAAAAAAAATATATATTAAGGTTATTACGCTTCGTTACATTACTATATAACAATTATAGCCTTGGTAATACAAAGATATTATGATGCTATTTAACAAAAACTAATATTTATCTGAACTTTACCCATTTCATTCAGAGATCCGTGACGATTAGTCAACCGTATCTAATAATGAGTTTTATCTAACCGTGTAATAAATTCACACAAAATTTGAAAAATCATGACCTAAAAATATTGCTTTAGTTTAGGCATCTTTAAGTTTAGCCCTTGAACGTAAGACATTTACACAACGACAGTTATTCTTAAAAACAAACATAAAACTTGGCAAAAGAATTGTTACCTAAATAGAACTATTGGCGTAATAAGTCCTGATATTGAAAGGTATTATTCTACTATAGTTTTTCAAGACAATACCTCTCTAAAATTTGTATTTCTTTTATAACATTTCATATGAAATGTCTGTTAAAGTTTTAGACATTGCAGAGGTCGCGGGTTCGATTGCCACTCAGTGCAAATATTTGTGTGCATGAACATGTCTATTTAAATTGGTCTGGGTGTTTCTATGAATAAAAAAAAAAGTATTTAAGTATGTATATTCGCATTCCAGAACTCTTAACACAAGCTATAAGGAAGTTATAATATATGCTTATTTTGGGTCTAGATGACGTTGTGTGTAGTTGTCGAGATATTGATATTATTATTATTGCTTCAAAAACCTGACGGCCTTTAATACTAAAGTTCTAACGTATTCATCAGAATATTTCAGTGAATTTTCCTCTCATTAGCTATTTTCAGTATTTAATTGCGTAATTTAAGAAGACCCGGACTCTGATCCAAGGATTCTTGGGCCTTGTATAAATCACACTTTAGTCTTGTCTGACGTAAATGTGCATTTGTAGTGAAGTTCAAGGTCACTTAGAATCTTCTTAAGAATGTCTAATTTGTATTAAAATTCATTTGTCACTTATACTTATTTTGATGCACATGAATAAAACAGCAGAGGAATTGAGTAATAACAATCGATAGTGTAATTTGATGCTTCATTTTCTAAAATTTTGATGTAAAAACCGAAGTTTTATCGATGATGATAAACCTTTTATTTTTACATCATAATTATTAATGGCCGGATTGATTTCTATTAGTTTAAGATTGCCAGTTAATTTCAAATTAGACTTTAAAGGTTTTCCTTGTTTAAAATTCTCATAAAGTCACGAAGATAACGTGAGACAAGAGGCCCTGGACAAGTGTCAAAGATTTCTATTCTATTCATAGAATAGATAAAAAAAATGTATGAGATTGACATATGCGTTGGCGTTAGCTTATGTCAAGTTCATACATTTTTTTATCTATTCTATGAACTGAATAGAAATATTTGACACTTGTTTAGGGCCTCAGGACTGTTTAAATTAAGTGACATTATAAGAATCATTGTCACCATACCGGCCGATATTATCCCACTGCAGGAAAACAGAAAACAGATTCTCATAGAGAAAAGAAATGACACGCTTGCTCAGTGCAGATTAAACATTTTAAGTACCTATGCAATGGCATTTTTTATAATATAAGTAACGTAAGAACGCTGATATAGAGATGTTAAGCAACATAAGTGTGAAGTACTGAACCATATGGTTTTAAGCCCTTTAAGAAATATATTAAACATTTATTGACGCAACATCAATCAAATCGATACAATGTATTATACGAGTTATGTTAATGAAGTCAGTGAATAAAATATCAGTGATAATTAGTAGTTGTGCAGTTTCCTGTACTTTACATGTGTGTAAATTGTCTGCCAATAACCATGTAAAAATAGTTCTCTAAATATGGGTATACTGTGTCCGTTACAGTCTCCCGCGACACATTCCAGCACATGGTTTGCACTTGCCTTAAAAAAATACATGCAAGTTCCACTTGCATGTCATATGTCATCATAATGGTTTCATGTTTCATGGTGTCATCATAGTTACTTGACGCTGGCAAAAAGCGCATTCATCAGCTCAGTTAGTAGAGTAATTGTTAGAGATAAAAATGAAGAATTTAAACGACACACAACAGAATACACACACATGAATGAAAGGTATAAACAAAATAATTAAATTACATCTCTAATATTTCATGTATTATTTTATTTAATTTTCACTTTCATTTTAGTCCGTGTTTAGTATTTTTGTGTTTGCAAAATGCTATGTGGTCCGGGAGAGCTAATTCCTATAATAAATTTGATGTTATATTTAGAAAAGCAAATCAAAAGAAAGTAGATCATAATCACTTGGCCTCAATTATACCATTAAAATAAAGTTTCTTGATGTACAATTATAAAGCTTGCTAATAATGACGAATAGCAAAAGCAAAATTATTCAATCAATCGGGTTCTTCCAATTTTGTATTTTGACATGGAAAAGTTAATTTGGATATGGCTTTGATGACAAGAAACTGTAGAGCGGATATATTTAGTACATAAATTAGACTGTAAATAAATGTGCGGCCTGTCGATAAGTCTTTAACGTAGCCTGCATGATATACCCCTTAATATACCCCTCTCTTCAATGCGAGCATTATATTTGACTATTAATCATTGTAAAGTGATAATATTTAGCTGGTATTCTCTTAAGCCCACGGCATACTCAAAGAGATAATACCTCGAACGCGATGTGAACGCGACGGAAACGTCACTGCCTTGTTCGCTCGACCCCGTGAGTGATAAGTTCCCGTGTCCCCGTCCGTGTCTTTGCGACGTAAAACATTTTTTATTAAACAACATTAGCAAAATTTCTTGGTCCGTCTTTATAAAAACCCGTCACGTATGCCACGACCATAAGACTTTTACTACTAGTACGTTATATATTTTAGATCTGCGACATTCATTATATGACAAACGACAGTATTCTTGCTATAAATCAAAAGATAATGGTGCACAATTTAAACACTGCCCACGATAGAGACCTGTTTGCAACAATGTAAAATTCATAGCTAAGGAAACGTTGTAACCTCAGATGCCCTAAACAAGTGGCATAGATTTCTATTTTATTCATAGAATAGATTAAAAAATGTATGGGATTGACATAAGCTAACACTAATATTATGTCACTCCCATACATTTTTTAATCTTGTCTATGAATACAATAGAAATCTATGCCACTTGTTTAGGGCATCTACATATTCATCCTTTCGGACTCAATACGTCCTCTGGTTTACTCTAATAATTTATTTAGAGTTGTATTTTCAATGGCCACCATCTTTCGGTTAACTGACTGCGCTAATGAATAGGATACCACCATATTTTGATAAGAAAAACCTAGCAGTAGTGGCCGATAGAGACGTTATTTAACCACAAATCTGTCTCGTTTTTAAATTTAAGACAAATATTGCATTAAAAAGCATCTTCAAAGGGCAGAAAATCACACAGAGCTTACGCATCTTATATAAACCTTTATTCACCGACATGTGTAACAAAAATACCATGTGGAGATACGTTTTTAATCTGTTACGTGAAGCGTTTTCATGCAAACTGTAGTAAAAGGAACGGTAAACCCTCAATATTAACAATCTTAGTAAGAGTTTTTAATGCACTATTTATCCTTGACCTAAAACCTGCATTTTATAAGCGAAAACATCCACATCGGTATTATTTCTAAGAGCTTATTAACATTTATTACTTAACAGATTTGTTAGTTGTCGTGTCCAACAATCACGACACGCGACGTCCCACCATACTTAATTGTACTCATTGTTGTCATTCTGGGTCATTGTTATATTTTTATTATCAAAAAATAGGTCTCTGTGACAGGTTAATAAAGTAAATTGGGCTTTTTGTTGTTTGTAGGTTAATTCAACTCGGTTTTTGATATAGTTGTCAGTTTAAGGTAACAATATTGTTTATGTACCTTGATACGGTAGATGCTTACTGGTTTTAGCAGTCGGAATAATCATGGAATATAGGCATAAAGTTTTGTACTTTTGTGGTTCGTTTAGTAAATTTAAAGTACCCTTTAACCCTTTTCTTAGCATTGTCTGCGATGCATAGAAAACAATCGCGTTTATAGGCTATGGTTACCACTTAATAGATAAAGATACAGCTTTATACTAAGAACAGCAAGCAACAAGACTTTATACTTACAGATCCTATTAATACTATAAATGCGAAAGTTTGTATGTGTGTGTGTCGCCTAAAAGGCTGACCTGATTTCGTTGAAAATTTGTATGTAGGTAGATTTGGTGCCGGAGACGGACACAGACTACTTTTTGTCCCGAAAAATCGGACTGGTTCCCGAGGGACACGACAAAACATATTTTACGCGCGGGTAAAGCCGTGGGACGCAGCTAGTGTTATATAACTTTAAAACTAAAACCTTTAAAATTAGGTCAGATAATAAAAAAGTCTTTTCTCAATTATTATTAATTCATAGACATAGGTAAGCACTAAGCACTCACAGTTTTAAAATGATATAGACATCAAATACTGTTCGCCCATTTTTAACTTTATTGCCCAATGACATATTACAAGGCATACATCCAGGCCGTATACCAACATAAGACTTTTAAAATGCTGGATGTGCGATGTCATCTACAATATAAAAATGAATCGCTGAATGTGTTGCTAAGCGCAAATCTCGAGAGCAGCTGAACCGATTTCGCTAATTATTTTTTTATAATATTCCTTGAAGTACGAGGATGGTTCTTACGGAGACAAAATTAGAAATAAATCCTAAAAAAAACACTTTTCTATATTCCTATCTAAGATCACGCTACTGGCGACGGGAGCAGAGCAGTAAGCAAAAACGCGGGTGAAACCGCGCCGCGGGAAGCTGCTATTTAATAAAACAAATGCTTCAAAAAACAAGTGCTGTTAAATACTCGACCTTAGCTTGTCGTTTTCCTTAGCCTGTCTCATAATAACTCATGCGTTTCCGTTGTAATGCCTGGCTACATAATGCTAATAAATTCATTAACTCCTTCAAATTACACGACACTAAATTATTTTAAATTCGAACTTGGATTTTATTTAAGTACATCTTTGGTTATTGCATTGCTCTTGCAACTCGTAGGGTGATATTATATGGCCTATAACCTTCTTCAAGAACAGGCCCCTCAAACGCAAAAATAGTTATTCAAATCTGACTATTAAATCTAATGAGAAGTACCAATTGGGTTGCTAAAAGCATGAATAATTAGTTTAATTTGATTAAATTAGTAACTAATTAGATCAAATTAAACTTATTACGCATGCTTTTATCATGCTTTTAGGTACTTCACATTAGATTTAACAGGTGATTAGTTAATTTTTCGTCGATCAGCCTTACAGAAACTGGGGGTTTGTTTTATAGATGAAGCAGGAGTGTTAATTTTAAATAGCCCTGAAAATTACAATCATAAATCGAGATAAAGTTATAACTTGCGTCTTTTTTACATAAACAAAACTATGTCACGATCGAAGTCGCTCATAAGGCCTAATTATTATAATTGTACGCACTTAGAATGGTTTTTTTTACTCGTTATTGATTTCATCCGGACAGTAATTAACGCTGTATATGTGTTAAATTGGTATTTGATAGCAGCATTTAGCGTTTAATTGACATTCATGCATAAATTGTTATAGTGCTTAAAATATAGCTTGGTACTTGCGACATTAGCCACTTCGTTTTTAAGGACAGTTATAATAAATTTCCTGTTATAAAGTTGGAGTTTAAAATTAATATTAAGACTTTTTTTTATTTTTAAGATAAGTTTTTTTACAAAACATGTTAATATAGCTATATCTAATAATAATTTGTATAATAATTACGGTGTTATAAAATATTTTTTACTTTGCCGAAATTAAAAATTTACGGTAGCTAACCTTGTATACGCTTTTTGAAGACTGGTTAGAGATGCGTAATAAACTGACATAGGCAATATCGAGAAAATAAATGCATGTTAATTATAATTTGAATGTACCTATTACTAAATAAATTAATAATTTATTTAAAAAAAATTAATGCGTTCAAAATACAAATGAATAAATATTTTTTATTCATTTATAAGACTGCTCCAGAAATGAATCTGATTTTGACAACGATGATAGTAAAATTTGTGTTGTACCCCTTCAAGGCAAAATTAAGAACTAATTCTTCTCGTTTGATTGCATCTATTATATTAAAGCCATTAAAATAATATTCGGTTATATATTTTTTAAAACAAAATTTATCGATAATCACGGGTAGATTGTCCTCATTACTAGCACATAATATGTCACTGACAGACGTCGCAGGCACCAAGCAATATTTTAAGCACTGTAGTTGCTTTATTATGATTTGTCTGTATGTCAACATGACTCCATTTTATTTGATGGTATGTGATCGGAAGGGACTTGAAGTGGTGGTTACCAAACTATAAAACCTGTTACTTTTCCAATTTGGTAGCATGGCTTCTACTATTATGTATAATTAGAAAAAAATCATAAATGAAAGAGTTCGACATTGTAATTAATTTCTTTGATCCAGAACCTTTGAGTTTTGAATGTAAAAATTATTTTATGTTCATTTACTTTGACTGCCTCTGTGGTTCTGTGGTACTATGTACGGACTGTCACGCAGAGGTCGCGGGTTCTATTCCCGCTCAGTGCAAATATTTGTGTGCATGAACATGACTATTTGCATGTATGTATTTACAAAAAAAGTATTTATGTATATTTATCCGCATTTCTAGAACCTAGAATACAAGCTATAAGCTTACTTTAGGTCTATGACGTTGTGTGTAGTTAAATAAAAAAAATATATAATTATATACATTGAAGAGTCTTATTTTAACACTCATTGCATTTTTTTCAAGTATTCATATTATTTTTGTTCAATTTGTACAGTAGAGCGTTGAAGGGTTACTCCATAAGTGGTACAAATTTTAATTACTTATTCTTAAGTACTAGATATTACGTAAGAATATTTAGAATTTTTACCACAAATATAATTTCCTTTAATAATTCATATAATGTTGTTTCCAGAACTAAAACAAACCGACAATGTTCCACGGAGGCATTTGGACAAAGCTGCAAGGCTTCTACAAGTGGTATGTCCTGGGGTTGGTGTCCATCGGCTACATCCTCGGAGAACTTGGACATTATCTTATTGGTATGTAACAACTATTATTTGTATTTATTGTTATCCTTAAATTCTGAAATCGCCAATCCTAACTCATGCATTTTCTAAGAGAAGAAGCCTAACCCTGCAATGGGATAATAACTCTATTCTGTCTTATTTACGTAATTTGTTTGATATCTTTGATCAGGGCTTTACAAAGCAAGACCGCATGCGACCCGCAGTTCATATTTATGTGGTGCGCAGTGTGTTATTAATATTATAACGAAAGAATCAATTCTTCACTTCTTTCAAATTTTATTTGTACCTAGATATAAACCCATACAGGCTAAAAAAAGATTGTTTGTGCGGCCCTTTAATCTATTTAGTAATTTATGTTTAAAGAACTTTATTACTATCTCAAAAGAACAAGTACATAGTTCACTTAATGAGAATTTTAACAAATTGTAGAATACATAAACAATAGGTATCAGTAGTTCGTCGATACAGTGAATGAACGTAGGTATGTATAACTTTAACGTCAATGAATTTGGTATTTGCCCGGGATCATATCCGGTCTGGACACGCCCTATCTTAGATGATCAAGGAAAACTTATAAATTACTAACGACCTGCTCCTGTTTCGTACGTTGGTACTTTTATGCTTTTTATTTTCAGCTTTTGTCTATTATAATATGTATGAATTATACTAAGAAACCTTCCAAAAGAAATGCTTTATGCTCTCCTTACGATAGTGTTTAAAAAAAGGAAAACAGACAGTACTTTCTTCTACTTTTAATATTGTGTGACAGCAACCGACCCTGGGTATTTACTTAGAGAGCTAAATTTCTTCATGCAAATATAAGACGCTGTCACTAGTAAAATAAACGCAAGCTAATTCGTAGTAGGTACTTAATTGTTGATGACTGAATTATCCAGTGAATAGGGAATTAGCAGTGCCATTCAATATTAACCATCTGATCTCTTCAGCATTAGAAGCTTATAAAGTCCCGTACAACCAAACCGAATTTCATGCAAAGGTTTTACGAATCAAATTTACATGTGTGAGACAAGGACCAAATAAGTGAAATACATAATATATAAGATTTACTAATAAAACTCTATCACCTAAAAATACATATTTTCTTCAGCGATGTTTTACGAATTATATACCCAAACACGTATCAATTTGAATCCTATTATCATACGAAATGAAAACAATTTCGGTACATCACACATATCTGATATGGTAAGCAAAGCTACGTGAATCGAATGGTGTGCATGAATACATAGCAAATTCAATGGAAAAATGATGTAATATGAAGGCTCCAATTTGGCTAATTTAAACTTTGTGGCTTAGCGCACAAGATATACATTTGCAATAACAAGTATTTCGGGTGCTCCTCTTTTCAATCGAAGGATGTGCATGAATACTGGAATACATATATTATTTTCTTTGGGTATGTGAGGGAGCTGTATTAGCTAAGTAAGCCTCGTTGAAATGATGGTTTATTCATAAATATTAGAGATTCACGCTTTTTTGTTTAAAGAGTAGACAGTGTTAGGTTACCTCGAAGTTTTGTCAAATGTTCATTTATATGGCGACCACGATGTAGTGTGAGCATACTTCTCACAAGGTGACCTACTTATCAGGTTATCGGTGGCCAGCAACCGATTAATCACGTTGCCGAACGTTTGTAAAAATCATTGAACTTCTCTCTTGAAGAATTCCATGTTGTAGTCTCTCGGAAAAGCTTAAGAATGTGATTCATGTAATATGATCAGTTGCATTCTATAGTAATAGTCAAGCAATCAACCATCTGCAATAACTGGAGGAAATACCTTATATTCATAAAACAGCTAGAGCAAAGTGTAATAAACATCCATTGTTTCTCGTTGCATAATGTTCAATCTATCTTAATTAGCCGTTGACTTCCTATGCATTGACCTTTTACTATCATCATAAATCAATTCATTTTTCCTCTTGATTGTGCAAATGCATTCTGTGTTTAATGTAGAAAGTTAGAGAAAGAGAACGTAACACAAAAGAGAGAGAAACTAGAGTTTTAGACAAAATTATGTCTAAATATGCATGTATACTGAAAGAAATTGTCTAAGCTTTAGTGGAAGTTCTATTAAAATCGGTTACGTGATTAAGAAGGCATTAGCTGTATCATACTCTGCCCATTGCCCAGTGGCAGTTTATCTCTAAGGTAAATTAGGCGCGTTTCTAGGGACGCTAAATTTTTAAGCATGCTACATGTACCTAAATAACGTAAAACAAATGTCGCACTGAGGTGTTGCCTAGAGCGCTCTCTAGATTTTATTCACCTCTGCCATTGCACTTAAGTAAAACAGCTCTGCAGCTACTTTGGTTCACATAAAAACCATTTAGACAACTTATTTTGCAGTCAAATTCCCTCAGTCTTCTTCCTTTTCCTCTTCCTTCCTCATCTTCTTCTTCCTACATGGTCGGCAACGGCTTGATTGTGTTTTCTAAGCATTATTTCTACAATTCTTGGAGAACACAGTCATGTCTATACCTATGAGTTACGGTTACCACTTACCATAAGATAACATCAAAGCTGTTTAAAAAAAATTCAAAATAAGAATGCAAACAAGTTACTAAATTCGTCATTCGCAGTTAACATAAAATCAGGATGGCTATTCTTGAATTAAGATGTAAAAGCATTACTTTTAACGACAATTATTTTTGTTCGATAGTTATAAAATTATTCATATAAATCGGTCGCTCGCTTCACGCAAACTAATACCTACTCTTTGTTAACTATTTTAACAAAAGATAAATACGCATTTTAACTTATTTCTGTATTATACTGACGACGTGATTAATCCCACAAAAACTATCAATTTCCTACAATTATTGATACTTGAAACAAAAAAATGGCGTTGCGATCCAAAGCTAAGAGTAAATTAATCGTATGTCATTATCAAGGCCGTTCAATGTCATGGTCAAGGCGTAAGGTCATACAGCCTACTTTTAATATTATGCAAGAAATATTTAATTGCTAGTTAGTTTAATTGTTGTAGCAAAAAAAGAGTATGATTAAAGTGTTTTATTAACGCAGTATGGTTCAATTCGAATATGGAACCACCTTATGTTTTCCCGTGAGTCGTAAGTGCCGACAAAAGTAATATCAAGTAAAAATATCAGTAAATACCAAGTAATAAATTAATATATTTTTACCGCGATCACCAATCCGTTTTCGTGGTGACTAAGTATGACAAATGCTTTCCCTTAGAGCATAGTGAATATCATCTAGCGCTTCTCACAAGTTACCGCATATTAACGGGATCCCCATAAGTTTAGGAACTACGATTTAAAGAAGTGGCGTGCACTCCATATAAGCAGAAAGGCACTGCCTACCTTAATAATTGCCTGAAATCACAATTTCAGCAACATAATTAAATAATGCCTACCCTGTCAAAAATCTATACCTAATGCCTACCTTGTCAAAAATCTCTGTGCCCGCTACTGTGCGATGCAGTGGTTGAAGCAAGCTTTTTCTGAACATGTGAAAACTACATAATAAGTATTTCTTATTTTATTAAGTACGGTATTTAAATAGAGAATATTGAGTGTAATAAATTAGCTTATTATATTTGTGTAAATGTTGTTTTAGTATTAAAATTATTTTAGAATAACACAACATATTGCAATAATTTTATTATTGTTATAAATATAACTGTTATAAATTTATTATATTAGATATGCCTATGATAATTAATTTATTAAACAATTAACTCACTGTTAATTAAAGAGCCATAAAATAAAATTTACAATAACAAAGTATTTAAAAAAAATAACGTGTATTTGATATAATATTTAGGTGTAATAAACTAAATATTACACAGCTTACAGTACCTACTAGGTAGTTAAAACAAATGAAAAAGTATTAGCCACTAATATGGAGTTTAAATTTACAAACTTTTAAGTTGTAAATTTAAACTTTGTTACGCATTGTTTACGAAGAAACCTTAATTGAAATTGTGTTCTTTACAAGTTTTTTTAGCATGGTGTCGCCAAGGAAAATAAGCCTTGTGTTGGCAAGTATTCTACACGTATTGATTGATAAAGGTACAAATAAACTATGTAGTCGAAGCACAAGAATGTTTTTTTTTGTTCCGTTCATAGGTTATAATTTAAAATCTGAATAATCAATATAATGTATTTCTTGATAATATCAATAATCTTAATCACTTAAAGCTTGGCTAGTAAATGATCGATGACAACATATAAATACTCGTTACATAAATACTCGTTCATTCAAGACAATTTTAGATGTTTAAGGATCAATTAATATTGACGGAGATCCGATTTTCAAAATACTTTATTTATAGAGCTTACTTAGGTCACGAAGTTACTATGTCGCTCAACCACTTATTTTATCTTCCTTTTAGAAGTGGTTTATAACTAGCAGTGGCTGGCATGGTAAACTCTCGTTTATCATAGTTATTACACTTAGCAAATGGATTAATGAACGCAGTAAGGTGGTATTTAACGCTTCTGCTCTTTACCTGATATTCCCTTAGTCGTTAACACCAATGGAACAAGATGGGATAGTTCCGTATTCTAAACCTGAGATTACACTATGATGTACATATACCTATTATTTGATAAATTAAAAGTATCTGCTTCTGGTGATTCAAACCTAAAATGTTAAAATTTTCCGAAAAATCTTCTAATCATTTATCTATTCATATTTTTACATTAAACAGAATGGTATTAACCAATTAGTTACACTATAAAACATTACATCAGAAATGATCGCTGAACCTAAATCATGCCTATTTTTTTAATTCTATCGTCTTTACCGCGAAGAGTTTTCTAAAGAGTTCTTTAAATTAATCACACCCTCTCCCTTTTTATCTAGAACGCGGGACTGAAGTGCCAAACTTTAACAGTGGAATTTAAAGAGTTTCGAACCAAACGGTTAAGCACTTCATACTTTTGTTACTCAATTAAAGCCTGGAACTCTTTACCAGCGCATGTGTTGTGTTCCCATCTAATTATGATCCTGGACCTTTTAAGTGGGCGTGAAAAAGCATCTCACTAAGCCGCAATATAGTGGATGCCACCATACCAGTAGATTGGCTTTTGAAATAGTGTCCACCACTTTTGATTTCCACTAACTGCTTACCATCAGAGTAGAGTCCCATTGGTAGACTAATATAAAAAAAATGCTTGACAAAATCTCATTTTAATCTTATTCTCACTTTTCATTAGGTACAACGTCAAAAGTAACAGCAGATGACCTGCACTATGGTGACAAATCATGCATGCTCAACTTGACACACGTCTCTCTCAGTCAGCTGCCGGTTGTGTGTGAGAAAGTCAACTCTAGTGATATGTGAGTACTCCTACTTTTATTACTCTTTTTTATTTACAACCTAATAAAAATATTCGTAACGCAATATTAAGAATCGTTTTTCTTCGCGCTATTCTAGGTGTGCATCGACCTTAACTTAATCTCAATCTTCGCACACAAAAACATGTTTTTTTTATCTAAGTGTGAATGGGCTTTAAAAGAGAAAGATGAAGATATCTTTTATTATTATAATATAAGACTTTATTCGCTGTGTCATTAAGGAGTTGTTTAAAAGTTGTAAAAAGTAAATTTACAACTCATTCATATTTTATTCGTAAACATATTAGATATGTGTATAAATAAGTAGAATCATTCGTGATCGATTGAGCAAACCTCCGTTAATAGTACTCAAAAATTTCTGTTTAAATGACTTACCTTTTGAAAAAGGTGAAGAAGAACATCGTGAAGAAACCGCAAAGTTTTTAAAAGCAGTAAAGAGCATGTTCGATCCGCCAATCTGTTTTCCTAAACCCTCTCAGTGCTCTTTAAAGGATGCCGCTTATTTTTACTTATGGTTGAATCTGTCCATAAAAGTACTTCAATCCCTAAGGGTAGATATGTTGAGGTGCTATTTCGTGCAATTTAAATATATGTACATAGATCTATTTTTATTTTCAGTTATGGTTCATTTATTAAATAAGCACTTATTACTTATGTTCTTATATATGTATCGCTACTTCTTGTAGTCAAAAAGAAGATAATATAGTGGCTACCATTAACTACGCAAAAAAATTGCACATTCAAATTTTTCGAATAATTTTATAAACTTTTTAATATCTTGGTGCATGTGAATCGAAAAAGAGCCTTTCGATTTTAGCCTACTATCAACTAAATCGGAAGTACGAGTATCAATCAATTCGGCACAAAAAGCACGTGATATTTGACACAATTCTAAAACCAGCTGTTATAACGTGTTCGGCAAAACAGGTTATATAACATCAAAAACATTATTTACATAACATATAATATGGTAATACTAATCTAAATGAAAACTGGTTTTAATTAAGTATTAATTCACGACTATTAAGTTATCCGTGTATAACATATTCGAGGTCAATAAAATAAAAAACGTCATTTAATTATGTCAAATTATACAACACCAAAAATACATACGAAGATAAATAAACAATTGGATAGGAAGTGATAAAGATATATTATCTATTGTCGTATATATGATTTATATAATAAAGACATTTTACTGCATAGAAACCGTATTATAATTAAAGGTCATTATAGGCTGGGAATATTAATTATTGTCGTAATGTTACCAGGTGTGGGCAGGTAAACAGGAACTAATTTACTTAACTTTAACTTAGTTTTTCATTATAACAAGACGTCAAAAAAATACATGATACCTATATGTAAAAGACGACATAAATAAATAATACTCAAAAGACTTAAGTCTTTTTGTAGCTAAAATTCATATTAAAGTGTTAGGTACCTACTTATAGATAGCATGAAAGAAAGAAAGAAAATACAGTTATTTGACACAGACAAAAGACACACAAATTTACGCAAGATAACCGACGACACAATTATTAACAACAACACAACGGATACAATACCTTGAACAAGTTGGTCATGTGTCTTACGGTTGCGCCAAATAGGCCCAGTTCAGCAGTATAGCCCGCTAGTGTCTGGCACTAGTTTTCAACTGGACCTGAGTTGTGAGGTAGTTACGGACGTGACCCAGTGGTATATGAGAAATACAGTGACTTTCTATATACTATCTTTATTTAAAAACCCGATTTTATGCAATGGATCGTTCAGCGCTGCTTTCTCAATCTGTCAATTATTGAAAGTGTTCAGCGCCGAACGAAAAATCGTGATTTTCAAGAATCTTGGGTTGAAGCTTGAACATAAAACCCAGTATAATTTAAAGTTAAAGGCCACAATATAATTTAGAGGTATTCATTATATTCAGTATTTGGAGTCACAAATATTTGGGTAACTACATTTATGTTTGTAAAGCACATCGCGCCGCGGCCTTCATGTTTAAAGACAGAAAACGTGTCTAAGGTACTTACGACAGACACTAAGGAGCTTTTAGGTGTGTCTGGAATGAAATTTAGGTTATATTGCCCAAATTGTTCGTAAATTCAAAATATGTAATAATGACATTTTATTTTAAATCACTAACGTGTAATCAATCGTATTGATAATATTCCTCGCAGTACGTACATTACAAAAATACCAAGCGCAATAGTATAACGCTAATCAGTAGTAATTTATAGTAGTATCTAATAGGTATAAACAGTAGCCGCCGACATAAAACGCATTGTTATAATAGACAATTGATCTCAATGAAACATAACCACTAAGATACTTATCACACTAGCGGCCCACCATGCTTCGCACCTACATATTTTTACGACTACAATATAAATTTTCGCTTCTAATATGCAAGTAATAAACATAATTATTTATTTATTTATTTATTTAAACTTAATGCACACAGGTAAAGAGGCGGACTTAATGCTATAAGCATTCTCTACCAGTCAACCTTAGGTGGTGCAGAGATAAACGAAGTAGGTGCAGTAAATAAATCATGATATGAAAATATATAAAAAAAAGAAATGTATAGGTTGTAATTAATACAACATAAAAACATAATAAAATACATAAATATATACACTAATTAACAATTATTATACATACATAACATATAATATATAAATACTACTACACTAAATATGTACAAAAACAAGACAATTAACGTGATAATTCCAACAGTTTCTCGAAGAGTAGAGCCCGTACTTTCAGCTTAAATGTTTGTGCTAAAATTAAACCGGTTTGTGGCCATCCTGATTTCTAGAGGTAGGTCATTCCAGAGAAGAACAAATAGAATTATATCTTCTAGAAGAAATTATATAAACGATAGTGAAAACTGTATTAAATCCGTTGCGTATTTTAAATACAGTTTGAGCTGACTTTGACAGAAAAACGATATTGTTTTATACTACTGGATTACAAGCATGTTTTACGGTCCTTTTAATTCGATGTACAAAAACTTGGCTTTATAAAAAGCTTAGGTAAAGATTGTCGCAGGTTATTTAAAAGACCTTGAAAATACCAAGGTCGAATCTTGTCCTAAATAAATTGTTCTTTGAACCAATGATGCAGACTTCCCACTTACGCAAAAAGTTTAGCAAAAGTAATTATAAAGAGCTTATTGGTAAAGCACTGTTTAATAAAGACTTTTAATTACTGTAACATAGCGATAAAGAATAGAAACTGTGACAAATGTATTCTCCATTAAACAAATAGACATATTAGAAGAACCTATTACAGTTTTTCAGTTCTTAATACACCAAGGTGTGATAAAGTGAGTGAGCGCGTATTAATGAAAAAAAGACTCAAATCTTTTCTTTTATTAAATTTAAATTTGGGAATCAATATGTAGGAATGAAGAAGCCTTCACGACTTAATGGATTAACAATTTTAAAATCATGTTAAAATCCCGTAAACGCAAACTTAAAAATATTTAAATTGGGTTAATTTCATAAGCCTCCTGAACATTTTCATAGATATAAAACTGCTTATACTGAACTGCTTTTTAAAAGTTATAAACTTACAAAACAAGAAGTGTTTCTTTAGTATTTGTAATAATTATTTATCATTGTTTATCGAAACCTGCCTCTATTTTTATATTTATCTCATTAGTTTCAGATTTATTCTTTGTTTATCGAAACCTGCCTCTATTTTCGTAATTATCTCATTAGTTTCAGTCTTTCGTTTCTAAGTTATTTGCTTAGTCTACTACTATAATTAATCGAATAAAAATCTGTTAGCTATTTATTTACCTAAGTTGTAATACAATGAAGAAAATAGAAAAAAATTGAATCACACGACAACATAAGAACTTACAATCATCTTCAGCATTTTTTGCGAAATACTAAAGATTATTATTATTATTGTAATGCTAGTGATAGACGTAAAACTGGTGAAAATTTATAGAAATAAACAAAATCATGTTTGATGCAGTCAATGTCAACATCTTTCTTCTTCTTCTTCTGGTGCCTCTCCATAACTGGGGGTTGGCCGTCAGCTCAGCGAATTTATTTCTGTCTTGTGCCAAGCGAAATAGTTCTTCTACGCTTGCAATACTGGTCCATTCTCGGATGTTTCACAACCACGATATTTTTCTGCGTCCAGCGCAAAGCTTTCCCTTGATTTTGCCCATCATTATTAGTTGGAGAAGCTCGTACTTATTGTTTCGCAAGACATGACCCAGGTAGGCGACTCTTCTTCTCTTGATGGTTTGCAAGATTTTGCGTTTCTTGTCTATGCGCTGTAGAATTCGCACATTAGAGGCCCTCTGTATCCAGTTAATGCGAAGCATTCTACGGTAGCACTACATTTCATAAGCTTCGAGATACTTCTGGGTGTTAGCTTTTAGAGTCCAAGCTTCGCTACCGTACACAACTATCTGCGCAGATAAAATAAAAATGTTCAGTGATAAAAAGCACTATTCAAATCTAAAACCGCAAACAAAACCAACTTTATTAAACTTTTAAAGATACAGGTTTCTTGTTGATACCTACCTACCTACCTTTACCGTAGAAAGGAATCCTATTCAAGGTCTTTACTTTGTCTATAATTATGGAAATAACTTAAATAAAGTAACTAATTTGTTTGTCACAAAAACCCCAAGTGTTTTCCTCGAAGAATTGCAGATTATTGTCAATGATTGGCAATATTGTGATTACTGTTTGCCTTATACTTAATCGAAGTTCTATTACTGATAAAGCTACTGGTAAATTAATGCCTATTGTTCTTTTTATGGGTATTAACTTGTTGTTGGATTGATTGCTTGTTTAGACTTGGGACATAAATTTTCCCTTGTTTCCTGATTTACTGTTATAGTTTCGATTTTAAATTGGAAAAACAAAAGATTGAGTTCTAAGAGCACTCAAGTTTTGTGTTCTGTGGCGCCGGAGACTTAAAAAACTTCAATAAAGTTTTATGGAATGACTACAGACTTGGTCTTTGTAACATGGTACCCAACATACGAGTAGATGTTGTGAGTGTTACACATATCTGCCTTCCCTTAAAAAGAAAAAGCATGAAGCTATATACTAAATTTTACTCAAACTACGAACAAGCAAAATATATTATAAACAAAGTGCCTAAACACGTCTGTCTAAAACAAACTAAAAATAAAGAAACCCATTTTTTTTCGTGCTTACGCTACATTGAAATATTATGTACTCTATCTCACTCAATACGAATCTAATGACACCTCATACTTTAAAATCCATCATGCGATTTAGGCTGTAGAACGTGCCATAGAAATAGATCAAATCAAATGATAATTCCACAATTCCTTTTCTAAAAGTATTTAAACAACATGGACCAAGTAAAGGTAGTACTTACTACTACCCACTCACAATGCTAACCTATTTATGTCAATAATATAAGCAGCGACGACAAGCCACGGCCATTCAACCGTAGGTAATCGATTGACCCTATTATACACGGATATCGATGTATATCGGATGTCGTATACAAATTCATCATAGTATCTGTGTACAATGAATTTAGAAATATAGTTTAACCTCTGGTATGCTATAGTATCAGACACAATAGCAATAACATTGTGTCTCGTGTAGATATGCTCGCACACGATGTTATTGTAGTTCATCATTGTTTAACGAAGGTTTTACGTAATAATATAATCCTATTAATTTCGGAATCGGTTTAGTTTCCGAGGCGGACAGAACACATTTTAGGCGAGGATGAAGCCGTGGAGCGCAACTAGTAAGTATTACCTATGTGAAGAAAAACTTAGTATGTTTAGTACATTATTCATCTTCTGCCTGTCCTAGTCCCATATAACTTGGTATCGACGTCAAACGGTTTTCTGTCCTTTCGTTCTCATCAGCCGTGACCTGAATACATCATCCTTTTTTCTTTATTTCATCCCAAGCAATCTATCCTTCTTTTCATTGGTATATCCTCAACAATGTTTTCTTACATTTTTACCCATGACCTAGCACATTGTGCACACAGAAGTGTGTGAGATTATGCATAAATAAAGTTTATAACAATATTATTCTCGCTCTAGCGAAAGAATGCAGAAAAATTAAATTATTTATTAAGTAAAAAAGGTAATGAATTATAATACATTTGTAGTAAGAATGAACAGCGCCTTTAGTGTTTACTTTGAGAACTAAAATTTGACATTTAATACTTTACACTGGTAACGCTGGCGCTGTACCGACTGGTTAAACCTCAATGTAATGACATTTTGCCCTGTGAGTCTGAGGGTAGATCAAACGTATGTTAATTTGTGTTAAAGGTAGTACTGAATTATTCTACAGGTGTTACGCTCATTTACATTTTAATTTAGTTCGTTTAGTCATATTGCGTCAATTTTAATATTCAATGCCTCCCTAATTTATATATCCCAATCATTTTACGGCCGCTTTCTTTAGTTCTTTTGAGATAATGTGCATTTGTCGTTCGCTGCAAGATAGACGGATCTGTCATGCATAAGATAATAATGTATCAAAAACTTTAGAAGTCTTATACTATTATTAGCAATGGAAATGGATGCTATGAAATATGTATGTATGCCTCGAAGTTTAAAGAGAGCATACATTTTGAGTTGCAGTTTTGATTAGCCCCTAGAGTTTAGAATTCCATGAGCGACGTATACTTGCAACGGGTATTGGCTAGTCTATCATTGTAAGCATAAAAAAATAACCAGTAGGCATACTTAAATGTAACACGGAAACAATTATATAATAATTGAATAACAAGTGTTAACATACTGAGCGACTTTATAATTATTTTTTACTAGCTTTCGGTGGCGCGGTTTCACCCGCGTCTTTATTTACTGCTATGCTCCCGTTGCCAGTAGCGTGATGTTACATAGCCTATAACCTTCCTCGAGAACTCGGCTATCATACGCAAAAAAAAAATTCAAAACCGACTGGTAGTTCCAGAGATTAGCGCGTACAAACAAACAAACTCTTATGCTTTATATAATAGTATAGATAAGACTTAGTCATACCAGTGTTCGTGTTACCATTGGGCAATCAAATATACGTAAAGTAGAAATACCTACAGTATATGATTAAATGGTATGTTTTAATGAAATAATAAACGGTTAAAAGTCTAATATCCGTTTTAACAACGATCATTTGAATATTAATAAGGTTTGTTGCCGGGGTAGGTCGACGACATTCACCAAGTCGCGGGTAACTCCTGGCTTGACACAGCAGAATACTGGCCTAAGTGGGATTCACAAAGGGAGCCCCACACCTAACAATGGATGATGATTGGTGTAAGAGTTTGTGTAAATTACAAAAGTAAAATTGTATACTCTGATTTTTAAACGCTTAAAAAATATTAATTCAAAATCGAATAAAGCACGGAACTACAATAAATAACAAAACAATTTACCTACAATTTTGCATATCGAGACTGAATAATATAGGTAAAACCAAGGTCGTAAGTAATCTAGATTATTTACAAGTCTAACTAATAGCTCAAGAAATAGTACGCAGTTTTTGCTGCCACGCGGAAGTAGAACAAAAAATTATATGTCTATGTTTAATAGAGATCCAGGTGTCAATTTGTTATTGCTCCTAGTTTTTAGAATAGTTTTTTTAGTTATTCGTTTATAGCTATTTAGTTAGGCTAGACAGGTTTGTAATATACTTAAGTACATTTATTTTTTCATTGCTTGTAATGATATTGCTGCAAAAAATATTTTTCTATTAGTGCACGGAATTGATACAGATGTGATTTAGTTTGGTTTTTGGATTCATGTCCGGATTTGCTTTTGAAGAACTAGATTTTGGTGTAGGATATTTTTCACTTAAATTAGAGCAGTTCTGATATTACTAACTCTGATTTCTAATAGTGATATTTAGATATTAGCGGTACTTAGGCAGCTGGTACCTCATCTGAAATAATTGGTGACAAAAATCTTTGTGGGCAATAAATAGAAAGTTTTGTTTTGCCGACAGTGGCACACGAGCATACAGCCCAACTGACGGTCAGTGGTAACTGTCGCTCATGGACTACCCAGAGTGTCTAGCATTGCTCCGTCAATGCCAGGGACTCTGCGAAGCTGCTGCCTACCGTGGAAGGAGTGGGGTAGGTGAGGAAAAAGAAAAGGGAGGAAATTAGACCAAATTGAGCCAGAAAAAAAATTCTGTCAGGCTCTATTACTTTAACATTGTTATTTCAAACCATTGTGTCAGCGAAGCGGTTTCTATTAGTAATATATTCTTATATTTATTAGAACTTGTATTTTAGAAGGTGGGAGGATAACTAATCAGTTAATGCGTTTATGTTTGGGCCAATAAGGTATTATTTGCTGACTAAGCATTTTTATATAAAAATATTATTGGGGTACGTTTTCTTTTCGTCTTACATTTATTTGCAAACCTCAAACCCATTAACTTATCAGGCATAATTGAGTTTCTTAATAACTGCCTTTTAATTAGTATCTAATTAAAATGAAATGCTGTTCATTGTTTGGACTAATTTGGCTATTTCGGAATAGTTCGCCCAAAATTTGACAATACATTTTGATGGCGATCTGCATTTTTCCTGAATTCAATTTGATGGAATAACGAAAGATACCACAACATGTGATGCTTTTAAAAAAAAAGCAATTTAATTCCTCAAAGTGGGTATCGGATACCTACCCACGGCGATGTCCGTTGCATGTGCGACGGGCGGGGAGCAAGGCGGTCAGCTCTCTCTCCCGCTCGGCCTCCTCCTTGGCGAGCATCACCTCCTCGCAAAAGGAGGCGACTCCCTCCCAAGCCCTCTCGCTGTGGACTATGGACAGAACCACGGCCGGCAGCGACAGTTAGACCGTTGCAAGCGCCGCAGCTAGGTCACGGCGCTGGTCCGCCCACGCCAGACACTCCACGAGCGTGTGGAGCGCCATGTCGCGTGGGCAGACCCCGCAATGATGGCAGACGGACGTCTGCTCCCGGCCTATGAGACACAGGTACCTGCAGAAGCACCCGTGACCAGTGAGTACCTGTGTCAGCCGGAACGTGAGGACGCCGTGCCTCCTCTCCAGCCACTCCTCGAGAATAGGACTTACCGCCACCATCGTGGCGTGACTCATAGGTATCGGACACCTATTTTTTTTTTTTTTTTTTATTGGGGAGGCGGGGGTTATGTCGGACTCTCC
This sequence comes from Parascotia fuliginaria, assembly GCA_963082885.1. NCBI lineage: Eukaryota > Metazoa > Arthropoda > Insecta > Lepidoptera > Erebidae > Parascotia > Parascotia fuliginaria. The sequence goes on from OY720191.1 coordinate 2,782,674, forward strand.
GGCCACAATGAGACAGCGGCCGGCATACCGACTAAAACCCACGGTGTTCCTCCAGACGGCCAGAGTGTCGGGGACACGGGAGACGCTCGCGCATTCATCCGCGACCCTGACTGGCCACGGCCCGCTCAACGTGAGCGGGCCCCGTCTGAAGGTATCGGACACCTATTTTTTTTTTTTTTTTTTGTTTCGTGGGAAACTCATTACGAGTACGCACCCGCCTGGGCGAGGCGGGGGTTATGTCGGACTCTCCGGCCACAATGAAACAGCGGCCGGCATACCGACTAAAACCCACGGTGTTCCTCCAGACGGCCAGAGTGCCGGGGTCACGGGAGACGCTCGCGCATTCATCCGCGACCCCGACGGGCCACGGCCCGCTCAACGTGAGCGGGCCCCGTCTGATTTGGGGGGCCTAGCCCCCCTTCCTCCATCGAGAGGCGTTCGTGGAACACGTACGCCGCCTTCTCGGGCCTGTGCTGTTCGAGCGGCGATTGCCCAATCGCCGCCCGCAGGCATCCTCCTTCGGTGGCTGGAGATCCCGGAGCGCCCCACGGCGACGTCCGGGGCGGACGCGACGGGCGGGGAGCAAGGTGGTCAGCTCCCTCTCCCGCTCGGCCGCCTCCTTGGCGAGCATTACCAGCTCGCAAAAGGAGGCGACCCCCTCCCAAGCCCTCTCGCTGCGGACCATGGACAGAACCACGGCCGGCAGCGAGAGTTGGGCCGTCGCGAGCGCCGCAACTAGGTCGCGGCGCTGGTCCGCCCACGCTGGACACTCCACGAGCGTGTGGAGAGCCGTGTCGCGCGGGCAGACCCCGCAATGGTGGCAGACGGACGTCTGCTCCCGGCCTATGAGACACAGGTACGTGCCGAAGCACCCGTGACCGGTGAGTACCTGTGTCAGTCGGAACGTGAGGACGCCGTGCCTCCTCTCCAGCCACTCCTCGAGGACGGGACTTACCGCCACCACCGTGGCGTGCCCTAGGTATCGGACACCTATGAGTCAAGTACTGCCAATACTTAGTAGCCAACGTGTCGACTCATTCCATAATTACTCGTACAATAAACACGTATTACATTTTTATCATGATTATTACCCTTACGTATTGTTACAAAAACATGACTAAGTGTTTAATTGAGACTAGTTTTTTACTCTTTGACGCAGTAAGTTATTGAAGCTATCACGCGATGTCGATTTCTGTATCATTGCAGCTTTCAATAAATAATATAATGATATTTAACAAAAAAGATCTTTGTTAAACTTGCGATACTTTTAAATTACAGACCCGTCTCTTTTTTGAAGTGGACAAAGTTTTTGCCAAATTCTTATAAATTTGTACGAAATATCAAAGAGTCCTTAGGCTACATTAATCGCTTTTTCATGAGACGCTCGTATACTTATTTTTAAGCGCGTTAGAATAAAAAATTATATCTGTACATCCTAAAGGCAAACAATTTGATATCACTTATTTCAAGAACAACGCGTGTAGAAAATATACAGTGGATTCAAAAGGATGTTTAGTCATTATTTTGTTTTAAAAGTTCTTGAGTTTATAGAACTAAAAGATTCGGTATACACATTAATAGCAACGGGCAACGAACAACACATATCTAAAAATTTCAAGTCTTTATCTGCATAAAGTTCTTTTTAATTTTGAGTCGGATAATCGGATAAACTAGAAGCCAACTGCAAAATACATCGAAATGCACGGAGAACGACGACCATTATTTCATCGACCCTACGAACAAAACTTCATTTATAATCAACTTTGTTAAACTGCAGAACTGTAAAACAACAAGAGCAATTAATGTAAACGAGATAACTAAAGTTAGTTATCACAAGTCAGTTATAGTTTGCTAACAGTCCAGTAACTGACAACGAAGTATAATATTCATTGCTCCTTCATACTCAAATTACTATTTAAATATTACACGGTAGTCAATCCTCGCTGATTTCATCATGAATGGGTCAGATCGATAAATATATATTCTACTGATATTATAAACTGGCTTTCGGCAGTGCGGTTTTTACTACTTAGCCTATGAGCTTCCTCAAAAACTGAGCTATCATACGCAAACAAAATTATTCAAATACGACTGCTAGTTCCTGAGACTAGCGCATTCAGACAAACAAACAAACTCTTTCGCGTTATATAATAGTATAGATGCGAAAGTTTGTGTGTTTGTTTCTTACCGAACCAATTTAGATGAAAATTTGTACATAGATTCGGTGCCGGAGATGGACATAGGATACTTTTAATCACGAAAATCGGTCTAGTTTCCGAGTCACATTAATTAAACTCACACTATCTTATGCGCAGGATTTCATATAATATCGACGTAATGAAAAATAGAAAGTACCTACTTTTCGTACGATAAGTCCTACACTTATCGTACGAAAAGTAGGTACTTTCTATAAGTTAGCGGAGGCCTTATTACCTTCTTGGTCTCTTTCCTTTTAACTTTCTTTCTAATTCTTCTCCCCATCCCGGGCATAATTTCACATCTTTTAAATACCTGGCTTCAGTATGCATAGACCTATAATATAATAGCCATAAACCTTTTCGAAGAATTTCTTTAAACGATAGAAAAAAATCTGGACCTGTAGTTTTGAAGAAATTTATTGAGACACAGACAAAGGAAACTAAACATTAACTTTACTTTAAACTATGTATTTAGAGAAAAGTACTTGAATAAAATATTATAAAATAAAGTGTAAGTTATACAATATATTAATTTTATCTACGTTTTTGATTTAATTGCGGAACTGTCACGATCTTTATGATTTACTATGTGTTAATTAAACATTTATAGTATTGCCAAAACGGTTCTTCCGTGATCAAACCTTTGGACATGACGTGGTAAAGCTATATGAATATTTATGGAATAAAGTAAAGACGAAGAAAAATTCGTAGTGTGGGCGGGTCCCCTAAAAAGATGGACCGACAATCTGGTGTTGGGAAATCGATGGACGCGGGTCACAGCCAGTCAAAAAAGAGATGTTTTGGGGACATCTTTTAGCTAAAATGATGATGATGATAAAATAAAATAAAATGAAAGCATACATAATTATTATAATATTTCTGACGTTTTGCTCTCCGGTCTAGAAAAGCGAACCATCTGTGAGTGTTGTAAGAAGCTACTATGCCAATTTCATCATTAATTAACAACAATTGTCACTAACAGGTGCGAGTCACTGATGCTGAATGGGACGCGGTACTGCGAGTGGGGCTATAATGGTCTCGGCATCGACTACCAGGTGCTCGCCGGACCAGCCTTCATGGCAGTCTTCACCGTCGTCGGTGTTATCCTCGGCGTCGTGGCTGATAAGTAAGATTTACAAATAACCCACGCCATCTAAACTCAACAAAGTTTTTACTACACAAATATAATTATTTAGGTAGGTGCTCCGAACCATAGAATCGTGACCCATAAGCTCATTTTGGCAGTCTATCTAAATGCAAGTAGGTCGAAATTCGCATGAAGACAGATTTCCTTAGCAACAAGCTTGTTATCATTTTATTAGGCACTGACATTTTACTGAATAAATTGTTCTTCTTCTTCTCCTTTTTTTTGGCAACAGAGCCGACGATTGTGTCAGCTATTTCTGCCAGCGTCAAGTTTAGAATAATATTCTTGTTGATGATATTAATGGTATATTACAATGATAAAAAATAGAAAAATGTAGATGAAATTAAATCGAGTACACTGTTGTTATGTTAGTATTTAAAACGTCAGAAGTAACTATAAACGATAGATCTTAGAAGTTTGATAGTTTTAACAGATTTATAGCATTAAATTCAGTTGGCTCGGTTTATTTATTTATTTATTTATTTAAGACGAACACAACAGCTTACTATCATATAAATTAAAACAGAAAGTACATAAAAATAACGTTCCGATCAGATTGTAGAACCAATAAAGTGTCGTAGAGCATAATTAAGGAACTGTGCAAGAAGTATTATTAACATAAAATTATAAAAACAAAGTACCTATTGCTTATGTCCTGTTCTCCAATGCCGCAGAGAAGAGGAAGTTCAGAGTTGCCCAAATAAAGCATAGAGTTGTTTAGAGATCACTCCCGGCATCAAGAAAACAGGCAATTAGGATGACAATAAATGGAAAAACAGTGATCTATACTAACTGTGCAAAATGGTAAAAATAATTGAATCTAACAAAAATAAAATGAAGTAAACATTAAAACAAAACAAAACATTGCAATTTAAGAAAACGCACTATATAATTAAAAGAAAAGAAGTGCCTTTTATATTATAGTGCAGAGTTTATGATTTAAAAAGAAAATAACCTAGAGCTTTCATAATAGAGTGTTTGAAGGGTGTATGGTTAGCAATAAAAACGTCAATATCTTTGTTGGTCTTGATAAGGTCATTGTGTAGTCGACACATGCGAGTAAGTGTACATAACTTTCTAATTTTGAAGACAATCACATAGGAGATGAGATGCAGAATCGTAATGTCTTCTCTGCTTTTTGAGAGTTGGTAGTTTGTACCATTGGTTTATGGATTTAGATGTTTTGAGCTAACCTGAAGTGTTATATTTAGCATTTATGTCTACGATCACTAGAGCAGCAATTTTGGAGCAGATTTCTTAATTAAATGTAAGCTAGTGAGTTAATCGTCAATCCATACTTTGAGGAATGTCTTACAAGCTTAAATAGCACTACAAACCAAAATATATTTCTGTATTTTGAGTCACATTTAGCAAAAAAAATTTAATATCTTACTTTCTCCAACAGATACAACCGTGCTCGTATTTTATCATTCTGCACTCTCGTCTTCGTAATCGCCGTTCTTCTAATGGGTACAGTAACAGAATACTGGCACCTTGTTCTGCTACGTATGATCATGGCAGCAGGCGAATCTGGCTGCAATCCTCTAGCGACCGGCATTCTGACGGACTTGTTCCCTGAACATCAAAGGGCGTTGGCGCTGTCTATCTTCAACTGGGGGATATATGGAGGATATGGAATCGCGTTCCCCGTTGGACGTTATGTACCAGAAGTGAATGCTTGGGGTTTGGTAAGTTCAAGTATTAAGTTTTTTTTTTTAAATTAAGTAAGTAATAATTCCTACCTAGAAAAACGTTCTCCGTTCTCTGTTGTGCTAGAAGGCGATAAATAAAAAGAACAATTTTATTATTAAATTAAATTCTATAAACTTGTTGTCGTTTGTTTTTGTTTTAAGAAAAATGGAATTAAGTTTTTTTTTCTTTGCAAAAATGCAAATATATAACTAAAGTCACCTGTCCGCCTAGCATGTCTACTTATGGCAAAACTACTTTCTTTATGAAAGGCCTCTACGCAGCAGTAGCCTTCAGGCTAACAAAGATGATGGTGATATCTTACACAAGCATTTACATAAAATAAATCTTAAGATATAACAATTTATGAAGCGAGATCTTTATCAACGCCACTCTAGGTCCGAACTCAAAAGTCACCTGTTTTACTTTATTCAACAGAGCTGGCGTCTGTGCTACTATGGAGCCGGTATCGTCGGCATTATCATAGTTATCTTCACTTTTCTCACGCTCAAGGAACCTTCCAGAACTACTATTGGTGAAGAAGGTACGGATAAATATAGATCTTCTTCTTCTATCAGAAGTGGGATATTGAGATACCCTGTATTAAAAGCCGCTGTACTAGCCCAGCTTACCACACTCCAGGAATAGGCGTCTTCGCTTAGAGAAGGCATGAGCATTGATCACCACACTAATAGTAAAAGAGTTTATAATCTTCAATTAGCATTAATTTTTATTTAACATAATGGCATTCTATGGTTAAATAAAATTAAAGTTGAAATGGTCTAGTGGGTTCGCATCCGGGCAAGTACCAATCTCATTTTTCAAATCATAAGCACTGTATAAGTTTATCTTGGACATTTCTAAGAGACTGTGAAGGAAATCATCGTGAGGAAACCTGGTCTTAAAAGTCTGCATTTGCCAATCCGCCTTAAACAGGCGTGGTGATTAATGCTCATACCTTCTCTATATGAGAAGAGGCCTGCAGTGGGGCAGTAAACAGGCTGGTATTATTATTATTATTATTAGTTTATGGTTTCATTACCACATGTAAGTTACTACAATTTCTTATGAATGTAACAACTTGCTAAACAAGTCAGCTTTATGTACATACCTCAAGTACTTAATTACCGCAGCATATTCCATATTTACATTGCAGTGCTCTCTCGCAATACAAAACAATGTTATGATAACAACAAAACAGTTGTTTACCATTAGATAATACAGGAAATTACGCCTCCTGCTTTCCCATATATCGAGACGCAATATTATATTACTCATATTTACGCCGTATTTCTTTATACAGAGGGTAGATACAATCTACTAACATATTGCTTCAGTAAGACCTTATTTATACTAATATATAAATTGGAAGACTTGGTTTGTTTGTTTGAACGCGATAATTGTCGAAACTACCACTCGAATTTGAATAGTTATTTTAGCATTTCACAGTCCAATTTTTTAAGAAGGTCATGTAACATCACGCTATGAGCCACGGGAGCAGTACAGTAACCAAAGATGTAACTTGACGCGGGTGAAACTGCGCCAGTGTCATAATGATAAAAAAATTAAAACACATACAAAGTGTCTAATTTGATAACTCATCCCCAATTTGATATGTCTAGGTACCGGCCCTGCTAAGACCAGCGACGGTACAGTGGAGGCTGCCAAGAAAGTGCCGCAAGTGACCATCTGGCACGTGATCGCTCAACCAAGGATCATCCTGCTGTGTCTTGCTGCTTCCATCAGACATTGTGGTAAGGAACTTAGTTTGTGGTTACTGTCGCTCATGGACGACTCAGAGTTAGGGATTGTGCTAGAAGCCGCTGCTTACCGTGAAGGGATTGAGGTAGATAAAAGGATTGAGAGAGTTGAGGAAAAAGGAAAGGAGGTACATTGGGCCTCTGGCACTCTCACTCAACGAACGAAACTCAATAGTACCCACGGATTAATCGTACGTCGATTTTCTATAAGAGGGTTGTACTTCTCCTGTCGATTCGGTCTACCCATGCTAAATGAAACCAATTTGTTTATACAGTTTTATTTTAGTGCTATCGTGAGTTTGTGTATTTGTTTTACTAGTAACAGAATGTTTGTAAAAGAAACGAGCAGCACGACAACCTTTTTGTTTAAATAGCCTACCAAAGAGACTCTACTTGGCCTGATGGTAAGCAGTCCGTGGAATCCAAAAGTGGCGGACACCATTTACCTACTCTTAGAAAAATTTACTTCTCTTGACTTATTCTTAAACTTGAAAATCGGTCCTTTCCTTTCCGAATCTGAAAGAAAATTTACTATTCAAAACTAAACTTGATTTTTTGACAACTTTTCATAACATAGATAAATACCTATAATATAGATAAATATCACCGTGCATGGACGACGGATTAGTGACCTAGTCTTAACTCATTCGCCTCTAACCCTCTACAAATAGGTGTTTTCATATTTTATAAAGGAGAGTTAACGACTACAGCAACCATAGTGTTTCCCTCTTTCGAAACATTTGCTTCCCATTAAGCATTCAGTAAATATTTCATACTAAAAACCGTCCTCACTTAAGCACCACTTATAACAGAAATTAAGCATTATCCTTATTTCTTCCGCAAATGAAAATTAACAACGTAATTTGAATTCATATCTGTTTTTAACGACTTTGCGGCCGTTACCCACTTTAACTTTGCATTTTAAAGCCAAAGTCATGAAACAAAAAGTTTTATTTTCGTTCTCTGAAAAACTCTTGTTGTTCGTAAATTAAAGTAATAACATTATTCTTTTAAGCACTTAGTGTAAGTAATCTATACTATTAAATAAATCGGAATAGTTTGTTTGTTTATTTGTTTGAACGCGCTAATCTCTTACTAGTCAGATTAGAAAAAATCTTTTTGCGTATGAAAGCTCAGTTCTCGAGGAAGGTTATATAGGCTATGTAACATCACGCTACTGGCGACGCGAACAGAGCAGTAAGCAAAGACGCGGGTGAAACCGCGCCGCGGCAAGCTCGTTGTAAATAAAGGATAGTACATTGTATAAACTCTAGACTGCGTAGGATGAGCTTTTGACCTGCGTACTATGCCCTAACCCCTTTCTATTGAAGAGTACAATTGATTTTTCTGACCATATAACATCATAGTTATCAGCAAAAATAATAAAAGTCGTTTTTTATATTTAAAATAAATAGATATTGATTTATATATAATGCAAACCTAACAAACAAGTATACGGCTTGATATCTAATAGTAAGTACTTAGTAAGGAAGTAGCTGTGTTCTCTACGTAGCAAATATAAACGAAAACCCGTTTCTCAGAAACTGAATTCGAAAATGCAATCCTATACGCATAGTCTCTACTAATATTAGACTAGTAATAGCTAATTGCGGTGTTAAATACGCACAATTTCATTAGATTTCAGCTAAGTACAATAGTGATGTGATCATTATTTTTATCCCATACTTATTCTTCCTAAACTTAAATCATAAACCAAGCAACACACGGCGAATTGCGTGATCTTTATATTTAAAAATAAAGCCTGTATTTAGGGCGAAACGACGTGGAGGCTGAAGGGTGAAACCTCTTCGTATAATGGTCGCTGTCACTTTCAACTCATTGAATCTCTACGTCTTTGTTTGTTACCGTATTTCGCGTTAAAATGTCGTCGTGCTCTGCTCTAATTTTATTCACAACTCGCTTGATTTTCTATTTAATTATCTTGATGTTTTGGTATGATTGAGAATGAAAACTGAGATGAATTTCCTATCGCTTTCTTATGTGAATAAACCGCCTTCATTCGGTTTGCAAGTTTATGCAAAGGGCGACAGGTAAAGCTAGGCGTTCTGTTATAAGACTGCAGTCACTGTGATCTGCCTGCCAAGTCTGAACATTGAAAGCTGGACGATGATGATGATATATTTTTTACTTATGTATATAATTTTCATCTATTATGTTCTTATTAACGTACTTAACATACTTAGTTTTAATCACAACAGTCCTTTTACCTATCTGGTTTTAATAAATGACGGAGATTTTGTTTAAAAAGCGAGAATAATATTTAAGTATCTGTACAAAAATAAATTTTCAATTCCAATAAAAATCCTATAGAATTTGGTTTAAAGTTTTAATATTTAAGTTGCAGACGCTGCATTTTTAAATTAATTATGTATCTATGCTTTAAAAGATTATATTCATATTACAAGATAGCCACAAGACGAGAAGCTCTTGAATATATTCAAATAAGTGAATACCTAAATAATTACTGTACCTATTTATTGTGCTCTGATCTTTATACCTAATTTGGAGTCACTTAAGTAATCGTGTAGGTATTGCTAATCGGTTATATTTTCCCTGTTTAATCTAGACAACTACTACCTAAAGTTAGGTTTGAAGCTACATATTCGTAGTTTACCAACTGAACCTGACGAACCTGACGCCAACCTTAATATAAAAGAAAAATGGAAACATGCTAGACAGATTTGCGGTCTCTTTCTACATCTAAGACTTTTTTAATGTTCAATGTAAAATAAAGAAGTCTCATAATTTCCCCTTAGAGATAGGAAAATAACAGGACACAGACTTGCAAATATGCTTGCTATCTATACGTTCTGCGGAGATGACGGTTTCTAGACAGACATAGCACATAATTTCTTTGTTACAAAACAACATAATAATCTTATGTTATGTAGGTACTAAAATAAATAAATGAATGTTTTCTTTCTTTCTTTTCTCTTTGCCTAGTTAATAAAAAATCACTAAAAAGCAGAAATAAATCTATCTTTTATTATCAGGTGGTATGTGCTTCGCGTACAACGCAGACTTATACTACCGTGACTACTTCCCTGACGTGGACCTAGGCTGGTGGCTGTTTGCAGTGACTGTCGGAATCGGATCCGTTGGAGTCGTAGCTGGGGGAGTTATTTCAGACAAGTAAGTTTTGTTTAATTTATTGTTTTAATATCCTTTCTGTAATAAGTTCTGGAGACGCAACGTAGGTCGATGACTAGATAAGGATGGCCGGGAAACCGATGAATAAAGCAATAGATTATTCATGGACAGGAAAAAGAAGATGAATGCAACTTACAAAGTTTTGTGTTTGGGTTTTGCCATTTTTATTTTGAGTCCCGTGTAACTGAGGGCGAGCTTGTTGCTATATATATATTAGTCTACCAAAGTGACTCCACCCCGCCTGATGGTAAGCAGTCAGTGGAATCCAGAAGTGGTGGCCACCATACCAATAGCTATCATCTTAAACTGCTGGTATGGTGGCCTCCACTATGGCGACTGGGAATGAGGTTAGGGGAAGGGAATGAGGGAGGTGAGAAAGAGGAAAGGGGAAAAATTGGGCCTTCGGCACTCTCACTCACCGAACGAAACGCAGTAGTAAGGATACTACTACTCTTAAGTCGATCTTCTATGAGAGGGTAGTACTTCCCCGGACGATCCGGCCCATTCATGCTGAAACCAGCGTGGATCTATTACCGTCAATTTAATAATTGCATTAATACCCGTGATCAACGTTATCCTGGCACCTTGACACCTATTGATTTTTGAGTTGTTTATATTTTTATTTCCAGATACGTAGAGAAAATGGGTGTGAGATCTCGTGTAATGGTTCTGGCATTGTCTCAACTTATTGCCACACTACCCGCTTTTGGCTCCGTCGTATTCGGTCCCCTGTGGGCCATGATAACTCTGGCTATTTCTTATTTCTTTGGTAAGTAATTTATAACTGTGATTTTTAATTAGAATTGCATAGTGATGTTTTATTATTTAAGTGATTATATTAATAGATAATCTATCGAGATATTTTGTAGGTACCTAATTATGTTCCATACAAACTAAGACTCGTATTAATTATAAACGCATCTCAAGTATTGAGTTGAGTTCGCGCTCTTGAATCATACCCCTGTCTCTATCTAACTAGGGGCCCGAGACCGTAGTTAGAAAGAGACGGTATTGAGTACGCGTACTCAATATTTGAGCTTCGTTTATAAATACTACCCTTAGTCCGACTTCTCCACTACTAAACTAAACTTACACCTTTACTTATTACCTACTACTTTGAGAAGTATTGGAGGATTGGCAATTTCAATGCTAAGTATAGTCGACTATAAAATTGGTTTACCACCCTAAGAGTTAATATCGTTTGCATAACATTTCACAAAACAATAATGTCTATTTTTGCTTGTAAGTACCTCTGTACACTAACAATTGTCACTGTCGTAATGAGTCTTATTGAATTTTAATTATGATGGAAATTTTGTTAATAGTGATAAAGCAAATATGTTATTAAATATACCTATACCACGATGTTCTTTCGCTGTATGCCAATTATATTCAACGTAGGTAAACCTAGAAAATATTAGGTAGGTACATTGCTACTTGCCCAGTCTCAAAAACATGTTTAAAAGCTTATGATTAATGATTATAATTATAATTATGATTCTAAACATTATATCTCTATTTCCAGCTGAGATGTGGTTCGGCATCGTATTCGCTATTCTGGTAGAGATCGTGCCCCTCTCCGTCCGCTCCACCACGGTCGGCGTGTTTCTGTTCGTCATGAACAACGTCGGCGGCAACCTGCCCATCCTCGTCGACCCTGTGTCGAAGGCCATTGGATATAGAGAGGCGATTATGATCTTCTACGCTGGATTTTATGGCTTAAGTAAGTAAATCTTTCATCTTTATATATTATTCTTTGCTGTTTGTATTTTTAAACAATGACATACTGAAGTGGCAATGGGCAGGTCCCTCACAAGGTAGACCGACGACCGTATAAGGGTGGCGGGTAACCAATGGATGAGGGCAGCGAGCGACCGGCCAAGGTGGCGAAACTTGAAGAAGGCCTAAGTCCAGCAGTGAACGACTTGTCATTGTTATGGGTGTTTGATTACCGTTGACCAGAATTTGCCACGAATTTCTGGTTTTGGTGCGTCTTTTTAGACACAGAAAAGCCAATATAAAAAAAACGAAACAGATGTTGTCAAGTCCTACTTTTAACCAATTTCTTTAACCAACAGGTAGCATAATGTTCTTCCTCACTATGTTCCTAATGGATGGACCCGTGGAGAAGCCCGCAGTTGTAACACAGGAGGTTGAGACCAAACGAACTGGCCTCGACAACAGAGCGTTCACACAAGACGAAGTACCGAGCAGAACCACACAAAACGCACACAGCGAGAGGCTATAAAAACAACAATAACGAGTCAAATATTCAAAATTAACGGCGACGTCGCGATGTGGCGGAACCAAAATGAACCCAGGAACATATCGAGGACGTTAAATAGGCGTATTCTGAACCGTTCTTATTATTCGAGCTGAAGTCTAAAGGCTTATACGAGGCGTAGATATAACGCATCGTGTATTATATGTGTGTTTCATGACGACAAGATAGAAGAGTTGACGATGGAGCCAAATGACAAATGTTACCAGTTTCAAAAATTACTAGTTATATCCAAAGTTATTTTGTTAATTCAGACAATGTCTTTTAGTTTTAATATGTATTTATTTTGTGTAGAATGGGCCGACTTGGTTACAGTTAAAATATATTTTGTTTGCTCTATACGTACCTTACTTTTAATAAAATAAATGTTGAAAATTTAATTCTTTACACGAATGCTAAAAAAAATTCTTTGACAAATTATACAAAATGACATACATAAGTACTTCGTAAAAAGTGTAAATGCACGATCCGCCCCAAATAATATTTACATGAAGCAAATTTCTACATTACAAAAAAGTAGTAGTAATAATTAATTTTAATGTGGCTGTGACTTTATGATAGGGTCAAAGTATGTTAACGAAAGTCACCTGTGTAAAGTTGAGACATGTGAATTGTCACAAATTCACTATTCATGTTCCTTTTAGCAACAATACAAGATAGATCTAAGTAGATACTGCAGGCAATTCATAATCGTTATTACCTGATATACTTAGGTATTTTATTTTAATTTACACTATCATTATTTCTAATTGTTAGTAACTAGGGCAAGACGTTTTTTTTTTTCAATAAATAAATAATGTACTGACGTTAATTAGACCATGATATTGAGTTTATTTATGTTAATTTAAGCTAGATGTAGATCAATTTCGTTCTGTAAAGACCGGATATATTCAAAGGAGAAAAGAGTCCAGGTAGAAATAGGGAATTTTTATTATTAATGGGTAACACCTCGACTTTTTCCTTGAAAAAAAGTCGGAAAGGAAATGGACTCTACAAAAATGTTGAACCGTGACTGCATTTTGTTACAATGTATAATTTATTTCATAAAAAATACATACAAATGTAAATTAAATAAAATGAAACAAAAATGTCGTATGTATTAGATTCATTCGCATTTATTTGTAACGGTATGTTACGATAATAATGTACTTACAAGATTATTAAGATTTTTGTTAAATCAAAATTAGAGGCCACTATTATTTTTACTTGAAAAATAAAAACTGAATCTCGAATTTCGCCAACTACCTATTACAAAAAATACACTTCACTCTGTGTCTAATTAAATAGGTACATTAAAAACATTGAATTTAACCCTACCTGGCGATATTGAAAATGATTTTTGTACATATTTATTTCGTAACTATTGTAAATAAAATTAAATCATTACTTAAAGTTTTTTATTTATTTTATTAGGTACTTGCCAACACAGGCACGAAGTGCTCTCTTTTCATTATAGCATGCACGACCATTCTGCATATTATGAACTTACATTGATATGCACTTATATACATGACACCATGAATAATCTGCTCTAAACTGGCCAATGTCTCTCGGAACATCATGCGGGAGACCATTGGCGTATTGTTAGTAGTAAAAAATGGAAGCTCAGGTAAAGATAGAAAAAACCTTGTTATTAGATCTCATTTTATTTTATTACTTAATCTAATCTACTAAAGACAATATTTTATTTTTATTCTTTCCTACATACTTAAAAAGTTTCTCTTTTCTTCTTGACTTCCATGGTTTAATTTCTTCTTTGGACAAAATGTAATCACCACTGACTGCAGCTGCTGTGATTTTGTCTGTGATCAAAGATAATACTTTATTTAATAGCTTATTGAATAGCTAATAGAGATGTGTTATTATTAAGGTATTAAACTGACACTAATCTTCTCTGATCTATCTTAACATTATAAAATGTACCTACTCTAAATACATGATTTAAAGTCGCAACGCAACGATACGATACTGCAAGCTAGGTACTATGTCAGTGACTGTTGTATGTAATGAGTTTAATGAGAAATCTTAATGTGAATCAAGCTCATTTTAGAGTGACTCATGACATGGCACTATACCTGATATGCTTTTGCAAGCCTTACATTTTCCATTATTTAGGCTATATTGGAGGCTATTACATTCCTAAACAAAAAGTAAATTTTACCATTTTCATCAATTTCTTGGTCCTCATCATCAATTTGTCTTCTTTTATTTTTATTTATTTTCTTTGATTCTTTATTATGGTTTTCTGTATAAGTGTCTTTTACTTCTTCACAAGATAGAAAGCCATCTGAACCTTTAAATAGTTTTATTCCACCTTTGATTTTGTGTTTTCTGTAATATAGATAAGATATACAAATATTAGCCATCAATATGTACCTACTACTGTACTATTACATTTAAAAAAAATCTTATAAAAAGTTTAGATACTGCAAATGCTTTTTTTTTATTTGAATCTACCAAAAGGAGTCCATAAGCTAAAGACATCATCCTAAGTCTTTATGAAAACTTACTTTTTAAGAGAAGAAAAGAATGTAGGAAGCTAGTTGAACTCCCAGGCTATATAAACTGAAACACTGTGTTAATCCTTTTTCCTATTTATTATAAAACCATTCAATCTTTTTATAGGCTTTGTATGAGGCAACCGGAAGTTATTGGCATTGTCTATATGTAGATCCCATGTTGACATACTTTATAGTGTAATAATATATTTTAATGGCAGCTCTTTCTATTGTAATTACTATTATCACAATACTAAAGAAACTACATACTTAACTACAACATCCAGATCTACGAAAACAATGTTCTTTTGTATTATAGCAGATGCTTTAGCCCAAATCCGTTTCTGCATTTCATCTGGCACTTTTATATCATTGTAATGTGAAGCTTCTTCTAAGTATCTTTCAGATTTTGGCTTTTCTTCTTCTGAAAATGATTTAATGCCACTATTTTCATAAAAGTAATACCCTTGTAAAGTTAAAAAAGGAGATAAGACTTATCTTATATGAGACGGCAAAGCTTCATAGAACAAGTGAAGAACTAAATCAGACAATCTAAAGTTTTATTTAGAGGTGTTAGGGTTAGAGGTCAACAATTTAAAAGTCTAGTGATCAGTTATATTTTCATCTCTTACATAATTATTATCAAAAGTATAGATTGACGCGT
Source organism: Parascotia fuliginaria (assembly GCA_963082885.1). Lineage (NCBI taxonomy): Eukaryota > Metazoa > Arthropoda > Insecta > Lepidoptera > Erebidae > Parascotia > Parascotia fuliginaria. Next base: position 2,798,082 of record OY720191.1, read on the forward strand.
CGCTTTATGATAAAATATTATAAATAGGTATACTGGTTTTGTTATTATATTACGAAAGCCAAAGAGCGATTAGATCTTCATCAAAAATGAGGTTATACTAAAAAAAACAATAATTTATAGAAAAATAATTGATATTAAAAATTAATGTGACTCCATTGACACAGGAACTGATATTAAATATTATTTTAATAAAGACAAAATAACACATGATAAAAATTACTCACTGCTACTTTCATTCGTTATTAATTTCGTTGTTTGATTTCGGGATTCATTAATCATTTTAGTGAATGAGACATCCACCATATCTCTAAATCGTGAGAGATCTTCATCTTCAGAAGAATCAGACATTTCGTAGGTATTTAATTAATTAATTGCAGAATATTTATTTTACTCTAGTCTAGCTCCAGCTGACCGCTGACAGCCGTCAGTCAGTCTATTCCTCCTTTTTTCTTTTCGTTTATTTACTTTTGTGTACGAAGTTGGCTTTGATTCATGACGGATAGCGAAATTATATTTAGTTATCATTTAAAAACAGTATTAATTATAAAAAAAATGTAAATAGACATTGTAAGCATTTGTTTCAACGTAGTTGCTTGTTGCTTACTCAACAAAATCAATAAGTTGATTTCAACTCGACAGAGGTCTTTTTGTATTACACCTGTTTTCATAAACATCGGACTCATGTCAATATGTCAATGTCATCAGTAAGTAAGTAAGGTTATTTTTTTATTGATAATTCAATGGGATAGTTTAAGCAAAGAACCGTAAAATTATACGAATACAACAGTTTATTGCTAAAGTAAGGGATAAAAAACTTTGAGATTTGTGCCAAATTAACAGGCAATGATGGCAGAATACAAGAAACCTCCTGCAGATCCTAATTTAGTTAAGTTTTCGGAATCAAATGATTACGACTCACTGGCTAAATATCTCGTTGGTAACAATACGCGGTTTCGTGAAAATATTATAATACCAAGGATTTTGGGACCCGTCATTATCAAAACTAATGAGGAGAAAATGATTGAAGCCACTATTGAGAGTTGTCCTTTTAAGTCTGTAACGAGTTGCGTCATTGGTAAGTTATGAATTAAAAATATTTGCTTCTACCTAGTAATAAGTAAAATGAAATAAAAATAATTTAATTTTTTTTTTTTTTTTTAATAACATTGAAAGAGTTATTTAATTTTTTTTGTTATAATTTTGTAAAATGCTTCAACTAGATCGTGTCTACATCTGAGTGAAAGATAACTGAGAAAGAGACTAAAGTTTTTTTTTTATTTTCAGAAATAAATTAATGCTAGCACTTTGAGTTTTGTGCCTTTGTGCTTTGTATTATACGGTTTCTCATAGTGTTTTCCTTTACCATGAGTCAGTAATATCCAATTGAAACTTAGAAAGTATATCTATACTATTATGTAAAGATAAAAAAAGAGTTTCTTTTTTGTTTGAATGCGTTAATCCCTGGAACTACCAGTCAGATTCAAATAACTCTTTTTGCGTATGGTAGCCCAGTTCTTGAGGAAAGTTATAGACTATGTAACATCAGACTACTTGTGATGGGAGCAGAGCAGTAAGCAAAGACACTGGTTAAACCTCTGCGGAAAGCTAGTATGAAATAAAAGGGCACATTGGTACTTGCCTGGTTTCACATCCACAACAGCTTCTGTATATGAAGTTGGTCCATTGCACCATCACAAGTCTGTTAGTATTATTATAATATTTAACTTATACTTTTTTGTTTCAGGTTATGGTCTTGGGGCAGTGGTTGGTTTATTCACATCCTCATTAATGCCAAATGCCGCAGATCCCATGGCACAACAGAATCAAACAGCCAGAGAAATATTAAGAGAAATGAAAAATTCTATGTTAAGTTATGCAAAAAATTTCGCCATATTGGGGGCTGTATTCTCTGGTGTAGAATGCTGCATAGAGACAGCTAGAGGAAAGTCTGACTGGAAGAATGGTACATATGCCGGTGGGGTAACAGGAGGACTTATAGGGTTAAGAGGTATTTTTTTATCAATGTAAAATTTGGGGCAATAAAAGTAAAAACATAACATCATGCATCTTTAAGGATGCTGTTCCTGTACTAACAATATGCCATTCTGGGCTCTCAGCTATAATTACACAACCTGAAAATTTAATTGCTGGCAAATAATAAAACTATGAGGGAGGTCACATTACTTTTTCTTCTTTTTTAAATTGGTTAACAATAAAACCTTTAGTATTTTGCTTTAATTTTATTATTTCATTCTAGGTGGATTAAAAGCCGGTGTATTTGGCGCAGCTGGCTTTGCGGCGTTTTCCACAGTGATTGACTACTACATGCATCAACGTGGATAAATAATTTAAATAGAACTATATAACTATAGAATAAATTTGTTAGCAGTTAAATGGGTTTCATTAGTCAATAGTATTATTATTAAAATATATAAGCCAATAATAATATGAACAGGTTTTAGAAAACTTTCAAAAAGGAATGGTCATAAAATAGACCAATCAATAATAATACCACAACAACTACACACAAAGCCATCTAGACCCAAAGTAAGAATATTATAATAAGACGTGATAGGGGTTCTAGAATGCGAATATACATAAACTTTTTTTTCTAAATACATACATATTACACAGAAGTAGAAACAAGATAGGTAATACACAAAAATATTAATTGGTATTTTTGTTACTTATGTTATACTTAGAGGATCACATTAATTTAATTTTTAAAATTTTTATGCATAATCAATAATCAGCAATTTTAACCCTCCCATCTCTTTTTTTTAAATATATTATATTTTTAATTTATGTTGACATGTCAACATAAATTATAATATGAAATTTTCAAGGCACTGCTCTAAGTTTTAGTCTTATAGTCACTGACTTCTGATATATTACAAATATCGTAAATGTTGGGTTAACAATTTAACATTCAACTAAAATTACTCATACCCAGCCATAGACAATTAAGAAAAAGTAACATTTCCGTTAAATTCCGTCTATAGACAAGGCAACTCTATTTTATGTGTCAGTTTCCGTTTTAAAAAAATCAACAAAAGCAACGGACGAACGTTTTGCGTGATTGATTTTTTGTCGATATTATCGAAAATGTGTATGAAAGCGTGATTTTTATATAAATTTGTACCTAGGAAGTAATAGTAGTAGTACGTTAATACATTAATTAATAAGTGCGATTTAGAAATAGAACAAAATGAAAGATCCTTTTGTTAAGGATTGTGTTATCGATTCGCCGACTAGGGAAAGCTTGAGAAATGTGGACGGTTGTTATAATAAGAACATATTCAAGACTAGTTCTTTTGCAAACTCACGGCGTGCATTACAGTCGGGCGCGGACAAGATAACAAGAACTTTACGCAGTGTAAGAAACACTTTCGGAAATTTGTCTCAGGTATCCATTGCTTTACTTTAACCCGTAATATATACGATAAACTTCTAGAATTTCATGATAGTATCAATCTGAAATATTACTTTGGCAGTTTTCAGTATATAAAGTACTAAATTTTATTTTACGTAAATGTCATGGTGCCCCTGTAATGGCTCCATAGCAACCACAAGATGTAATCCTTTAAAACAATAATTAAAGTTATCTACGTTGTCTCAGTACTGATTGAATAGATTAGAAACCATTTAGTCTGTAGCATTATACAGTAAATAAGTTGATATATAAAGAACAAAGCCAGTGTTACAGAGGACATTACAAACAGAATTAATTCCTCATTAAAAAAGAACTATTTGTTCAAACCCTTGTCTCGTGACATGGGTTGATTGGTTTAGCAACTTATTTATGAACTAGCTTCCTACAATGTTTTTTCACCTGCATTAAGTTACATCTTTTACTACTGTGGCACAGTTGGAGCACATGTGACTCAATAAAATTATGTACAGATCTTTGTGATTTATAAAAAATTGGTCTGAGTTTGTATAATTTCTGTCTATTCATTATGTTTGTAAAGTACCCTGCTGCTTGGCCTTGTTTGCTAGCAGGGAATATCTTCAAAAATGGTGTTTTGTGTTTCAGCATTTCAGACTAGGAGGTAGGCGTAGACACCGGTTGGCAGAGGCTGGTTCTCCTTGCAGGACTCCATCCACTCCAGTCATGAAGAAGAAACAGGTAGCTAAGGTTGTTATTGTCTTATATTACACACTAGCTTTCTGCGGTGCGCTTTCACCCACTATACTTACTGCTCAGCTACTGTTGCCAGTAGCATGATGTTACATAGCCTATAACCTTCCTCGAGAACTGGGCTATCATACGCACAAAGAATTTTTAAATCCGACTGGTAGTTCCAGATATTAGAGTGTTCAAACAAAGAAATTCTTCTGTTTTATATAATAGTATAGAGTATAGATATTAATAAGTTAGGTGTGGAACATTATAACTAGTAGACAGGATAATAACCTATTGTGGCTGAATTTTAAAGGTCACAGTTCAAAATGAAAGTGTAAGGGTATGAATTATTGCATTCATAATATGGCAGATTGAAGGTCGTAGTAGCAGCAACCATATTACAGAACCTGTGTTTCTAAGCTTTTCTAAGCATAGGAAAGGGAGGCTGCTAGATTTTGTTCAACTCTAATTAATTATTTGATAATGATTAAACCATCACATAAAAAAGTAGTGAGAAAACCATACAACACAATAGTTTTGCACTATAGAAGTATTTGAAGCATATTAAATTATTCACTGTATTATTACTTCCAGCTGCTTGGCAGGAGCCCTACAAAGCTGTACAGTCCGTTCGGCATTGAAACACCTCACAGCCGCGACTTTAGGATGTCACCGTACATGCCTGATACACCTGATCATGGGTAAGAATGTCTTAAGTATTTTAGTCTGATATAGCAGATACACGGTGGACCGAAGACCTGATTAGGGTGGCGGGCAACTAATGGATAAGGGCGGCTCTACCGGCCAAGTGGCGAAAATTGGAGGCCTATGTTCAGCAGTTACTTGTTTGGCTAATATGATATACTATGTGCTGTGTAAGCTCGAGCAGAAGCTGTTCGAAAGACAGAATACAACATGCCTATTTTCATACTTACGATTATATTATTTGGGGCAATGATATGTTTTTTTCTCTAGAGCATTTGGTACCACTAGACCTGCCTAGACAAGATACTATATATAGTGTTGCTTGGATTGTAATTATCTGTATCTGTATTATCTGTCCGCTCATGCTGGTCTAGTTTGATTATAAAATCGTCTTGCTACCTTACCACTAAAAACTGTAACATAACAGTATTTTAAATGACCTATAATTCTTAAGATATCTCTTCACTTTAATATAAATTTCAGCAACAGGAAGACAGCCCCAGTTTCTGAGTCAACGAAAAATCAACTAATTAACTTTTAAATCTGATGTAAAATACCTAAAAGGATGGTAATTTTTAATTATTCATGCTTTTAACAACCTAATTGGTACTTCACATAAGATTTAACAGGTGATTAATACATTTTTCGTTTATCAGCCTTTTAGAAACTAGGGGCTAATAAAAAATATTTCTATTATTTTGTCCATAATAAAAACTATGAGCAATATTTATTTTTGAATTTTACTCTGTTTATCTTCCAGTCTGTCACCAAAACGTCGCAAAGGCGTCACTCACTCGTGGCACATTCTCGCGAAGAAACGACCGCGGGCATTATTCCACTGATGCTTTACATAACTAATCAACGCACAAACTATATAACCCACCGCTTAAATAAGACTAGCTTTTAACATACTATTGGACTGTTAACTGCAGATTTTTAATGTTGCTCTCATAACAGACTTACATTTTAGGGGAAGAAATTTATTCAAAAAAATTCTGTTGCTTTTTTTAAATGGCAACATTCTCGCTCTCTCTTGCGCTCGACATAACTGTCGAAACGTGGGTGTCCACATCTCTGCCGACTACATTGGAGAAAAGAGCGTGAAGTATGTTTGTACTTTTTTAAATGGCCTAGGAAATGCTTGTCTTTAAGGGTTTTGCAGATGCTTGAAACAGAGTTTATTAACCAGAAGTTTATCTAAATATTTAGAAAAATTACATTCCGCATTGATGGACCTTGTCAGTGGACATCCAGACTCATACAATCATTCTTTCAAAGAGAAGAAAAATATGTGCCTAAATATTTATTTCTAGAAAGCATCATCTAACCTTGTATTTAACAAAATAACCTGTCTTCATAGAAAATTCTAGAAATGTCTAGAATGCTGCAGTCAACAGTACTTTAGTGTGAGTATTGTCGATAATTTGTATGCAATTGGTGCTATATTTATAGTGTTTTCTTATCATTGTAGTACATTTGCGACTTTTTTAATAGTTTACATAATTTCAATTTGTGAAGGAAAAGGCATTAATTTTTGTGAGGTCATTATTACTTTGCTGCAAGTTGGCAATGTTTGACCGAACCTATGATGAATATGGCACTTAAATGCCCAGGCTCTGTTAATAATTGAAAATTAATAAGAAAAACTGAGACATATATCTAAAGAAAATATCTCTTTCCATAATATTGCACCCTACTATCCCATGACATCAGTCTCAAAATTTGAAATCCTTTTAAATTTAAATTAAGTTCCATGAGTAACTATTATTAATATTCTTGAGTAACTTAGTCTAAATAAGTTCTGTGAGTAACTTTTTGTTTTAATTAAGTAACCTAAGTAACTTGGTTTCACGTACTTATTATCTATTGTATTACAATATGAAATATTATCGCATATCCAGTATTATAACGCCAAATTGTATTAGCTTGAGTACAAATCGTTAAAGTAACCAACTTGGATGAAAAGTTACACAAAATATAGCAAAAGTCAAGAAAACACTAGTACAGCTGCATTATATGATTTTATTGTACTAATTGGAAATAATATTTAAAATCATTTTAAATGTAGAAAAAATGGGTTGTTTAAAAGTATTTCTTTGTACTCAAAGAATTGATAGCTATGTGCCAATTCACAAAACAAAAGTAATTTAACTTATTCTTTGCCCAAAAGCATTATTACGATTTCAATAAGAAAAAAAATTGGGTTAGGAAACTATTCTTTAAATATTTTGTGTTCATTTGTCCAAGTAGGTACAATCAACAACAGTTCTTGTCGAGTGTTGTAAGACGAAAATAATAACTATAATATATATGATTCTCGTTTTACAATATTGAACCAGAAGTGTTGCTATAAAGACATTATATCGTACATATTAAGGGTTTTTTACATTACTATTACGCTTCGCAGTGACAATATTGTAGTCTGCTAATCTGATTGTAGTCTGCTAATTTTTTTCATTGTGGCAGCTTACAGTCGGCGATTTTCTTTGTGGCTGTCGAATGTTGGGTTAGGCTCGTAAGCACTAGGAATTTATATTTCTATTAAATACCTATGTAGAAGTTAGGAAGGGTATATTTTATATCGGAGTTGGAATCTCAATTTTTATTAAGTTTTCTTCTCTAAACATGATAGTTTACATTTTACAAATTTAATTCATTCTTTTGGCTATTGAAATTTAAAAAAATAATAAATATGAAAAAATGGACTCACTTATCTATTTTTAACCGTCTTCAAAAAGGAGGAAGTTCTCAATTCGATTGTTTTTTTTTGTATCATAAAAATGTTCAATGTAAAATACCAAATATTTAATAAGTACCTACTAACAGTACCGAAGTTGCATTTTTATTTTTTTCGATAGAATAATGGTTTTCTAGTGCATACGAGAAGGAAATGAATCTTTATACAATAAAGTACTTTTATTCTTTTGAATAAGTGTATTGACGTCGACTGTACTATGAAAGACTGATTGTCTTGTAGAACATTATATACCTATTTAACATTTTATTTATTTTTTGTCTTCTGAGGCTCAATGTACCTATTATTATGTAGGGTATGGTTTTATAATTTCGAATGCATTAGCTATGATGCTATCTAAATATATTCGGTTTTCTATGAATAGTGTGTTTTATTTATAGCTCCTGGTTCTTATAAAATCGTTACGTAATGGTACAAGCCTACGGCATTATTTTTTTAAATTAGGTCACACTAGTAAGCAAGTTGATTAACTTTGTGTATCACAATAAAAACAACTAAGTATTAATTATACTTTTATTATCAAAATTGGAGTACCTATTTATAATTACAGAGAACTGTGCGCATATACTATATTTACATTTTAAACTAACAGACCTACATACAACGGATGTACTTAAAAAAAAATAGAAATACAAGATAACCCTGTAATTAATTGGTCAATGATTGTTTTAAAGTTATACAAAAAGCAACTGAATACCAAAAATAATATTTTTAAACAACAGTTAAACATAACGATACTCTTAAAGCGTTTTATACTCAATCCTTGAGCTCGATAAGACATTGTTGCAAGGTATTTTCGTATCTTTAACGAAATTGATAAACACAAGTTTAAGAGCGTTTGCGTCATGAGTGGCATCGTCGCAATTTAGTGTAAATTTTCGTGGTTTTCAATTTGTATCATTTAATCGGAGCTATATTTTAAAAATATGTTCTGTACAAATGCTAGAATTAGGTGAAAGCTGTATAAAGAGTAAGAAATCATTGCGTTTACAGTTCTATTTATATGCAAATAATACAATTTGAAACTTAAGTTGCGTTATTTGCATAGTAATAAGCATTATGGTTACTTACTTTTTAAACAGCTTTCACCTAATTCTAGCATTTGTACAGAACATTGTTTTAAAATATAGCTGCGATTAAATGAATTGAAAACCACGAAAAATGATACGACGTTGCCACTCATGACGCGTAAACCCTCATAACTTTCAGTCAATGGCACAAATAAAAGATGATATTTAAACTACGCCACTAATAGATTCCGAGGGCAACAGACACGCACATCTCTTATCGGTATTTGTAAGTAGTATAAGAATTCACTGTGATTGGTGCATTGTTTATTCGAACGCCTTGTAATAGCCAATTACAGCGCAGCCTTAACGTTCTACGCATCCCGTTCATGGCACTTATTAGTCTAAACAAATAAAATGTTAATACGGTACCTATATTATGGGTAATCTATGACTTAAACGGATTCTACCAGTATTCTATTCTGATCGAAATGAACCGATAAAAGTAATGTAATGGCTACTTAATTTTTTTACCTACTCAATAGTACCTACAGCTTTATTTTAGCGCTACTGCAACGCTAAATTGCTACTCGTATAAATACTTCTCTGTACAAAATCCTATTAATATTATAAATGCGAAAATGTATGTGTCTGTAGGATGTGTTTGTTACCACTCAACGCCTAAACGGCTGAACCGATTTCGATGAAAATTGACATTTAGATTCGGTGCCGGTGACGGTCATAGGCTACTTTTATACCGAAAATCGGTCTGGTTCCCAAGGGATGCAACAAAATTTTATATTTTCCGCGCGGGCGAAGCCGTCAGGCGCAGCTAGTTTACTACAATTAATTACCCAAATATATACTTGATTTAATTTGTACATAAGTCTGCGTTATCTTTCATGTCATAGCTTCACAATTAATTAAACTTATCCATGTAATTTACACTTAGTCAAATTAGGCACCAAGATATTAAAAGACATGCTAATGTGTGTAAGCCACAATCCCATACGGACATAGTTGTAATCTTGATGTGGTCAAGTGGGCTGTGTATGTACCTACTTTATTTACTTTTATAAAAGGTTTGGTTTAAGATATAGAATTTTTATGTAATTGTATAAAAAAATATGAAGGTTTCTTATATATTGACTGCACCGTTGGTCTAGTGGTTAGTGTAACTGACTGCCACGCCAGGTGTCGTGGGTTCGATTCCCGCGAAAGGCAAATATTTGTGTGATGAACATTTGTATTTGTCTTTAGTCTGGGTGTTTCCTATGTATTTTAAGTATGTATTTACAAAAAAAAAAGTATGTATATGTATTATATTTTAGTTATCTAGTACCCATAACACAAGCTCTGCTTAGTTTGGGACTAGATGACAGTGTGTGATAGTGTCCAACTTTGAAAAAAAAAAAAAAATATTGAGCAAGTGTTATTTAATCTGTAATATTTACCTTATTTTAATCTCATTAAAAAATCAAATCTTATTAAATAAATTAAGCACCAGATGAATTTCTAAAAACTACTGATTAGGTAGACACAGCGTGGGCACCGCTCACAAGGTGGACCGACGACCTTATAAGGGTGGCGGGCGACCGATGGATGAGGGTGGCGAACGACCAGCCAAGGTGGCAAATATTGGGGGAGGCCTCAGTAGGTCGGCTTATATAATAATGATGATAATGAATAGGATTTAGTTAAAATATTCATTTTGTAGACTAACTCCCAGTTTCTGAAAGGCTGATCAACGAAAAATTAACTAACCACCTGTTAAATCTCATGTGAAGTACCAATTCGGTAACTACAATTAATTGGTAAATTTAATTGTAGTTTGCAATATTATATCAGCAGCTCAATTTCTAATCATCTTTTCATGTTTTGATTGCGTTGACTTCGAATTTGAACTTCGAAAGGACACGATTACACAGATTTACTTACTTTATGGAAATTTAAGCTTGGTATTTCCATGGATATTTGTGAAAAATTGTGGTATTCTTCCATTAAGGCGTTTACCCAATTTTTAAATCGTGGTGTTGCCAAACTAATTAAACTATTTTTTGATTTGTAACATTAGCCTTTTAGGATAAATATTTTCGAAATTTAATTTCTCTAAAAATATTTTATAAATGAAATTAACATTATTGTTGCAAATTATATTTAAGGCACCATCGACGCTTTGATATCACATTTTGTTACAAAAACAGAGGTAGGCTCTAATAATAACAAAAATCCTTAAGTTTAACTATATACTTAACTTTTAATTGGCACTAAAGTATGAAACAAAATATTTAAGTCATACATTTTTAACGAACATATCTCAGTCGCCACTGGAAGGGGGCAATGCTGGGAGTGGCGATTGGGTTAACCCATATACAATCGTCACTCCCAGTCATACTACAATAGCACTAAACAACAGATTTTTAACCTAAATACATTTAATTTTATTTTTACACAATGTCACAGTAATAACACTAATAGTAATTTTCTTAAAATAACTGCACTAAATTAAGAGATTCTAAGTTATGTTACATACGGATTTTAATGATATACTAGAGGTAGACTGGTTACATGATTTTTTTTTCATTTTAGTTTCGAACATGGATAAAGTGGAGAGTAGGTTTATATTTGAGCTTTGAAATGTTAGTATGGTATAAAATAAGAAAATAGAATTTACCTAAATTAAATTACTTGTCGTTTTGATAATTTTTAATAAGTATTACCTATGGAGTGAATAGGACCTTAGTAAGTAGACTAATCACTTTTATATAGAAACTAACTTTCCCCAGAGCGATTTCACACGGGTTAAGCTACTTGGTTACTGGTCTGCTCCCATCGCCAGTAGCGTAATATTACATAACCTATAACCTTCCTCAAGAACGGGATGATCCGACTGGTAGTTCCAGAGATTAGCGCGTTTAAACGAACCTCTTTCGATTTATATATTAAGTATAGATTACCTGGAGCCATGGTATATGAGACCAAATACAGTTGGCGAAACGGGTATGTAGACCTCTGTCTATCCCTTCGGGCTAAAGAAGCTATTATGAAAGTAAAAGTCCAGTATAAAAATTAAAATACAAGCTATTGCTATGTATTTTCTTACAAGCGTCAAGTTAAGTCAAAAATTACATATACTGCGATAATTAACGTTTATAAAATCTTCATTCAATGTCTATAAAAATATATGTTTTATTATAGTCGTTATAACTATTCTACAGAATGAGCTAAAACAATGGCCAAAATAGAGGAAAGTATATGTTAAATTTACTTACTTTTTTAAGTATGTTTTTAGTTTTCTACCAATAGGTAAAACGGAATCATATTACTAAGAAGTTCGTCCGTCCGTCTGTCACCAGACTGTATCTCATGAACCGTGATAGATAGTAGATTTTTTACAGATGATATATTCTCTTGCCGATATAACAACAAATACTAAAAAAACAGAATTAATTAAAAAATTAAAGAGGTTCCCATACACAAAACGTGTTTTTTTTTGCAGTTATACAAAATGCTACGGAACCCGTCGTACGCGAGTCCGACTCGCACTTAGCCGGTTTTTTTTATGTTTTTTTACAAATATCTAAATATTAGTTTTGCACTATTGTGTTCTCAGCAAAGGTCTTTATTATATATTATATATTTTAATTTATGACATCTATAATTCAATATAATAAAAGTTTCCTTAATTTCACAATCTTTTATTTTAAGCCACTCTGTATATAATAACAAGCTTGCTGCGGCGCGGTTTCACCCGCGTCTTTGCTCACTGCTCTACTTCCGTCGCCAGTAGCGTGATATTACAAAACCTTCCTTAAAAACTGGGCTACGCAAAAAAAAAATTTCAAATCCGACTGTAGTTCTAGAGATTAGCGCGTTCAAACAAACAAACAAACTCTTCCAGTTTATATAATAGTATAGATATGAAGGTGATTTACATTTGTTTACAATTCTGTTCAAGCAAAAATATTGACAATTGTTATTTCTATTGCAATTTATGAATTCTTCAAGTATGTCCAATATTGAAATGTGTTAACAGCATTGTCAATTAAATTTCATATAATTATTTAGGAACATAAATTTTACTTAAATTTGTTAAGAGGCTTTACGCCTCATGAGTGGCAAAGCCGCCGCTATTTAGTTTCATATTTCGTTTCAATGTTTATCATTTATTCTAAGCTCTATTTTAAAAATATTTTCTGCTAACATGCTAGAATTAGGTTAAAGCTGTATAAAAAGTAAGTAACCATTCCCTTTACAGTTCTATTTATATGCAATAATACATTTGAAACATAAATTGCGTTGTTTTCATAGTAAAATAACTGTAAGCATTATGGTTACTTGCTTTTTATACAGCTTTCACCTAATTCTAGCATATTAGCAGAACATATTTTTAAAACACTAAATTGCGACATGAGGCATAAACGCTCTTAACTGGCAAAATTATTGATGAAACATGTTTATTTCTTTAACCTTTTTAATATCTGTAACTATATAATTAGCAGTAAATTAACTACTATTTGTGTTCCTTCAGAATATTTTATTTCAAATGCCATAGAAACTAAACAAGGGAGAAGACGCACTCTTATTGAGAAAATAATCTTAAATGTACTCCGTAATGTTCAATTTTGTTTGCAAATTGTCAGTCATTTACATCCTTTTGTCACTGAAGATGAAGTATCAAACCATTTTAAATTTGTAACAGAACTTTTTGAAAAAATATATATTTTTAACAAATAGCATAAGATTCATTTTCATATGGCAAAATCAGTCAGTTTATATGAATCTAAACCATAAATTGAGGCACATAGAATATAAATTTGGAAAAATTCACTTAAACATAAAGACGAAAATATCTAGCCACTTAATACTGATACAGTAAGTCAGAACTATATTTAAAATAATAACGACTTAAAACTAAAACTTTTTCTTACATTACATACAGCCTAAAATTCAGGCCGAGGAGGCGGGAACATCTGAAAAGTTTAAAACATGTATTATAAGCAAATATTACAACATTCTGACACAAAACTATGTTAAAACCATTAAGTACAATTATTAAATTAATTACATATGTAATTATTATTAATTAGATATCAATGTATAACGTTTTTAATATATATATCAATGTAAATCAACTTTTATTAATAATAAAAAAAAGAATATATACGTCATTCCGTCGGAGAATTGACAAAAAAGGCAACAACTCATCTTCATAGTACAAATTAATTATAATCCGCTAAAGTCTCATATTTTCGTCCATTATCCGTTTGGACCTACCAAAGAGACCATGGACAAAAATATTTAATTGGAAAATAAAATTTCCTTTATGGAAATTATTATACAGATTCCAATCTCCAAATTTGTAATAGAATGAATGCAAATAACTATAGGTATTTATTACTTAAAGAAATAAACCACACGACCTAAAATCGAATACGAAAAAGAAAATCACGTTATCCAAACCAAACTGTTTCACGACGAAAAGTGTATATTATCCGAAAAGCTAGCCTCCTTTATTATTATCATAGCATACATACAACAGGGCTCCCTCCAATCGTGACTAGGCGATGTCCACCGAACGGTCGTTTTCTCATCTGAGGCCGTGAAAACCGCATCGGTGGTCGCATAGATTCTCCCGGTGTATAACTTGCTCTTTGAATTTGTTGAAATATGCTCCGGTGTTTCCAATTTTCGTGACCAGGAGTTACATTCATATCTTCCCTGTTAGAAGAACTATGGCTAATAGGTGTATGAGTAGGTCCTGAATTTAAACCGAAAATAGTTCTTGTGATTTTGGGCACCACTGTACTTTCGGTGGTCTTGTTCTGTTGAAAGAAATATTGTTTTTATTTTTTATTGTGGTTATATTATTAGCAATATTTTAAGATACTTATCTAATTCATTTAATAACTAACATAGCACTAAATAAAATGAGTCTTAGACTGCGTTCAGATGACACGCGCACGTCACGCGCGCACAGTTTATTTATATACCTACACCAAATTGCAAAGCGTGTTAGACGCGAGTGCTAGTTAGTATATATAATTTGAGTCTGCGCGCGCGGCGTGCGCTTAGCGGGTGCGTGTCGTCTGAATGCAGCCTTAGGTTAATTATTTACCAGAAGAATAATAATAAAAATAGATCGGCGAAGACAGTAAATCAGCCAGATAGATTCCCAAAAAGACGGATAAAAAAAAGTATAAGCAGAATCAAACCGAGTCACAACTGTACGAGCCATAATATTATACTAGCTTCCCGCAGCGCGGTTTCATCCGCGTCTTTGGTTACTTTTACCTAATTCCGACCCCTGTTAATGACCAAAATATTTTGTAACATCTTTTAATAAAACTGTTAAAGTATATAAATCACTCACCATATTATCCAGGTGCGTTGTGTCAGGAGATGGCGGTAACGGCACGCCCTCCGGTCTGGCAGGTGGCTGTTCCATCGTCTGAACTCTCAACGGTGTCATTAATGGTGGTGAGAACAACCTTGGTTGTTGAGTGTCCACGGGAGAGAACAATCTAGGCTGGTCCACAGGAGAGAACAACCTCGGCTGATCCATAGTTTGCATTATGGGCATCTGATCAACCATTTGGATCAGCGGTTGGTTCACCGGCACCCGATTAGCCACATCAAACTCATTTTTCAAGGACCAA